>OZ023251.1:7910599-9110599 GCA_964006365.1 Trididemnum miniatum | reverse complement strand
TTAGCGGTATATTTTTTCCGTGTTTCGGAATTGGAGTATTTAAGATTGAATCGTTATGGCAATAGCTGCTGCAGCAACATAGTAACAATTAACAAATAAAGTAGGCTAAGGGGCAGGGCCATCAGCAGATCGAGACTGTGGTCTCTACCAGTCTGTTATTCACGCACATAGTAAGCAAAACAAACAGTCTATTTATACTGCTGGAGCACTGTTTTGGTGGTACTTTGCAAAGACTTCAGTGCGTTGACAATTACTGTTGTTTACCGAGTGCAGGTAGTCTCAGGTCTAGTCTAAATCTAAAAGTTGTTTAAAAAACATGATTAAAATGTGGACAGGCAGAATCCAAGGGGTCAAATCTAGAAGGTAGTGTCTATTTTGTTGTTAATGGCAAAATAGCTTTTAGGTCTATTTTGCCGTTAGTGACGTTGTGAGTTTTTAACCACCATATTGTGCTAGATTGCCACGACTTCTCGATAGCTCAGTGGATAGAGTGCAGCGTAATATAGGAAGCGCTGCACTAGCTTTGGGTTTGATTCTTGTCGCGGCTTCGGTTTGTTTCGCTTCGGTTTGGATCGCTTCGGTGTGACCTGGGGTTAACAATTGGGTTTGTGAAGACAGTAGAATAGAATAAGATGAAACCGGTAATATTCGTGTGACATGGGGTTATGTAGCTGCAGCTAAATAGACCTAAAAGGTATTATGCCTTTAACGGTGAAATAGACACTGCCAATCTAGAATAAGCCGTCGAAGCAAGTGTGTAGTATAATAACCGCTCGCTTCGACGGCTTATTCTAGATGAGACCCGAATCCAAGTGCAGTAGGTACTGTTAACTGGTTAAGTACTCCACACCAGTTAGAAACAGTTTTTATGTTCAAATTGATCTACACAGCACTACTACTATGGTAGGCTTACTGTAAAGTGAAGACTCACCTGAACTAATACCGGTACTAGCAGGAAAGTACCCGGTAACCCCAATGAGTTTCAGACCCTCATTTTGTGATGGTCACTTCTATATTTAGTGACAGTCACTTCTATATCTGTATCAGTCAATGGTACCAGTAGGCTGATCCACTCTTCACGTGCCATACCAAATTTTTGCATTGTTTAGATTTTGCATGGTTTGTGTAATAACGGTATGTAAACTTTCAGAGATATTTTCATATTTGTTAATTTGCTATGTCTGTTAGTGATGTGCCATTATTAAATGAATACAAACAAAATTTTGTAAAGAAAAGAATTCCCCAGACTTTATTAGGTGGACCCAATGTTAAATTGGGCTACACTGCACCTTGTTATGTTTATGGATTACAAATATTAGTTTGGCTTTTTCCGTTTATTTTGGGTGGAATATTTACAATTTTAACAGCTGTTGTGAACCTCAGTATACTCATTACTGGACCATTATGTGGAGTTTTAATGGGCTGTTTTGTGCTATTTATACAGGTACATACGAGAAAAAATTTTTTTTCATTTCCTGGCTGATTAGCATGTGAATATGCAAAAAAAATGGAGCTTTTTATTCTTAAGCTGCATCATATTACAGTGGACGGCTAACTGTAAGATGAGGCTTAAAATACCGTACCTCGCTTTGCCAATGCAACCTAACACAATGCATGTCTTTCTTACACGATGACATATTGGGGAATTTTCGTGCACTGCTTTGAAGTGGTATTGCTAACACCTGCAGGAGCACAAGGACCGCTTTTACAAGTGAGTTAGGAGCACAAGGACTGCTAGTGGGGCTAGTGAGTTACTCAGGATTAGGGCTCGGTTAGAATTAGGACCTTAGTAATAACTCACTAGTGCCCGTAGCAGTCCTTGTGTTCCTAACTCACTTGCAAAGGCGGTCCTTGTGCTCCTGCAGGTTTTAGCAGGACCCCTTTGAAGTAAACCATCCACTATAATAAGATGCGGCTTAAGAATGAAGAGCCTCAAATAATTCAGAATATCTGCTGATCTCATACCTTCATAAAACTGAGCTTGTTTGAATTAAGTCGCATCTTGTAACAGGCAGATATATCACGACCACCAGAATCGCTAGGGGCGCTAGTGAGTTATTAGTAGGGGTTGGGGCCGAACCCCCCTAACCCCAAACCATAGCTTAATTCAAACAAGCCCCCATATAAAACTTATTAAGATTAGTTTCAGTTGTTCATTGGTAGCCTACTGAATACCATAGTCTAGGTTTGACTGTTGAAGATTTGAAAAAAGTGAATGGTTGAATGTCAGCATAGACAGTTGCAATAGTGACTAGGGAATGACTGGGGCAACAATGTTGGCCAGGGCCAGAGCTCTGGCCGGGGCTGGGGTTTATACAATGCCTTGTATTGTGTATAGAATGCATAGGCCTAGCTAAGTACTTTTTTGATATCACGCCAATGTTGTTTCGTAATAAATGTACACCCCTTTTTTGAGCTTTTCATTAGTGCATGACGAACCTCAAAAACGCTTTAAGCATGCACGACTGCACGTTCTTTATTTTTATGCACCAACACATTTTTTATACAAAATAAAAAAATTGTCTTGTGAAAATTACGATATGACTTTCATATCGGTTTTATAAGACGACCCCAATTTTTAAGGGTGGGTTTTTGCACTATAAGGTCCATCTTATATTCCGGATAATACGGCAAATAAATTTGAAATTTAACCTCGGCCCTGGCCAATTTTTATGGACCCCTGGCCAGAGCCAGACCGGGGCAAAAGTGGCATCTCCAGCTGGGGCTGTAGTCCCAGTCTACCCTAATAGTGAGGTCAAAGCATGACAATGTCAATGGCTGATAAAACACTACCCAAAAATGTTATCCAAGTTTTATATCCATTTCTTGGAAACCAACAATTTTATTTCTCTGCCACCTTTAGTGCTTTCTTTTGGAGTGCCGTAGTTTGATTTATTACAGATGCAGAACATCTTAATTTTTGACAGAGTCAAAAATAGATTTTTATTTTTGTTAAGTTTTTATTAAAATTTTGTTATTGAATTGTTAATTTATTGGCTACGGTAGTTTTTTCCCCTCATGCAGCATTTGTAAATTGTTACACCAATTCTTCATGTAAATTTTTTTGGTTATAACTGTCATTTTAACTTTGTAACTGATTTTTTGTGCTGTATATCTATTATAGTTTTAAATTGTTTTTTTTGCAACTGTTTGCACTTTTTGTGGCATGGATTTTTAGAAGTGTGATCTGTTGTTTTTTTGCTATTCTAGATTGTCCATTTAAGCAAAGTGAAACAATCTGATGAAGCTGAAGATAAACAGGATTTAACTGCAAGCCAGCAACTCCATCAACTGTTGGCTGATGATGACGAGATTCATTTTGATTCTGTGTTTTCTTTTACTACTTTTGAATTTATTTTTCCTCCATTGAGGTAGGAATACTTGACTGGGTTCTTCAATTGTTGATGAAAATGAGGCTGAAAATGAGGCCTGAAGTCTAAAGACATTATCCTATATTGATCATGTTATATACTAAATTTAATTTCATGATTGCGAGGTCTTGTAGGGGGTGTAGCCCTACTACATGCATATATTGTATTATCTTGAGACTTGACCATGCGTGCATTTTTAGTCAGCTAAAACTGATAATCTTTTTACTATAGAATGAAACTTTTACTGTCAGGCTCACATTTTTATATGTCTCACTCATTAGCCCACAAAAATAAAAATTCGTATGACTAGCGGTACAACTGATTGTCTGCCAGTAAACAATCAGTTTATGTTGCTTTAAATTTGGTCCTTGTTATATTTTGAGATCAGTTGCCTATATTATAATATGTTAATTTGATGCTAATTTTGTCCTTGACAATAACCAAATAGGATTTGGATTAAATGTTTTAAATTTTAACAAAGTCAGCCATGTACAACAGCTGTTTTTGTCGTTTTTGGCACCATCAGTAAATATGGCAAAGGTTAAGGTGTAGAAATAGAAGTTTATAAATAACCACCTTGTTCTTTCGTAACATGTTATCTCTTGATTTTTAGATTTCGTCCCAGTGTCATTTACCACGTGTTTTTTTCCATTGCACTGTGTGGATATGCGGTTTGGTACACTTTGCCTTCGAATTTGAGCATTTTATTTGGGAATAATGTTGGCGTTGTCGTTGTGGTTTACATTTTTTCTTGGATTGCTATTTGCATTGCACAATACCCTTTGAATGCGGGGGGAATTCCCCCAGAAGTAGCAACATTTCACTCTGTGGATTTATGTGATATTGCTCCGTTATCAAGAGCATTTCATGTTTTTATATTTTTTGCATTTAGTATCGTCGAACTGTAAGTATGATTCCGTGATATGTAATCTTATCTGTGCTTGAAGTTAGATAAATGCCTCATCAATTGTAACTACAATTGCGAGCAATAAATGGGTTCAAGAGTTTGCTCTATTTGGCTGTGATCAAACAATGGCAAGAATGGGCTAACTGTCCATCCAGCTTCGAGGGTATAATGCTTTACAAAAGCTGTCTTTCAAATGAGTATTTTGAAAAGTGGAAAATAAAAAAAGCTGAAAGAAAATTGATTGAGAGATATATTATTTGCATCTTACGTTTGTCGTGAGTAAGCACCTCTATTGCTTTTATATTTTAAGAAGATAAACAGTATTTGCAAAAAGTTATCAACAATGATTTGATTTAGCACCTGTTATATCAAGTTTTCGTAGTGGCGACGACATTGCTGTAGGTGCATGGAGTGTGGTCTTCAATTCCCGGCACGGCCAAATGGGACGTAGTCATGCCAATGACTTGCCACTGCTGCGATGGTTTTTCAAAATTTTAAGTTGTTTTGCCCAGGTGCTAAGCCATGGAGCTGGGCCCCACCATTCGTTACATGCTTCAGCATAATACTGCGAGTTTTACAAAGATATGTTTTTTTTTTTTTTTTTTATGTGTGACTTTTTTGTATTGTAGGTCGTTTCCATCTTTTCAAGCAGTCAATCAAGTAATACATGTTTTGTTTTTGTGTTTACCTTTTTTATGGATAATTGGTTTGCTGCCGCCTATTGATGCATTTTTTCTGTGGATTGCTGAACAAGTATTAGTATTTGGACTTGGAGGTTCGCCATGTGCAACCGACATAAGGTAGGTTTGCTCAATTGATAACATGTAATACGTTGACGACAGTAATTCATAGCAAACGAAGCCCAGATTTCCAGAGCTGTATTATCACTATCAGGTCTTATTGTGTTCAGTTGCATATTTATCCTCCTTCCATGACATAGCGGTCAAGCGCTATTACTAGCTCGCTTAGGAGTGCCGGCCATCTGTCTACCACTCCCAGATGAGGGAATCCCGCCAAGTGCCTTTCCCAACGGCATAACAAATAAACTTGCCTGCCTGTTCTCCACACTGTCCCTTTAATGCTAAGTGTCAAGTTTGGAAGCTGTGAATACCAATTTTAGAGACATCGCTTTGATCCAACTTGAAATCAAAGCCGTGTTTACAGCTTCAGAGGCGGACGCTCTATCCACTCGGTCATCTGATCTGTTGTAATAGCACAAAATGAACGCTTGGTCAAAATAATTTTTGACCCGTATGCTTAGCGTAAGAAACGTAGTCTTTTTAATAGAAAAGTTTTAACGCAGTTGTTAAAACTACTGCTTTGGTGGAGTAACTATGGTAATTTTTTTTACAGAATGCTCATTTCGTTATTTTTGTCGGGTGCTGTATTAACTGGTGCTAGTTTTATTACAAGTATTCCGGTGCTGGTGTCAGTGGCAGCTGGATTTGGTTTTTTACTGAGCACTGATTTTGTATCTCTTATATATTTTGCATTTTACAAATTGTTTGGACGAAAAAACTTGGATTCTCGGAGGTAGGAGCCATTATAAGCAAATAACTAGAAAGTAGGAATATTAGAGCACTAGATCCTGGTTTCATTCTCCGGTCGTTCAGATTAAACTCAATACTGCCAGTAACGTTTTGTCGCAGCTTGATGAGATGGCATGAATTTGCCTACTCGCAATGCATATATCATGCTTAGACGTGTCTGTTACGCCTAGTTGCCCCATGCCAAACTGCTGCGTATTACAATTTCTAACCGTTTGTTGCTACTCTGTTTGAGACAGGACTTGAGACCAGTTAAATACCGTGATAGGGTTGTGGGGTACGGGTTTAGTTTAAGCATGGGGGCTAGGATTGGGTGCTGCGCGCCTGGTTGGTGACTTCAAGTAGTCGTGGACTTCTGAGCTACGATGCTGGACAGTGACGTGAGGTGAGACCCTAGAACACGACCTGCAAAAAAAGGCTTGATGTTAAAGGATTTGATTTTTACCAACATTGTATCACTGGTTGTCCTTACCTATTTTCTTACTTGCTTCAGGTTTAAGAGGCGTTGCCAAACGTATTTTAAACTTAATCTTCTTCGTTTGTAGGAGCTGTCCAGCGGGAAGACGTCCCTTTTTTATCACTTTGTAAAACATTTTTGGTGCAGAATTGATAGTTTGTAGAATATAGCTTACCGCGTCGAATATACTTTTAGACTTTGCATGTTATAGAATAAGTTTTGAAGATTTTTTGCCTGTTTTTTGCGGTTTTAAAATTCCTAGGACCTAGGCTAATGAATAAACGACCGAATTTGATTTTTAGGAGCGTCCATTTTGCTCAATTCAACACCAAGGTATCTTGGGCTAATACTGGTGCTCACGTATTGGTATTTCTCTTGTTGGCAGTCACCGTTCTACTTTGCATGGTTTTTCAAACTGAAGCAATTAGAAATGGTGTTGTTGTCACAGCATTGGAAATCACATTTATTGTTTTGCTTCTATTGACAAAATTACTCCAGGACTCTCAAAGAGTTTACATCTTTTATCGATTTTTTCGAAACTGTTTTTACCCGAAGAATTTGTCAGTGCCAGCTAAAAGGTAAGACGATTTGTCTTAGCAACGTCAACGGTTGAAATGCCAAAGATGCTTGTGCTGGAAGTCATTCTTTCTTCTTGAAAAAGCAATATTGCTGTAAATTTTGCAGCGACTTCAACTTTGTAATATTGGTGCTGTTACCAGTGTAGTGCACTGGATCTTGTTGCACACCAAAAATAATTTCTTGCATATTAGATGGTCATGACAAATCAGCCTCTGCAAATTTGCGAGCCCAGTGATATGAATAATTGCTTGAAACAAAAACTTTGGTTCAATGCCTAGGTCGGCCGTATTATGTGACATGACGAAAAAAGGTTCTTAATCTGGGATCCAATTACCCCTAATAAGGGGTTCGCTAAGCGGAGGGTTCCGAAGACCCAAATTCAAATAGGGTTTATCTGCTGGTACGACTATTGTTATAGGCCGCACAACTTGTGCCTTGTAAAGGTGTCCATGGGTTTCGTTTATTTGTTCTAGGGATCCGCAGCTCGTATGCAAGTGACGCTGGTTTGAAGCATGTATAGCGAATGCATGAAAATTTGATTTAGATAATTATGGATCACTGCATGGGGTTAGCAGCAGGTTTTTGCATCCCGATTTTGGTTTTTTATAACAAAACCCTGGAATCAGGAAAATTATTATTTTATGTCTCTACTGGTTAATTTTGGACGTCGAACCTTTTTCACAAAAAAAAAGTAAAAAATTTTTTTTTTGTTTCAGAAACTCTTTCTTCCAACCGTCTAATCTCATTCATGCAGTCTTGACTTCGGTCATCAGTCCTCTCTTGATGTCTGCGTATCTTTCTCTTTTCCTCTTTGTTTCCGATTTCGATATAACTCCATTTGTATCAGCAGTATGGGCGGTGCACGGTTTTAGAATGGTGAGTAACGTTTTTCTGTGTATAAATGTGAATTTTATTTTTTATTTTCGATTTTTTGCTTGATTGTGGCTTTTGTTTCCACGATCTTTTCGTTTTACTTCGGCTTTTGTTTTCACGATTTTTTTTTTTTTTTTTCATTTTGGCGTTTGTTTTCACGAATTTTTGTTTTATTTTTGTTTTCAGAATTTTTTAATTTTATTTTGGTTTCAGTTTTCACGTTTTTTTTTTTTGTTTAACTCCTGCTTTTATTTTTTAGGTTTGGCAGCGTACCAACAGTGCATTAGTTTGTTTTGTGATTGTGAGTGTAATTCGATTGTCAGTTACTTTTACAAACGCCTCATTCGGACAACTCGATTTCACACGTCTCGGCGCACAACTTTTAATAATTGATATAAGTATGGATCGAATTTGGAGATTTTTCGACAATCTTTGGCTGGTTTTAGCGTTGTTAATAACATCATGGAAAGACAAAAAGCAGCGACGGTAAGAGCGTTTTTGCGAGTATTTTTTTATTATTTTGTAAATTATACCGTAGAAAACGTACTTTTAACAGCCCATCTAGATTATAACGTGTTTTATACTTCCGAAGTAGAAAATATGGGTTCGATTCTTAAGATTGGCAATAGATTGTAGAAGAAGTTTTTCATTAAAAAATGTAGGCTACTTTAAATAGTGTTGAATTTACTCTTTTGTATACAACGTCAGTTATTTGTGTTGTAGGGATTCATCAAAGTGCTTGTTAATTCTAAACATTATATTTTTTCCGTTTGTGCTATGCGTGGTGGGTTTGGCTTCAGCCTTAGCTGCTCCCATTCTTCCCCTCTTCACATTACCCATATTTCTGGTTGGTTTTCCACGACCTTCGAGATTTTGGCCGCAAACTCCAGGTATATTGGTTATTAAGTTGACGTTTCTGGTCTGTGAAATGAGATTGCCCGGGGATGTTCAAACTATCTTACTTGCTTTTACTAAGTTGGTAATTCCCAAATATCGTTTTAAGCAAAAAAGTTAAAGGCTTAATATGTTGTTAAATGAGTCTGCGGTTATTTGGTGGGAGCGACTCAGGATTGGGACACCTAACTCTGAATTTAACCCGCGCCTTAAAGCCGAAAACTAACGCAAACTCGTTCCTGTTTTAATGCCGAATTGGTCTCGCCGAAAAGTCTTCTTTCGGCGGTGAAATTTTTTTCTTTTCGAATAGATACTTTTTGTGATTTTCCAAAGCAAGTCGTTTTCATTTGTTCGTAATTAGGTTCAGCTTCGGCCAGTGTGTGCTCGGATACAAGTCATTATGAGAAGATGGTTCCTGGACTCGTATCGTCCTTAATCAAGGGCATTTCTGGTGGAAAATATGCAACTATGGTTGCTGATTTACCTTTTTACATAGCGAGGTCGCAAGATAAGACATTTTGGATTCAGGTATTGAACTACTCGTAATAGCTGATTTGATTATGTTTATTTGATAGGATACGATACGGTTTATTTTTTTTTCAAAAATCAAATTTTCGCTATACTCGCGTTATTACGCCGAAGCGTGTGACGAGTGGCAGGGTCCATCTCCGCAGCTTAGCGCCTGGACGATACAGCTCCGAAGAAATATCGCAGCTGTGGCGAGCCGTTGGCGCCACTGTGTCCGATTTGACCAACCCTTGGTTCGAACTCCAGACCTCCCGCACGAATGGCAATGTTTTAACGATTGAGCTCACCGCTGGCTAATATTTCCTGCTTTCATAAAAAAGCGACCAAGTGTTGGCATCGGTCTAAATTCTTTAGCATTTGCTTTTCCAAGCTTTGGTTAAAATTTCTTCGGTTTACTGCGTGTTATGATTTTACTTAAGATTGAAAAAACGCAGCTTTGCTGAGAATTGATGCTAATGTGAGTAACTATGAACGTTTCAAGAACCACCCTGGCATGAACATTCATTTTTTATTCTAGACTCTAGAATCTGGTTATGGATTTGTAAGTTTGTCAGTGAAGGGTCTAGAACTTCAAGAAACTTCTTGTCATGCTCTAGAGGCTACAAGGCTTGATGATGCTTGCCAGGCCGCTTTTGAACCCTCGTTTAATTCCAACTGTTGTGGGTAAGATCAAAATACACCAGATTTTAACATTTTTAACAAATGAAGACATTTGATGTATTGAAATGTGGTTGTGGTTTTTTGTTAGTATCTCTTCAAAAATTGTTATTTCAGAGCAGTTGAATTGAAAGATTACTAATTTTTGGTAAAATTTTCAGTTGGTTGTGTTGATTTAGATGACAATTACCTAGTTCAGTGTCCACTTGTTCAGATTAATTAAGCCAAAAGCTCACGGGCTTTTCACATCATAATCAAATTTTTGGCGTTATAATTGAAAACAGTGATTATGACAACAATAACTTCATTATGATGCAGAAAGACCGTGGAATTTCGAGCCACTTACACGGAACACGTGGATGGGGTAAATACGTGACCAAGAGCATTTTTTTATATGAACTGTCGTCATATATATTGTTTATTGCATTGAACACTATCGTGTTGTCGGTGATATCACAGCCGTGCCCGTTCTACTAGTTAGGCTTCGCAAACTTGTGAACGTGAAAGGAAGTGTATAAGTTCACCATTCTGTAAAATTCCAAAACTGAACTATTATTATCAAGGATCTTTGTCAGCTTAAACCAATTAGCAAAAGCACCTTTTTTATGAGTAGCTATGCTTAGTGTCTATATATGAGAGCACTTGATATTTATGCCAAGTGCATGTGTACTTTACCTTACATTTCATTGTTGTAATATCAGAACCAACCCTTATTCTTTTCTCTATGCGGTCACTCCCATTCATACAGAGTTCGTTGATGGTTACTCCGACGCCAAGAATTCGCTCGCAGGTGATTGGTTGTTTTTGTCACGTGATTATCAGCTCATATTACGCAATGTGCTGTATGATAAATTTTCTATTCTTCACTGATAACACCAAAATGTCTTCTTTGTAAAGTTACTAAATAAGAGCATGCTACAGCAGAATTTTAAAGTTCGCTTTTTTTAACATAAAAGGGATATTCTAATAAATTCACCATTTATAACTGTACAACATTTAAGAAGTTATGAATTTTTGATGAGCCTTTTTTTTATTTGTAAGAGCTTTATTCTGTTATTTTTGCTTTGCTGTAGGACTCATTTATTTGGGTTTCTACGACACGGTAAATCACCAATAAAAGTAGATTCAAATAGATTCTAATAAAAGTAGATACAAATGGTAAATCACCAATATCACCAACGACCACGCGGTAAATCACCAATAAAAGTAGGTACAAATAGATTCTATTTGAATAGGATTTCATTTTTTATAGCTTTAGCGACCCCCTGAAGAGCTTCACGGCGAAACAGCCTGTTGGGGGCTTTCAAATATACTTTCATTGGTGATTTACTGTGTTGTATTCCTGCTCTGGCGTACGCCATTGAGCTCTCTGTTTACGCAACGGTCAAATCACATTTCATTATTTTGGTTTCCAGGCATCATAGACTACCCTGACGCTGTCAAGCAAGTCCCCAATGACTTTATGAAGTCCTTAATTTGGTTACTAGTTCATCGTCTGAGTAAAAAGAAATCAGCCTCATCTGTACAAATAACAGAAGAAAATGTATCGACTGGTAAAACCTCGCCTCTCACGAACTCAAAACCGCAATCTGGCGTTAAAATCGACGATTTTGTACCGTTAAATATCGTGAAAAACACACCCGGAAATCGTGAAACCTCAAAACGACCAAAGTCGCCCTTTAAAAAAACAAATAAAATATCAGCTATCACTGATCCGTCTTCTCCGTCACTTGGAAGTCTAGCATCTATCCTTGCTAGCGATAGCGAAGTTTCAGTACGAAAGCCTAAAAAACGGATCAATTCGCCTCCTCCAGGAGCTGTGGATGTTGATGATGATCTTTGGGAGTTAGAAAGTGACTTATCTGATTCTGGGTTTGGATTATCAGTCAAAAATGTCTTTGCAAAATCCAACACTGTTGATGAAAAAGGTGAGGAAATTGTACCTTATTAAACAGTTTTAAGCTTTTGTAGTATGAGCTACTGAACTAGTTGTCGTGTGGTTGGGAAAGTACTTAGCTGGATTCCCTAATCTTTAATAGGTGGACAGATGGCGGCAACTCCTTAGCAAGCTTGTTATAGCGCTTCATTCGTTTTCTTGTAGTTTGTTTGAGAGTTTTGAGTTGAATTGGTAACAACAGCGGTCTGCACTATTGTACACCTCTTCAAGATGAAAAGCCCCTTGAATGTTTTTCCGATCTGCTCTAAAGCTTGCCGGCTTGTTCTCCATACTGTCTTTTTAATGTCCGTCAAGCGGGAAAACAATTTTTCAGTTTTATATCTTTCGGTTAGTTCAGGTTTAGTCTTACTTTTTTGCAAATGTAAATCTGTTTTCAGGCAATTCTGGTGGAAGAACTTATAAACTCAACCCCGATAAAAGTGGTGTGACAGGGTGGGGAGAAATTCCCTTCATCAGCGTTGACCTTTCACCTTTCTCGACTCTCTTCGATCGCTCCTGGTATTTACATGTAGCGTCTCTGATTGAAGATACAAACTGGGGTGTCGAAGAAGATCAGTTGCTAAACGCCTGTCGGGACGTCGCATTGACATGTTACTTGCTAGTTTTTGTGCAAGGTAAGAATGAGTTTTTTTCCAACTGTATAGTGTAGCAAATTTTAAACGGTATTTGCAACAATTCCTGTATTTTATGTCAGAATATTGCTGCAAGATTGTTTTTAAATCATTGAGCTGAAAATTTACCAGCTGGTGGCCGTGGTGCTTAAAGATATCGGCTCGGTAGGTCTGAGGTTCGACCCCGAGCCGGTCAGACCGGATTCCACGTCGCAAACGGCTTGCCACCGCCACAGCAGCCACGTTTTTTCGAAACTGTGTTGCTGAGACGCTAAGCCGTGGAGTACTCGCCACTCTTAACACACTTCGACGTAATATCGCGAGAATGATAGCTTCATTCAAACTGAAAATTTAACGGCGATCGAATGAGCTTGCGCTCTTCCTGCCAACCACATGGAATATGTGTCCGATCGGTTCCAGCCGTGATTCGGACCTGTCGCATGAAGAAGCTGTAAACAATACGTGATACTTTCACTGCGTTTCAGCGGCGGATAATAAGAATCTTTACTTAAATTTAATAGCACTTGGTTTGGCTGGAAAGTGGTGAAAAACTTTATGATAAAAGTAGTTTCTATTTCACCTCCCACTCTCTGCGGTGTGGCGTCTTTGGATAGGACGGTTCACGATAAACATTTCTAAAAAGCGAGTCTAGGCTCTTCTATGCACAGGAATTCGTTTGAATTTTCGTAACTTGATGACAAAATAACTTCAGACATGATTGCATGTCAAGCTGGATCTAATTTTTGAGCTACACTGCGATGGGTTTTTGAAACGAGCGATATTTTAGGCACTCCAGGACGAGACCCATCATCAGTCGGCCCTGGCCATCTCACTAAAGTTTTTAGTGGTGACATCCCATGGTCACCAGAACTAGACTGGTTGACCGAACGAAGCGATCTTCACTACATAGTAATCCAAGCCTTAAGGTAAGTAACAGTTACAATTGGTACTGCTTTGCCGCGCCGGAAAATTGCCGTACAATGCCATGTAGCAGTGGCTGGTTATGTGACTTCATAGTGATAGCGTTATTTTGATATTTTTTGACAGGTATTCAATTAAAATGATGTATGATCGCGTTGCTATGGGAACGGTTGACGAAGCTGCTGAGGAAAGCCATGACGAGACTGTGACATCATTGCAAGAATTGGACACAAGCTGGTTTATTGGACCAGAGACGAGCACAGGATGGAAGTTGGCTTTGAAACAAGGAATTCCTTCTCTTTTCTCTGTGCAGTTCGATCCGACGAAAGTAAGAGGAACAATTTTTTGATTAGAGCCTGCTGGTTATCTTAGTTGTTAAGCAAATCGCCTTTGGTGCAGGTCTGGGGTTCGATCCTCGGCCCGGTCGAATCGGACGTAGTGTCGTCAACGGCTCCTCACCGCTGAATGTTTTTCGGAGCTGTGTTGCCCAGGCGCTAAGCCGCGGAGATGGGCCCCGCTACTCGTTACACGCTTCGGCGTAATACGGCGAGTATAATAAAGATTTGATTTGAAATATCGCGATGCAAATATATTGGTTTGGTTTTCACAAATGGGCCGGTTGGGATCGTGGTTGCGCTATCGGTGCGGGAGGTTTAGGGTTCGATTTCACAGCCAGTTAAATCGTACGCAGAGTCGCTAACATCTCGCCATCGCTGAATGTTTTTTGGGAGCTGTGTTGCTCGGGCGCTAAGCCGCGGAGATGTACACGCTTTGGCGTAAGTTAATACCGTGAGTATAATAAAGATGCATCGTTTACTTTTAATTTTTAGAACGAATATTCAGCACGGGTCCTGATTCGTCGTTCGGTCGAAACCCATGTTTGTCGACTCTCTAGCGCTTCCGTGCGATCAATATGGGCCAATTTATCCCTCGAATTATTTTACGCGACAAATGATGATGAAGAGCGCTACAGCATTCAAGCACACCCAAATCTCATTCGCAATTTAACGATACAAGCGGCCGACCCCCCTCTGGGTTACCCCATTTATTCATCTCCCCCCACTTATGCGAATGTTATATCTTAAATGTTATGCATTGATTTTTTTATTCCATTTTTTCCTTTATTTTTCTCTTTATTTATTTTAGTTTGTAGGCCTAATACTTTCGCTTTTGATTTGAATGTTTGTTTGACTGTGTCTTTGCGATAAAGGTTTTTGTACAATTTTTCTTCGGGACACTTCATTCGTGGTGGGGAGGAGGGGGAGTACAAGTTATTAAAATCTGTTGCTTTAACTCCAAATCGCAGATCTTGATTGGCCCAGCAATTGGCATTTTGTTTGAGAGGTGGTAGTGGGAGAGGCCTATTTTCTAGTTTAGTGGTTTTTAACCGAATTCGGCAAGTTTACAATTTAGAGATGGGTTCAAATAAATCAGTAAATTAATGCCAGGTGTTCCTGGTGTCTGGAATGTTTCATTGGGGTTCCGCTCCGCCAGAAAAGTTGAATACCACTGCTCTAGTATGACGGATGCATTTACTTGGCCGTTGCCTAGCACTTAAAGCTCTTTTGTAACTCACCTCAAGCCTGTTTTCTGGACTCTTTGACAAGCAAATTTTTAAAACGATTTGTTGGCAATGCAAAAGTTCTAGCAGCTTACATTAATTACGTTATTTGCATTACAAATGCCCAAAGAGCAAGACTTTTTATACTTTTTAACAATTGTCTGTTTTTAATGTTCATGTGCTTTTACATAATGATTTGTTCCAATAAAATTGTAGAAATTTACCGGTGCACGAAGTCGTCATTTTGGCCAAGGTTAAAGAACAGTGTGCTCGGTTTTGGAAATTAAAAAATTTAAGCCATTTTCGTCCATAATTTTTTTTAAACTCTAGTAACCCAGTTTTGGGTCCTTAATGTAAAATGCGGGATCGCATTTACGGGGCATTGTGCCATCCCCTCGCCTTTTGACTTTGCCTTTCAGTAAAAAAGAACAAATGTTGATAAGTTACGAAGATATGCCAGAATCTTTTAAAGGTTTTCGTGGTTTATGATTCTCCCTTTTCAAACTTCTTGCTACGCCACCGGTTCGGGCTGATTGGATACCTGAAAAATGTAAATTGCGTAAACAGAGTCCAGAAAAAATTAAAACGCCTCAAATGATAATTGGTGTGAAACTAACACAGCAAACCATACGTAAAAACGTTCAAGCTTAAATTTTTAATTCGAAACTCGAAAAGAGTGCAACAAAAAAACGAAAGTGCATTAAAACACACACATTACTAAACGGCAATAGATTAGTCTGCAACGATTTCAGCCGTTTTCAAAGATAGATTCGGGTTAAATAAATAGGCTACGATATCTCTACGAATGACGTCAAAAGTCGATTGATGACGTCAAATTCCATCTGTTATAATAACCTACAGTGTACACATCAGAAAGGTGGACAGCAAAAGACAACCCCAATTTTTTATCTTATTTTGATCTTCAAAAATTGAGTTATTGTCCATTTTGAAACGCTGGTTTTTGAGGGTAGGCCAAGCTACACCTCAAAAGAAATTGAAATTCTCAGAAGACGAAAGCTTTTACCTTCCAACCTTTGTGTTGAAACGAGGTGATTATTGAATTAAGAACTTCAATCGCATTTTCATGACATTAACTTGCCATATTAAAAAAATGAACAGAGACATTTGATTGACAGGTCAAAAATAATACGAAACAGCTGCAAACTTGATTGAGTTTCAGAATTCAAAAACACTATTTACTGAATCTATTAAATCAGCTTCACCATCAGTACACTTGAAATAATTTTAAGAAAGTTCTACGCACAATTTAATTCCGGAACTTCTCGGCAACACATAAAATGGTTAAGGAGAAAAAAGCCACGGTAAATCTCAAAACTGGACGTCTCTACAACATAGATTGTGTCATCATCAGCAGTGTAAGCAAGGCAAGATGTGATGATAGCCGAATCCATGTTGTCGAAACATCGAGTATTGAGAATACTGTGCAGTTATTTCTCCTTGAGCCACTTTAGTTCCATTTTTATTGTACCCGCAAATGGCTAACATTATTACCGGTAAATAGCCGCGCAAGTAGATTATCCAAGAATCATTTGCATGTGGGTTTACGAACTCTATGATGCACATTCGCAGCCACCCTTAGGCCAAGAACTACAAATGAAGAACACCTGGTTGAGATATGGCTAGCTGCACCAAGGCAATGGAAATGACGCATCTTTGCAATATTAAACCAAATCACTAGAAAAATCGCGAACTACAATACAATAAACTATTAACTAAGAAACGCGAATAATAATAACGCACTTTCTCATACAAAAAACACAAGATAGTAGAGCTTTTTTGTGCAAAATGGACGAAAAATTCATGACTGTCGAAAAAATTGTTAAAATAATGCTACTTACTAGTTAAACACCTAGTTTTCCATGTTTTGATGACGCAGCGACTTCGTTTTGTTAATCGAAGCGTAAAACTTTGCAATCTTAATCACATTTTAAAAACTTTTTCGTAAATAAACCAAATGAAAATTTTTTTGACAGTTTTGAATTAAGTTGTACGTTTATTCAATTTTAATCTGCACAAAAAATTCTTGCTATTAACTTCTGCATTAATAAACATTTACTAGCAACACAAAGCAAAACTTACAATGTTATTCTTGATATTAGAGGGTTCTCAAAAAAGCACCCTTAAGTGCGTCATTTCTTATGCTGGACTCAAGGCAAGGTACTGGGCTTTTATAAAGCTGTTTCATAGTTGTACATAGTGCGAAAAAAATTACATACCTTGACTGAGATCAGTCATATTAAGCATATTATGTTAAATCGTGTTGATGCAGTTGAATGCTGTCAAGATCCTGCTCTGCAATTGAAATTCTTTAACCCCAGCTTTTTTAACTTGGCATTTTTAAAATCTGATTCGGTGTTTTAAGAACTTCGCTATATGGAGCTGAACTTTGCAAATGAAATATTTTTTTGGAATACTTTAAATTATAGTCTGCAGCCTACCCGGCCAACAATTTTGCAAACTTATGCAGTACGTTATCATCAAAAAACTTTATAAATTCGGTAAAAAAACAAAGTTTTCATTGGGCATATATGAATAAATCCAACTTGAGATTGCATCTATTTTGCAGTGTAAAAAATATTTTGTTGGCAAAAAAATCGTTTTTCAATTTTTGGAAAAGTCTTGACTCGCATTTACTCCACAATTTTAAGTGTACGAATAGTCACTTTTTTTACTTGTTTTTCACTTGGGAAGAGTGAATCAGGTACGGTCAGACATTAGGAAAATAATATAGTTAATAAAAATGCAACTGCGCGCAAAAAAAAGTGAAATAGACGCAAAAACACACATTTAAAACAACACACAGTAACAAAATTTAAATTAACATAGGCGGAAAAAATTTTACTTAAAATGCCAAAAGTTGTACCGGAAACACTAAAACTCACAGCATATTGGAGAAATAATTACATACTTGGATGGTGTCTATATGTTCTCGAGTCAAATATCACTATTCATAAATTTAGAGTGCAGCTAGTTATTTTCAAATGCTTTGACTAGCAGCGTGTGGAAGTAAGAATTTAAGGCAATCAACATGTCCTAGGCAATGAAAAAATTTATCTGATATACTTTAAAACACTTCCAGAAGCTAAACAGTAAACTGCGGAGGTTAAATAAAAAAATAACCTCATTAGTCTTGCCCCAAAGCAATTTTTTTCTGTTACATAAATGCTTTAGTTGAGCCACTTCGAATACTCCAACTAAGCGGAAGTGTGGTTTTTGGTTCAACCGTTTTTTTCCATTCAAAAGGCAATTTAAGCTTCAAAAGGTTTGAATTATGCAATAACTGTCGAGTGCTGATAATAAAATATAAACTAGCCAAAGCAGAACAAAAAATATCGCCCCAAAAGTCTTCGGAACTTTTGGTCCACCAAGTTCAGCTTTAATTTTTGAAGATTTTCTGCGATACATGAGTACAAATATGGCAACGCAGGCAAAAACTGAAAAGATGGTGACTGAGAAAGCCAAGTTTCCAGGTGGAACGCGAAACTTTTGTTCTTCGGGCGTCCTGCCAGTCACAGCCCAGTAAATAGCTGCTACTGTCCAAGCAATGCCGATCCCGAGAAATACGTTGACCGCGTTCGAACCAGTCACATTTCCGATTGAAGCATCAGCGTATTGATCTCCAACCGCAGCCACTTTACTAGCAAAAGTATCTAAAAAATCAAAATTGCTAAGTCAAGTTGAAGGACGTTACTTTGTTTCACCAATCTGGCAAACAGCCCAAAATCAACATCATTTCCTTCGAAAGGACTGGTTAGCTTGCTCCTGTACGCCGAACAGAGCGCATACGTTTGAAACATACACCGCATCAGTATGTGAAAAATCGGCACCTGTCCAGTAGTCTACACCCAATACTCGAGTTGTAAAAACACTAATGGGGGTATGGTGCAATCTTTTCACGCAAAAGTAAAGGAAGGATGGTCTTTATAGGGGAATGGCTCACGCTAAAATGTTGTATGGGGGATAGTGTTGCTTTCCGGGGAGACGGCATCCCCCCTCAACTTCAGTACTGTCTACACCACGCTTTGGACCAATCCTAATGTTGACTAGATAATTAATAATAATTGCAGATACTTTCAACATATTAAACTAAAAATTCAACAGAGCATTGAAGAAACTGAGAAGTGAGATTGTGCTTTTCGAGGGGGCAGCAAAAGTCAAAGGCAATTAGCTCAACCACGAATCGAACTTATCACCAAAGATCCGCAACCTGCGCACGGCATCGCCACACTACAACCAAGATCAAACAGTGACGAGACCTTCCCCGTTTAATATTTGCTATTTTTGTATAAAATTAACAGCTACTAATTTTGAAAGCAAATTAACAAAGAGGTAGAGGCATAAGCAAAGTTTAGGATGCAGCTTGGCAAGCTACAGAAAAAAATCCGATTTAATTTGTATTGATTCTTGGCTTAAAAGTAGACGTAAGAATAAAAAATAGCGCTTGGCTCATTCAATATCATCAATGCATTTGCGTCATAATTGATTTTTGTGAATGCTTTGCAGTGTTAAAGCAAGGTACCGCGGCAGGTACACAAAAAATATCATATGCAATTAAACTATGCAAATACGAACGCTATAAGCAGATTTTTCTGCGAGTCTTTGCTTGATAAAAGATAGCAAAACCGAACAAAATAAACAAAATTTTTGTAACTTAAAAAAACCTATGTTGTTTTACTAGCAACAGGTCGTCTTGCTTCGGTAAAAAACACTTACAAACCCCACACAATCATCATTACACAAATGTTAATATTTCCCATAAGGTTAATTTTGTTATAACATGTACAAATGGTAAAACATATCCTTACTGAAAAGTGGAATATATTAGTTAAAAGCATCAAGAATTTGTATAAAATGTACTCTTAATAGGTTGTTTTGCTTTACAAGGTTCTTTGTGGGAGACCAGGTAACGTTTTTTTTTGACTTAGGATTAGGGTTGATCGTTTCAGTTTACCGGTATCTCATTGAGTTCTCTGTTCGGTGCAACGCCAATCACGTACAATGGTAAATTTTACAAAAAGAACCAAAAACAGCAATGGTTTCTCAAGCACAACATTAGCAAACCCAAAATGGCCAAGGGAGCGAAAAACCCTTGAAATCTTTAGTTAAACTTATTAAGCTAATGCATAGGGATTTCGACACTTCCAGGCCAATAAAACTGAAAATAAGCACTGTCGATTCTGAGCTCCTCCCCGCTAAAAAATCTCGATCCATCCCTTTATCAGGGCTGTCAATTAGTTTAATTCGAAAACCAGTTGCTAGTGATGGCAATTCACTACCAAATCATCGTTTTTCATAGCACTTAGCAATTAAAGTCCGCAACCGTGTTCAAGTGACAGTTTTGCAGACCATACCAAAGCGTTAGTAACGCATTGGCTAATGCATGTGCTGGACGAACAAGATGACACTGGTTAACGTGCTGTGTTTCTTGAGTAGCTCTCATAAGCGAAAACAAAGAGGTACTAAAAAAACTTCACGATTACACCAATTAACATTACAGATGCGAAATGGCATCGTTTTACTCGACTCAAAATAGATTTTCGTTTTCGCAAGAGTTCACTTTCAAAAAAAAGCAAAAAGACAAGCAGAAATAGAAACGATCGGTTCACAAAACAAAGCACTATTTCTCTTTAAGTTACAAAACTTAAACCCTATCTCCCTTAAAACAGTGAATCTCCATCTTTTCTTAGTCATGGCCCCCTCGACTGTGACGCTATAAGACCGTAGCCCCTTCAGTATAATTTTAAAAGTCTCGGTCTAGAAATAAAAATGTATTTATTCCTTCACTCGTGGCCCCTCAGAGAACACTCGATGGCGCCCTTGGGGGTCCGAGGGTCACGGTTGAGAATCCCTGTTTTAAAAATTTTTGCAAGCTTGTTTAAAAGCCCAGAAATTCTGAGAACTAATAAACACAAAATGCTTTCCAACAACCGCGGTTCAAGCATGGATCCTATACCCAAGTTCATAAATATACATAAAAGACGTACCTGGTACACTTGTTCCCATAGCAACTAGAGTTACGGCTGTAACTGCGTCATTGAGATTGACAATGCATCCAAACTGAGAAGCAACATCTTGTATTATAGCTGTAAGGAATCCGATCCCGAGAATAGAGACTCCGAAACAAGCCCAACCTTCCAAATAATCAGTGGGAGGCACACAAGCAAAAATCACCTGGGAGAAACAGAAAATAAACTAATACTTGTCAGCGTGGAGCTGGCGTTCTTTTACGGACAAACGATGTCTTTAAAATGAAACTTCTATAAAAACTGCCCTAGGCCTGAAATCAAACCAAAACCCACCTCGGACGTTCGTGGCAATCAAAATGTAACCGCAGAGTTATAGTGCGACCTGTTTAAAGCCAAATAACTGCCAACGGAAGAGACCTTTCGCTTGTGATTATCAACGAGTCATTTTGCATTTAAAGAAAAATTCAAATTGACGTAATCAAGCATAAATCAATTTATGCAAAAGTCCCGTGACCTTTTTATCGACAAATACAACTGTTGCACAACTCGATCAAACACAAATTAAAGACCTTAGGGTCAGTTTTGAGTTACTAAATCTGGTTAAGTCGCGCTTAGGCCCCATAAATATTGCTAAACAAATCAAAAACAGCAGCAGTTTAGTACTCTTGTACTTTTCAATTTTGCCAAAATTTTTTTGACAAATTATTATTTCCTACTTCACCAGAAGTTTCTGATTGATTAATTAATTAATCAATCAACAAAATCCTCAACGGTGGATCTACTGAGAGGTTAACGGGACTCAAGTACCTTTCCCCTTGAATTTTTAATGATACATCTACTAAGACGTTAACGGGACTCAAGTACCTTTCCCCTTGAATTTTTAATGATACATAACAGGCCTACATTAGTATTTCGATATTCTTATAGATGCTCAAACAGCAGTACATGCACTTTTTCATTCCTAGCCCCCACATAAAAATTTGAACCTTACCTTCCAAAAAACAGTTAGAAAATGCATGACATATTCAAAGCAAGTAGGACTTGAATTTGAATCAGTATCATCTCCATCGCCGTTCCCTGGAAATCCAAAATGCGAAAAGAATTATTTGAAAATTTGAAATTAAATTCGTATAAAGTACAGACATTGATCATAACACGTTGGAGAGAAATTGCAAAGCATCTGAACGGAAGGCAATTCAGTTTAAAACACGTTCCAAAAGCTAATTGAAAATTGAATCTTTGAGAGAAAAATTTGCTTTAGTCGCTAAATGCAAATTTTATTTGACCTTAGAAAGTAGGCACGTGCATTAAACGGGGTCTTTCTGAGAATTTTTGTAAATTTCAACAACTAGCTACATCAGGGTTTTTCAACGAGCCTCTGCAGGGGCTACAAGGTTTTACCACAAGCACAGGCAGGTGACAAACATGACCGAAGCGTAACTACGTACCAATACAACTTTTTAGGGAAATAATGAGACTTATTTTTGTAAAAAGGGAGCCGCTAGTTTTGTTCAAGGGATGAAACATTACAGAAGTTTGAGAACCACTGACCAGAGATTCAATCGGATCGCACCGGTTCTATAGAACTGTCTCACCGAAATTTATTAAATCAGCGAACCTGCAAGCATTGCTGTTTATACTTGTACTATTAGTTGGAACAGAACCAGCTGTAATAGAATAGAACTTTTAGAGATAGAACCGGCTGACAAAAAACTTGAATCCCATACTGATCTAATTTGAGCAATCGTATGATCTTTAGTAACTTACCTCCTTTCACAGACACAGCGTCAGTAAACTGCTCCCGCCAAGAAGAGGTGCCCACTACCATGGCTAAATTTGCTTTTTTGATAAGTTTATCCACTGTACTCTGAAAAAATAAAGACAATCGACATAGCCTAACTCTACGATAAAAGTTGTAAGGCTTGCTAGCTTGACTCAATGATTAACGCGGCCTTCATACAACGCTATGATCAAAAATCCAAAGTTCGAAGCCCTGCCCAGTTGATTAAAAAGGTTTACTTTTCTTCAGATGGTGAACAGTATACCCGACGAACCCTTAAGCGAGCTCGTTATGGCGAATTCGCCTCTTGGGTCACGATTAATAGGATATCAATACAAGTTAAAAATATGCCACAAAATGTAAAAATTCTGAAAATTCAACAAATTTATCTTCAAATTCAAATAATGGCACTTACTTTAAATTCAGAACTTTCTTCAATGGTAATTTCTATTGTAGGGTATTGCCCCAAGCGGGGCTTCCCCAATTCTGCGATTCTTCTTTCCTCCTCTTCCTCTTCGGTCAAAAGTTGTTTGTCATCCTGACCATTGATCCCAGAATCACTCCCATTTTCAGCTTTAAAAAGACGAATAAAATCATTTTTTCAGGAAAAAAGTTAGGGGCCAAAAATAGTCTAGAGGAACTCAAACAAAAAATTATTCTCTTCCACAAATTTTTCTGGTTCTAGAGATCCAACATTCATTCAGGGGCCCCAAAAAACGCAGAATAAGGCAAACTAGGCACTTTTTGAGTCAATCACCAACAGAAATCTAAACGAAGAGCTTATTTCTTCGGTTTATGCAAGTCTCATGCTGGTAAAGTCGAATTGATTGGGTATAATCAAAAAGAAAATCATGAGGCTACGCGATTACGTACATTCATTGGTTTTAGCTGTACGCTTGATTTTAAAGTTTCGAAAAGTGGTATCAATATAGGCATTATCAAAGAGGTTTTAATCATGCTAGCAGTGGCATGTAAGCTCCGAATATACAGTTCAAAATTTCGAAAAGTTCTGAACTAAGAAGTCGTATGTAGTCACGATACAAAGAATCGTGATCTCAATTTAGTCATCTAAGATCAGGTTACTAACTTAAGCAACTTGTTGAACATGTTTATGACAACATATCACAGCAAGTTTGCGCGGACGCTTTTTGGACAAATGCTGCAATTCGAAAAACCTTCCGACCTTGTTCTAGAAATACACCTCGTTAAGATTTTTGTTATTTTGAAAGTTTACGTAATGCGACTTTCTGGATAACCTCCTATAAAAGCAATACTAGCGTATTTAACAAGAGCAGCATAATATGCAGTATGGTACATTGCGTCATTAACACGTCATCAAAGATAGACACTGACATACACAACGAGCGCATGACAAAAAACAGAGAAAGTACAGCTTTAAAGATACTCAGAGATGACAAGGCTCACCGGTATCACTTTTTGCTACTAAATATAAGTCATAAGAGTCGCACTGATAAAGGCAAATTATGGAGGAACACCCTTGGTTAGTGCATCTACAGCACGCGCAATACTTGGGTTTTCAAAACATTTCCAACACGAACTCAGTCAAATTCTATTTCAGCAACCAATTTCACAAAATTAAGTGAAGAAGCCAGAAAACTGAGGGGGGCCTGGGGTACTAAGAAGGTACCCAATAGATTACCTGCTGAGACTTAATAACTTCCACAAAGATTTGTCAAAAAAGGCAGGCATATCTCATCGGCCCAAAAATTTCGTAACCACTTTGTTACAAAGCATTGAAATTTTTCTGGATAACTTCGTTGCATCACTTGCTATGAAATGAGGAAGTGCACCCATCTTGGCACCCTCAGTTAAGATAAAACGCTACATTTTTTTGTCAATCTTCTAAACACAATTTACGGAACTTTTGAATACCTCAATTACACAAATAAGAGCCAATAGGCTACATAACATAGGAAACATTTAAATTTTTTCGAGACGTTTCGATTTCACTTAAACCATCATCAATCTTATTCAAATAGAATCTATTGTCATTGTGATTATATTTGAATAAGACGGGCGATGGTTTAAGTGTAAACTGAAACGTCTCAAAACATTCAAATATTACTGGCTCTTATTGTTGCCATTTTTTCAGTCTTATTCTGGCTTCTTCAGTAACGTAAAGATATAAACACTTTTGTCTCTTACCATATAACTGTCTGTGGGATTTTGGCTGACCCAAAGCAATAGAAAAATCAGCACGTTTGTAATACTTGTTGCTATCAGCTATTTCCACACATATAGGTTTCGAGCTGTAGACGTGCACATGCAAAAACAAATTATACACAGCAAAGTTAGTTTCAAACGGAAAATGGTTAAAACTTTCAACAAAATCAAGCTAACAAAACACAACATGATGATGGAGCAGGAGTCACTTCCATCCACACTTTTCAGACCTTTAGTCCAAAGCTGAAAATGACTAGGCCCACGTCCACCCAATTTTGCCACAGCATTTTCGCATTTATTCGTTAAAAGCAAACGCAACGTTTTGAAAAAAAGTCAGTGCTTGACAGTTGGCTTTTAAAAGTAGGCTACTTCGAACGTATTCCTGTGCTACCAGTCCGCGATTTAGGAGAAAATGCGAAGATTTTGCGACGATCAATGACCAATTGATTAGCAGAATAACGTATCATTTTGGTATAACTTAAAGCTGCTAAAAATTCGTTAATAGAATGTGGCGCATATCTATGTTTATTTTATGTATTTTCACGCTCCGCTGCTTATACCGTAATGAAAAACCAGAAAAGAACAGCTACGCATAATCAAAATTTCGTACTGGTCAGTCTCACCGATGTCGTTTTACTGAATAAAATGCCAAATACTTCGAAGCGAGTAAAGACTGCATAACTGCAATCAAAGGCTGAACAATGACGTCAAAGCGTATCACCATTAACATTTTGACTATGCAGACATATCTAGAAGCATCAATCAAACGTGCAAACTAATGCATGTCAAAAATTTAAATCAGTTCGTATTTATCTCAATAGCGAAAATGCGTAGGTGTTACGTTTAAAATCGACTTCAGTGCTTTCAACTGATTTTTTTCATTTATTTTTCAAACCCCTTCCACCAGTGGCGTAGTGAGAAATTTTAAAAGGTAGGAGGCAAAGATTACAAAAGTCGTTGAATAACTCTAGCGTATTTCAGTCATTTAGTAGCCTAACATTTGTTCTTTTTCTACTAAAAGACTAAGACAAAAATGGGGCGGCGCATTGCACAATGTCCCCCCCCTAAGTACGCAACTGTCTTCAACGTTGGACACTGACAACGACCAGCATAGCAACAGGGTCGTAAAGGTACCTATCAATACCGGCCATCTTGGTGGGGTCATAGCGAGAACTTACGGATTTGAAATGCTCATAACCAAGTAAAAAACCTCATTAGGTAGTATACTACACGAAAACAATGGCAATGGTGTTGAGCGCAGGTACTTTGTGGTGTATGACTATCATATTCTATCTGTTAGGTAGGCGGTATCGTTTTTATATCATTCAAAAAACTTTGGTAGATAATAATTTTTTTCAGTATCTACCTATAGGGAGCCGTTTATAGAACCATTAAACATTGCAAGTCCAAGCCAGACTACCAAAAAACGGCAACGTCAGATGAGACGCAATCCCAAAACTCAGCAGCTAAATTAAAAACTTTTGTAATTTTGCCACGATTTGCTGGTTATTATTGCTTCATTAGGCTAATTGTCTAGGTTGGATTTTTTGCGCGAAGTACTAAAATTTAAGCATAAATAAAAATACGTAAAGCACAAGCCCTGGAGGTAAGATTTGATGCTAGTTCGTCTTGAAAATTTCGAAAACACGCGCAAAAATGACAGCATATTGCTTATGTCGAACCTTTCAAATCTACAAATTTTAGTTTCACAATCCGCCGAGACAGTCAGCAATTTTCAAACACGACCACGTACATTATATAACTTTGGATTAAGATACGAAAGCTGACAACTTACGTTACAGCAGCCAAAACGCAAAACTACGTAATTTGAGCATTAAATCTCAAAGTTACTTTTCCGGCCGAACTGTCAAGTATAAACAGTCATTTGTTACAAGTGCCGCTGTATATGGTATTGCATGGGCCTACAGTACTTATTTTTTACTATTTTGAATTAAAACTTCGACTTGAATAAAAAAAAATCTTGAACAGTGAAGCTTCTCCTAAGAAAAAAAAAGAGTCGGAAGCACTGGCGAATCCGTAATACTAAGGGGCTTCCCCTCCAAATTTCAAGTTACACACCTTAATGCATCAGTGCCTGTTTAATGGCACTTTCAAAGGAACAAAACTGCAAAATAGGCATTCAAAATCACAGTAAAAAACGATTACTGGGTCTGCCCCGAGGAACATACATTGCAAATTAATTTTTGTAAATTAATACATTTATGCAGGAAATTCGGTTCTATTACGCAAAAACCACAACTGCCAATTCGGAAATACCGCATCGAAAATAGACGGAAGAAACTAAAGTGAGTTCAAACTAACCTAGCACTTTTATCAGCGCTGTACTACATAGCTAGGGTTGTAAAAATTTTAAGCATAACGCTATACAACGGTAAACTCTTGTAGCACTAAACCAACGCATGTTTCTTTACATCATAAAGCTGCAAAATCTTCAAAAGCCTTAGCATGAATTAAACCCAGGGTGCAATTAGAGGCCGGGGGCTGCTGCCCCTTTTTTTTGACGTAAAAAATCGATAACCAAAGGGCCAATAAAAACGAAGCCTCTCATGAACAAAATATGGCCCAGGCCCCTCTAAATATTTTCCTGGGTACGTTTCTGATTAACCCTGGTTTCAAACAAACAATAGTCGGGAATGTAGCAAAGTTTTTGGTGCAAACAGCTTTCATTGGCTAAATTAAGATATCTATTTGTGCTAGTGTGCAGCCGTGTGTGCGTGTGAAACTGTGTGCAAGGGAGAGTGTAGGCGCTAATCAGTGCGTGTAAAGTTAGTTCTTTATTTCAAACCACAGCAAACTTTTTTGCAAACGTTATCACTCAAAACGCTCGTATCAAATGTATGACGTCACATCAAATCGTGCAGGGTTATTGATCATTTTCATTTCGGCCAACCTGCGTCACGGACGTTTTTTTCGCCAGTAAATCTTGGGGAGGATAAACACAGGGTGAAACTCTTGCATTTTTCGTAAACTTCATCGTCAATAATTGAAATATTGATGTATTTTCTGTCACAGCACAACGAGTAACTAGTTTTAGGTGAAATATAATGAGGTGATTAAGGTCTAAGGCAAGCAATGGGTATTGGGTAGGCGGCGGGGTCTTGTACAAAGTTGACGAGGGATCCACTTTTGAGGAATAAATTTGACCCGAAACAGACTACCTCAAAAAATCCCAAATTTCAAATAAAAATCCGTGCACCCACTCACAGTTTTTTGCGCAAGTTCACCATTTTAAAGGCAGGGGGTGATTTTAAAACACTGTTTACTACTTTTCACTAGACCTGGGACCTTTTGAGGAAAAGGTCGGCCTTATGTGGGAAGGAGATTTCTGTATACGCTACAGTCGAGTTTGAGAATCGACCCTATAACGTTCTGTTTACTAGTCCCGGAGCTCATGCAAGTTGGTAACCACATTTGAGATTTTGAACTCGAAAGTTAAGTTTGGTAAGGTAAGATGAGCAGAGTAAAGCCAGAGACATCTGATTGCTACAATAACTTCAAAGAAAAATCAAATCTTCATTATACTCGCGGTATTACGCCAAAGCATGTAACGACTAACGAGTGGCGGGGCCTATCTCCGCAGCTTAGCGTCTGGGCGACACAGCTCCGAAGTAACGTCGCAACGGTGGCGAGCCGTCGACGACACTGTGCCGATTTGACCGGCCCGGGAATCGATTCCAGACCTTTCACACCGATAGCGTGTGGCTAACAACAGAGCTAGCCAGCCTCGATTCAGCTATTTCAAAAACATTAGGAACAGGGAACTTATAAGCTAACTACGAATAATTTCGACACATGCTTACGTTGTTTCGTCGTTTTGAAATTCCAACTCGCCATCTTTGTCTTCATAATCAACTCCTCCCCCTTTTGCAGTGCCACTGACAGTATGATAGGGAACCGTCACTCTGCCTCGAGCACCGGAGTTTCTCTGCACTTCAACCTTAACCACTCCGTCACCTTCGCTGACCTGTACCAAAAGCGGATAAACAGCAAATTCAAAATATCCAAGTATTGTAACGCAAAGAGAAAAATTAAGCCACAATAATTCTCAAAACTAGACGTTTCGACATTGATTCTGCTGTGATCATCAGCAGTGTGAGAAGCAAGGCAGTACAAAATTATTGCTTACACTGCGGATCATGTCAACTAAATCTATGTTGTCGAAACGTCCAGTTTTGAGAATTACTGTACCTTTATTTTTCCTCCTTCAGCTATTTTTGTTCCAATAATAATTGTATTGCATCACAGTATCATCAAAATAACTGCTTAAAATCATGAAGGGAAGGCTACCGGGCTTGCAAAAAGTTGGGGGCCTGACGACCAATCTTGCGTCCGTTATATTTTTTCTAAATTCTCGAACAGGCCAAATTGTCGTGGTACTGTAGCTCAATATAATAACAGTAACAAGGTCCCTGCGTGGGCATGTAAATTAGTCACGGGTACCGGGTAATGCCGTAGCAATTAAGGATAAAGACACGTAAATTAATGAGGTTTTCATCAAAATAATGCAATAAAAATGATTCCATGACAAGTCGTTCTACCCGTGCTTTCCTTATGTAAAAATTGAAACTTTTCAATGAAAATAAAAATACCAAAAATCTGTATTAGTGCGAGGAATATTTACATGTAAGTTAAAATATGTCACTTTTGTTAAGGCAAAGAAGCTATGAGAATAATCAGTAGTGCGAACGAAACGAAGCCTTTGACACAAAATTCTAAAACATACATGTCAAATCTTACAAGGCCTTAACAAAAGAACAAAGCTGTCATAGGATCAAGTGATTCTTTTATAAATTTAATCATGTCATTTTACAAAGACTGTTGAATTTCCACGCGAAGTTTTTACAATGCTTCTATTGTTCACAAACAATGTAAACGCGATAAATGACGTACAAGCGACGCACCCCGCGCAAACGCGTACGTCACGTGAGGTTATCGATCGCTGCAAACGTCGTAGCGTCTGCAATCGTCGACGCAAAAACGCCCAATGTTTTTTGCGTCCTTCCATTTAAAGAAAATATTAATAAAACATGCCGGCGACAGAAAGGTAAACATTAAAACACCGCGCAAAAGCCAAAATCAACGTCAATATTAACATGGCTAAATAGGAGAGAGAAGATGGCAATTTCCATCAATATTTAAAGAAGTCAACTGCAAAAGGCAATCTGTTGTGGACAAACCAAAATTTAACCTAATAAATATTCAATTTTTAACTTGTTGCAAAGCTTTAAATTCAGCAGTTTGACTTCGTCCGTTGTTATGTACGGTCTTGACAACTGCTACTAGAATAACGGTCAATAGAACGATCTAGTTGAATAATATATTCAAACACTACATGCAAAACCACACCAAATCTTCCATTTTTGGAGCCTTCTGCACAATTCATTGATACTGAACTGTACAGTGCGTACTGTGTTTAATTAATACTAGCATGCATGTCGAGAATATAAAATTGGAATTTTTACTCTAAAAGTGATAGTTAATGATGGCTTTGCGCAGCGGGATCTTACGTTTAACCCCAGATAGGTTATCTTAAAAACTTTGGACAGGGTTTTTGCAGCTCTACTTGGCATTTAATTTTAAAGAAATTAGGGAAGAATATTGACGGATTTTAGCTGTTGTCTCCTTGTTTTACGTAAACAACAGTTCAAGGTGGACAAGAAAGTTCCAACAATTGAAAATTTACACCACTTTGACTTCTTCGACATGAAATATCGCTTTGCCGTTGATTTTTTGAAATACCTTGCTAATGCAACTCGTTATGATTATATTTCGATATCAGCTCAGCCGCCGAAGTTTTATTAAAAGCCAATGCAAATACCAAAAATCTTCAAAAGCGCTTAAGCCACTTAACATTTTGCTGGAAGAAACAAAATTTTGTATAAAGAATATGATATTCAATAAAGGTTTGCGTTAAAACTTCAAACTATCCAATAGCAATCGCAGATTACTATATTTTCAACACAGCGAAGGCCTACTGGTTGACTACCGTTGGTTTGTTAGGGTTAATTTTGATTCTTCTAAAAATCTAATATCATTAACAAAGCGCAACTTTGTACAAAATTGCTTCAGCTGATCAAGTTCCAAATGACATTTTAAATTTACCTTTTAGTAGAGGCTTTAGTTACAACTCAGTACACAAAATGACAATATCCGAACGCAGAAGCATGAAGTAATCCCATAGTAGTCTTACTAGCTTATAAACTACTTGTAGCGATGTAATTCGACAGCAGTCAATAGTGGTCTCAAGCATCACCTTCTAGCCCAGCTGCTCTCCCTTGAGATGAGACAGGATTGACATTTACGTTAACTGTCAATCTTCCACCCAAAGTTTTCTTTGATATTTCGTTCCTACCTCCTCAGGTAATGTGAGTGTGCGTCAAACATCCACAGTCTATTAACTCTGGCATTTTGCCACGCAAGCCAATATGATCAATAAGTAGTGATTCAAGAACTTAGATTCTACTTTGCCACATTTGTTTGCAGCAGCAATTTGTGCAATAAACCGTCTTTCCAACAATTATGTCGTAAAACGATCACTATAAAAAACACGTTTCGAAGAGTGCAATTTGACGTAATCACGTAACCTTTTTAACGTCTAGCCCCGCCGAATTCGCGTGTACAGCATGTGTCGAATTAGGTTATTTCGAAACCTTTGCCTTCAATGAACTACTCTGTCATGTTAGCCCCTAATCGCATTTTGCCGTTCTTTTACTAATTGGAACGTTGATTCAAAAAAATCAAATCTTCAATATAGGCCTATTCGCGGTAATACGCTGAAGCGTCCAATGTGGTGGGGCTAATCTTCAGGGCTGAGCGACTGGGCAAAACAGCTCCTAAAAAACGTCATCGCGGTGGCAAGCCGTTAAGAGACATTTTATCAGATTTGACCAGTCCGGGAATCGGACCAGAGACCTCCTGCACCGACAGCGATGCCTTTAACCACCACGACAACCGGCCAACTAATTTTGTTATATTGATGCAAATTCTAACTTACTTTCATAGTTTGCGAGGCGAAGGAGAAGACTCCTGCGTGGTCATCGTCTAAGATGATAACTTGAGCTATGCTTGGATAAGCCAGAGTGACAAGTTGTTTTGAATTTTCGTCTGTATCAAACATTCCATCGGCTGTGCCGAGTCGCTCGTTGCTTAAATAAACAGTAAAATATTCATCCTCCTCAAAAATATCATCATCCATAATCTCGATTTTTAGCTTCTTCATTGTTTCTCCAGGACGAAACACAATAGTGTCTTCCTTGGAGACATAATCTGATCCAGCGTTTGCAGTACCGTCTTCGGTCTTGTAATCCACAAACAGTGTATTTCGTAAATCTCCTCCTTGCCGATGGACCTAGTAAAACAGATTAATGATGACTATTCACTTCAATTCATATGCACCACAAAACATGTAACATGTTGCTGTTGGATGACGATAACAGAAGTTGGCCAAGCAACATCAGTGCTAGCTGTTGGTCTGGTTTTAAACAACAACCTGGGGAGATACAAGGATAGACCCTCGATCTCACAGCTGTTTGCATTTGATCCGGAGTGGTTGCTAGGCCAAACGACGACGACTTATATTCAAATAAACATTCTTTTATTTTGACTTGTGATCAGCTTTTGCAACAGTCCGTTCAGCACTTTCCCCAGAGTCTTGCTTTAGCAGTAAAGTAATATAGGTGTATAGAAATGGTAGAAATTGCCCTAATGCTAAGAGCCAGAACCCCAATGGCGAAGGGGCACCGCGGCACTGCCCTCTGATTTGTCAATTCCTAATCGGTAGTAGGCTTACACTAAAACCATTACTGTAAAATACGAGTCTAATCATTGGCAAATTGTAATTAGTCAACCCCACTAAATTTCTGCTGACAGCACTCTTGGTCGATCCCACATAGTTTCTACGTTGCGAGCATCGAACCAATTAAGGAAGCAAAGGTTAAGTATCAAAAAAGTCTTGCTTACTTATTGAAATCAGAAGGACACCAAAATAAAAGTCTTACCAAAAAAAACGTAAGAACGTAAAGTTTTCAAAGTAATCGAAAAAGTTAGATGCAAATAAGTTACAACATCAATCAGCTGCAAAACACAGGCCGTGTCGTTCGAGATCTCACAACAAGTTAAAAACAGAAGCAAAATCTTTACTAAGTCGGAAATAATACAGTCTGGAATGTAACAGCATCCAAATAGTCACTTAGCTACGTTTTGCTGCAAAATTAGTTGCGGTGCGTCATTCACAAACGCGTAAATTTGAGAGCTTTTAAGCAATGAAGTTAATAGCTTTGGCAACCTCAAACAAAAACATCTGATAAACCTTTCCAATCTCTCATTGCGCCAACAATTTTGGAATTTACGTTCAAAAACGCACTGACGAGTTATATTCTGCGAAGCTGAGAAATGCAATGCATTTACTAAACATATGTAAATGCTTGGGTATGGTTAAAAATTAACTAAGGCTTGTTAATTCGCTGTGAAAATGATTAAAATGCCACAAAATTTTTTGATTTGCAGCCAATTAGCTGCAAAGTTCTTTTGATTTAAGATGAACATTGAACTTTTCCACTCCAATTAATCAACCACAAAAAATTTGGGTTGTCTTATTTTCAGTTCGACTACTTTTCATTTTGAAAGCAAGTAAACCAAGTTTATGTCCTTTTCTCAACCACTAGACAGGTCTAAGTGAAAAAGGGCGAGGAGCATCCCTAATTGCTTGCGCCTTGGTTTTCACGGAATATGGTGCTTACACCCACAACCACTCTTAATTAAGCGACTGACACGAAAAACAATAAGGGTTGAAAGAGCACTGTGTTGACCCTTGAAAGTTTTAGCAGAGCCTTTTCATTGGGTCCAAATCTACAAGTAAAACGTTCTGCATCAGCGACCTAGCGTTACCGAGCGCTGGTTACATATCCTATGTGACGGGTTCGATTCACGGCTGGAATCGATCGCATGTGACATGCATGCCGTGTGGCTACCAACACGAAGAGCGAAGCTCATTTCACAATTTCTCTCAATCTGTTCAATTTTCATAGTTTGTAAAAATGACCTCAGTTTACGTCATTATTTGCAACATCAGATCAAGTTCATACGAGAATTGGACTACGGTTCTCTAGATATGGTCGAGACACTTTTTCTTGCCAACAAAAACGTCAAAATCAACGACACTCAAACGAGCTTTGACGTCAAATTAATTAACTAAGCATGCAAATATATTTCCGTTTTAATTAATGAAGTTAGTCAGTACCAATACACTAATTCGAAGTTAATGAAAGTTTAAAGGAAAGTAATTAGCATTTGCTGTTCCAAACATGCCCATGAGATTGAAAGACCATTGGTATGATTTTAACTCGTAAAAGTAAAGAAACATTACTACAATTTCTTTGTAAGCATCTAGGCAATTTCTAATCAGCAAACAGCTGTAGCCTACATAGCACTGTTTCACAGGAAAGAATGCAAAATCTTAGATGGCGGTGAAAGTTATCTGCTTTAATTACAGACTTCATATTAACATGCCAAAAAGTTAAAGCTGTTCATCAAATGAAAACGTCTTCTTTTCATATTAATTTCACATTCAAAAACCAGCAGGTCTAGACGCAAAACGAGACATCATGCCGAAGCACACCCTCAGACTCTACTGCTTCAGTTCATACACAAAACGACTTGTCTGAAGTTGCCTAGATAGCCAAATGGGTATATTCCGTAATGCATGAGACCATAAGACCAAGATTCGATTCCTTGGCAGGCAAAACCTATAAGCGCAATCCAGCTATAGCAACTCACTATTACCGACAAAGTTTTTCAAGCTTGTAATTAAGCCAGCTAGACGCTGCGTCGCGATGACGCGAGTCAGCGTTGCATTTAATATGACGTCTCGAATGCTAAAAGCAGCAACAAGACGAAGATGCAAGATGACAGCAGCAATAACTTAGCTATCAAAAACCGTAGCCAGAATACAGTATTTTCTTGATACACTCAAAGCCCTGAAAGCGGTATTGCCCCCTTCTGGATTTGAAAGCCGAGCAAGTTAACCCAGATCAATATAATTAAATCATTTAGGCCAAGCCAAACAGTCAAAAATCAATAAATCAATTCAAAGAAGCTTACAAATAATTCAACGAAGCCACAATTCTCCAAAACTCTGTATGAAGACGGATTAAAAAAAATTTTGGTCAAAGTATCATCATCGTCGTCTGCATCTAGTTCTTCCAGACTCGAAGCCTAAAATCACAAACTCAAAGTTATCCACAACATACACCATCAAATTAAAATAAAACTGTTATGAAGTTTTTCATTCCTTCACACACTGCTAAATTAAGCCTATTTGCCTTTTTTCACTTTTTCTGATTTTTTGCTATTTTGTTGTGTCGAAACCAACCAAAGAAGTTAGATACAGCAAGTCAATCAAACCACAGCACTTAAAATTTCCTACATTTTGATTAAAATGCAGCAACTGGTGACGATTTCATGCATTTTAACAAGATGTTGTCCGCCTAGATAACCTTGCTAGAGTGCTTGCACCAACGCATGTGCTAAGGCGAGATATAAACATTAGGGTGTAGTGACAAAACTTTTTTTGCAATTTCAAAAGAGTGGTTTCCTTATTTGTGGCAAATGGGCCCAAAATGACGCTGAAAAATTGTTTTGGGCTGTTGCCTCCCCTGATGGCCTAGCAACCGGGCCAAATACCCCCCTAAATTAAAAATTGCCATAGCTTCCTAACCATTCATGCTAGAAGGTCGAGTTAGGGCTTAAAATTTGTGGAATTGCACACTTTGATTTAAATTTGAAGCTATTGACGATCCTTTCTTGACACCAAAAAAGTTCAATTTTTGAGGAGTGCAATTTTTGGCCAAAATTTCAACTACAATTTTCCAAAAACCATGCCATTGCAATTATCACCGAGAAATTATCTGGCAATAGACATTAATTTTGCCTTAAATGAAACTGTTACACAAGCATACACAAAAGTAAAAGCAGCCAAATCAAACAATACAACATTTATTCACGTTATGCTTGGTCGGTATTCATTGGTACAACCACAAATTGTTGCTAAAGCATTGCACTTCTTTATGATTATGCGCGATTTCGGTTTTTGGCGAAATGGCACATCCCTTTTCCCATATCCTACCAATTGCCAGAGGCTCCAGTCACAACCTTAACATGTTTTTCCACGGCCTGGTTGCGGCTTGGATGATCAAGTTTTAATGGCCTAGTGTTCCGACATTCCTCTTCGCCATATTTTTATTTATCTTGATGGATACAACAACTAGTTCAACAGCATTTGCATATTCTATTGCGAAAACAATAAGTGGAGTTGTTTCAGGCTACCAAATCTCACAGTTTAAGAGCATTCCAACCCCATGCTTTCCAAAAGTTTCCCCTAAAGTGGTCGATGATATGAGTCAGGATCAGCATTATTAACCTATACCAGGATATGCAAAGCAGTGTTGACAAGGTCAGCAGAGAGCAACCTTCAATATCTCGAAATTGGACCAATTGTTCACTTGCGCCTTTCTATAAAATGGTCTACTTTCTATAACCCTTCTATAAAATGGTTAACTTAGAATACTCCTATCAAGCAACCACCCGCGATCGAAGAACTGTTTTCTGAGATTTCATGGATAATAGCCCATTAAAACTTGATTATCCAAGCCACAACCAGGCCGTGGAAAAACATGTTAAGGTTGTGACTGAAACCTCTAGTAACTGGTAGGATATGGGAAAAGAGATGAACTGTTTCGTCAAAAACCGAAATCGCGCATGATCATACAGAAGTGCAATGCTTTAGCAACAATTTGTGGTTGTACCAATGAATACCGACCAAGCATAACGTGAATAAATGTTGTATGCTTGTGTAACAGTTTCATTTAAGGCAAAATTAATGTCTATTGCCAGATAATTTCTCGGTGATAATTGCAATGGCATGGTTTTTGGAAAATTGTAGTTGAAATTTTGGCCAAAAATTGCACTCCTCAAAAATTGAACTTTTTTGGTGTCAAGAAAGGATCGTCAATAGCTTCAAATTTAAATCAAAGTGTGCAATTCCACAAATTTTAAGCCCTAACTAGACCTTCTAGCATGAATGGTTAGGAAGTTATGACAATTTTTAATTTAGGGGGGTATTTGGCCCAGTTGCTAGGCCATCAGGGGAGGCAACAGCCCAAAACAATTTTTCAGCGTCATTTTGGGCCCATTTGCCACAAATAAGGAAACCACTTTTTTGAAACTGCAAAAAAGTTTTGTCACTACACCCTAATGAACATGTCATTATTATTATTATTATTTTATAACCTAATGATAAATTCAGGCAGCTCTTCACTAGCAAAATTTAAAAGGGAGTTTTAGCGCATATTTTTCAGTATCTAACTGAAAAAAGTTTTTATCCTAGCAATCAAACATACTCTTACCGATTGAAGATGATCCAGCTTTCCTTTGCTTAAAATATCCCCAGATCCAATCATTTTCCTGGTTGCTTGGATCCGATAAAAAGCTCTGCTTTTGGGTTGATGACTCAGAGCTTCAGCAGTGGCCATACGGGCCAATTCTTCAATGTCCGCATCTGGGTGTTTCTTTTTTAAATCTCTCATAATTTTCACCATATTTTTTCGGCTTGTGTCGGGATCAACAAGTTCCTGAGTGCTCTCACTATTATAAAATGAAGAAGATTCTTCATCAGCAACCGAGCTAGGTCCTTCTGCAGCTACTTTTCCGTTTTCTCCAATTTCTGTGAGATGAAGACAAGCCTCGCCGTCAGTTTTGTTGTCGTCGTTCACTTTCTCAGTTGTACGTTCTCCTTCTGTTTCGACGATAACATTTTTCCTCCTAGTTCTGTACCGCTTGTACATGTACTTATAAAGCAAAAGCCTGCGGTCAGCCACCCAAGCAAAAACAACAAAAATTGGAAAGAACAAAAATGTGACAACACCCTCCCAGATGTCGACAACACCGTATGAAGACACGGCAAGAATTATGTAGAGCCAAATGTAGGCAAGAACACTTGATGTGGCGGTAACAAAGAAAACTCGGGGGTGCTTGACTCTCCTAACCTCGCCGTCTGGGATTACGTACATACAAATCGCAATGATGATAAATAGGTTGAAAGAAGCGCTTCCAACAATCGTAGATGGACCAAGATCTCCTGCATGAAATCCTTTTCCGCAGATTTCAATAATAGAAAGCATGATTTCGGGAGCAGAGGATCCTAGAGCCATTAAGGTGAGGTTAGACACAGTTTCATTCCAGATTCGTACCGTCGTTGTTTTGACTTCTCCGTTTTTGGACTTGTACACGACTTCTTTCTCTTTTGAAGTGATCACTTCAATTGCAGCCATGAACCTATCAGCGATGATCGAAACTCCAAGAAAAAGATAAACTAAAGCTAGAAAATACACGATAGCTCTTCCAGCCTTGTCACCAGCAGTCAGTAACGAGGTGTTTCCGGGCTGCCAAAGCGGAATAATGATTCCTTCCCTACAAACTCGGCGTTCGTTGGTGCGATTTGGACTACAGCGGTCCTCAGCGTCTTCTGGTCGGGGCAATTGGGCTACGGCGTCCATTGGTTGGCTTAAAAAGACAAACGTGAACAGCACAAAACCGACAGTTGAAAAGTTGCATGAAAATTGGTTTAAACAAACTGAAACAGCTTTGCTGAACCTCACAGAATCTAACGAACCAGCCGAAGGCATTTTCTCAGCAATGTCTAGGCTACAGCTAGAAGTATTTTCAGAAATAAGTTGCCATTTTTTAACCCTTTTTTTAAATGTCATAGCGGAGAACCGTATTTCTTTTCAATTTTCACAATCTGACTTGCATCAGCTATAAACACATCACTATTCAACACAAATAACAATTTTCTGTAACTTTTAGCCAAACCTGTAAAAGAGCAAATTGGTAGAATGTAATCTCTTTCGCTGAAGAAAAAATGAAACAGCCCTTAAGAAAAAGCTTTAAAAATATGGGGATACAGAATTTTTTAAGAGGCCTCTCTCCGTCCAATTCCGCCAGTGAGGTTCGTTGTTTTGAGGAGAGAACAAAATTTTTAATCTTTAACCTACAGTACTTGTTACAGTTCTACATAAAGTTTCACAACTTCTGTTCCTAAAAGTGGTGTTTACTTACGTTTTTTGAAGATAGGGGGATGACTTAAATCCATCGGGTTCATAGCAAATTTTTCAAGGAGGTAATACTGTGAGGTATTTGCAAAAATAGATTTTTGGAAGGGTTGATGAACAGAAAAAACAAAAGGGCATTCTTAAACCAGTTTGCAAGCATTTGGAACAGCACAGAGCGATTTTTGCGCAGCGTAAAACCTTTCAATCGCGATAGCAACATTATAACACTTTTTCAATCACAATTTCACGCTGCAGATGCACCTTTGCCCCTTGCTATTGCGTGCGGCAGCGTGATTACGCTTAAAAATGCGTAATAAAAAAATTCTGAAGATGTCAAGACAGGCTGTCTTTAAAGGTTGCCAATCATCATTCAGTCAAGACCTATACTTAAGCCTACTTTTCAAAAGACAATATATCAAGGAGAAATCTACCAACCTATACAAGACCATGCGAAACCGAAACTTGCAGTAACATACAACAGACAGCAGAACCGCTCATTGTTCAAGATGCGTTATAATTGTATTAAGTGAAGCTAATGGCATACGTTCGGTAAAAGGGGCTAGTTTTAATTAAGCAACCAATCAAGCATTAACTTACATTGGCGTAAACGTTGAAGGCCTTTCTAACACACGACAATTTTTCCTTAATCGAACGCATTATCACGAACAACAAGGCTTGAGAAATTAATTTTGACGCACGAAATGCCATTGGTAATACTCTCAAAGCTACAAACATAGCTATTACTAACACAGCAACTATCATTGCCGAAAAAATACAGACAAATTTTCACATTTTGACAAAAAATTGACATCTACTAACATCAAGCAGTGTAAGCTTTAAGCGTAGCAATACTGTCACCACTTTCACTGAAGCAAAAAAATCAACATCAGTAAGGGGAAAAAAGCGACAACCGTTAACACGGAGGCAGTAATTAAGAAAAACAGCAAACAATAATAAGCTTTTAACATCAAAGGTTACATTTACGTATTCATTAAACAGGGAAAGGCGACTTACTCTTGAACACCGAGAACTCATTGCAAAACCACAATGTAACGCAATACTGCCATACTGTAACCAATTATTGCGTAAAACAACAATTTCTTGCGTAAACAGAATCAGTTGAAAAGAGCTAAGGGGGGTCAAGTCTACCCTTAATTTTGTTGCCATATTACGCAGAGTTATAATGGATTGGCACTTCGATATTTTCAGACTGTAAAACTGCGACCTAGCATCAGATTTTTGCGACACCACCCTTAAAAAAGTTTTAAATCCCCCTTGTTTTACATCATATTGAAGGAATGGAGACGTTATGTGAATTTCACAATCCCTTCATGAAATTTTAAAGCAATGACACCGAACCCAGAAAAGAAGAGCCTGCCGTCGCTTATGCAGTAGAAAACATTGCACTGTAATAGATATTACAGTACAATATTACGCACATTGCTTAGAAAAAGGCAAAAAAAATTTAATATAAAAGATACAATTCTGGAAAAGCAGGGTTTTCAATCTCTCACTTGAGCAATCTTTCTTGTGAGATAATCCAAAGCCGTTTCTCCTGCGCTGCTTGAATCGTTCGAGATTGCTTTCGGTAGAGAATCTTCATAAATCAACTCTTCATTTACTAACACATGATCATCAGGCAATATAAAATAAGCTACAGATTGTCGAGCTTGTTTTTGCTTTTCAGGGTCATTTGGGTTCACCACTCTGTGCTTTGTCGATTTTAACCTATTTCTAGTCCAAAACTGCAGCATGTCACCGATATTTATCAAGACTGTGTCTTCGATTGGAACTGCATCAACAAATTCACCCTCTGGAGATTCGACCTGAAGACCACCTACATTATCTTGAAATAGAAGGGTGATGCAGCCGAAATCTGTATGGCTACCAAGACGAACGTGGCCCTCAGCCATATCACTTGGCACTGGAGGATAGTAGCTTGCTCTTAAGGCTGAATGATTTCCTATTTTTCCGTTTAGTCCAAGGTGATTTTTGGCAAAATGATTAGAATCCGCCAATTTCAATCCCACTCCAAGCACTTTCAAAATTCGAAAAGCTAAATTTTTGCATTTTATCATAAAATTTTGGATTACTTCCGAAAAATTTTCTGAGATGTCCGTAGGCCACAAGGTGTCCGGGTTATTTAAAGAACTGCTGTTAACCGTAAATGCTTCTTTGTAATCAGAAGGTTTAGAAGGGTCAACGTTTTCGGAATTCAAACCAATGTATCCATCTCCCACACTTTTGCTGCAGTACTTCATTTTATGTTCGAGAGGGGCCAAGAAAAAAATTTTAGTCACATTGTTTACAAGATCAATTTCGCATTTGCTGATTCCAGAATTCCTTAAATACGCAAAACCGTATGTTCTTAATACTTCACAAAGTTCATGCCCAACATCATGCACTATCTCGTCATTGGGTCCATTTTTAACTTCTAATCCACACGAGGCAAAGTCAATAACAGGAATCGAACGCATAGCTGTTGCTGCAACTAAAAAAACACAGCGGTAAACAAAAGAAATCATCAATAAGTTCCAATTGTTAAAAAAAAAAACAAAAAAAAATCAAATCTTCATTATACTCGCCGTGTTACGCTAAAGCGTACCACGAATGGCGGGGCTTATCTCCGCGACCTAGCACCAGGGCCACACAGCGAAGAAACGTTGCAACGGTGGCGAGGCTGTAGGCGACAATGCGCCGATATGATCGGCCCGGGAATCGAACCACAGACCTCCCGCACCGATAGCGTGCGCTTAGCAACTGAGCTAACTGGCCGGTTTGTTAACCAGTTTATTCAACAAAAACGAGCGGACGGATTACTTTTCTTGTCCTGTGTTAGCTTATACCTCGCTGAGCCGTACCTTTCCAACGTAATTAAAACTCAGTATTTGGGAAGTGTCGACCTGAAATTGAAGCTGCTTTTATAGATACTGAAGTATGTACTGGTTTTATCAAATTATGCTGATTTCGCTTTTCCTTTTTTATCATTTTTTGATATTGTCGTCACCGTAAAAACGAAGCCAATTTACACTATTAATTATTTTCTAACCGTAACATGAAACCACTCAAGTCAACATTGCCACAGGATGTACTGAAGTTTCTATCTATCAACTACTAACGGCAATTAGAAGAACAAGATGCAAATGAGCTGAAAAACAGATACCACTTAATACCTCTCACCACACAAATATTGCTTGAAGATTTCAGAAAAGTAGTTTTTAAATCCATTTTATCAAAGCTAGCAAAAAGTCTATAAAGATTTCGCGCCCACAAGAACTTGATGCGGTGTACTATGTTGGGAAAGTTTGCTTAGCTATTTCCTGAATAAGATAGTTGCAACAGGAAACGACAGTGTTGCCAAATTAATTAAGCAATTTCGAAATGTCGTTATCTAAAATTCAAGAACTGCATCAACCAAGTGGAAACGTGTGAAGCATTTTTAGCGGGCTCCATTGCTAATTTCAAATAGCTTTAGAACTTTCAAATGATTAGCTTTCAGCTTACGATTCCAACCAGAAAGTATAAAGCTCACAAGTGCGGCCGTAAACTGCTGTTCCATCTGTGCTTTTGATGACGTTTTTACAGCAGAGCAATATTATCACACGACCAAATGACTGATTGATTTCATCAGAAGATAACATAACCAAGACATTGCGAAAATTAAACACTAAACAATATCACAAGAATTTGAAAATATTTCTTGCACGGTTGACTTAAAGGGGAACTGAAGAGCAAAACTGTTTTTTCAGAAATGGCGTTAAAAATTACACTGAGTTCTATACTGACTGCAGAAATTTTCAATCATTTTTTATTAACCAGAAATTAAACGTTAAACTTGTGATGATGACGTCATGGAGGTGTGTAACGTCATTGAAAAACGCGTGGATTACAGACAGCGGTAAGGTTTGCGTAGTTGCGTGCGTGCAGTAGTGCGGAACGCACAGGCCTCCATGACGTCATCATCCACAAGTTTAACGTTTAATTTCTGGTTAATAAAAAATGATTGAAAATTTCTGCAGTCAGTAGGCTATAGAACTCAGTGTAATTTTTAACGCCATTTCTGAAAAAACAGTTTTGCTCTTCAGTTCCTCTTTAATTCCTGAACTCTCAAATAAACGTACGTTCTTTATTAGTGCAGAAAGCTTTGATATTCTATGGTTGGCCGAGTTCCACAGGCTGCCTGAACTGAATCTCAAACTACATCAACAAAGAACATTCAAGGGCAATTGCTTGCATGATGTAGTCTACTAATGGCAACAGTGTAGGCTGAAAAAGTTATTTTTACAGCTTATAACTACTTAACAGCGGTATTTCACAAGAAGTTAACGTATTATTTCAGTTAAAGTTCACGAAACGAAAATCATCGAAGCAAAAGCACAATTTAGTTCAAGCGGTTTAAGCGTTACAGCAAAAATAGCGTCTTTTTCATAACGCCATCCTTTGAAAATCAAAAATCAGCATCAATTCAAACTCTTTCAGAATAAAATCCGCAAAAGCGGGAAACATCAGTGTCACAAACAAAACCCGTCACGTTATTTACTAGTTCTTAATACTAAAGCATGACTTCATTGCAGCTGCATTGGCCTTTACTTAGCGGTAGGCCTACATCGCTTTTTCTGGCAACTAATTGGCTGCTTACTGTCTAACTCAAACCTCAGTGACACGTTCCTCTTTGCCAGCGCCATGCAAAAGATTTACGATATATCACGCCTCAATTGAAAAGCATTGTTCATTACCCTAGAGAGTGAAAGAGAGCAATCAAATTGTTATTAAGAATTAGGCCCAGGGTGCAACAGTAGTTCAAAAAAACAGCTGCTAGCAAAATGTCTAGCCAAAAAAAAGCCATTACCGCAAAAGCGGCGTGCTTTTAATTTCCTTTAGATATTCATCATGTCATGCTTAATATTTGCAATGAATTATAATGAACCATACACCACACGCTGGTTTTTCATCCAAACGTGTTTAGAGCCGACAGTAGGATAAATGGAAGCGCTAGCAAGCTATTCAAATTAAGATTTTTCTATTGAGGCCATTACTCGGACCAATACTGTATTTCGGCTTTCAACGCTTCATTATCATGAGAACATCAAAGAAATTTTTTGTTATTGGCATATTTATCCTCCTATCACGAGAAAGCGACGAAGTGCTGTACGAGCTCGCTTAGGAGTTGCCGGCCATCTGTCTACCACACTAAGATGGGGGAATCCCGTTAAGTGCCTTTCCCAACGGCACAACAAGTAAACTTGCCGGCTTGTTCTCCACACTGTCCCTTAAATGCTGAACGTCAAGCAGGGAAGCTGTGAATACCAACTTGAAAGTCATTGGTTTGACCCGACTCGTAATGAAACCAATTAAGTCTACAGCTCCCGAGGCGGACGCTCTTACCACTCGGCCATCTGATCGGTGAAAATAGGCCTATGCTAGCAGGAAAGTGGGGTCTTGGATGCGGGATTTCTTATGCTGAAGCATACTGTGATACACGCAAATCAAGAGACAAGATATCCTATTTTGACATTTTGCTGAATAGGCATTAGATCTAGTTGCCCCCGGAATTAAAAGCTTGGCGCGGTTCACAAATAGGGGCAAATATCTTTGCCACAGACATAAAAGTGCATAACTACAAGAATAACCCAAACCAGCCCTGGACTGAATAAACTATAGAATAAAAAAAAAGCTCCAGCGACACGGTTGCTGGCAGCGCAGCGCTAGATTCAGTAGGCAATAGCCAAAAAAGCCCTTTTGGCAATGGCAGAGCATCCAAATTTTTAGGCCTCAATTTTAACTGGCACTCCCGTCAAAACACCGCAAGCCACCAGCAATAAACCTGAAGCTTCCGCTATGTTTGCTGGCACCTCACCAATTTTCTATACATACGTAGCTAAATTTAAATGAACGAAGGCTACCCATACCACATATAAAGCCAGAATCAGTTACTGTGAACGACTGCTATAGCTTGGTCCCTGGAAAATCGCAGAAATATACAAAACCAATACGTCCCGCTTTTAACTCGTACGGTGCAGGCCTAAGCTTGATGTTTAGCCACAACTACAACTATATCGTTCCGAAACTGATTAAAACTGTTGATAAACATTGAACTGTCATGGCATGCATTCCAGTGGTCTGCTGACTAACTCAGTTTAAACGACTTTGACAAGTTAGTTGTAAAATTGCACAACGTGGCGTGGAATTTGTTTTCTTGATTGCAACGTCGAAGCAAATTTTACGCCTGTCTCGTCAAAAAAGCTACGTCTTGCTCAGAAAATAACATAAATCTTTTCCCTGCCCAGCAAGGGAGAGCCGAAGAAGTGACACAGACTTACTGCAGCATACATTACCAAAGATGGGCATTTATCGCGATAATTTATCGGCGATAGTTATCGGCGATAACTTTTTATCGATTATCGTTATCGCTCAAAATAGTTTGGATTTATCGATTACCGTTATCGCTTTTGTTGAATATTTCGTTATCGCCGATAAATTATCGCGATAAACGATTTTTTATCCACGCAGAGTTTAAACTTCAAAGTTAGTGAGTTGGCGCTATGGAAAAAACACGGAGTCCATTAAGACTTGTTGTAATTTTTAAAAATTATTTCTTCGTTTGGCTTAATTTCACGGCAGAGTCCGTGAACTGCTCTCTTTTCTTGAAAAATTTAGAAAAAACATTTTTGCAATTCGACTTACAAAAAAAAACTTCGTCAAACACATCGAAAATTTACCGCAACATTTATCGGAAAAATTTATCGGCGATAATTTATCGATTACCGATATCGCTTTAAAAAATTGAAATTTATCGATTATCGGTATCGCCCTGGGCTTTTTTGAAGTTATCGATTATCGTTATCGCTTTAGTACAGAATGGTTTATCGTGCCCATCACTGTACATTACACACAATTATGAACCATACACTGTACGCATATCTTTCACGGTTTTTCACCCAAGCATATGCCAAGAGCCGAGTGTAGGACAAATGGAAATAAGTGCTAGTGCGCTATTCAAATTAAGAATCTCCTATTGGCCATTACTCGGATCACTACTGTATTAGGAAGTCCAATGCTCACTGCTGCTAAAATGGACTGCCCAACCATTTTAACAACACGAGGGGGCCAAAAAATAAAAAAATTGTCGTTACTAATCATTTGCTTTGATACGCCGAATTTGTTAATTCAGTAGAGCACAATGGTAGTACTTTTTTTAATTATGTCGAGCGATTATTGTTTTTAATTGGTTAACACGCAAGCAATGAAAATAAATAAACATTTTCTGTAGCAACGAAAATTTTTACTAATATATTTTTAAGTTTTCAACATCTATAAGATCTTTTTTTAAAATTTTTACTGATATATTTTTTATAAATTTTACTGACACACACACATATACATACATATAAATAAAATTTAATTTAATTAACTGCAAACTTACAGCATACACTAGCCACTACACTGTGTTTCACGTAAAAGAACGATCATCAGGTGGCTTATTCAAATAGAATTCAAATTACGATCATAAGGTGGCTTATTCAAATAGATTCTATTTGAATAGCCACCTGATGATCGTTCTTTTACGTGAAACACAGTGTAGTGGCTAATGTATGCAGTAAGTTTGCACTTAATTAAATTAAGTAACAGCTCTGGCTTTTGTAGTCATTGAGCACTTTTTGCAAGAAAACTTGACAAGCTCCAGTTGTGTATATATAAATATATATATAAATATTTACAGGGCCTTAATTTTATTACATTTGATTTCAAAAGAAATCATCGATTTGTTCTTGGAAATATTTGTTAAAGAAGTTATATTCGAAGAAAGCTAAAGCATTTATTATTTATAATATCTCTCACGTAAAGCGATAGCACAGAATAATATATCGCAATAAGATATGTTATTGCATTTTTCACATTTTGGCATAAACAAAATTGCGCAAGCATTAGTTCCAGTAACATACTTTTACTACAGTAACTAAAACAACAAATCCACTAGATATTTGTATTTTGTTGCATATTTATCCTCTTATCACGAGAAAACAATCAAAGCGCCATAACGAGCTCGCTTAGGAGTTGCCGTCCACCGCTCAGCCACACTAAAGTAAGGGCATCCCGTTAAGTGTCTTTTCCAACGGCACAAGAAGTAAACTTGCCGGCTTGTTCTCCACGCTGTCCCATTAATACTGAACCTCAAGCAGGGAAGCTGTGAATACCAGTTTTGAAGTCACTGGTTTGACTCGATTCGAAATCAAACCACAGTATACAGCTCCAGAGGCGGACGCTCTTACCACTCGGCCATCTAAGCTATTAAATATTGTTAGAAGAACCACCAATTTTGACAATATTCTAGATAAAACGACGTCGTTCTTCTTGGCCTGCTGAGGAGATGATTGGCTCACTTAAGATCAATCATTCTGAAGGATGGATGTACCTTTTACCCGAGTGCGGCTGATGAGGGCTAATAGCCCGAAACAGCGCTGTCCAAAGTATTCTAGTTATTCAGTATCACAGTACTATTATATCTAACTCAACAATGCTTTAAGGAAGACTGGGAAGTGAGTTCACGCTCTTCGAGGCAGCAGCCATCCAAAATACAAGTCGAAATGCAATCGGTTCCAGCCGTGAATCGTATCCTACCCTAGGCATCGCCAAGCCGAGCCCTTAGACTAAACATCCATAATTTGAGCTCGTTTTGTCTGCATGTTATTTAATTTCACATAGCGTGATTTTACTGCAAACTAATCAGTGCATACACATCCAAGTTTACCGTTGCATAGAAGACTATACTGAACAATACCATGTGGGCCAAAAAAATACTTGTTTAAAATCAAGCCGTTTTTACGGGTTGCAACACGTATGCTGTCACTAATACTTATCCCCGTTTTGAAGAAGGACAAATTGCTCAGCATGGCACTAAACTCGCATCCCATTTTGCACGTATTCGTCTACCTTCGCCAACCCTACTTGTAAGATTCATAACTAGCAGAATGTCATCTTAAATCTGCTGGTCATGACAACAACAAAATTACAACACGCAACTTTTATTTTCACACATTCGTTTGTGTAAATAGCAGCAGTTCGTGGCTACATATAAGCACTAGCAACTCAGCAAGTGACAAAACAGGAGCGGCATACTGTCGCACCAAAAATAATGTGGCTAAAACACCATATGTCATGACTTCAAGCCCTAATAACAATTTTCTTAATTAGACTCAAATTAATGCTCGTTGCAATAACCTAGCGAAAGGATTGCCAAAAACTTGCAATAACAGTTTGGAATATAAACATCATAAATTAAAAAAAAAGAATGAAAATTTATCAAATAAGCAACGCGATACGCAAGATCTTTTCAGAATAAGTGGTTCAATTCTTTTTAAGGCGCACAGCCTATTTTATTTATAGCATAGGTATATACAGTAAATGTCGCATACAAAGGACAAAATTCGAAGTCCGGATGACGGATGTATACACTGAGCATCGGACCAATTTCGTACATATTCGTAACGATTACATCATGATCGCTAAACGCAAAATTGAAAGATGAAAATGGTTGCGTTTAGCGATGATGATGTTCTCATGCCAATGATAAAAAGTTTTGAGAAAAATAACGTCCTTGAAGGACAAATTAACTTATAAACTTACAGAAACATTGCCCAGTTCAAACACACGAAGCATTGATGAAACAAGCTTATATGATTAGTTTTAAACTCATCAATATAAGTGAACACGCTGTCATAAGTACCTGACTTTATTAACAGGCTAAGCTCATGAATTTAGGGCTATTTTTAGCCCAGGCCTTTATCATTTTAGCAGCGTGCGTCAAGGCAGAGCAAGTCACCCAATAAGCACTTGATACCGCTGATGCAACTCACCAAAAATGCACTTTATCAATTTTCGGTCTCAACAGTATTGGCATGACATGGATAATCAAGTAGGAACAACTGAACGGGTGCACAACCAAACTGAAACGTTTAACAGAGATAACTGGTATGGAGAAAAATGCAGTAATTTATGTATGAAGTCATTTATCATAATCAATTTCCTTTCTCATTAACGTAATCGGCAAAAATTTAAACTTCTGAATATTAGCACTGACATGCATTCCAGCGCATTGATTTATCAGCATAAACTTCCATGCAGCACTGTGACTGACTGTTTTGCGTAATAATCTCACACGTTTTCGCGCGTTGTAAAGACACTTCTGGAAACTTCTAGAAGTGAATTATATTGCAACTCTGAGCTGGCAATTTTTGAATTAGCGGTATCTCAAAGCTAAAGAAGTGAGAAATAGCGCACAAAAACTACGAAGAAAAATGATGAAGACAGCTGCAGAGCTGCAAAAAGTTTGCGCTGATGGAATTTGCCAAAAACAAGACATACTGGCCCACCTCAGCAGAGGCCCATGGTCACAGCGCTGAATTGCAAGATTTTTTTGTGATAGCAGGAAAAGTAGAAAACTGGCCACACGAAAGAGAATGACTGTGCCTTTTGCACGCGAACAAAAGTGAAACGCTCTAATCAGGGTTACCACCGGACCATACCAAAACATAAGCACGCTGCAGTTAGGTTACCCAAAACTCAAAAGCTCTTTATTGTGAAACCACTAAAAGTCGGTGAAGACCCCCCTAAAAAAAAGATTTTCACGTCCACTGAGTCCTGTTTTTCCACTAAAAATTGAAGACCAAAAAGAAAGGTCTTCGCGTCCACAGAGTCCTGTTTTTTCACAAGAAATCGGTGCGGACCAAAAAAAAGGTCTTTATACGTCCGCAAAATTCTATTTTTTCCGCTAAAATTTCAAAAATAAGCACGGGACTCAAAAATAAGCACGTTTCATAGGAATAAGCACATTTACGTTTTCTAAGACAACTGCCCTTGGAAATAAGCACAAATCTTAGAAATAAGCACGAAGTGGTAACCCTGGCTCTAATTCTGGAAACAAACATACAACTTTTAGCTTACAAGTAAAAAACGCTTGACCGACGGGCGACGGCAACTATTTAGTTTAACATTAGCAAGCGAGGTTAGGATAAACTTCTCTGCGATTTTACGTTCAGTCAAAAAAAGTATTTCGTACAGCGAATTGTACACAGGATATATTGTAAACATAGTCTATGATCAAATACTTTTTTCGCAAGCTGTTGGACGACAAGGCGGAAACGGATATATTTACGGTAAGGAGCAAACTATGTTCTCGGAATGGAATGAAGGTGAGGGTTCTGTTGGTCGCATGCTAAACGACCAGGCAGCATCAAGGCTTGTCTCTAAGCACCGCGCATTAGTAGTGAGTTTAATATAATAAACATATACTGGCAATAGCTAGGAAGCGAAGTGACCAAAATAGTCTTCAAGTCTACTTTCACCCTTATGAATAAATAATTCAAAATTAGCTTAGATTTTTTATATCAATTGGCCAACGAAATCATTTGACCATTATTGACCATCTGACAATCAATTGACCATTACGCCAAGGTTCTATCTACTTACCAATACAGAGCCTTTCTTTTCTCTGCGCTCTTTATGGAATAGGTGAGTAGCCAATCTGCAAGAAAAACTTTTATCTAAAAGCAATATTTAATCTCAAGCACAGAATAGTCGCCTTAGTAAGAATCGAGCCTTGGCATCACTTATACAACAAATCACCGTCATTGCAATTTATAAAACCTTACATTTGCTTAAAAAATTATTCCGAAAACAGCAAGTTCAAAAAACCGCTTTTGGCGATTTTTAAAACCTGAAAAAAACATCCTCTAACAAACTTTTATTACTTTGAAATTGATTTTCTTTGCACTCTAAGTCGTATTTTTTCACTTCTTATGTTTTTGTGAGCTAAAGCAAACCATACAGAATGCTCATTGAAATTCGGCTTTATCGAAGCACGAACAAGTTCAGCATCTTGAACTTCAACGAACTGGAAATCGGCTTCTGGTCTAGCGTTTTTGGTAAAATCTTGCTTTCCTCGCCTTTTCGCCTGCCTCTAATCGAAAATTTTGCTTTCACAAACGCTTCGTTGCAACATTTTGGGTGCTATATTCAAAAAAATGACGTTTATAGAGAATTCAAGTGGTCTAATTCTGACTCATAATGAGTGTAAAACTTTCATTGCGTTAATTAGGGTGCTGTGGTAAGTCACAACGTTTAGCGATGATTTGCTTAGTGGTAAGTCACAATAGGTAGCTTCATTTTGCTGAGTAGTTGCTGTATTTAAATTTGAAATTGCTAACTCAATAATCACTTTGCAGTGGCGTAGCGAGAAATTTTAAGAGGGGGGGGGGAGGAAAGCATAAACACACTACAAACGTCATTAAAAGAGCCTGGCATAGCACATTTCACTCACTTAGCAAGATTTATTCTTTTCCACTGAGGTAGCAACTCTTTATCAATATTTCTGATAGCCTGCTTTCACCTTTCTAAAAAACATTTGTAACTGCGGATTAGCAATTTCTGCAGCGAATGCACCAAAACCAAAACAACTTTGAGCAAACTTGCTCTCAATTTCATAACACTTGCGATAAAAATAGCCTCAAATCATTTAGTTACTATAAATAACATCACCTGATCAGGTTAGCCAAAAATCGTTAAAAATTAGGGTTCGTGTTTGGGGTATAAACGAGCTGACTGCAAAAGAAGTATTTTTATTTAGTCTATATTAGGTGATATTGTTTCACAGCTATAAGACTAACTGACCTAACTTCAAAGTTACACTGAAATTATATACATCTTCTTCAGCTAAAGATGTCTGTGCACTCAGTGCTTCTCACGTCTTGTGGTTTGTGGCTGTGACAGAGAGCTTTGCAACGCATTTTGCGCTTTGTACGTACGTTGCTACGTATGTGAGCGTGTGCTAGACCACGCTATTGCGTTGTTTTTGCTTTAAAACTTATATTTCTTGGTACGAAGATTACACAAATAACGGAACAAGCTCGTTTCTTGCAAAATGCCTTTGCAAACAATACAAATAAACCTATCAAAACCTCCCAAAAAAAAAAAAAAAAAACAATCTTGAGGAGCTAGTTTAAAAAGTCAACAAGATTGTAAAAACAATAAGCCGTTTCACACCTTCCGTTGGCAGATTTGTGATCAAAAACTTCCTATAACTGTGACTATGCAAAAATGTATACAAATACTGCGTTTGCCTTAAATCTAGCCATATGCAATAAACGTTCTTTTGCAATATTTAAGGACTTGCAGGACCCAGGAGCGTATGTGGGGAAAGAAATTGTGCCATGCCTCCCCCTCCACCCCCTTCTCCAAATAATTACTAGATCAATAAACTTCTATGACGGTAAATTCTTACACCGTTCGATGTTTTTGAGCATCGCAATCATCAGAATAGATTAGATTACCATACCATTAAGTACAGTATTATTAGTTACAGTAAAACTAAGGAAAATTGTAGGCTATCAAAATCTGTTTTACGCAGTGCTTATGATTACATTGCTATCTTACTGTCAAAATGTCATATTGATAAAATTCACCCGGACCCTTCTTCTTGATAAAATTTGAAATACTTTTTTGTTTAAAGAAAAATTAACCTATTTAGGTATCGTAAGTTGTTGTGCTAGTTGTAAATTGATATGCCTTCTTAAAAGGCTACTGCTTATTTGGGAAATATCTACATTAAAATTCTAAATGACATGTTTGGCTGCGAGTTAACGTCATTCGTTTAAAGTCAATTAAGATGTCTTTGTGAGGTTATGAAGCCAACGTAGTGTCAAACAATTCATCTTCAAGAACATTAATTCGATAAATTTTACGTCGAAATTTTGCAGAAAAATTGCACCTCGTGCGGACGTCCCAGCTAAACTCTGGCTGGTACATGAGGGCGTTATTCGGTTAGGGTGCACTAACCAGCTCGTAGTCATTATATTTCAAAACTAAATCAATGTTGTCAAGTGAATCTGTGTAGCCGAAATGTCCGTTTCAAGAATTACTGGGGCCAGCCATATTTTTCCTCAGCTATTTTGGTCCCATATTTGTTATATCGATTGTTATTGTTGTGAGCGAAAGCGTAATAATTACCTATATATGTGACTGCCTTAAACACTGCCGACTTATAAATTACTTTCTTTACAACAAAACTACAAACGAGTGTGTCTTCGCCAGTTAATTTCATTGTACAAGGCGTTGGAACACCTTAGGACAATACATAGTTAGTTTACAACTCATCATACAAAGAAACATCTCTCGAACAGTTAAACTACAAAGAAATCGATATTTGCACAAAAGAATACAGCTTTTTTATAGCCTGCCATTTCCTTTTAAGTAATCTTCTTTCCTATACTTCTTTGAGGTTATTTTTTTTTACAATTTTCCAACTCTTCTCAGCATATTCAAGAATCTTTCCGTCAGATAGAATCACTGTCTCAATGTCAAACCGTCAAGTTTTAACCGTCTCGCAAATTTTTAACTGGAGCCTAACCGCTAAAATTTATTCTGTGAGATTCAAAAGCGCATCATAAAACTAAGGCCTTTAATTAGTTTGAAGTTGCGCTATCAATATAAAATATTTTCAAGCAGACCAAACTACATATTTAGGTATTCCTTCTACAAAACTCATCAAGCTTTTTACTTAAGCATGATCTTTTTACCAATGATTTTTTATCCGTGTGAAATCAAACTTTTTTAAGGAATAATATTTTAATGCAAATCAATTCAACAGTGCGCTCCTTTGCAAAATGAAAGTCATTCAATTTATAATCAATTAAATTTCATTGGCTCGCAATGAAAGAAGATATAATTCTTTTCAAGCGCTTCTAATAGCGCGATAAGCGGAAAGCGACATTCGACATTATTTTACACGATACTTAATTCATTTTCTTGATATTAACCAAGGAAATCCTGCTGCACCTCGAATCAAGTCTTCAATATATTATTAGGCCAAAGCGTGAAACGAGTGTTGGGGTCATCTCCACGGCTAAGTGGCTGCGAACAACACAGATCCGAAGAAACGTCGCAACAGTGGCGAGCTTATTGTGCTCGGCTTGACCGGCCCGGGAATCGAACCCCAAACGCACCGCGCCAATAGCGATATCTTCATCCATTACACCAACCGAATTTTTACGTTAATCGCGTTTCGCTTGCCACAGGTCTCCAGTTACGTTACTTGTTCTTGCGCTTGAGAAAAACCGCTCTGCTTATCTTTATGGACCATACTGGCTAGATACAAATCAATATCTTCAAGCTAAGAGCTTGTAAGAACACTTATAAAGGATAAAAAGGTAAAAGAGTCGAGCTTACAAAAAATCAGGTGGGTATTAAATATTTATAAACCTTCAGGTCGTATATCAAGTTTAAAACTCGACCATTCAAGCAGAAACTCCACTTTTCTTTAAAATTTCATCATCATTTACCAAATACAAATGAAGCTAAAATGGATTCTATTTCGCTTTCTTGTTTGTTTTATGAATTTGTGTCATATTTTTGCTGGTTTTAGTTATAAAATAGAGAATTAAAAACGTTGCTTTAACATTCGAAAGTTTTTTCACAACTCCCTGCTTCGAATTTGAATCAACAAAATTTAAAGACTAATCAATGACATTGTTAAAAACTATTTGACGCGAAGTAAATCTAATTTACTTTTAAGTCATTGCATTTGCAACCTTTATACCTGAAACGTACAACAGATATTGAAGTCGAAAAGGGAGAGGGTGCGGGAGGCAAAGCATAAGCATTAACCTTTCCACCGTTATTTATGCTTTTGCTTTCTAAGATTTACATGCACATGACGCGATTTCAAATGGGAAAATGCATTGTGGCACATACCCATTGTAGACATTCTTGAAGCAAAACAAGCGCCTTTGGTTTGGATTTCGATATACAGTAGCTTCTGAAATACAATAGCGGCTACAACTGAAAAACCGTTTGATAAAACACTTTCGGCTAAATGGCTTTCGTAAAACACAGTTGCTCAACTAAGAAAAAAACCCTTAGGCTAAAACAACAGTCGTAAAGGCGAGAGATTCATTAGTAAAACTAAAGACTGAAGAGCTTTTCTAAATTAATTAGTTGTAAATCAAATGCGTTAACAGCTTTACAGTGAGTTAAAGTTGTCATATTTCTAAAATATTGCCTTTCAAAACTGCTGGTCGCCAAAATTTACTTTAATATATCTTCTACTGTAGAACAATTTGCAATTTGCGGCTTATCAGCATTTTTATTTTACTATTTGTTAATCGGTTTCTCGCGTTAAGAGCTAATTTAAAAAATTTTAAAAACAAGTGTTTAACCCTTTTTGCTAAAGTTGCAATTTAATTTGCTTTTCAACTGTCTTTCATTCATAAAATCTTTGTTTGTCAATCATACCTACCACAAGACTCACTACGTTTACTGTTATTACATATGCTTTTCTTTAATCAAATATAACAGATAGAGATAGTAATAATTAGTAGCTTGACATATTACTTTACCTAACTGCAGTTTACTTGTCTCAAGCTTAGCATTGCATCTGTTCTTTTGAAGTTCTCTTCTGCAATTCTTTGAAAACATTCTAAAGAAGGAAATGACTACGGCAATACGCGGTTAAGGAGTAGGCAAGTATGATAATTTGAAAGCTACCAGAATGTATTCGAAAGCTATTTATAGACTACTAACGATTCACAAAGTAATCTTAGCTTTTCTTGTATGTTTGTCTCTGAAAAATACGCGGTCATCCGTTATCTCTTATGTTTATTATTGAAATAGCACTGATCTATATTTCTTATCTTTTCAATATTTTCACGTAAATACCTCGGTTTATACTATCCGCTGGCTTCGTGCGTCATACACGGGCATAGATACGCTCACGCACGCTAAATAGCTCATACGTTACAGTTTTTCGTCAGCACGCACGCCCCACGCATCTACAACGTGTGCCGTTTCTTTTGTTCAGACGAACGTGCCCTTTTCCAACTTACTTTAACTAAAATCAAAGAATTTCAACTGCTTCGCGCTTCAAAGACCATTACCAATTAAAGCACAAAAATGTGCCGTGACGTAATTTCAAAACTTTTCCGCTTTTTTTGTAAAGCCCAAGAACTTGAAGTGATAATAAAAACTAATATTTCGATATTTTTTGTTTTGTTTTGAGAATAATATCTTATGTGATGACTCGTATTCAATTTCAACGTAGCGAGAATTTTTTATTTTTCAGGCCAGCTGTAGATTTTTAACAAAGTATCACCGGTAAGTAGTAATAAAGTTGAAGGACGAAAAAGGTGATTACCAGTAACCATTTTTCGTGCTCTACGTTGTGTACACCCTTGTTGCTTTTTCAGGCTTCTTGGGTTTCACTCAAATTCCCGTCTAATGTCAGTCATCGTAGCTGGTCGTAGTCCGGCGTTAGTTAGTTACAGCATTTTGATGCTAATAGTTCAACAATGATTACTTTCCATATCTGATGCTCGATTGAAATTGGCAGTATTTGGCTGGATTTGTTTCAGCTTTTTTAAAATTTTTTCATGGGTTGTTAACTTTTGATTGCTGTAAGCCTATTTGGTGAGCTAAATGCGCAACTATAAGAAAATGTTTATATCTCTAAAATTAAGCCAACTCATCAATTCATTTAGAAAATCTTTTTTTTTTTCTTCAGTTTGTTCGTAAAACTATCAACATGGATACAGGTAATATAAACAGTTTAATTTGAAGCTTTTCCACAGAGCCCCCGTAGACGGAAGACCGAGGCAAAACATTTCGGTTTAAAGTAACGCAAGGGTGAACTCTAGCGGCACGGTTTATGCAAAAGAAAAAGGAATAGGCCTACAGAAAGACGAAAAGTCTTCTAATGTCAGTTAATTCAAACAAACCTACATGCAGTATTACAGAACACTGAGAACAGCTAGCCATCAATTTGTGCTGCCTAAGGGAAAAGACGAGAGTCTTGCCTATCTTTCTCTAGAAACTAGGACTAGGTCAAACACTCGTAGACGTTCTTTGTCACAATTAAAAGTTTCGCAGTTGAAAAACAATACAGGTTTTTATTCCCCAAAATAAAGGTGATTGCCATTCAGCAGCACAAGCAAAAATTTTGCAAAAAAATTGCAGGCAGCAAAACATGTTCCACAATGCAGTCTTAAATTTTCTATGTTTGGGTAGGGCAAGAACCAAGAAGGGATTGAGAAGTTTAATTGGCAGTTTAAAATTCCAACAGGCTTGTAGAGACTTGATTTTTTGTTTACTTTCAAATTTTTCTGTCTACTAATAAATCGGTGAGGAATGTTAATAGCATTAATATTGTTTTGGAGAAGTGAGGTCGAATTTCAAGCTAAAAGAATCAATCTTCAGAAACATTGGTACATGTAGTTACAAATTGTATTCTTAAAGTTTTATTGGTTTTCAACTTAGTCCCAAGGATGCTTGATTCAAAGATTACGTAAAAAACAATGAATTTCAGCTATCTCCATCGATTCACATCACAAAAGGAATAGTGTTTAATTTCGATTGGAACACATTTTGAAAAGAAATTTTTTCGCAGCGATAGGCCTATCTCTTGTCGCGAGATCCTATTCTTAGCACAAGCTTTATGGTTGGACATCTCTGGCTTCAAACATTTTGCCATAATGGCCATAGATCGAAGTGTAAACTCAAGTGTGTTTTGTGGTCAATGGTGACCGTAGGGAGGATCCTACAGTACGTGTGTGCTGCCCTCAGACTTCCTCCAACACACAATAAAAGCCTTTATCAATCAAAATTATTTGCGACTCCTCCCTCTGGGAAAGTTTCCACGTGCTCTCTCGTTTGTAGCAGTTATGGGGGTTTAAGTTCAGTTATTTAGTCTCTGAAAATGTTGCCCACTTGAGAGAGTGCAACTTCGACCGTACTCGTGCGTTGTCACTCTCGATAAAAGGAAGAATGAAAAGCCCGGTAGACGGTAGTGATAATTTGACAAACTGGAGTATTCTAAATCTTTTTCTTTTCCTCAAGTTACAGATGTAAGTTTGGTAATAAATTGTTTATTAAAATCAAACCAAAAACAAACAGTCACAAGGCGTAGTCCACCCCAACAACTATAAGCCAGCTTAGCGGAATCCTGCCGCCAACTTCTCTATTTCATGCGTTCGGGAAACATAGGAAATGAGCAAATGACGTCATATACAAAAGCAGACAATCGGAACAATGAGCCAAGGGATATATTCTAGAACTTTTTGAATGAGCCAATAGCAGCGAAGCGAAAAATAGGAAAATATTAATATTTGGGCGGTAAACCGATATTTTTGTCAAGATTTAATGCAAACCAACGAGTCAAGCCAAAAATTAGGTGAAGATAGCAATTACGCGAATAAGCGTCAAAAATAACTTGAAATTTATACAAGAAGCACTCGAGAGACTGGAATAGCTGGTACGGTAGTTAATACCGAACGGAAAACTTCGCACAAAAAGGTGGCTTTAATTTACTAAGCCAGATATGAATATGATGAGACACGAAATACTGCGAATAAAGTAAAAATTCCAGCGACGCATGTGCTTCACTATGGTAAATTCGCCACACAGTGACTAAGTTAGATTTGATATTGAAACGCCTATCACTCTTAAATTTGTTGGAAATGAGCTTTAGGTTACGTTGTCTATCGCGTAGAAGGCACTTGGCCTGAATTTCTTCTGTTTGACAAATTAAAATCACACACCATTAAATTTCAATAATATAGTTTTGAAAATGACGTGCAACCCGAGTGAAGAATATTCAGCTCTTCGAAACGGGGGCAACTTAATGTGTCTCTTTCCTTTTCGATGTTAAAAGTTTGGCTGAATGCTCATTAGGGCAAAGCCGGTCTGGGAAATAAAGTTGTCCCCAAAGTACACTAAACCTTCAGGAATTGCAGCACGAGGTCGAGACTCAACGGTGTTAACTGGAAGTCTGCTAACCCTTGTAACTGAAAAGCCTTGCATTTGTACAAACAATATGGTCAGAGCCAGGAGCGTATTTAGGGGGCGGGGGGCATAGAGCTATATTCCCCCCCCCCCTTTTTGACTTTGCGTTTTAGTGAAAAAGAACAAATGTTACCAAGGGACTTTTGAGAGTGCCAGGCTCTTTTGAAAGGCTGGATGGTTTTTGCAGTTTATGGCTTTCCTTTCAGAATTTCTCGCGACACCATTGGGTCAGAGCATGCGATTTGTGGACCATTAAGCAGTTTCGGTTTCACTAAGCGCCAGGACCCATCAGGAGTCAAAACTACAAATTAACGACGGTGTGTCACATGATAATGTTGAAAGGTTGAAAGAGTGAGGTTATTGTACTTGTATTGTTTTGGCATTGACGCAAACTCACGCGTTGCTTATAAAAACAAACTAACGTTGAGTCAAAAAAGCGTTACCTTGCGTCAAGTTACCGGCGTCATTGTTACGTAAGCGTTCGCATTCGCCAAACAATGACGCTGAAATAACAATAAAAATATGGTCGGAGAACACATAGTTTATTTAAGTTATAACTTTGGCTGTTGACAGTAATCCGTATTTACTATATTGAATTACATGTTTACTTTTCATTTTTGCGTCATTACAAACTTTACACATTCGAAACGGAGCATTTTCTTTTCGCTCTCGTCGTTTTTACAATATTCGTTTTGAACGCTAATGCCAACAAGTGTCATGAGTTTACGAGTGGTGCAATTAGCTACTGTTTTTCAGATTTTTGGTGCGACTCGCCCCAGCTGAGTATTGAACCCGGATTTCCTACCACAAAACTAGTGTAAGCTATCAAATCTCAATAAATTATTAAGGGTAATAGGCCTACTATAAAATCATAAAAGTATACCCCTAAATAGGAACACTGTGCCTGGGTCTTAGCCAGTATACCGTGCAGCTTAGCCCCAAACAAGACCCGAAAGAAGCTGATTTGCGAGTTCCTCAACTCTCTGCGGTTTCCTGAGCTTCACTTTATATATTTGCGCATGCATGATGTTACCGTATATTTGCATGTGGTTGAACTTTCACTAGCTTAGAAAAAAGCGAGGTCAAAAATCAAAGTTGAAGTATTTCTTTAATTTTATAGTAACTTCGCACATTTTGTTCACTTATTTGCATCTTGATTTATCCTTCTATCGTGAGAGAGCGACAAAGGCGCAATAACCAATTCGCTAGAAATTGCTTAGTGCAACATTGTCTATTACTCTGAGGTGGTGGAATCTCGTTGTGTACTTTCCCCAAGGCGCAATTGGGGAATTTGAATTGGTAGCTAGTTTTCCACGAGATTGCATTAATCCTGAAGAAAACTAAGAAGCTGCGTGCTGACTGAGTACGGTATCAGTTTTAGTCTTTAGTTTGATGGGATCTGCAAATCGTGCAAACGAATCCCGATTGAGGGTACTGCGTAAGCTTTAGTTAAAGGCAGACCTTGGACAAACGCTCTATCCTTTCGGTTAGCTGCGTGATTAGAGACATATAATGATAAGGTATCCGCAGTGGTACACAGTACCGAGTACAATGGTACCGCGGTATTTTTGGTATCGGTGCCGTCGGTACTCTTTAAAATTTGCACCGTTGTATTAGTATCGCGGTACTTTTTTTCGAAAGTACCCGATATTTTCAAGCCTTTTTGCTCTGTCACTCGCAATAGACTTCAGGTAAGTATTTTTTTGAAGAGGCAATTTCAAAATAAAATTGGGCAAAAATAATAGACATCATTAATAAAATGACGCTTAGGCTACATCACTTCGATCTCTAAAAAAATGATATTCAAGTGGCAAAAAAATTGCTTTCATATAGGGAAAAAAGTGCTTGGTTCACGGAAAGCTCAAGGTGTTTTAAAGAAAAACGCTGGAAACCTGATTCTTGCTCAAGGAAAGTATCGACGCGACTTGTGAGTTGCTGCTTGTGCTTCTAGATTTTCTGCGCTCTCTTGCTTGCTTATTTGTAAATTTACTGCGAAACAGAAATTGAAACATGAATACATTATGCAGTTTTGGGGTGATTTCTGTATGGCAGAGAATTTTATCTTATGGCGTTCTTGCTATAAGTTGAGGAGGGGAGATAATGACTTGCAGATTTCCATAGACACGCTCCTACCCTGGTTACGGACCTGCACACCACTTTGCTAGCGTAGCTGTAGCTTGAACAGGAAACTCAGTCTAAGAAGTAACTGAATGCCAGTTTGTTGCGTGTGACCATAGGAATGTTTCGTTAATTATATGATAGAGTTCTTGACGTTGGTTATGAAACTGGCAATATTTTTTATCATGACGTCATTTTGAGCCTTTGAGAGAGTGCACCCCGCGATATTCGCGTGTTTTGCGCTTTTTTGATATCTCATGAACTGCTTATGCAGTAACTTGCAAGTGATGCCAAATGATGCAGATTATACAATTTCTTATGTGCAATTTTATACGTTTGAAAGTCGTATTGGCTTCAGAAAAAAAGTAAAGGCGAGAAAACACATTTCTCTCAAACAATCAATTTATTTATCGTGACATGAGCACATACATGAACATAAAAAAAAACAAAGGAGACTGCGAAGGGACCGATACGAAAGCCCATAAGTGCAAAACACAAAAATAAGTTAAAACCCGATCGACAAATCTTTTTCACGATCAACAAATCTTTTTCGCAATCGACAAAACTTTTTCGCAATGCACAAAACTTTTTCACAATCGACAAAACTTTTTCGCAGTCGACAAATTTTTTTCGCAATCGACAAATCTTTTTCGCAATGCACAAAACTTTTTCACAATCGACAAAACTTTTTCGCAGTCGACAAATCTTTTTCGCAATCGACAAAACTTTTTCGCAATGCACAAATTTTTTTCGCAATCGACAAAACTTTTTCGCAATCGACAAAACTTTTTCGCAATGCACAAAACTTTCTCACGATCGACAAATCTTTTTCGCAGTCGACAAATCTTTTTCGATATGCACAAAACTTTTTCGGGATCGACAAAACTTTAAACCGATCGATCGACAAAACTTTTTCGCAGTGCAGCATAAAATCTTTATCGCGATCGACAAAACTTTTTCGCAATCGACAAAACTCTAAACCGATCGATGAATCTTTTTCACGATCGACAAATCTTTTTCGCAACGCATAAATCTTTTTCTCGATCGACAAAGCTTTAAACCGATCGACAAATCTTTTTCGCAATCGACAAAACTTTTTCGCGATCGGCAAAGCTTTAAACCGATCGACAAATCTTTTTCGCAATCGACAAAACTTTTTCGCGATCGACAAAGCTTTAAACCGATCGACAAATCTTTTTCCCAATGCACAAATCTTTTTCGCGATCGACCAATCCTTTTCGCAGTCGTCAAATCTTTTTCGCGAGGCACAAATCTTTTTCACGATCGACAAATCTTTTTCGCGATGCATAAATCTTTTTCGCGATGCACAAATCTTTTTCGCATTCGACAAATCTTTTTCACGATGCACAAGTCTTTTTCGCGATTCACAAAACTTTAAACCGATCGGCAAAACTTTGAACTAATTGACTAAACTCAATGTCAGTGCACAAAACTTTTACTGTAAGTGATGCACAAAACTCAATGTAGATATCAACAAGAAAAAAGCTCACAACTTTGGCTTTTTGTTAGGCTACCGCTATTGGGAACTAATGTGAATTTCGCCTGTTTAGCTCGACACCTCTGAACGTTTGTTAAGTTAAGCTATGTTAAGTGTAAGTTTGTGGTTTGACTTTCTTTTACAGATTGGCTATAGTCTTCATGCCTTCATTCGATTTAGCCAAGAAATTTTGAGCTTTGTCCAAGATGAGCAGCAATACTCTATATTAGCAAGAATTTCAGTAATACTGATATCTAGTATTCTGCCATAAAAATGCGTTACTGCAAATTTTATTATTTTTTTGTTTACTAAAAAATTATTTTTCAAAATTTGCAAACTTTTTTAGGACGAAATGCTTGTGAGATCAAAATTTTTTCCTCAAGTTGTCGAAAAAATTGAAAAACTCGAACTACGTACGTCAAAACAACATAACAAAATGCTAAAAATGAGATCTGAAATGCTGAAAATCAGAAAAGGCAAAACAATCAAGCTCGGAAAAATTTTCCGGAAAAACTTCCCGGGAATTTTCCGAATCCAAAAAATCCCGAGGATTTCCGGGATCCCGAAAATATCCGGGGAAGTTTTTTGAAAATTTCCCGTTTCCCGGGAAGTTGAAAACCCGGGAAAAGGGGAAATTCTACTCGTGACGCGTTGTGTGACCGTAAAAAGCTAGCCTGATAAAGATTATTTGGGTAACGTTGTGAATGAATCATCAGAAGGCACTATTGCACCTTATGAATATGTTATCATGGTTTCATCTGCACTATTACAGAAAAAATAAAATCTAAGTAGTCTCGTATTCATAATGGTTGTATAAGGTTTCAGAAGCAGTCTAATGTTCACGTAGCTGCTTTTAAATGTGTCGTGCAATTTTGTCGTTGGCGTTGCCAACTTCGGCGTTATTTCGTTGTATTTACTAAGTTGAAAAGCATTCAGTAAAATCGAAGGACGAGTGTAAAACTGCCGAGTTGATACTACATTTTGTAACTAACTCTTTTGAAAAAATTTTAGTTTAGTGAATACAAATGACGATCTTGTGAACTAGAATTAATAAAAAAATCCACCCGTTTTACAACGCGTTTAACAAATATTCTTGTTGCTGAGTGCGCTTTTTTTGAAAAGAGTTCGTTTAGTGAATGTTTTTAATTAGGCCTATTACAATGATTGGACAAACAATTTTTTGGGGGAGGATAATGTCCTCTTTGACTTTTTTCCTGCGCTGCTACTGGGGTCACCAGTCGTTGAATTTCTAGAATCGAGATCAGGGGCGTAGTACCGGAAATTGGTGCTCTGCAGTAGTTGGAAACCGAGACGGCATCAAACTACACAAAATACTGAAACAATATTCCGTCGTCTCTACTGCCTAATTGACCTGTTGCCAAAAAACGCTCTACTGAGTTAGCCATGAGCTTTAAACACTTTTGTAGTACCGCTACATTGTGCAATCACGAAGCAAAGTCTCATATTTACGAAGTTATTAAACCCTAGACGACTTCATCACTAGTTTCAAATACTATTTTGGCATCCCAACATTAAGTTAATGGCTTCAGCTGTTCAGAACATTATTTTTCACTAACTTACATACAAAAGAAGAATTAAGAGTTAATGGTAAACATTAACTTTTGGGTACAAAAAAAATTGCTCAAACTCACCAAACATCTGATGTAAAAGGGTTGTGTAATCAGGGGAGTATTTAGGGGGGAGTCCATTGTGCCATGCCTATCCCTTCCCCTGGTAACTTTGCCGTTTAAAAAAAAAAAGACCAAAGTTGCTTGGTGACTGAAATATACCAAACTCTTTTGACGGCTTTTGCAGTGTATGCCTCCCCTCCTCTTAAAAATTTCTCGCTACGCCACTGTGCGTAATATCAAATAAAAAAAATCAAATCTTCATTATACACGCGGTATTACGCCGTAGCGTGTAACGAGTGGCGGGGCCCATCTCCGAAGCTTAGCGCCTAGGCTAACAGCTGCGAAGAAATGTCGCAGCGGAGGCAAGCCATCGGCGACACTGTGCCGCATTGACCGAGCTGGGAATCGAACCACAGACCTCCCGCACCGATAGCCTGTGCGCTTAACAACTGAGATAACGGTCGGTGGAATATCAAATCAAAAAAAAATCAAATCTTCATTATACTCGCCGTATTACGCCGAAGCGTGTAACGAGTGGCGGGGCCCATTTCCGCTACTTAGCGCCTGTGCAACACAGCTCCGAAGAAACGTCGCAACGGTGACGAGTCGTTGGCGACACTGTGTCAATTTGATCGGCCCGGGAATCGAACCCCAAACCTCCCGCACCGATAGCAAGCGCTTAGCAACTGAGCTCATTTTATTTTATCGGCTCCTACAAGCAGTAGCAACAAGTTGTTATTACTCTTTAAATATCATCTTCGCTTAACTCTAGCTTGTTTTCGCACCAAGCTTGCTAAATGTTATTGTTAAAGTTCTACCGCGTAGCCTTGTTAAGGTACTACCGTTAAGGTACTAACACATAACTCGGAAAAGGTACCAGATGTTGGTTTTAACTCTTTTAGTTTAAGGTCATTGGCATTGGAGCGAAGAAATGCTCATCAGGCGCACTATTTTTTTATCTTTGCGCTCATCGCAAACTAAAATGTGCGCAAAGGGAACTCCATTTCTTTAATCGCGATGATGTATTTGCCAAAGAAGTGAATTATTATAAGTGAGTTGGTTTATTTTGTTTTATATTTTTGTCGTGCAGAAAGGTCACGTCTATCACGTGTTATTCTTGTTATACAAACATTTTGGTTTCATGGCCCTAATATCCCTTTGAAAATGATTTGTGGCTCATTACGCATTGCAAAGTTTTTTTTTTAATTTTTGCAATAACTGGAAGGTGCAATGCTGGCAGCCAGGAAGCAGCCGTTAGCTTTCCTGGTATTAAACGGGTTTGGCACCGGAAGCGACCCAAACATCCGCGTGCGTTGCGACGCGAAGCAAACTTTCGCTTGCAGAGTGGCGTTTACACCGAAGTAACACAAAAGCTTTTTCTCTTGTTGGGCTACGGTACCTTTTGCGTTTATTACATTGGAGAAGCTTTTATAAACGTCCATTTTAATGAAAACAAAGAAGATATCGTTGGTAATGTGTTACAGTATTAGCTCATAATTTGGTAAATTTGCCAACTATAAATGAGTATTTGTGAAGCGGCTGAAGTGTCAAATATCAACTGCTGAACTGCTCGGTCAGTTTCTGCCTGCTCAACTGCGAGGTCAGTTTCAGCCTAGTCCTTCAAACGACCAGACGTCACGCGCGGCAAATAAAATTTTCCCGTATTAAGACTCCAAGAGGGATCAGCCTGTGTACTTTCGATCGCAAGCGGTTGCACCTGACGCGAGCAACTGTCGCTGCGGTGTGAACGGTATGATGCATTGATTAAAGAGAGAAAAATTCTTCGAGTCGTGTATTGCTAGGGTAAATAAAAGAAAGCAAATAGAGTCTGAGTAGTGCGTAAAATTGCTGCGTTTGAAACCTTCCCACTTCTCTGACTTTCAGTCTTTGTCTTGTTTCGAAAAACGGTTACAGAAATAGCTCCCTGATTGTTTGTCTTTTTTTTTGTTCTTCAAAAGTAACTGTCACGGCTTTTCTTCTTGTAATGTCATATGAGATTAAAAATTGGAAGAGTTTGCCGTAAGATTGTAACTTATATTACTAAGCGGCAGATTTTGCACTACATATTTCAGTGATTAACTTTTTAGCATGCGCTCATCTAAACTTTTTGACTGCAAAATAATGCAATATTGTCCTTATCAGCAGTTTGCCACTGTAGGTTAGTGTGTCAAAAATACTATATCGTTCCATTTGTTTTGAGACTTGCGCATCATCTTGGGGGAGTACAAGTTGAGTTTCCACGCGTTTCACTTTTCTGCGACGAGCGGTAAATGATTTGATGAATTTCTAAGACGAGACCAATCCAAAATCTTTAACATAATCCTGCCAACGGCTTCGGAACAGCATTTACTGTCGGTTTTCGATTAATCGATGTTACATGCAGCAGTTGTTTGGTTGTTCCATCGTAGAGCATTTTGTATCACACGTTTGTACTAGCGCCATTGTGATCTTTCTAGTCGGAGAGAAAATGATTCGATGTAAAGGTAAAGGTACGGGACAGCGGGTGCAAGCACACATTGTTTAGGCCATTTTCAATTGTCGGCCCATTACAATTTTCAATCACGAATGATTGAACGCTGTTAAGGGACATACATGACGAACAACACATACACAAAACCCTTCGCACTTCCGCTTGTGCCGAGCGCCTGGCGCGAAAGCTGCGAATACTATTTTTAAAGTCTTTAGTATGACTCGACTGGGAATAAAACCCCAGTCTACCTGCTGCCAAGTCGACGCTCTTAACCGATACACCAAGCGCCGGTTATGATTCGATGTATAGGGATAAACAAATAAATATAATATTTCAACATTTTTATAGATCCAAGTTTCCTTCGAGAACCGCAGACGAAATAGGTTACGAGAAGACACCACAATATCTAACCATGAAAACTGTTCCAAGAAGAATTAAAGACACTTACAGGAAAGCAAATCAAAGCGTCAAATTTATTCTCACCATATGCGATCCTGCCTTACGAGCGTATTCTGATTACAAACATTTGCTGGCTCACCAGGATATTCCACACTACAGGGAAAAGGATGAAAAAATATATGTAAGTATTGTGTCGCGAAGGTATTAATACATGTTCGATTTGAGTAGGATTTCACCTACAGTTTTAGTTTTTCCCTCAAGGGCCTTGCGACGAAACAGTGTGTTGAAAACTTTCAACTTTAATTTTAAAACTACTTGGTGATTTACCGTTTTATGATTCGCTACCATATGTATTGGTTTTTTTTTTTTGCTTTTTTTGTTCTTGTGTCCCATGGAGTATAACATTACAGGGCGTGTAGTTTTTTTGTTAAGCTGGGAAGGTTTATCAGATTTTAAAGTTTGCTGCGTCAATTATATGTAAAGTGCGCTTACCACTAGTGTCAAAATAAGTTTAAGCAAAAAGATAATTTTCTAGAGATTAACACTTTTCAAACGTGTAATTGCCAAAGATGCGGCTCGTCTATCTCACTTTATGAACATAAAGCTCAGCTAAACGGGTGGATGCAAAACATATTTTCTTTAGTTTCGTGTTATTCTTGGCTCGCATCTCCGTTGAAGGCCTAACTGTAATTAGTTTCTTTTCAAATTAAGAGAAGTAAGCTAAGCTCGTTAAATAATTGATTTGTTGATTCGAAAATAATTATTCTACAGTGATCTACAGGTAATTTGTAAATTGGCAACATTGAGAAAACGTGAAACTTGGCAGCAAAATAAACAGAGCAAAGGCGCCAATTATTTTTAACTTAGTATCTCACATTTCGGTCCGCTCTCTTGATTTTTAAATTATTCTCGACTATTGGAGATCCCTTACTGATTCAACACATCCATTTCTTTTCGACCACGCGATAGCGACTCTGAAACATTAGTGAAAAGCTAATGGAAAAATTGCAAGTCTATCAAAGATTCGCAAAGTTCTTTCATCTCGAAATAGCACAAAATTCTTAAACATCTCGTGAATTGTTACTGTAAATCCCTTTATACCGCTGATGAACATTTTACCTAAAACAAATGTGTTAATTTACTTGATCGGTTTTCAGCAGCTATTAATAAAACCGATAAAATACCATAGATTGCGACAAATCAATTTCTGAAAAAGAACGTCAAATAGCAACGTCCTTACTTCAAAACAATCAATCTCCTGATCTCGATGGTTTTTCCGTCAAGTTTTAAAAACATTTTGGAACGATATTAAACGTTCATTTATGAATAAATTTTTCCATACTCAAATATGAATTGCAGTATGTGTATCGCAATATCAAGGTGTTGTAACAGTATTTGCTAAACTTGGCCAAGATTTACTCAGCGCCTCCAATAACCGACCGATTGCATTATTGAATATGGATTACATATTAATTTCAAAAGTGATTAATAACAGTGTATAATCCTCTATTTACTCAAACTCATTAAAAACGATCAAATAATTTAAGAAAGGTTGCAACATGGCTGGTAGACAAAACTCATTTGACGTTATCGATTATAGCATCTGCAATTGTTCGCCAGGTGAAGTGTTGGCAATACAAATCTTTTGACTCCATCAATTGGTCTTTCATTTTTGCTCTGCTAAAATGCTAATGTTTCGTGTTACTAATAACAAATATTAAATTTAAGAACATCATCATCTCTAAACTAGCTTTTTTCCGTTTTGCTCGTAATACCATATTAACTTTCAAGTCAGATTCAGATATAAAAGAAAAATTGCCTGATGATGAATTTTTGTGGGTTAATAAAGCAGTTGAGTGCAACGTAAAACCAATGTTAATTGAAGAATTTTTCCATGTAGAAATTTTCAATTTTTACCAATAACTGAACTCCAATGGTAAGCTGCATTCACATGATGAATTGGCAGAACCGCTTCATTTGAGACCAAATAAATAAATTTTGGAATGATGTTCTTGATTGGCTTTCAGCATAACTATGCTTTAGCATCGTGTTTGAGAAACGACATAAAATGTTTTGGTTTTGAACTAAGAAATGACCATTATTAAGTCATTTATTCATTGCTTAAGCATGGGCGCCAGCCGGGGTGGGGGGCAGGGGGCACTTGCCCCTCTGGATTTTGAGTGAGAAATCCGCAACCGCACAGTAGTTTTATCCTAATATATATTTTATTTTAGTTATAACATGCTGCGTAACAAAGTTTGATGCAAAGCTAAAAGTGCCAAATCAATCTACACACAAGTAGGCGTCTGTAGAGGGGGCAATTCGGCACTTGCCCCTTTGATTTTTAATAAGAAGTGCACAACTGTTTCATCGCTTCAATGGGTTTTATCTTGGTTGTAAAAATGCGCAACAAATTTGATGCCAAAGCTAAAGGAGCTAAACTAGAATAGGCAATCAGTGCATAAATTGCAATAACCGCAAAAATTTTTAGGTGAAATCTAGTGATCTAAATTCAAAATAGGCGATACGCCCATGGTGAAAGAGTTTGGGCGGGGGAAATGTCATTGTTAGCGTTTTAAGAGCTTAAAAAAATGCTAAGAGTGTTTAACCTTTTTTTGCCCATAGTTCCACTGATGGAACATATTTTTGTATTAAAGTTTTTATTATTTACGCAAAACTTAGAACTACCATCGCTGCTTTCATCAAAACATATTTTCGTTTGGAAAAGTGTTAACACTGTCTTCTATTACTAACACCAAACATTTGCGAAAAAAATTATTTGCAATGATTGCGAAAAAAATTATTTGCAATGATTGTCATCGATTTGCGATTTTGGCGTAGTCTTATGCCAATTTCAGCCGTAAAATGGCTATGCCACGGTGTAAGAAGAACTGTAGCATACTTTCATAGTAAAATAATACTTTTTCTGTTTTTTATGGTCCAACTAACACGTTTTCGCAGCGTGTTCCATTAGTGGAACAATGGGCAAAAAGCGAACTTTTTATTGTAGATAGCCTACACGCTATTCTCGCTCATAAAAAATTTTGAGTGATGACTTTTCGCCCTACTAGTTTTTCTTTCGAAAGCGCTTACCATATTTTTGAAACAATCATTGTTATTTGATTGAGTGTACTATTATTTTATCAAGTAGACTAAGTTCGCAAAATGCTAAGGCTAAACAAAAATATGTTGGCTAGTTTGTAGAATTTTTGTATTTTATTATAGTAGTCATAGATGGGCAAGTTAATGCAAAACGTTAGCTTCGTTAACCACTACTTCGTTAACACAGTTATGTACTTCCGTTAACGTTTATTTGTTAAATTCAGCTCCAATTAACGGAAGTTAATTAAATTCGTTAAATCGTAAATTTTGACTTATAACGGCATTTTTTTTTAAAAAAAAAGCTTAAAAATTTTTAATATTAATGTTTGCGTAAGCATTTAAGCAATTTTTCTGTTCACAAGCAATGTGTTCTGTTGTTTTTATCCCGCTTTTTGACTTCATTGGTCGTATTTTGCTAGCTTATCGATGTCAAACTTAGCCAACGGTAAGGGAAATAAGCGTTTACAAAAATTTAACGTAAGTTATCTAGCACTAACGGAAGTTAATTAGGTCCGTTAATATTAAAAATAAATTTAACGAATTAACTAGTTAATGAAAAAGTTAGCTTCGTTATTAACGAATTAACGATGAACGAAATTGTGCCCACCTCTGATAGTAGTTAATAACTTATCAGTTGCACCATTTTGACACAGTTCATCAACGTCGTATCGATTTTCGTCCTGGTGTTGAGTATTGCATAGTGTCAGTAATTAACAATCTATTTTTTTAAATGGTGTGTTTCACCATTTCTGTATCTATCATACTGTAAATAACTTTGCCAAGTTTTTTTTCTGCAAGTGTGTTTACTCTTCAAACCTTTTTATCCAGGGCACGACAGTAAATCACAATTCGGCCACACACCCACACATATTTTTAGGAAAAAGGTGTAAAGGGTCTTCCCAAAAATGCAGTTATGCAATGATCCATCACGCGAACGTATTAACCAGAGCCGGCGGCAGAGCAGTCGACTTAGGGGGGCCAAGCGTTTAATAGGGGGGCAAAGTTTAAAATTAAGTACAAATGCGGCCGTCTTCAAAAGAGTAAGCTTGTTGATGGGATGGGGGGGCAAGCATGTCGATTGGGGGGGGGTTGGCCCCCCCTTTGGCGCCGGCTCTGGTATCAACTATGCAATGATGCATTAGCGAGCTCGTATCTCGCGCACAGTTGCTTTCTCGTGATAGGAAGATAAATACGCCAATAAATAAATAAATATATAAAAGTATGAAGTAAGATCTTGCTTGAATGCTATAATGAACATTCCCACATTTGAATCTCCCAAATTTTGTTGCACGTACACGCACAGCATTTTTCTGAACTGTATTGTGGCCTATGTTCACGGAAATTAGCATCAGAGAAGTCGATACCAGTAATGAAATCTTGATGATATTAGCAGCAGATCTGCCCATTGTTCCACTAGAGGAACACACACAAAAATCTGATTATTGATCGAGTAACACCACATTTTTAAATTTTCTATTTAAATTCGTTATCAGGTATGTAAATGTCACATTCTAGTCAACTTTATAACAGAAAAACGTTTTTCGGTCATTAAAAGGTTAATGCTAATGCTAAGTTTAAAAAATATTCTGATTCTGATACAGGTGAATTCATTCAAGGACTAAGCTCAAAGTCTCCTCTTCGCTTCGTTTAATTTACGAGCATACTTTGAATTATTTTTCGTTTTTTTTGGACGCAATATCAACTGAGAGATTGATTAAGAGGGCTACAGTATGTCCAGCAACTGCACTGCCTGCAACTTTTTAATTCAAAGTAAGCTTGTTGCAAATTATAAGAAGCCAAGAGAAGGAGGAGTTGGTCTTACCCCTGGAAAAAAATTACGCAAAGTATTTTTGTAAAGTGTTTAGACGGTTCGCACAGAAGCCGATAAAAAGTTCCGTCAGTCCGTCGCCACTCACCACCATAAACATTATGATAATCACACACCAAAATTTATCTGTATTGTGGGTGAACTTTCAAATATCTTTAAGGTAGAAAAGCAGTAGTAGTTTAGTTTCATGCTCACAAGTAATTCCTACAATAGCCTAAATTATGCTAATATCAGCGAAATACACGCAGTAAAATCGGATATCAGCTATCACACGACGATACCGACTTCTTTGATTTGCTGCTTGTTAGACTCCACCAAGCAGAGGTAATTGTCGTGAAGCATCTTATCCAAGGACGCAACTACAAGGTTTGGGTGGGAGTTGAACCATCAACGTTGCGATCAAGGCTGTCATAAAAGCGACAATCCGAACTACTCGGGCACGCTGCAGGGCTGGCTTGCAGCCAGTAAAAACTTTTAAGAATTAGAAGTTGGATATACAGGAGAGCTGGCTGACTGAGTTCATTTTGAGCTTGTAATATTAGCATACAGTACAGATGATGACAGCTGAATCTGTCATGTCGAAACGTTCATTTTTGAGATTTACTGCGGCTTTACTTTTCCTCCTTAAGCTATTTTCGTCCCATCTTTACTGTTTTCCGATATATCTCTATAAAATTGCGAATACGATGACAACTGATAAGGTCTATGCAGGAGCGTATTTAGGGGGGGGGGCATTGTGCCATGCCCCCCCTCTTTTGCTTCTACCTTTTAGTAAAAAAGAACAAAATTAATGGTACCAAGTGGCTGAAATACGTCGGACTCTTTCGATAGTTTCTGTAGCTTATGGCCCGGGACGGATCCAGGGGGTATAGGATGAGAGGTATGCATTTTCCCACCAGCCATTTTCAAAAATGTGTTTGATGTAGGCTATATAATTTGTCCATAATTTCGAACTTTTCGATAGCGATAAGTCTTACGCCTATAGCACGCATACAATCGAAAATGTGCGAATAAAATGCATCATATTCGGCAAAGCACTCAGATTTAGGGTAAAAAAATTTAAACAAAATTTGCGTGAAAATTATTCAAAAAGCACTAAAACAGTCATTACCTGGGGGAGTATGCCCCCGGACCCCCTAGAGCCTTTCTTGTTTCTCAATCAGCTTCAAATTAATTTTGCCGAAAAAAAAATACGCTCAAAATAAATATGGAATTTTAAGGCCCACCCCTTTAAAAATTTCTCGCAACGCCACTGGGCCTATGATACTGCTTTTTCATCTTATGTGTTGGTTAAAATCAAATCAAGCCGATTGACCGACAGTCCGACACCGTAAAACTTTAACTTGACCAGACCAAAACTTTGCCCCCCCTACAAAAAATTCTGCGGGCGCCCATGTGCTTAAGTGTTGCATATTTTTAATATATCGTTGCAAGTATTCGAATTCGAAACCAAATTTTTTCAACTATTCCACGCTGCAGCTGCGAAATTAAGTGTGTCATTGCTGGTATTTATTCACCATGTTAAACATTTCATTTTCATGTAATTCATAATTGTATACACTTGTACTGTTACTTGTGAACCAACTTTGCATCACTTTTACGAATAAAGTTGCATTTTAAACCTAATCAGAGACAAGGCTGGTAAGGGGGGGTGAGGGAGGTACAAAATATCCGGAGCTCGTCACAGGTTTTGAGGGGCCCCGCTCTTATAAAACTTTTGTCTTTAGAGCGAGACACGAAATTTTGGAGAAATTAGATTTGCGCGACGTCCAGATCTTTTTTTGGAGACACACGAAAAAATTTAATTTTGAAAAAATTACGTCTGCGCGATGTCGAGACCTTTGTTATTTTTAGAGAATTAAAAATTGAATTGTGGTACCGGAAGGGTGAGGCCGAATCATATCTCTGCCCCGGGGGGCCAGGATTTTCTATCAACGGTTCTGGTCAGAGATGAACAGTAGGTCGCAAAAACATCAGAAGTGACTGTGATAACTTCGCTAAATGAAAATAACCACCGGGCCGCGGCTCGGTGCCGGTCAGCGTAAAGTTTTTGCCGGTCCCGTTTGCGCTTTCAAAATAAATGCTTTGAATTTGAAACCTTTTATCTTTTATATAACGTTAGATACAGTTTTCGGACGTTTTTGAAAAAATACTTGATAGCTCGATTTTGGTGACCCAGTATTGCAAATTTACTCAAAAATTTTCGATTAACCTATTTACAAAAACAAATCTTTTAATTTAACAGTAAACATTTGATTATGCTGGGATTTTATCGTAAGTCTTTTGTAAATCAAATAGCGCTTGGCTAAACAAGCTAGTTAGGAGAGAGAATACGTCAGGAATCAGGTTTGAGAAGCTACTATCAAAAACTAAAGCAAAGCTGCTGCAGCAAGATTTAAAAAGTTTAACACCGTATTTACTTGAATAGAAGCCGCAACGGACAAAACCAGTTTCTTACTGATACAAGAAAACAAGGCAAACAAATCTGACGGCACGCCACAAAAACAACTCAAACATTGTTGATTTTATTTCAACTACTGTATCAAAGGTCATTTTCATCATTATCACTAATACTGATATCATTCAAGGAAATGTTAACTTTGTACTTATTCATTATCATTTTCTCCGCTTGGTTTTGCGTAGTGGTTTGCGCAGACGCGATAGTTGGATTAACGGTAGGGTAGCACGTGGTGACCTGCTTACGAGTGTTTCACAAGAGAGACTACGGAATTGCAGCTGATTTAGTGATTCTGTTTTTCTATTACTTATGATAAGTTAACTTGAATGCTCACTGGACACCAATTTGAATACGAAAACGTTCACATAAACTAGAGCTGGGCACTTAAGAAAGAATTAACTAAGCGCAACGCAAATTTCGCAAACGATTTTTTGAAATAAAAGAGCGCAATCACAAATTTTGCAACCAAAAATGTCAAATTAAAAAACACAACCGCAAATTGCGCATATAGATTTTGTGACTGTGAAAGCGCAACCACAAATTTCGCAAGCACATTTTCAAAACGGCAAAGCACAATCGCAAATTCCGCAATTGAAGTTTTGGAGCGGATAAGCGCAAACGCAAATTGCGCAAACAATATTTTTAAATGATAAACCACTACTGGAAGTTTCGTCATAAATTAAAGCGCAATCAAATTCGCTGCTCATGGCCTATTTCCTAACTCGCTCTTCGTTCGGAGCAAGGTCAGACAGTGGAAGCTTTTTGTAAGAGTGGCGCAGGGGAGCAGCCATCATCCCACTACGTCATCTTGCCTTATCTATCACTTCTTAAATGAGGCTCGCGAATGAGCGGCTGTTGATAATACCATGGTGGGCTGGCTGAAAACAAGACTGTGCTGCCCCCAGCATCTAGCTCGGTCTGGCAGCTTTTTTAATTTTGCTCCGTTCGAATATTTTCCTACTATAGCAAACCACAACTGCATATGCGTTTATTGCACTGCAATATAGCAATCGAAAACAAAAATTAAGCATGGGGTTACTACTGTACAGTACGGAATTATATTCCGCACTATGCTTCTCTAAAAACATATCGTACCGTAATTTCGTACCTCGCAAAAATACCATACGGAATCTTTTCCGTACCATAATACCTTACCTTTTCCTACTACATTTTTTCAACCAATTCACGTCAAGAAAAATTCAGCAGGAAACTTTTGCCATTACCACGTCAAAGTTCAGATTTATCGTCTTTCTATTTTAGTTGTTGAACAAAACTTCGCTTTTATAGGCTACAAAACATTATTGCCTATCCTCTATACTAGTAGAGTAAAAAGCGATAACTTTGGGGCAGGGCCGGTTTTATAGGCAATAATCGAGGAGACCCATTTTCGTTTGCCCTTAGGTAGCAACCAGTAAAAAAAGTTCTTCATCAGGCAAGGGGGTGGAAATGTTCCAGTGCCCCTCCTGGTTACATACCTGACGAAATCAAGAGTTTTAATACCTCAATGATTGTACCTCGTATTAAACATAGTATCGGTATTCACACATCAGAACAATAAATTACAGAACAATAGTTGCAGCAAAGGCCCAGGTCACAGGCCTGCAAAAATATAAGTTCTCACCCCTCCACTAAAAAGGCTTTGTTCTCTCAAAAAAGGTAGGCTCCGTAGGCTATTAATTTGATAACTATTTTTGATTTGGTATTTTGTTTTTTTGCTTCCTCTTTTTACGATAGTTAAATCGGCACAATATCCTATTTTAGTTGGCAAGACCATTAGATGAAAGCTTCACCATGCGCAGGATTATGATTGAACAATCGAATGATAATAAAACGACATAACAATTTAGCATCTTCACAATATTGTTATTTGACATTGTGAGGGGTGACTGGTGGTGAGCGGCGAGCGCAATTGACGAGGTAAAGTTATAGGCAAGAAGGAGAAGTGCAAAAAAGAAAAGTGCAGTACTTCGAAGCAAAAGTGCATAGCATGCACTACTGTAGTACGGAAAGTGTACGGTACGGAAAATATAATATCGTATTTTCGTACCGTACCGTACTTTTCCCAAAAATTCCGTACGTAATTCCGTATCGTACTTTTTGCCAAAATCTAACCGTCCCTTACCGTAGTAACCCCTTGAAATCAAAACATAATGGTACGAACAAATATCTACGAGCTAACTCCCAGATCTAAGCTTTCATGAAGATAAAAATTTAAACATGATATTATTTCCGAAGGAACAAAGACTGGGGGAGACATTTTTCATTCTCCCGCAGCTACACAAAGCGCTCAAAATTTTCTGTTGTTGGCGACGCTTGGTTTGGTCGCAGAACGTCCAAGCCAACGGAAAATACTCTTTCCACTGCTGGTGAGCTTGAGAGCGTGATGTTATACTTTTAAATACGTGGACCCATGCTTCCCGATGTAAAGAGGAGAAGCAATTTAGCGTAACTTTCCCTCTGGTCCGTTCTACCCACTCGTCAAGTGATTTTGCAACAACTGCCGGCAAATCTTCGGACTGTTTTGCTATGGCATTGCCTATGCAAATTTCGACCTTATAGGTCATCGTCAAGAAGATGACTGACGATGACCTATAAGGTCGAAATTGCTTTTATTTTTGATTGGATTTTATTACACTTTCATTAAATTTTATCTGAGGCTGCTTTTTTAGCTAGGAAATACCTCCTTTAAATAGAAGCCGCCCTCGAATAGAAACCGCACAAAATCTTTAAAAATAGTAGGCGCTGCTTCTATGCCAGAAAATATGGTACTTAAGTCGGAGTAAAACAAGATCGAGGTTTTTGGTTCAGAATAAATCCGAGCTGTTTCATTGCTAAAACATTTTTGATTTCTTAAAGGCCGGTTCACAAAAATATTCAATTTCAAATCAATCGGTCCGCTTTGCGAAAAAGGTTGCCGACCACTGGTCTAACCCAAAGGCTACACGTTAGTAAAATGTACGCTACTAGCCAAGGGTGGAAACTCAAACCTAAACCGAAACCAGAAAACCCGGTTTTAAAGGAAATTTTGCAAACCCAAACTGAAACTGACACCTACTTAACCAAAATTTTGAAAACCTAAACTTGAACCAAAACCGTTTTTTCTTAAAACGCCAAAACCGAAACTAAAACTAAAACCTGTTCAAAATTTTCTAAGGTTTTGGGTTTTAAAAATTGTCATCACCGTCGTTACCAGTACAGTTCCTTTAATGCTGAGCGTAAAATGGAAAAGCCGTGAATACTGATTTTTGAGTCTTTGGTTTCACTGGACTCGAAATTATACCCAAGTCGACAACTTTAGAAGCAATTGCTTTTCTCACTCGGCCATCTGAGCTGCTATTTATCATCGCAATAAAACAAAAACGACAAGAAGCAGAGCATTTAAATAATCCGTATTCAAAGTAAAATAACTTTCTTGATAAAACTTAAACCGAAACTGAAACCCAGAAACCGAAGCTGTGCGTAAGCAAAACTGGAACCGAAACTGGAACCTATTTTTCAACAGCCGTGAAACCAAACCAAAACTGAAACCTGGCATTTGGGTTTCAACACACCGAAACTGAAACTGGCACCTTACCGACAAGCAGCCAGGTTTCCACCCTTGGCTACTACACAGCCAAACAAAAAGCATGTTACGAGTGACGAGGTAGCATGCTGCGTGCAAAGTACTAAAGTATGAATGCAATTATTTTAGAATGAGAAACCAACCACATTCGATGAGAAGGTTGAGGAGAGATTACCAGAATTCAAACGCTTCCTTCAAAACGATGGATTAGCAAAATTAGAAAACAACGATTCAAGCTACAAATTTTCCACGGTCAATGGAGACACTTTCTAACTGGAATCTACTCTTATCATTTACGAAGATGGTTCAAACTTTTTCCGAAGGAAGATATCTTAATTGTTGATGGTGATTTATTAATTAGAAAACCTTGGCTGGTGATGGGAAAAGTGCAAAGTTTTTTGCAAATTTCTCAGTTTTTAAAAAAAGAAAACTTTTTCATTAAACCAGAGACAGGATTTTATTGTTTAAATGCACCGATACCGCAGGATAAAACTTGCATGGGTGGAAGCAAAGGCCGCACTCGGATTTTAAATAAAGATGAAAGAGTCACTTCTAATATTTCCGAAAGTTCGAAGACAATTTTGCAAAATTTCTATCATTCATTCAATGTTGATTTGTTGAATTTAACTGAGCAATATTTTGATTGGATTAAGTGAATACAATATTTTTACTGAGAGCTGAAAGTTAAGATTGACAGGGTATTAACGGACGTTTAATGCAAATTAGCTAGAACAAGTTGATGAAATAGCGTGCACAGCATTGCTATAAATCAGTTATATGACCGCTCAGATGACCGAGTGGTAAGAGCGTCTGTCTCTTGAGCTTTAGACTAGTGCGTAAAATTGTTGTACAGCTTCCCTATACTTGACGCTCAGCATTAATGGGACAGTATGGAAAACAAGCCGGCCAGTTTAGGCCTACTCGTTGTATCGTTGGTAAAGGTACTTAACGGGATTACCCCATCTTGGTGTGGTAGACAGCTGGCCGGCAACTCGTAAACGAACTCGTTATAACGCTTTGATCGCTTTCTCGTGATGGGAGTGTGTTTGCGTTTGTTGCGTCCGATCTTGCTGGGCCGTTTGGTGTGAGTGCTCGGCAGAAGCCCGGCATAGCGCTGGATTTGTGTTTTCCTTTGCTTAGTGACTATTGCCATATGAATAGAAATTGCCTCGGATTCATCAGCGTCCTCATTTATTAACGTGTACCGCCGTTTTCTGTGCTCAACAGGCTTTCGAACTAGATTCATTCAAACAGGTGCATGGTCGACCACGTTCGGCCGTGCGTGATTCTTTGAATAGTAGACCACGAAGTGAATTTCAACCATAGCTTTACTAGTACTTGTAACGCAATGTCGCTAACTGAAAATACTGGTAAACAGGTAGCGAAGCATAATAAAAGTATTGTAAGCAAGGGTGGAAACTCAAACCTAAACCGAAACCAGAAAACCCGGTTTTAAAGGAAATTTTGCAAACCCAAACTGAAACTGACACCTACTCAGCCAAATTTTTGAAAACCTAAACTTGAACCAAAACCGTTTTTTCTTAAAACGCCAAAACCGAAACTAAAACTAAAACCTGTTCAAAATTTTTTAAGCTTTTAGGTTTTAAAAATTGTCATCACCATCCTTACCAGCACAGTTCCTTTAACGCTGAGCGTCGAACAGAGAAGCTGTGAATACTAATTTTTGAGTCTTTGGTTTCACTGGACTCGAAATCATACCCAAGTCGACAACTTTAGAAGCAATTGCTTTTCTCACTCGGCCATCTGAGCTGCTATTTATCATCGTAATAAAACAAAAACGCCAAGAAGTAGTGGATTTAAATAATCCGTATTCACAGTAAAATAACTTTCTTGGATGAAACTTAAACCGAAACTGAAACCCAGAAACCGAAGCTGTGCGTAAGCAAAACTGGAACCGAAACTGGAACCTATTTTTCAACAGCCGTGAAACCAAACCAAAACTGAAACCTGGCATTTGGGTTTCAACACACCGAAACTGAAACTGGCACCCTAACGCCAAGTGGCCTGGTTTCCACCCTTGCTTTGTAAGTAGAAGATAGGCCAGTAGGTTAAATTCCTTATACATCCGACCAAACAAATGGAATAAATATTTCCATAGATGGGCAAGTTAATGCAAAACGTTAGCTTCGTTAACCACTACTTCGTTAACACAGTTATGTACGGTACCTCTGTTAACGTTAATTTGTTAAATTCAGCTCCAATTAACGGAAGTTAATTAAATTCGTTAATTGGTTAATTTTGACTTAAAACGGCATTTCTTTCAAAAAAAAAACTTAAAATTTTTTAACATCAATGTTTGCAAAAGCATTTAAGCAATTTTTCTACTTACAGGCGGTATGTTTTACAGTTTTTATCTCGCTTTTTGACCTCATTGGTCGTATTTTGCTAGCTTATCGACGTCAAACTTAGCCAACAAGAGAAATAAGCGTTTACAAAAATTTAACGTAAGTTATCAAGCACTAACGGAAGTTAATTTAGTCCGTTAATTTCAAAAAGAAATTTAACGAATTAACTAGTTAATGAAAAAGTTAGCTTCGTTATTAACGAATTAACGATTAACGAAATGTGCCCACCTCTGAATATTTCAATTGAGAATTAATTATTCTTCAAATGGATATCTAACATTTTGCTCAATTTTACAGTTGAAGACTAGCATTAATTCTAAACCACGCCCTTATTATGAAATCACTTGACAGAACCGAAAGACTTGTAACTGCATAGATTTATAAGCTCTAGTCAAAAGCGAGCGTTTTACACGCTAACTTCATGCAACTGGCAAACCAATTTGGCGAGTCACCGTTAAATAAGGGCAGAATTATAAAGAACAGGAAACGATTGGATTTTAATACGATAAAACGCAAACTTGGGTTTAATTTTCAGTTACAGAGGAGTCGGTTCACGTTACACTCCCCCCAACTTTTATTCCAGGGAATGTTTCCACCTACAAGTGGATCAACAATTCAACATTAGCAAAGTTTTTACACCACCACAGACTGTAAGCCTACACAATACAAAAAAATAACCCTACACCATGCACACACACACAACTAGTCCGAGGAAGGGGTGTCTATTCCACATCATCCACTCCACCAATCAATGCGATTTTAGGAATATCTCGCTCCCGAAGTCGTTTGTCTCTCATACGAGTCGTGACCGAGCGCGCTTTTCCGTCCGAACCAGTCTTTAAGTACAAGATCACCCCATGCGGATATTTGAGAAACTTAGGGGCTGGCTCATCACAGAGAATAATCAAGTCTCCGATCTGAAAATCTCTGTAGCACTTCCGCCATTTCTTTTGTTTCTACAGCATGTATAGGTACAGTTTGATCCATCGATCCCCCATAGCTCTGTGATGCGTTGGCTGAATCTATGTCCTCTTCGTAGTTCATCGCTTGCTGTAAATGGTTTGAAACAGCTCTTTTTATGTGAAGGTTCGAGCGTACCAACCATTAAATCAATTGGACGCAATAGAGGCAAACCATATTCCGAACAAGATTTGGATAGTGGTCTGCAGTTGATTACATATTCTGCCATTCGTCCGTGGGATTTTTTATGGCTTATCGTAAAGAGAAGCCATATTGTTTTTACTTGGCCAATTCTCCACTTTCTGACACTTCTGACAGCTGTAACTGTTAAACTACTGTTCCACTTCAAAAGTGACCAAGAGTTCAAATGTGTGTCCCACCTAGGTCTACAACTTGGCCACCCTAACTTTCCCGGACAGCCCCCCACTTTCAAGGAATAAACTATTTTAAATTTTTTTTTATGGCTTACCGTAAAGGGAAGACATATTGTTTTTACTTGGCCATTTCTGCACTTTTTGACACTTCAACCAGCTGTAGCTACTAAACAGCTGTTCCAATTCAAAAGTGATCTAGAGTTCAATGTGTGTTCCACCTAAGTCTACACCTCAGTCGCCCTAACTTTCCCCAACAACCTCCCACTTTCTAGAAAAAAAAATTGTTTGTCCCAGGTGAACCGCTGATGCTAGAGACTTGAAATTTTGAGGGATGGAAGATCTCGATGGGAACTTGTGTCTAACAACTTTTATGGGGTGGCGGACAACAGGTTAAAAGTCAAAGATCAAAAAACGAAGTTTATCAAAACCCAATAACTTTTGAATGACAACGGGTAGGACCTTCAAATTTTCAGAGTATATGCATATCAATGTAGAAAACAAAAATATGCACAACAATTAACTTCACCGCGCGTAATTTAGGGTCAAAGGTCAAATGAACAAATCTCAACAGTTTTTTGTGCAGCCTAAGGGTTTTGAACCGCTGATGCTAGAGACTTAAAATTTTTAGGGATGATAGATCTCAGTGTGAACTTGTGTCTAACAAGTTTTGGGGGTGGCGGTCAACAGGTTAAAGGTCAAACGTCAATTAAAGAAATTGAAAAGAAATCCTCCCAAACGCTAAGAACTTGTAAACGGCAACTGCCAACTAGTTTTTTTTTTCAACTCCAATTTTGTGCAGCCTAAGGCTTTTGAACCGCTGGTGCTAGAGACTTGAAATTTTGAGGGATGGAAGATCTCGATGAGAACTTGTGTCTAACAACTTTTAGGGGATGGCTGTCAACAGGTTAAAGGTCAAAGATCAAAAAAACGAAGTTTATCAAAACCCAATGACTTTTGCAAGGGCAATAGGTAGGACCTTCAAATTTTCAGAGTATATGCATATCAATGTGGGGAACAAAAATATGCACAATAATTATCTTTCTGTGACGTCACTTAGAGTCAAAGGTCAAACGAACAAATCTCAACAGTTTTTTGTGCAGCCTAAAGGTTTTGAACCGCTGATGCTAGACACTTAAAATTTTCAGGAATGATAGACCTCAGTGTAAACTTGTGTCTATTAACTTTTGGGGGTGGCGGTCAACAGGTTAAAGGTCAAAGGTTAATCAAAGGAGTCGAAAAGAAATCCTCCCAAACGCTAATAATAACTCGTAAATGAAAACAGGAAGGACCTTCAAATTTATCTAGTATATGCATCTTGATGAAGGTAATAAAAGTAGGCCTATTTACAGTGAATATCTGCACGTGAGATGACTTAGGGTCAAAGGTCTAATAAGCAAATATGTTGTTTGGGTTATAGCTATTGATTAAAAACAGATAGGAACTTGAAGTCTACAGGATTGGTGTGTCTTACCAGGTACTTGCATTGTACCTACTATAAACGCTCTATGTGACGTGACTCGGGGTCAAAGGTAAAAAAATTGATAAAATTTGCCAATATTGTGCAGTCTAAGGCTTTTGAACCGCTGACGCTAGAGACTTGAAATTTTCAGGGATGGTAGATCTCAATGGGAACTTGTGTCTAACAACTTTTGGAGGGTAGCGGTCAACAGGTTAAAGATGAAAAAACGAAATAAATCAAATGCCAATAACTTTTGAATGGCAGTTAGTAGGACCTTCAAATTATCGGAGGATATTAACCTCAATGTGGGTAACAAAATAATTAAAATGATGAAGGGTTACCCCAGAGCGCCTGACTTGAAGTCAAAGGTAAAAAACGTGAAAATTCAGGAAACCTCGTAAAATGCAAGCAAATTTTCTTATCCATTAGAGGGCAGTAGGGAAACATGTTTAAGCTATTTAGCTGAAAACTTTTTCATTCGTGAGTGGGGGGGTATGAATTTGGGTTTAAACTGAAATTTTAAGCAGCAACAAGGGGCACATGGAGTTGGCCAAGTGGTTGGTGCATTGGACTCTTAACTTAGCTTCGCGGGTTCGATGATCACCGAGGATAATTTATATGATACATTGCCTGACGCCAGGTAAAGCTACTGTGATGCTAAAATCAGGTTTTTGCTAGACAAAATTGTATGTGCTCGCTCGTGCACATGTTTTGGATTGTTCGCGTGCACCTCTCCCCACTTCCCAAGTAAACCTAAACAACTAGAGTTTTCAAATTTCCAGTGTAATTATACCCTGTTCAATGTTTGGGCCCCTAGAAAGTTTTAACGGGAAGCCATTAGTAGTTGCTTGTAACTGCCATCTAGTTTTTATGGCTTCGCGAAAAGGGAAGCCTTATTGTTTTTACTTGGCCATTTCTGCACTTTTTGACACTTCTAACAGCTGTAGCTGCTAAACTAACTGCTCAGATGGCCGAGTGGTAAGAGCGTCCGACTCGGGAGCTGTAGACTTAATTGGTTTCATTACGAGTCGGGTCAAACCAATGACTTTAAAGTTGGTATTCACAGCTTCCCTGCTTGACGTTCAGCAATAAAGGGACATTGTGGAGAACAAGCCGGCAAGTTTACTTGTTGTGCCGTTGAAAAAGGCACTTAGCGGGATTTCCCCATCTTGCTGCGGTAGAGCATTTGGGTAGAGAGATGATCGGCAACTTCTAAGCGAGCTCGTTATAGCGCTTTGATCGCTTTACCGTGATAGGAGGATAAATATGCAATTGCCGGTAAATACAAAAATACAATACAGCAATGCTATCTTATTCAAAAAAGCTTTGGCTAAATCCGTCCTTACCACTAACCATGAAACCATTGCAAAAAAAAAATCCGTTCCTGTTTCATCACGAGGGTTGATTCACATTTGCTGGTGGTTGTGTTGTCATTTTAATGTTTGGGTTAGGCCGGCAGGCCTATTTAATAGCCTAATGTTTCTATTTAGTCAGAGATTCGTAGATCAGGGTAAATAGCCTAGTGTCAATAATTCGACGTTTTGGAGTTTGCAAATTTTCTGATAATATTTTGTTTGAGTATATAAATAATGGTTATGCGGATCATGGTTAAACTTGCTAGACTTCACGAGTTGCAATGCTAATAGACTACTGTTGAGTTGGCACTGGTACTGTAGGCTAAAGTAATATTGTTACTGGTAGACTAGTAAACTGCGAGTAGTTTATTGTCACCTGTACCCTGTGTACAGCTTATTTAAGATGCTACCAGTTACCGTAGGCATACCCATGTATTTTATTATCTTTTCACACTCTCCCCGGTTGTATGAGAATGTGACAAAGTAATGAAATAAATCAAAGCAGAACATCTTATTGGCCTGATGAATAGACTCTTTGTTATTAGGCTATATATTGAGGCTAGCTGTTGGCCTGTTGCTGTTTCATGTACTGATGTAGACCAGTGGTTTTCAATTAACAGATTGAAGTTCCAGGGAACCTGGGGACCCTAATGTTCTGCCAGTACAGTCACAGTGTATTTATTATTATTAACAGTGGAACCACTCTGTGTGTTCAGTGTTCAAAACAAAAATCTCAGCTTAGATGTTAAGTTTTTGGCAGTGTCTATTTTTGTCGTTAACGGCATAATAGCTTCAAGGTCTGTTTTGCCGCAGCTACATAACCCCATATCACACGAATATTACATCTTATTCTATTCCACTGTCCTCATGAACCTGATAGTTAACCCCAGGTTACACAAATTCGAATCAAACCAAAGCGATGCGAACCGAAGCCACCAAAACAAAATGAACCAAAGCTGTGACGAGAATGGAACCCAAAACTAGTGCAGCGCTTCCCATTATACGCTGCGCCCTATCCACTGAGCTATCGAAAAGTTGTGGCAACTTAACACAAAATGGCGCTTAAAAACCCACAACGTCACGTATGGCAAAATACGCCTAAAAGATATTTTGCTGTTATCGGCAAAATAGACACTACCTAATTTTTTACAAATTTTGCTAGGAGTTTCTAGTCTACCTGGTCTAGTTTATTTGATTGTTACCAGTGTTCCCTTTAGAGTGAGAAATTTGAGAAAAGTGCGAAATTTTTGGGCAAATTTTACTGATTTTGAACCAGAAGGTAATATCATGAAATGAAAAACTTAAACAAAAAACTTGAATATTTTAATGCAAGACTGTAGCTTGTATCTTGGAAAAGCAAAGTTAATGCAAAAAATTTGTAAAAAGGGTCCTCAAAGTAGTAAAATTTTTAGGCAAAAATTTCAATGAATTTGTCAGTTGGGCAAATTCGTACTTATCAAAATCCTAGAGGGAACACTGATTGTTACAATAGCATAATGACAAGCGATGTCATTGTCTATTAGACTATGAACACAGCTCGGTAAAGCTTATCCCTACTTTTATTACCTGCATGCAGTTCAACTGGTTTTGCAATTTTTATCAGTTTTTTGAAAATTGCATAAACAGAAAATTTTGAAGTGGCAACATAACCTGATAATTGGTGGTTCTTCTTGCTCTTTGCTTCGTTCTGTTTTCAACTGTTGGTTTCACATGTTAGATGCCCACAAAACTTTTGATGTCATTTGTGCTGATATTGCAAAGACCTTTGACAGTGTTACTCATTCCAAACACTTAAGTGTTCTTTGAGATGGTATTGACAGCAAAGTTCTTGACTGGATGAATTGTTTTTTGTACAATCATGTTCAATCTGTATGTATCAAGAACTGCTATTCTAATAGTTTACCCGTGCATAGTGGAGTTCCTCAATGCAGTGTCTTGGGGCCCCTTCTTTCTATTATTTTTATTGATGATGCTGTTAAAGTTACCCCTTTATTTGGTCTCGTTTGTAGCATTTTTTTGTATGCTGATGACGCTAAGCTTTTTGATAATAACCCTACCCAGTTGCAGCATGCTATAGATTGTTTTTCATCCTGGATTAGTGAATATCAGCTTTGTTTGGCTCCTGCCAAATGTGCTCATTTAGCTTTTTCTCGATCTCTGACAAACAGTATTCAAAACGTCTTTCATATCAATTCTGAATCTGTGCAAACTACCCGGGGCACTTCTGAAGCTAGAGGTCTTGGTGTGTTGGTTACCGGGTACCGATAATCTCCAATGGTCTTCTCATATTAGTCATATTCATTCTGTTGCTTCACATCTTGGTTACATAGTTCTGTGTGCTTTTTCTACTAAAAATATTTAGACTCTTTTGAAAATTTATACTATCTTACATATATTAGGCCTAAGCTTGAATATAATTTTTCAGTTTGGAGCCCATATCTAAAAGAAGACATTAAGCTCATTGACTCTGCCAAACATGTTTCACTCGTAATGTTTTCATTCGTTGCAACTTGCCTTTCAATTCGTATGAAGATTGCCCGACTAAACTTGGGTTTAATCTCTTGAGTAATGTAGAGTTGAATTCGACCTGATTCTTATGTATAAGATATGTCACAATTTGTGGGATCTGAATTTTTCTGATTACTTAGTATGTCAAACTTGTAATTGTCAATATAATTTGCGTCGACATAATTTTACAGTTCAGTCACTTTTTCATTATGCCAGTTGTGACCAATTTCGTCAGTTTTGCTTTAATCACATAGTTAGTACTTAGAATCGGCTTCCTGATGTTGTAGTTTCCGTTTCTAATCTATCTTTAAGACCAAATTGAAACGTTATGATTTACATACTATTGCTTCACTTATTTACTGATTTTATTTTTCTGTTATATACTTGCTGCTTTATTTCGTTTTTTCCTCACATGTCTGTGTGCCTGTGCGTTAACCTAGCACCAGTGTGTTGTAATGCGATAAATAAATAAAAATAACATCTGATGTTTTTCAGAAAGCAAGCAGCATTTTTGTGGACATACAGCACAATGCTTTTTTGTTACGAAGTGGCTATTCTTACAGACCCTTACAAATAAGGACTTCGTTTATTTTATTACTTCATCATGCTCTCTGGATCGGGATTAGCATGAAGCGATAGTAGAATAAACCAAGCGCTTATTTGTATGGGCCTGTACAAATAGCCACTGCCTTTTTGTCAAGTCAGCCCTCTGTATGATTATAAATACACTGTGGTACAGTACGCAGTTCTGGAAGTTTACAATTTAAAGCTGGGTTCAAGTAAATTAGTAGGAGTTAAATTAATGTACAGGGGTTCCTCGAGTCTTCGGAATGTTTCATTGTGGTTCCGCTCCACCAGAAAAGGTTGAAAACCACTGCTGTAGACTGTGCCAATAGTGTACAGTATTGTACAGGTGGCATGTCTATGACAATGTACCGGTATGTGATAACACAATGCAAAAAGCAAAAACTGATCAAAGAGCTATTGAACAAATATTGTTAAGGCAATGTCTAGTGCTCCGGCTTGGTTTCCATAGCCAAAAGGCTGCTGCACCACCCCTGGCAGCTATGTTTGTTTCTGTAATGACGTCGCTGTCACGTGAAATCTGTTTTCCCGTGCTGCAGCGGACTGCTTGTTTGTTTCTACGAAAGGGTGCCGGTGCTCTGGACACTTCCTATTGTTAACTACTACTGGCATATGCTCTGAACATACCAATCACAAACCCTGAAATTTCCAAGTCTACATTTTCCGTTTTATTAGTGCAGTATATTGTAGTTTAGTGTACCGGTATCGTGTATAACTGTGTAGCTAAAAGTGTTACCGCACTAATAAAACAGAAAAATGTAGACTCGGTGTTGATACTGTATAGCCTATAACCATTTGATTATAATGCCACATTGTGATAACATGTTATTTTCTATTACTACAAGACAGCTTAGTTGCTGGTAGGAGATTTTTAGTAAATTTTTGACTATGAGTGATTTTGATGCGAACCCCTTTGCAAGTCCTTTTAGTGACAGTTCTGTTACTCAAGCAACAACTGAAAGCCAGAAGCCAACCTTGGATGACTTTAATCCCTTCGGAGGAAGTTCGATTGCAACAGATACTTCTCCTGCAGTAGTAGTACCATCTGGTCCCCCACCATCGTTTAATAATTATGGTTCTGGAAGTTTGTCAGCTCCTCCGGTGGCTGCCCCAAAACCTCCCCCTGTTATTCCTGGCCATGATGAGTTGCTTCAAAGACAAGAGGAACTTGAAAAGAAAGCCGAGGAACTTCAGCGCAAAGAAAGAGATCTGACATCTGGGCATTATCCTGTTCGGGAAAGCAACTGGCCTCCTATGCCCAAATGCTGTCCTGTTGGGCCTTGCTTTTACCAAAATTTTGACGTGGATATTCCAAATGAATTTCGATGGACAGTCAGGATGTTATATTATCTTTGGATATTTTATGCGGTTATTTTATTCAACAATATTTTTGTATGTTTGGCCATATTTATCGTAGATAACAATACTGCCGGTGCCACTGAAGTTGGTCCACAATTTGGATTATCAATGCTTTGGTTTATACTGAATGTCCCATTGTCCCTCTGTTGGTATCGTCCGGTATATAAAGCTTTTCGAAGTGACAGCTCATTCAATTTCTTTGTTTTCTTCTTCATCATGTTTTTCCAGGTAACTGAGCAGGCAGACTCATTATATTTTAAAATTTGTGGTCTTCCAGTTTACAAATGTAGAAAGCTTAGTATTTTTTCTATGACTTTAGATGTATTGGAACCGAATCAGCAAAGTGTGCTACTGTTAATTTTCAATAAAGTGTTGGTGGTACCCATAAACTGTTTTACCTCTTCAAATTGGACTATTCAGTTCGCAATAACAGTGTATATACAAGTACAAAGTAAAACTTATTAGCCGACCAAAACATGTTAAGTTGAGCGTTGAAACTCTTACCACTTTATATTTCTATTTATAATATTGTGTCTATACTTATTTTTGTTTCTCATTCTCCTGTAATTTTTATCAAAAAAATTGGCTAATCTTTTATGTTAACACAACCCAATTATTTCCATGCAGAATATAAATAGGAAGTTTTTTCTAGTGTTTTTTTGGCTTTAGGCTTTGGTACCTTAGATCTCAATTTGTGAATATAATCCTGTATCTCTTAATAGGAATGAAATACATTGCAATCGGTTTATGAGTAATTGGTTTAATATTTTTCAGTTTTGCTTCTGTGTGATCATGGCTGTCGGTATTCCTGGTTCGGGATGGGCTGGTTGGATTGTAACTACTAAATATTTAAATGCAGCTCATTATGGAGTTGGAATCTACTGCGTAATTCAGTCATCATTCTTTACTGTTATGTGCATTCTATCTCTCAGTCTGCTCAAAAAGGTATGCTTTAGTAGTTAAAATTACGGTTTTTGGCAATTTATGAAAATGGCAATTTGGCAAGTTTATGAAAAGTCACACAAATGGTGGAGTGGCTGCTAACTCCAAGGACACAAGCTCACTCTGCATTTTCGGTCTTCTTCACTGAACCGTAAAGTGTTTAATTTTCAATTTGTTTCTGTGGAAATAGCTTCTTTTACATGATGGTGAACCTTGGTTTTTATAGGTTCATTCAATATATCGGTCTACAGGAGCTAGTTTTGAGAAGGCACAGCAAGAATTTGCTGCTGGTGCGGTGAAAAACCCAGGTGTGCAGCAAGCTGCTGCTGCAGCTGCTTCATCAGCCGTGGAAGGTTCATTGCAAGGGAGGTACTAAGTTGTCATTAATGGCTGAAGCCAGTAATTTGTTATCAAGCGTTAGCTTATAAGATTTTCTTACAGTGGTCTGTCATTGTGTGTCAACATCGTATATACATACTATTTATGACAAATTTACTGGCGCGTGGCCAGTTGTTATACAAACCATGAAAAATTGTATATTTCGGTTTTGTGTAACCCGTAGTGTTTTTTTTATTCATGCCCTCATAATCAGATCAGATGTAAAACTTTTTTCAACCATCGTTTTGATCATGACATTTTGCATATTGCTTGCCTATAAAAGTTGCACTCTGTGTTAATCGACATATTATGTATGCCATGTTTCATTTTCGATTTAACTAGCATATTTATCTTTTAAGAGTGATTTTGCATATACATAATAATATGCTTAATGATTGTTGAGACTATGGCGTCATTTTTTTCGTTGTTTTGAAGATATTCTGGAATTGGATAGCATTATGTGTATGGTTTTCTAAATACTGGTAATTTTATTGAAAAAATTTAAGTCGAAAAGCAGTTTGAACTATCAGTGGTAGGCTTCAATTTGGCTATTCAAAATTGATGTAGGATTGATGTCTTCGTTTGAATTTATGCTAACTTTTTGTACAAACAGGCATTTTGCTTTTGTAGAATGTAATTACTGATATAGTTACAAAGCATAGCGCATAAACTGGTTGTGAAATAGCCATTGAGGACTGAATGGTTGTCACGAGAGCGCTGTAGTAACAGTAGGTTGACTATATAACCTGCTTCTTACCAGAACACCTTTATGTAAGCTGTGCATTTGAGCTAAAAGCGGAAGTTTCTTATCACTTTCTTCATTGTGGTGGGTGTGAAAAAATCGCATTATGGACTGATTAAACCGGTTTTCTTGTAAACCACTGGTTCAAAAAAACACCCGTTATTTTCGTACTTAGACGTAGTCGTAATGCATTCGTCACCACTACGTACGTGACAAAAACGCTTGATTTTGATTGGTCAAAGTAATATGAGTGTCCCATTAAGGTTATGTATGACAGTTACAATTTAGTGCGTTAGACTTGCAAATTGTTAGAATCAAAATTTTCATAGACAATAAGCAGCTGTGTACCGGTACTTAAGCTGATCTTATATCATAGTGTTACAGTATTGGTGCAATGGTTGCTTCAGTGCTAGCAAGTAGTAGCAGTTTAGCTGAATTTTACAAAGGTGTTTTTGTTTAGAATTACACACTTAATTTTTTTCTGTTTTCCGAACCAATTTATTACCAACTTTGATTTAATATTTATGACAGCAACTTAATAATAGTTGCTGTCACATACTGCTCAATCGGTATATCATATTCTCGCAGTGCTTTCACATAATTGAACTTGTTGCTCAGTAAGTGCTGCTGTTAAAATTCATGTTTTGTTTTTAGCTTAGTTTGCTAATTGTTTAAAGCTGAAAATGGATCTGCTCGAGTACCTTAGATGAAGGCCGATTTGAACTTAAGAAAGTGTAAAATGAGAATTCAATTTTCACAAAAGTGAATAGTAACCGAAGTTTTTTGTAATATATCAAACTAAGAATTTAACGGTATCTGAGGGAGACTGCGAAGTGAGCTAGCGCTCTTCGAGTCAGCAGCCACCCGGTGTACCTTCAAATGCGATGGGCCCCAGCCGTGAATCGAACCCATCATGTAGAATAACCTGCGCGCAGCTGTTACGCTATGACGCTCTCAAACTTTTAGTATCACCAGTGGTTGATTTAGTCATTGTTATGGTAATAGGTAACGAGATTAAATAATTAGTACGTGTACCAGTTCAATTTTTTTCAGTGTTATTTTTTGTGTGGAGCATTTTGGTAAAGTTTAAACGTTACGGTTTCGTTTTCCTTAATGCAGTCGGCTGTGTTTGAGGATATGACGTCATTGAGTGACTACATATTGTGCAGTAGAACCAATGTTGAAGCGTGTTTTGCAATAAGAGTTCTTTTTGTGTGGTTGCGATATTTTCGGATGTGTTTATTTTACAAGCATGTACTTTCTTTTCCTAAAAGGCCTGCATAATATCAATTCAGTGTCCAAGTCAACATACAGCAGTCGAAACAGTGGCAATAATAGCTTGTAGGAAACATTTGTTTAGATAGACTGTAAACGTGCGAGCGTAGACTCAATACATTATTGAGTTGCTTTTAAGATACCGGTGATGTGATGCTGTTTCTAGAATTCCACTGCTCTGTATTTTTGAATGCAGTGAAAATTCTCCATAATCGCTGCTCTGCTATGGCTAGATTTTTTTTCGGCCTTTCTGATTAGGTAGCTGGAAAAAATTTTTGAACTGGTTAGAAATGATGTGGTAATTTCGTACTTCTATGGGGTAGGCCTGCGAGTTTTAAATGAAGCATTATTTAGTGTTCAGTCGCATATTTATCCTCCTATCACGAGAAAGCGATCGAAGCGCTGTAACGAGCTCGCTTAGAAGTTGCCGGCCACCTGGCTGCCGTACCACGATGGGGGAATCCCGCTAATTGCTTTCCCAAACGGTTCAACGAGTTAAACTTGCCGGCTTGTTCTCCATCCACACTGTACCATTAATGCTGAGCGTCAAGCAAGGAAGCTGTGTATGCCAATTTTCAAGTCATTGGTTTAACCCAACTCGGAATCAAACCTGAGTCTGCAGCTCCAGAAGCGGATGCTTTAATGCTCGACTACATTACCCAACCTATTATGAAGTCATAGATACGTACCACGAACACCAAATTTTTCATTAAAAGTTTCGTGATCATATATTATTATGTGCAGTTATATTGTATTACCTGATGATATTTGAAATAAGCCGGTATTGTGCTTGTATTTAGAACCATAAGTTGTGAATACTGCTGTAACTTTAACAAAATGATTGTTACCGTAACTGTTAGCGTGTTATGTTTGTTAGATAGGCGATACCATAAGCTGATCTCATTAAAAAGCAACGGAAAATATTTGCTCAGTTGTAACGAAGCATTTGCGTAATAGCAGCTGCTAACGCATTATCGCAAAATTTCTTTCAGAAAACATTCAAATGAAGGTTGAGCCTAGTGTTTTTTTCATTCTATTGATTTCGCTGGTTAGCGTATCGCTAACCGCTCTCCACCACTGCGATGTTCTTAGCAACACAGCTCCTAAGTCGCGGAGATGACCCCCCCACTCGTTACAAGCTTCAGATTATCAGGCTTTTGAAAAATTTTGTGGAGAATTTTCGTTGTGTGTAGTTGATCTAAAATTTCACCGTTGCAAGTTTCGCAGTTTACCTGGAAAATTCTTGTTGATGGTCAGGTTCGTACAGTCGAAAAACGTTGTTGTGATTAATTATTTCATTCCAGTTGCTAACCAATAAAGTACTTACTTACCGATGTTGCATGTGTTTTAGAGGCTTGAGCCATAACATGACTCAACCGTATCAAGGATCTGCTATTTAATGGTTTGAGAATAGGAAGAGGAACGCGTCAAGCTAACGCACTTCCACAATGCTTGTGTCCTACTCACAGTCTTGAAGAACTTTATATAATAGGACAAATAGGTTACCACCAGTGTTTATTGACACAATTCACGTAGATATTCATTTGTTTCCACGAAAAGAAACTTTACCAGCCTGGCGACTTTTTAGTTTTAATTTATCAAAACAAAATATATAAAACAAACACGAACAAAGCAAAAAATAAAGGTTCATGATCAGCTTAAATACAACGTCAAAATCCAGGTGGGTTCCAATTTAAAACCCCATCTACCATATGGGAATCATAACACTGTATAAGATCATCTTCTTGTGGAACGCAGTCTCCGGCTAAGATCATTCCACACTCTTTACCCGATGACATGCTTGAGACATCGTCTTTATGGGAACGCAAAGAATGTAATGGACCTATATGACAATGAGCTGTTGCGTAACTTTTTTCTTAAAATATCAACAATTGTACATAAAAGACAACATAACGTATACTTGGCTTTATTCAAATCATTTCTGTAATCAACACTTTAAGGGGTTAATAACGTTAAATTCGAACACAAACATCTTTTTAGGACTTTTATCGAGATGAGAAAAAGTAATCCTTATCAATACCGGGGTACACTACAAAGATTTCACGCGCTGAAAGCAGCTCTTCTAATTTTTTATTCATTCTAGTGAAGATCATACCGAATCACAGGTAGGGCCTGAACGCCGGGCTGGGTTGGGCTTGAACGCCCGAGAGGCATAGTCAGTGGCGCACCCAGGAGGGGTTTGGGGTCAAGCCCTCCTTTTGAAAGCGAACCCTCGTTTTTTAAAGTGAAGCGTCCAAACTGTGCAAGTGCAGTACAGTGCGTGCTGTTATTTCAAAACACCTGTGACAGAATTCGCCCCACATCATACTGAAGTCAAATCGGTTGGTTGGTGTAGTGGCAAGAGACATTGTTATTAGTGCGGACAGGGGGGATGCATCCCCCCACCAGCCATTTTCAAACATGTTTTTGAATACAATTTTTTCCGTAATTTCGAACCTTTTTGATAACAATAAGCCTTACGCCCTATGCAAGCATTATCAAAAATGTGCAAACAAAATGCATCAGGGGTTAAACACTCTTTAGGGGCAAAAAAATTAAGCAAAATTTGCATAAAAATTGTTTAAAAAGTACTAAAATGGCCACTACAGTATGTAAATTTTCAAAAAATTTCCGGGGAACATGCCCCCGGACCCCCCTAGAGCCTTTTTTATTCTCAATGTGCTTAAAATGATTCTGCCGTAAAAAACTACGCTTGAAAAATGTCTAAATTTGGTTCCCCCTTCCCGAAATAATTTCTGAATACGCCGCAGAATGAAAACATTTTTCAAAGGGCTTTTAACGCCTTTTTTCGGTCTAACGTCTTTGTATTTCGTGAACATTCAACCTAATTCAAAATTTCATCCCCCTCCCACCAAAATTTTCTGAATCCGCTCATGAGAGCGGGATCGAGTTTTTTCAGATGCATCAGGGCATAGTGCAAACCAAGCTTCAAATTACCGGTAATGTTTAATACTATAAACTGCTAGCACCCTGGCGCAGTGGTTTAAGACCTCGCTAACGGTGCGGGAGGTTTGAGGTTCGATTCTCAAGTTAGTCAAATCAGATAAGATGTCGCCAACGGCTCTACACCGCTGTGACGTGACATCGAACCTGTGTTGCCCAGGCGCTAAGCCGCAGAAATGGGCCCCGCAACTCGTTACACGCTTCGGCGTAATGCTGCGAGTATAATGAAGATTGAATTGCTATGACATTACCCGTCAAATGTAACACACTTTGTAGGTCTGCTTAGATTCTCTACCTTCGTATATGATTTCATTATTCCGAATAAGACGAACTGATTTATCTTTGTAAATCGTCCCGTTATTTACGTTGCATCCTGCGACTGTGTATTTCGTTTTGTTTTCGCTGTACTTGAATAAGCTTTGAACCGTAGCTTCACCTGAAAACAATATTTCACATTAAAAGCCTCTATCTTGATGCCAAGTTTTTAGCGGAGTCCTATCCGCTAGAGTCAGATTTCGCTATCTGGAATTTCGTGAAAGCACTGTACAATAGGATGGGTCGAAAAATTTAAAAAAAGCACCCCTAGATTGTTGCCAAATACGGTAAAACTAACCCCAAAAACCAATTTTGGCTCGTCGCCAATTGAAATGTACCAGTAACCGACACCTAGTGGTCAAAAATGGCAAAAAATTTAAAAAATGTAGCCTAGCTTCTGAACTGCATGTCGTAGAAAGCTAATTTTGTTGTCAAGGCAGAATTAATAAGTTTATGTCCACTTTAAAGAACATTATGCGCTATTTTGCTGAGAAAAAAAGTAATTTCTAAAAATCACAAAATATGGGATATTTTGCATTGATACAGGCTTTTTCTTAGAACTAGGCCTATAGTTGCAAAAAATCTACTTTTATGTAAGAAAATTTTGTTTCTGGAAAATCGAAGCTTGTTTATAACTTTGCTACGCTGAATACTAATTTCCAGTTTGCCATGAAACCAACTGTTCAACCACTCAAGTTCAGATTAGTACCATGCCAAAATATACGCCAACTTGCATTCCGAACCAAGTCGTATAAACAAAGGAGTAGATTTTGCCTGACAACATTTAAAGTTGGCTTTCTGCCTGCTTACTTAGCAGATCAATTCACAACTTTCCTTCAGCTAAATACCAAAACTTCAGTAGTAGATAAAAAGTAACCAAGATAACTTATTTTCCGTCTAATGATAACGTATTAGTAGTAGTAGTAGGATTTTTTTATTTTTAACCATAAAACAACGCCATCATCAACACAAAAAACAGCTTGGTTAAAAATAAGGAAACAGCGACAAAACGTTATACGTTGAACATGCTCAAGATAAAAACATAGAACTAAAGCGTTTAAAAAAAAAATTAGCACGGTCGCTGCACCTATAGGCTATCATACAATTGCTTACACCGATCTAATTCGTTATCAGTAAACCAAAATTAGAAATAAGCTAATAGAGATTATTTAACAAAATGATAAGACGAAAAAATCGCAGCACGACCAGCAAAACGTTGCATGGTAGGCAGCGAATACTATTTGTCCCACGCTTCTCCGCAAGATGAAAAAGCTGAATCAATAGCATCAAGCCATTAGAAGAACTTGAAAAGAATTTGCAATTTACTGATTCTGACGGAACGACAGTCATGACCGGACATTTTTGCGGAGTGATACGCATTTTGGAAGAGCGGTTGGGGAGGCCATTACAATGGAACATATTATGTTTATTACATTGTAATGAGCTTCCCACGCGCCATGTTTCCGGCTATTACGCTAGTTATTTAGCTCATGGAGTAAACTGGTCCTGACAGTCTTTCTGAAAAAATTGGAAAGATGATTGGTGGGATTGTTTCAAATTGGGATGTCAAAGATTTTCAGCCAATGTCTGCGAATCTTTTCCTGTGCTTAGTGATGAAGCCCTTTGTGATGTTAGTAATGACCAATATTACGCATACCAAATTTGTTGGTCAATCATTCGCGGAGCTTTAGATCCAGACTTACAATTACTAGAAGTAGGTCCTTTGTGTCATTCAAGATAGATGACTCTAGGTTGTCAAATTCTGAGATAGTAGGCTACGTTTCCCAAGATAAACCAAATTTGACGTTAGTTCTTCTCACTAAATTTTGCATTAAGGTATATTTTCCAAACTTTTTTGAAGTCGACGCAAAGAGTTAGTTAGTTAGTTGCATATTTATCTTCCTATCACGAGAAAGCGATCAATGCGCTATACGAGCTCGCTTAGGAGTTGCCAGCCATCTGTCTACCACACCAAGATGGGGAATCCCGCTAAGTGCCTTTCCCAACGGCACAACAAGTAAACTTGCCGGCTTGTTCTTCACACTGTCCCTTTAATGCTGAGCGTCAAGCAGGGAAGCTGTGAATACCAATTTTCAAGTCATTGGTTTGACCCGACTCGGGATCAAACCCGAGTCTGCAGCTCAAGAGACATACGCTCTATACCACTCGGCCATCTGAGTTCAATTACCGATGGTCCAAGAAATTTATTTTCCAAGCTTAGAAGAGTCACACAATTTCCTGATAAACAAGTGAGAGATAGTGCCCTTAAACACCGGCGCAGCCAGGGGAGGGCGTTAGGGGGACCAGTCCCCCCCCTTTTCAAAGTACAGATTTATAAAAGTTATTAAACTATGGTATCTCCGTTAAAATATTTTTAGCCTGAGCATGATCAACTTGCCAGAAATGCGGAGGGTAGTAAGAATAATGCCGCTGTGTCGATAACTTGCCGTATTGTATTGTCATTGCGTTGAAGTGGCTGCCCCCAATACTTCAGACAACCTAACGCAACATATGATCAATCGCTGTTACAGTCTTTCTCAGGGTTTATACGTCATTTTTGTGACATATTTCCCTGACTTCTCTCAAAATCGCACCTGTTTTCCCTGACTTTCGTTTCAAAATCCCTATGTTTTTCCCTGACCCAATCCTGCACAACATACTTTTTCCCGGACTTGTAGCATATAAACGAACAGTATATCAACCAGCAGCAAAAATAACAATGTACACCTAATGCCTATACATACACAAAAACATCAATTCAGCAGCAGAAATAAGGATTTCACAGGTGACCTGTCGTAGTATCTTAGAAAATCGCAAGAAGCTTGGCTTGAATACTAAAAATTTGAAAAGTGACATATTTCACAAGTGTCTGGTTTCGCAGTTCACAGCACTCTGCACTACTTCAAGTAAAAAATCTAAGAAAATTACAGCAATCATAACACTGAAATTACAAACCATTCTGATGAAGAGACTTGCTCTCTCAGTAATTGTGTGAAGTAAGGTGCAATACCATAACTGCATTCAATTTACCTCCAACTTGAAAGACCAGTAGAATCGTACTTTGACTATTTGCACTGCAGGATGGTTGAATTTCAACCAAATTTCCTGTATCTAGGGAAGATTGCAGCTGCTTTTCTTCAGAAGATAAGTTAGCAAGCCTAATATCATTTCTTTTAGCAAAGAAATTTTTAATTTCGGCCCGTTCCTTGACTTTTTTCACATGGGATTTGTTGCCAGCATAACTCCTCAACGCCCTGACTCCCATGTTGCTCAATGCTATATTTGTCTGACACAGTCGACATCTTGCTTCACCTTTGGTAGAAGCTTTACTAAGCCATGCCTTGAATTCTTCAGACGATAACCAACCATCTCGGAAATAAGTTTGGTTCCATTTTCTAAACATTCTAGGCTACTTTTAATGTAAGAAAATGTCTAAATAAAGAGAAAAGTATGAAGTCAAGCTTGTTTGACATACAATTGCAAAAATAAACAATGGATCTTGATTTATAGGAAGTAAGAACTTTCCAAAAAAATCTCCTTGACTTTTTCCAAGATTTCCCTGACTTTTCCGTTGAATTCCCTGACTTTCCCTGACCATCTCGAGAAAGGTATGTTTTCCCCTGATTTTCCCTGACCGTATAAACCCTGCTTTCTACTTAAAGAGTGCATTAGCGCTCTGCCCCTGAAAAGTGTGCCATCAAGCCATCTACCGTGCTTACTGCTCATTTGCGCATGTCATCAGTTGCACACTAGCAGAAAAGTAACAAGAAAAAAAGTGGACGATTTTACTTCCCGTACTAATCAGTGCGCAGCGGCTAGCAGTAACAATTCTAGTTTTGCATAGGCAAAAAAACTTCTGATTTACGGTCTGACTGTGAAGCAACAACAGAATCAAATCACTCATTCTTCAATACAAACTATTATAGGCCAGGCTGAAACCTTTTTAGAAGCGGTACGATAATTCAATGAAAAAAAATTGTCCCCCCTTTTGTTATTCTGGTTGCGCCGGTGCCCTTAAAGTTTCGCGGCACAATGCCTTTTTTGCTCATCCTGAGCATGTAATTACTGCGATGCCTGGCGATGAAAACAAACCGGTCAGAGATATTGCTGTTGATAAGATTATGTCTCTACGTGAAACACTCACCGCTGGCCACACTGACAACTTTAAGAAACAAGATGCGAGGAAGTTCAAGGTTCCATCCATAAACAAAAATGCAATTTCGTATCGGACCATTCCATCATATTTCAGGTCAAAATAAGCAAATTGTAACCCATATCAAAAAAAAAAATGGTTGATTGTTAAATATATGATTGCTAGATGCAAACTGAGAACAAAAAAAGAATTTTTGAAATCGGCCAAGCGGCTACGGAGATATCGCACTTAGCATTTTCACCTCATGGTGACAGCATTTTCGATGCCAAAAAAAAAAACAAATTCTCACAATTTCTAGAATTGTCGTAGCAATGCAATGAAAACATGTAAAATACCATTTTTGAGGGTAAGGATTCCAAATCTTCAGCCAAATTGAGAAAAAAGTTGTAGTTTTTGTTTAAATGCGAGATGAAAAAATTAGGGGGACATTGTTTGGGGGTGCAAATTCACCATGTAGCCGAAGTGATATCAAAAATATTTATGTCTAAAAATGATCAGGAATGCATGTGGTTTTCACATAAAGTGTTCGTTTGGTTGTTCCATTTTGTTTTGAGCATACTTAACCTTGTTTTTATAACCATATTTTCTCTTGATTTCCAAACACTAAGCAACCACTTACCGCTGATCAAGTTGTTAGTTATTTTAAAAAAGTGAGGCAATGTGATTCTCTGCTTCATTGATATTACCTTTTACTGTAAAACCCATCGAGATGGATTAGCATCAGGGAGATTTTCAGAAAAAAATCATTAATTACCGACATCGTATTTCACCATGATACACTGCTATCAGTTAGAGCTCTGTGAAGGAAAATAATGATTCCAGCTGCAGTAAAGCAACCTTCTCAATCATCTAGCCAAGTATGCAATTGATTGAGAATTCATTTTTACAGTCTTGTCTTGAAAGATGAGTGCAACTGGCGAAAAAACTTGTCATTAAAGTCCATTGTAAAGTACAATCTAAATTATACCGAATTGTAATTTCACTCATTATGGTATCCCTGACTATTGCTATTTTCTTGAACACCTCCTATTCTCTATAAATTATGCATTATACATGATACCCTACTATGCTGTTTTTTCTTTCATTTTCAGACTGTTAGGCTAAATATTTTATGAAAGGTATATGCAATAGTCACATTAATAGGATATACTGGTTTATGACCTAACCCCAAAGTTGGGCATTCCGCAAACAGTTTCGCAAATTGCGCAGTTGCAAACTTTGAATTGCGGTTTAAATATTTGTTTTATCACTTGTGAAATTTACGTTGCGCAATAAATTTTTTTTTTGCTTCTGGGGCAATTTGTGTTGCGTTTTAAGCTAAATTTTTGACCAATTGCGCTGTTTGCGTTGTGTTTTAAGCTAAATTTTCGGCCAATTGCGCAATTTGTGTAGCGTTTTAAGCAGAGCTAGGCATTCCCCATACAGTTTCGCAAATTTTGCAAACGACAGCATTAAATTGGTTGGCGTCAAATTATGGAACGAAATACCTAATGAAATTAAACAATCAAAAAACGTAGCTCAATTTAAAAAACGATTGAAACAACTGCTTTTAAACAGTTATTAATTTAACACTATTGATTTTGATCTCACTTTCACTCTTCAAGCGCTCTCGGAATCCTCGTATTTATCTCCTTCATAGTTAGTTTATTTACACGTTTTCTTTAATTTTTTGTTTTTTCTCCCATTTTGATTACAGAGTCTATGAATCGATAGTTCCTCGAATAATCGATCAAAAGCCATTTTTTGGGCTTTTCATAGACTCTGTGGCGTCGCTTTATATTTTATATCATTTCTTCCTGATTAGTTTTGCACTTTTAGCTGTCGCCGAAATAATAAACAAATAAACAAACAATGCTGTAGCATAACAGTCCGAAGATCTGCCGGCAGTTGTTGCTAAATCACTTGACGAGTGGGTAGAATAGACCACACGGAAAGTGACCCCAAACTGCTTCCCCTCTTTATATCGGGAAGCATGGGTCCACACATTTAAAAAATATAACACCACGGTCTCAAGCTCAGCAGCAGTGGAAATAGTATTTACCGTTGGCTCGGACGTTTTGCGACCAAAACGAGCATCGTTAACTGCAGAAAATTTTGAGTGCTTTGTGTTGCTGCGCGAAAATGAAAAATGTGTCCCCCGGTCTTTGTTCCTTCGGAAATAAAATCATGTTTAAATTTTCATCTTCATCAAAGGTAAGATCTGGGAGTTAGTTTGTAGATATTTGTTCATACCATTATGTTTTGATTTTTGTTTTCGATTGCTATATTGCAGTGCAACAAACGCACAAGCAGTTGTGGTTTGCTATAGTAGGAAATCTTCGGAGCAAGATTAAAAAAGCTGCCAGACCTAGCTAGATGCTGGGGGTACAGTCTTGCCCTCAGACAGCCCACCATGTTATTATCAACAGCTGCTCATTTGCGAGCCTCATTTAGGTGGTAATAGATAAGGCAAGATGACATGTGGGATGATAGCTGCTGCAATCATGAGTTACATAGTTTGCAGATATGATGGCAAATGGTGGATAGGTATGATATTAGAACTAGACTGCAAGAATGACAAGCGAGTAACTTTTACGCATGCAAAGTCCTTTTATTGGCCAAATTGAGATGACATATACGTTGGATGCCACCTAACTTCAGTATATACTGTTGAAATTATGATAACTCCTCCTTTAACAACTAATAGCAGGAGTTACACAATTGACAACCAAGCTGTGAATAACATTACAGAACTGCTCAATTACATTTGTTTTTTGCCTTGAGATGGTGTTTTCTGCTTAGCTGTAAGGCCTGCCTGGACTACACAATTAACGTAAATTTTCTTTTTTTGGTACAGCAACATCCAGGGAACATAAAAAGTTAAGACTGCATTCTTAAGCAAGCTGTGGAGGCTTTTAGAATACCAACTAATGGTGTATGTTCTTCATGTTATCTTAGCATTGAAATTTCTTTTCTTCTTATATGATCCTACTTAGTCAGAACAGTGACTGTGTTGCGGTCAAGTGCATAATGTTTAAATGTAACTGCAATAATGCTGGCGAAAACCATACAAATGCAAAAAATGCATCAATATAATTTTGTTTGCATTTGCACCAGTACACCAAAAGTTGAAACTCAATTGCAATATAGCATAAAATGGAACAACCAAACGAACACTTTTTGTGAAAACCACATGCATATGTTGAGTCCCACAAGTTGCAAACTATTACTTCCAACAACAGCTTTAAGAATACATTTACAGTATTGTCCCTTAACATAAGATCCATTGTTAACTCACTTAATTTTAGCAAACTTGAGGCCTTACTTTCAAATATGAACTGCAAACCTGATGTAATTTCACTTACAGAAACATGGATACAACCATCATCCTCTGGCCCATATAAAAACTTAATTGGCTATAATTTCGTATCAAATTGTCGTAACAGTTGTAAAGGAGGTGGAGTTGCATTTTATGTAAAAGATAAATTCCACTTCAATATTTGTGATGAATTAGTGGAAATGGATGAAAAAATTTTTGAATCACTTTTTATAAATTTGAAAATGGAGGGTGAATCATTTTTATGCGGAACCATTTATCGATCACCAGCTAATGATGCTATGTCTAATGAAAAATTTAGGATTAAACTTCAAAATTGTCTTAGCAAAATAGATGTAAAAGAAAAATGTTACATATTTGGTGACTTTAACTATGATCCAGCCCAAACTACTGAAAATACCCATGTTTATGAGTTTACAGAAATAATGCTAAATCACTCATTTTTCTCTGTGATTAATAAACCAACTCGAATTACCGATACAACTGCAACTGTATTAGACCAATTATGGGCAAACTCCTTTTGTTATGCTGTGAAATCTAATATTCTTCTGCATCCCATATACGACCACCTTCCTATATTTATGTGTATTAATTTATGTATGAATAATTCTTCTGCTTGCACCACAGTTAGGTGCTTCAATGATAATAATATGTCTAAATTTTATCATGAGCTAGAAAACATAGATGAACTCCCGATCTTAAATGAAAGTGACGTTAACGAGTCATTCACGTGCTTCATGAAAGAGTATAACCGAGTCTTTGAAAATTGTTTTCCTTTGACTGCTGTTAAAAATTATGCTAAAAACAAAACTTGGTTTGATAAAGATTTGCAAATACTTCTACAAGAAAAGGAGACATTGTTCAACAAATATCTTAAGAAAACTCTCATTGCTAAAGTTAACTACAACAAAGCGAGGAACAGTTATTTCCGCACTCTGAAGATAAAAAAAGACTGTTATTATTCATCACTTTTCGCGCAACATAAAAGCAACCTAAAACAAACATGGAAAGCTATAAACAATCTTCTAGGGAAAGTGAAAACCGGATCCTGCACTTCACTTAAAATTGGTGATGAGGTGACCAGTGATGCTCAATCCATTGCTAATCACTTTAATCTTCACTTTGTCGAAGTAGGTAGCAAACTGGTCAAAAAATTACCTTCTACCCCAAACCATTTCGGAGATTATTTACCTCCAGCTACCCCAAATTCAATGTACTTTTACCCCACAACCTCACGAGAAGTAAAGAATATTATATCTGAATTGCAATCTAAAACAAGCAGTGGTAAGGATGGGATTCCAACAAAAGTTCTGAAATCAACACCCGATAATGTTATATATATTCTAACTCACATATTTAACCTTTCCTTAAGGAGCGGTATATTTTTGAATAAATTCAAGCTTGCAAAAGTTGTACCTATTTTCAAAAAAGGAGCAAGGCATGACGTGAACAATTATAGACCTATTAGTTTGCTCCCAGTTTTCTCAAAAATCTTAGAAAAGTTAGTATATCGGCACCTTTTAAGTTTCTTAACCAGACAAAATTTTTTTCATGAAAATCAGTTTGGCTTTCGAAAAAATTATTCCACCAGCCACGCAGCCACGTTACTAGTTGAAAATATTACTAATGCATTTGAAGAAAAGAAAAAAGTTATTGGTGTATTCCTAGATTTGTCTAAAGCCTTTGATACCATAGATCATAATATTTTACTTCGTAAACTACAGCATTATGGTGTAAGAGGTCTGCCCTTAGACTGGTTTTCCAGCTATTTAAGTAATCGCTTTCAACAAGTTTTGTGTAATGATCATCTATCTGACAAATTATTATTAAATTATGGTGTTCCTCAAGGTTCTATTTTAGGACCACTACTTTTCTTGATATACGTTAATGACTTTTCTAGGTGTATTTCAACTGGTAAAACTATAATGTTCGCAGATGATACTAACTTATTTTTTAGTGATAATTGTTATAACCAGCTGTTTCGAGTGGCCAATGAGGAACTGATTAATGTAGATCACTGGCTTACGGCTAATAAGTTGTCACTAAATATCAGCAAAACGAATTACATTGTGTTTCGTACTCTGAATAGCAAACTGCCTAGAAATCTTCCGAGTTTAAAATTGCGTAATAATAATTTAAAGAGAGTGAGTAACGTTAGGTTTTTGGGTATTATACTTCATGAGCATCTATCATGGAAACCGCATATGGAAGTGTTATTGCAAAAAATTAGATTAACGATCAGCGTTGTAAATAAAATTAAGAGCCTTTTGAACAAGCAGATTCTGTTTACACTTTACAATTCGTTGATCAAAAGTCACATTCAGTATTGTAAATTAATTTGGTGCAATGGAAATAAGACAATGGTGCAAAGACTTCAAAGTGCGGCGAATAAATTCGTCCGGTTAATTTTCAAACTAGATTTAAGAGAGAGCGTTAAAGATTCAATGCAGCAACTCGGCATTCTGACTATAAATCAATTGGCTGAACTAGAAACCACTAATTTCATGTACAAGTATTTGCATAATAAACTGCCAATAGTTTTACAACGGATTGTTAGATAAAAACACAATCAGTGAAAAAACACATGATACGAGAAGCCAATCAAAGCTATTTCCCCTATACCGACGCATAGAGTTAACCAAGCAATCAATAAAATATAGAGGTCCACGTACTTGGAACGCTATCCCGATATCGGTTAGAGAAAGTAAATCACTCAAATCTTTCAACAAGCTGACTAAAGCTCATTTAATGTCTCTTAAGTAGCGACTATTGTTTCTAAAGCTCATGATACGTATCCAATCAAGGCCTCTCTCTGCTCTTTGCTTTTGTATACTGCAGATTAAGAAATTTCTGAGGGGTTGAAGAGCAGTGTCGAAGAAATCGGAACGTGATCAAAGTGTGAAGTATTCCAAATTGACGAAGCTACAATCTTAAAAGGAATGAAGCAAATCAACTGACTTTTTCCACAAAAATCTGTTACACACTAGGCCTAATTGCATTGCGTTTGCAGTTTCTTGTTAGAGTAAAACGTGAATTATGAAATTTTGAAGTGCTGGCAGTTTGGCCTAGCCCATCCTCGCTTAGGAAATGTGTAAATATGTCTCAAATGCTTGGCACGTGTTGCTTGCTTTCTCCAAATTTGTCTTTATTACACAATTTTGTTTGATTTCTTTTTGGCTCATAAGCTATATTATGCTTTAGGTGCAGTGACCATGCTTCTTTTAATTTTTAAATTTATTGTAGGGTTGTATATTGCATGCTTTAACGGTTCGCGTTTTGTCGCTGTTACCTTTTTTTCGGCCGAATGTCGTGATATGCGTTGTTTCTATGTACTTAGATGGTCGTTGAATGAAAACACACTACTACTACTACTACTACATTCCTGATCATTTTTAGACATAAAAATTTTTGATATCACTTCGGCTACATGGTGAATTTTCACCCCCAAACAATGTCCCCCTAATTTTTTCATCTCGCATTTGAGCAAAAACTACAACTTTTTTCTCAATTTTGACTGAAGATTTGGAATCCTTACCCTCAAAAATGGTATTTTACATGTTTTCATTGCATTGCTACAACAATTCCAGAAATTGTGAGAATTTGTTTTTTTGGCATCGGAAATGCTGCCACCATGAGGCGAAAATGCTAAGTGCGATATCTCCGTAACCGCTTGGCCGATTTCAAAAATTCTTTTTTTGCTGTTCTGAGTTAAGTAATTGCTTCCTGTTTAAAAATAAACGAATGTATTTTGAGAACATGTGGGACACCCTGACCTGAAATATAATGGAATGGCCCTATCATCAGCTAGTTGATTCATGCTTAGAGGTTGAGCCTCCTCTTTTACATCATCTAACGAATGATGAGATACATCATCATCCACGTTAAATTGGTCACTCATCATCCACGTTAAATTGGTCACTCAAGCATCCGCTAAAACCGCTGCTGTGGCAGGTTTCGAAAGAAGAGATGGCCTTAAACGCCAAACGATCAATTCACGATCTCTCATGAAAAAATTTGAGTTCAAAAAGCAATTTGTATAATTCTTTTGAGCTTGCGCAATCACTATTCAATAAAATGACCACAAATTTGTTTAGGCTGAACAACTTTTTTTAAGCAAAATAGCACAAAATGTTTTCTTAAAGCAGGTATAAACTGATTAGTTCTGCATCGTTTGACACCAACATCAGGTTTCTACGATGTGTACTTCAGAAGTTCTTGAGTTTTCACGATTTTTTCTTATTTCTGACCATTAGGTGTCGGTTGCTGGTATATTTCAATCGGCAACGACCCAAAATTGGTTTTAAAGTTAGTTTTACCATATCTGGCAATGATCTAGGGGGCTCTTTTTTTGATTTCAAAATTTTTTTTTAATTTCGACCACCCTACTGTACAACTAGGTATCGATGGCCTGAATGTCACGACACTTGTTTTTAAACATTTTAACTTGTCCATCGTTTAAATTGGCATTTTGATTTAGAGATATTTTGGTATCACTACCAACAAAACTTAGAGCTACACAGAACCAATGCAAAACATCATTTTCTGATAGTTGATTACTGTGGCTGCCAATATAATGCATAGAATCTAATATATTGAAGAATACGGCCAATAAGCCAGCAGTACAATATCATGCAAATTATAACACGGATAAGTGAAATTAAATACATACCAACAACTTCGATTTTCTTTTCTTGAGGCAGCAATTGACTAATGCTATATTTTAACTGATTGAACAAATGATAAATTATTTTACTGGAAAGTATAGTAACGTCACTTTTTTTAGCGAGCTGGGAGATCTCTTCCGATGGCTCAACATTAAAGCAGACGATATATCCTAGAAAATAAAAATTAACCAAATCGTTGAAGACATGATTTGGGCTAGTGAAGAAGTGTTATATTGTTGTAGTTGGGCTAAATTGACACACTAAATACATCAAATCTTCATTATACTGGCGGTGTTACGCCTAAGTATGTAACGAATGTCGAAGCCAATCTCTGGGGCTTAGCATCTGGAGCAATAGACTCTGATTTAATTGTGAAACATTTAGGGACAGTGGGGAAATCAAGCCGGCAAGGTTATTTGCTGTGCCGTAGGGAAAGGCACTTAGCAGGATTTCCCCAATCTTAGAGTGGCACACAGGTGGCCGGCAATATCTGAGCGAGCTCGCTATAGCGGTTTGACATGCTTTTTTTAATAAGATAAATGTGAATAAAGAATAATTTCGAAATGTGATATTACCTTTACATAAAGCAGCTCTCTCCACCTCACCAACTGTGATATTTCCCACGTTAGAGTCAGCTAGGATGAGAGCGCACTGTTCGTTACAGTCATACGTGTCGACGACAGTCAAAAGTGCGTCCAATGAGCCAGCAACATCAGCTGAAAAATCGAAATTTAAATCTTTTTCGGTAAAAATAACGAAGAATTTTGTCTGCGACGATGCCTAGCGGAACCGCTTGCAGGTTACAAATGCCACGCGACGGGTTCGATTCACGGCTAGAGCAGATGGTGTTTGACTTGTGCAGCTCAAGATTCGAAGAGCGCAAGCTCGTTTAGCAGTTTCCTTCAATTACCTTGAATTTTCAGTTCAATATAATTCGAAAATAATCTTAGTTACCATTCGTAAATTCAGTAAGTAGCTTTGGACGTGATCGGAATCCCTGTGGAATTCTTTCGTAAAAAAAAAAAACGAAGACGTTGATGCCAACACAAAACAGATTTACCAAAACAACAGATAGAAAAAAAAAAAAAGGCTGAAGAAACAAACGTTTTTAGATACGATTCTAGAGTAGAACGAACTTTTCCATGTTCGACTAAACGACAAAAATTTCTACAATAGATCGTAATCCCCAGAAAAGAAAGGAATATTGTAGCCATTTAGAAAGATTCGCCCAAAAGAGTGATAATAACACAGCGCGGAATGCCCGAAGAACAGATTCTCATCTATATCATTACCTTTCAAAAACATGTTGAATTCTGGAACATCTCGTGATTTTTCGAACGATTTTTCTACTGCTTCTTTGATTTTGTAGAGACGCCGTATTTTGTGTCTTTCCTCCTCATGGATTTCTTTATACTGCCTAAATTACAGTAGACTGATCTAAGCCGGATGGCGTAGCGGATGAAGACAACACCTTAGGAGCGAGAGGTCATGGGTTCGACTTTCCGACAAGTTAAATCGGACGCAGTGTCGCCAACGGCTCGCCAGTCGCCACAGCGGTGATATTTATTTGGAGCTGTTTTGCCCAGGCTTTATTAAGGCCCCCGCCAATCGTGAGACGCTTCAGCCTAATACCTCAAATGTAATGAATGTTTGATTAAAGCTTATTAAAAGCATTAGAGAATTTTAAGAAGTTATAGCTCGCAAATGCGCAGCCGGATCAAAATCTCAACTAACCAGAGCATGAAATTACATCACTGAAAGTTTTCTAACCAGCCCCCGGCAGATATTTGTGCTAGTGACGTACTGATATCACATTTTAAGCCGATACTAATAAATACCTTTCCGATACTAGTATTTACAACCAATACCATTTCATTAATTGAACCCCATTAAGAAAGCTTCTGTAAGGGGCACCAAAGAAATTTAGCTTGTTTATTGAGTTTTGAACTTTTTCTGGCTATTCATATTCCTCAACTTGTGTACTAAAGTTTTTTAAACTTATTCTGGGCTAAAATGTATCGGAAGGTATCCACATTCGACACATCACCAAATCGTGCACATGCAGCAAAGAAACCAAGACAAGCCAAGAAAAAGCGTGGCATCGAAGTCCAAGCGCCTGAAAAATCTAATGATGGTGGAACCAGGAACAGTTGTACCGTCATAACTAAGTCTTGCACGAGTCCACGCAAAACAATTTAAATGTAAGACCAAATTTACGTCCGGCCAATTGGCGTAGTGGTTAAAGACCTCGCTATCGGCGCGGGAGGTCTGGGGTTCGATTCCCAGGCTAGTCAAGTGGGACACAGTGTCGTTAACGTCTCGCCACCGCTACATTTCCTCGGAACTGAGTGTTTCCATCAATGATGGACCAAAAGGTGGCTGCTGACTAGATGACCGAAAGGTCTACTCGCCGTCTCCCTGCGGCCTACACTTCCACTTTGTTACTTCGTTCCTGTGCACTTTCCCTTTTTTACGACCGCAAATAAATTCTAATGAACGAATGAATGAATGTTGCCCAGGCGATAAGCCGCAGAGATGGGCTCCGTCACTCGTTACAGACTTGGGCGTAATACCGCGACAAAAAAAACGAACTTACTGTCTTAAATGTTCTCTTTTTTCGGTAATAACTTCTAAATCCATCAGTTGTTTTTCTTTTGTTTTCAGTTTGTTTCTCCAATTCATTACTTCCTTGGCACGGGCCTACATCAAAGTAAATCTTATCGGGAAAATGTAGGGCAGCGGTTCCCAATTGGGAATGCGAGAAGAGACTTATGGGGGTGCGAGAAGAACTTGCCTATTTTACCGCTGGTAAAAGGTATCGTTGATATTCCCCTTAACTGTGTGTTTGTGGACCTCTGAAATGTGCTAGAGTGCGATTGAATATGTTCATTGTCGAAGTTTGTGACGTTGCTTAACGTCTATCATCTCATAATCTTTTCCTTGTGTTTTGTTAGTCTTGTCTGCGTCTTGTTCGGTATAGAATTGGAAGAGAGCGGATGATGTGTGAGTTGCTACAGTTGGGCTAAATTTAGGGAGTAGTTTGGGATAGGAGAGATAAGCTTAACTGCCAGGAGTGTGAGAGTGGTTAATTTAACAGTTTTTTTTGTTTTCTACTTGAATAAGGAAGATACGGCAAGCTTAGATGAATAGGTAAAATATTGTAGTAACCGGCTTTGTTAGCTTAATCTGGATTTAGTTCGCCTTGGAGGCAAGGTTGGGTGTAGAACCTGTTTAGTGAGTCAATTTATGCAGTGGTAGTTATGGTATAGCATATCTCTTTCTCCAGTTCTCTGCTAGTTTTGTTTTACAGTAGTTCATTGTCTTGCCTGTAAGTTTTGTTCCTAGTGTGTGCATAATCGTAGACTTAAGTGGAATTTTATTTGCGCAGCTTTTGCGTATTTTTAATTGTATAGAAATAGTGTGTGAGTGAAGTACGGTGCAAGGGGTGCGAGAATGATTTTTCCTTGCCAAAGGGGTGCGGGCTTTAAAACGAATTGGCAACCACTGGTATAGGGTAAGCCGTCAGCATAGCCAGTTGCAGTGGAGACATCACAGCATCACGATGTCAACGACTAATACAAAACATTATCCGCAACTAATAAGTTGGACAAAGTTTACAAAGACATAACTAAATTTATTCAGAAAATTACGTTGAACCTCAATTTAAAGCAATACAAACGACTGTATGACGGGTATAGCAAAGCTGTATCGACTTTGACAGTATACAGAGTAGCACGCTGTTTGAAAATTTGAACAACTTGAGTAGAAGTAAAGAAAACTTACTGAAGATTATTTAGCCAAGACAAAAAACGTAAATTATTGTGAAATTTCATCATTAATGCGTTTCATGAAGCTACTGTTAATCAATCGATACAGTACCTCGTTTTGTACTTGTAGAATCTGATCTCCAGCACTGGGTACGCTTTTCCAACCTAATACATTGACAGGACAACCTGGCTTAGCCTCTTTAAGTTGCTTATTGTTTTCTTCCATTCTTTTAACTTTGCAAATATGGGTTCCAGCCACCAACCACTAAAAGGTATGGCAAAATTAATTTTTCATGCAGATACAAGCTAATGTACTTACACCAGTCACACTGGTGCCCATAACCGTGCAATCTCAGCCTGACAAATCATAGCAAAGGACAGTTTGGCAATATCAACTCATCACACAAGCAAACACATGAAGTAGCAACTCAAAAACTTGGTTGACATCAAACTAAGTAACTGCTCTAATTGAGTTTTTGTAACCACTAGAGATTTTCAGAAAAAAAAAAACTGTTCTACTAATGTCCAGCACCATCAAATTAAACTCCTGAATTAACAAAATTTCTAACCTTATTGCTATCCTATAAGTAACTGATATTATTTTTGAATTATATTGAATGGAAAATTCAACAGTACTAGGGGGGAGACTGCAAAGTGAGTTTGCACTCTTCGAGTCAGCTGTACCCGGCAAATATGTCAAATGCGTCGGCTCCAACCGTGAATCGAACCCGTCAATCGGATCTGCGATCTGCGGGCGGTACCGCAAGGTCCCGTTGCTGACAGTAATTTCCTTGCTAATAGTACAAAAGACATTGTGTTACATAAACCCAACCTGTCGTTTTTTCAAAGTTCCATTCTGCACAATCATGGTAGACAAGGCGCCCTGAGGTGTCATCCGACTTTCAATTACAACTCCTTCCACTCTCGCGTCATTGTTAGCGGACAAGTTGAGGAATTCAGCTTGGAGTAATATGGAATCAACGAGATTATCAAGACCTAAAATTAGTATACAAACATTTTAAATGAACCAGTTGGCGCAGGAGTTGGAAGAGATCGCCATCGGGGCGGAAGCTCTGGGTTTGCTAAAATCGGACAGTGACGCCAACGACTAGCCACCGCTACGGCGTTACTTCGGAGCTATGTTATCTACGCGTCAAGCTGAAAGATGGGCCCCGCCACTCCTTATACACATCAGCGTAACACCGCGAGTATAATGAAAATTCGATTTTTAAAAAATCAGTTTGCACTGCGTTTATGACATAAGTTAGAGCTACTGCGCGATTAGGGAACTTCTGAGGTCAGATAGCAGTAGAATAGGTGTTTTCAGACTCCTAATGTTTTGCTTGAAACGTCACATACATGCCAAAGAAGTGTAGGTAAAAGCAGCGTTGAAAAATGATAGGGCTGGAAGGACATCAAAGGTAAACTAAAAAAACATCTCGAGTCATTTGATTTTGACTCGAAAACCATGCAGAGGCGATCTGAGGCATACTTGTACCACACGGTTCCCCCTAAGGTTCGAAATTGGAGAAAAATAAAAAGTTTGGGCAAAGTCTATTAATTTTTCTATAAGCTTGGTGACTTTTGACCCAACTGGAATCAAAATGTTCTGCGATTTGGAGCAAAACAAAAATTTCATACCGCGAAAACTCAACTTTGAGGCAAAACCTAACCGCTCTAAATCTTTGCGCAATTTTTTAAAAAATTTATATTATCTCGCACTTGCCAAAACCTTAGAGCGAACAGTGGTGTACTACAAAAGTACGCTGAAAGATTCCCGTTACCTACTACTGGTTGTCTCATCAAAAACATTAAGACCAATATCGTCAAAAACAAAAAGCCATTTTGTTGCTGATAACCGTAACTGCGATTACTTAGTATGTTTTTTTCAACTGCTTACTGAGTATAAATTACAATTCTTACATAAATTTTGATTGTGAAGTTATTTCGGGCAATCAGTACTGAATCATTATCAGAAAATAGACGACAAACCTTGCGAAAATCGAAAATAAGCAACTCTTTTTACGCACCTTTCTTTTTGAGAGCTGATATCAACACAGCTTGAACATTTCCACCGATTTCTTCCACCTCAATGCCATGTTCTGCTAATTCAGCGAACACTTTTTTCTGAAAAAAAAAAAAAAAAAGACAGTCTAAAAATGAATATTTTTGTATTTTACGGTTTAACATTGCAAATTTAACCAAAAAGCGTATTGAAATTATTGATTACAGGTCAATTGCGGTGTTGACTACGCTCAACTGCGCAGAGAAATCCGCGTCGATCTAAGTTACGCTGCGCTCGAAAGCAACCTTAAACACCGCAACTGTCAGTTATACATTGCTTCACAAACTTACCGGATTAGCTTTATCCAAGTCGCACTTATTGACCGCAATCACAGTAGGTACATTGGCAAGTTTAATAGCATTTATTGACTCAATAGTTTGTTCCATGACTCCATCGTCCGCTGCGACCACTAGCACTACAACATCAGTTGCCTAAACATAGAGTTACACGAATAGCCTTTTGGACAACACCACCAAAAATCAAATCTTTAATATTGCCGCGGTATTACGCCGAAGCATGTAAAGTGGGAGTGGCAGGTTTCCGCGGTTTAGCGTATGGGCAACACAGTTTCGAAATGTCGAAGCGGTGGCAAGCCAATAACGACTCTGTGACTAATTTAACCGGCCAGGGAATCGAACCCCAGACTTCCTCTGCTGAATGCCAATAGCGATATCCCTTACCACTGCGCTAACCAGCCTGTCTTCCTCAAGTAACAAGAACGAGGTTTATATGCTTAATCCATCAACGTAGATCGCCTCGAACGGCGTTTAGGGCTGTAAAATCTCTAACAGAGGAAAATACGATTAACTGAGATTTTTTAACGCTGCACTATTTTCTACTCCACGCACTAGATAAGAAATAACTGAATGTGTCTTACATTGTACAGGAACTTTAACAAATCGAGGGACACCGCTAAGTGAGCTAACGCTTCCAAGTCAGCAGCCACCTAAAACGCACTTATTGTGATCGACCCCAGCTGAGAATTATACCGGTCAACGGTCAAGTAGGATCTGTAACCTGCCCGCGGTACGCCAGGCCACGTCTTGGACAAAAGGTAGAAAAAATTTAATTATAATAGTTTCTAAATCAGAGATTGAACCCCGCAAAGCAGCCTAGCGCGCAAACTGCTCGCTCAACTTATCTACATCAAGCACTAAAAAAATTTCTTGCAGTCTTACCAGCGCTCCCCTTTTGCGCATTGCAGAAAACGCTGCATGGCCTGGTGTGTCCAGGAAAGTTATCTTTTTACCGCCTGCAACTTCAACTGAAAAAATACAAGTACCTTAAATTATTAAAACTAAATGTTCATTTTACTCGCGGTATTACGCCAAAGCGTGAAGCGAGTGGCGGGGCTACGCGGCTTAGCCCTTAGGCAATACAGCTTCGTTTATGAAAAAACATCGCAGCGGTCGCGAGCCGTTGGCGACACTTCGTGCCATTAGGCCGACTCCGGAATCGAACTCATGAATTCTAACCACTACACCAACAGGCCAGTTCTTTACAAAAACGTGATACTGTCCGTCAAGTTTAAGGTGTTTTGTCGCAGTTATTTATTCAAATTATCATGTATGAACTCCTCAACGTTGGGTCTACAACTCTACAGAGCTAGCAAGGCAGAATACTTCAAAAAAAAATCACGAATTCAATCACAGCCACAAGATATCAGCTATATCGTCACGAAAACGAGTCTAATAGGTGTAGAGCAATAGATAAATTAGGAGCGATGAGACGGTTATAAGGAAAATCCAGGGAAAGCATTTCTCAAGAAATGGCACGTCTTTGTTTCCAATGGGTTCTAAGTAGTCTATTAATCGCGAGAGTTTAGTTTTGCGTTTCGGACTATCAAAATATAGCCTAAGCTTAAATAAGAGTGTACAGAGTTGGGAGCAAAAATTCTGCCACAACCTGGTTCATATGTGAAAACAAACCTGAAAATGCTCCAATGGCTTGGGTAATCCCCCCTGCTTCACCTTGAGCAACGTTTGTATGACGCAGGGCATCCAATAACGTTGTTTTACCGTGATCAATATGCCCCATTATAGTAACAACAGGAGGACGTGGTGATAGTAATTTTGGATCAGTAGTGGAGTCACTGTAAATCAAAAGCACTGCACCATGAAATTCTATCAAGTCGGAAACTGCAAATGAATTAGTAGCTGAATCCAAATTCAATCATCCCGTAGGACAATGGTTTGTCGTGTTTTTGGTCAGAACACTTAGTGCATATGTACATACGCAGGTAAGCTGTTTGCCAGTGTGAATAAGTTCAGCTTATGTAAACGCTGCAAAACAAAGCTACTCCAATAGAAAAGATGTACCTATACTACATTTTAAGCCGATGCCAATGCTTTTCCGATACCAGTAAGCAGAATCGATACCGATGTCATTTCGTTTTTTAAGTACCATTAATTAAGCTTTTGTAACCAGCATCAAAGAATGTATTAACTACATCTAGCTCGTAAATTGCAGTTAAAACTTTTTCTGGGTATTTATTAATTGATATTCCACAATTTTTTCAAGTACACAAATTTTCTTCATATTTCTTTTGGCTTATAATATATCAGAACGTATCTGCCACATTTAACCAAAACCGCGACCATAAAAACAGCTTCATATCACTGATACCAATTAAGTATCAGTGCATGTATTGTACAGAACATCACTAGTATAGACAGGCCCGAGGTCATAACAGCAGTGGCAGGCAATGCACTGATACAAGTTACCTATCAACTTGATCACGCAGCCAACGACAGGAATAAATACTTTCTTGATAGAATACAAAAAGCTTGGCAACTTTACAAACTACAGTTAAAAACGTCAAGTTCAATACAACGAAGGTCTTGTTGCTTGCGTTAAAAATGGAAAGATGATCGCACAGTACCTTGGATATTCATCAAGATCTTCTTGGGGAGAACTTGATTCCACATCTCTTTTTACCATTGTGCATCTCAGCCCTAACACTCTCAATGCCGCATTCATAAGTAGCGGATCACGTATGACTGAAATAAAAAATTTGCACCAAACCTATCACAGTTGGGACAAAACTATTTGGTGTGATCAATACACTAAATTATCGCCACAACATACCTGTATTTTTTGACAATCTTATGTCTGGATTAACCATTTCAAAAGCATCCAACATCTTATCTATACATATAAAAAAACAGGTTTAAATTTTGGCATAAACTAAAAACAAGGAAAGAGTATCACAAAAAACTAAGCAATGTAACAAATGATTTAAGGACAAATCTTTTTTTTTTTTGCATCTGCAAATACAAACATCACTATCAAGTTCTTACATAGTCCTTAATTAGTAAGTTTTTAGGGAATATTATTGTTTGTCACATAGCACAGCAATTTTACGCTCTCACCTAATGTAGTGTTTGCAGCTTTAACAAGTTCAGATATAGTAGCATTTCTAGGGACCTCAATAACTGGATACCGACGTTGCTGTTGAATGATCTGTTGCCTCTTTCTATCGAATTGTGCGTGTTTCTGCAATGACATATAGCTAATTTTTATATACCTAAACATAACAAAACGACGTAGTATAGGTCAAGACATATATGCTTTATTAGAGCCGAAAGTCGAAGTACAAAACAAAATAGGAGAAAATATTTGAAATTATTCCCAAACCACATTAACATTTTCGCTATGCAGGGTGTTCCAAAAGTCTTGGGCACAATTAAAGTCCCCATATCTCCTCAACTATGAATGGAAGTATGATAAAAGTAGTGTCATTTTAAAGCTAATTACATTTAGTTTGTTGTAAGGCTATTGATTAAGTTTTTTGTAAATTCAACCTTAATAGTTTCCGAGATATTCGAGGGCAAAACGAGCCCAAGATATTTGGAACACCCTATTATTTTACTTATATTCTTGAGTGTCTCTTGGCGTCTGTATAGATAAGCTTTATTTATGCCATAATAGGTTTTCAAATGTTTTGCAAAATCAACACTAAGAAATACCCAAGTACACGTAAAGGGTGAGTCACGGGAAACGGATGTTTTTATAACGTCCCTTGCTCTTCTAGAGTAAGTGGTTAAGGGGTGAAGAAGGCAGTCTTTAAACCTGCTTAAGATGCCATTTAGTTTGTTATTGTTTATTTGTGTTTTACGTTAATTTTTGTATCAATTTTGAACAGCTTTTCTTTTTAGGGTTGGTTTTTATTTTAAATTACTTTCCCTCATGCTACCGTGGAGTCTTGAACATCGTGTGTTTGCTTATGACGCCTACGTGAAAAATGGTGAATCAGTGACAGAAACCCAACGTCTCTTCAAGCGAAGATTCAACATCGGTCGTCACGGTAATGTACCAAGCCGCAATTCCATTCTTAGATGGATTAATGCACTAAGAACGACTGGTTCGTTATTGAAAGCCAAACCACCCGGCCCTGTCAGATCCGCCAGAACATCAGAAAATGTGGATCGAGTGAGAGAAGCAATCACCCGAAGTCCTAGGCGCTCTGCTAGGCGACATTCTACAGAACTGGGAATAAGTCAAAGCACTATGCAGCGAATCTTACATGAAGACCTAATCTTTCAACCATACAAAATTATGACTGTCCAACAATTGAAACCGCGGGAATACCAACAACGTTTGTCTTTTTGCCAAACAATGCTCGACATGTTTGAAGAAAACGAGAATTTGACACTAATAATGAGCGACGAAGCCCATTTTCATATTCAAATGGTACAGTTAACAAACAAAACTTTCGATATTGGGCTTCATAAAATCCTCGTGAATTGCATCAGCGACCACTACACAGTCCAAAAGTTACTGTTTGGTGTGGTATGGGAAATCGACTTCAAATTTGTGTTCGTGAAAATGGCCATCATTTGTCAGACATAATTTTTCACTCCTAAATATTCCATAATGGCATACTTTAGTGAATATTTTTATTGTACATAAATAAATTTTTGTTAAAATATTCGCAGAGTTTTGTCTTCCTTAAAGCAAGTTGTTTGGGAATAATTCCAAATACTCCATTCCGCTTTAAATTTTAACTTTATAATCCAAATTTAACAAGGAGAATTTACATTGAATAAACTTTTTCAATAAATTATGGCAATTGCATTTTGACAACTGATTCCTTCTGTATTGTTTTTGTTTATTTTCTCATGAAGGAGACAGTAGTAAAAAAATCACTACACCAATGCAAACTGATTGAACTCCCAAATAATGCATATTTACCCTTAGATATGCTTGATTTTTGTGGCTTTTACGACCTGTAGGTGCACTGAGATGTATTTCAACTGATTTGATTATTGGTAAACATCGAGCATATTGAAACGCAGGATTCTGAAAAACAATTTTGAGCTTGTACATAAAATGTATATGCCATTTATGATACCAATTATGCAAAGTCATGACAGCACTAATGGTAGTTTATACATATTTATTCTTGAAAATACAGCATACTGGAGCCATTTGCGCAAAAAAATATTTGCTGTTTCAAACAGTTTAACTTTTCCACCCAATCATAAGTTTAACCACCTCAAGATACCAGCACTGCAACATGCTACACTAAGTCATAAACTGATATATTAGTTCATACACTTTTGCAATATTGGAGAGCTGGAAATACCAGCACAGAAACTGATTTTACTTAAAGGTTCCATGGCAGAATGCAAAAGGATACGCAATTTAAACATTACATACTCTCAGTGTCATTATAGATCACCAAAATATATAGGCCTAATACGCTAACTATGCATAAAACACAGCAATTCACGTTTCGACTTCGTATCACAATGCTGCAGGTATAGATTGGCTGAAAATGCATTGGTTTAGATAGGACTTTTCGACAAAAACGCGTGAAACAACTCCTAGATTAATTTTTTGGAAAAATACTAACATAGGGTGAAAGTAAAAATATTGAGGAATATTACAAATATGAATGAACCGTGAAAATTAACGCCTAGGGAAAGAAAAACGTCATTCAATCACATTGGTTTCTCCGCTGCTCAGGAGCTATGTTACACGCGCATTACACGCTTTGGCGAAATACTGCGAGTAAGCATATAATGAAAATTTTATTTCGCAAATTCTTTCTCATAAAAGTTGCTTAAAATGCCAAGAACCTGCTGGCAGCTGATATGGACAGCATTGCTAACCACATACATTCAACTTTGACAAGTATCTTTGTTTGGTTTTGTCATCAAGAGATTCCATGTAAGTAAATTGTGCCATTACGAGTAGAGAATTGCGCATTAAAATTTTTCAGCATTTCTAGAAACAAAAAACGTGTAGTTGTCATTTCCACATAGCCATAAAATTGCAATTTCACGTCATTGGTGGCGTACAAACGAGGGGTTTGGATGTCAACTGTCTCTTTTGACAAATGGAAAATAAAATAAATGCTCTCTTCTTTTTTGAAACGATCCTACTTTTCTTCGTAGAAACTTGCTGAAATAGCAATTATGTTCTATTTAACTTTCTTATTTAATCTCGAGAAACTTTCATTGCAATGCGATGCAACAATATTGGTAGTCTGGCTTTTTCGCTGTGTTTAGCTTGAACTGCATTTTTGTCATTTATGTTGCTGTGAAGCAATTAAAAGTACGAGTAGGATAATTTCCTTTAATGGTGTATCCTGCATTAACTAGGCTACTAGTTCCACAACAAAAACAAGTTGTTGAAAAATTTTTATAATTTATACATCTAAAATGACAATTCCTTAAGCGCAAAAAAAAAATTGAATAGCCTACCAGCAACCAAGAAAGACCAGACTAGCTACAGATTAAAGAGGCCAAGAGGCGAAGAGGGAGGCAAAACTGTTTTACATGCTTGTTTCAGCAGCTGGGATGCTCTGTCCTCCAGGCACCCCGATTATGTGTTTCGAAGTATCTGATGTTATTGATGCAGTGATTTTCGCGAAAAATACTTAGCACACTTATTTTTTTACCTTAAGCATGCGATTAGGAGATTCCTCTTGCTCATAACTAATCTTGGATTCAAACAATATTTCGCTAGGGAGAGCAATATTTTAACCACTTTTTGTACGTTTTTAGCATTTTGCATTGCTGAAACTTTTATGGCTACAGAAGCACTCAAATGTAAGCAATGCATAGCATTGTGAAAATAATATGCCAACTGAGATTTGTTATGAACAATTGGAGTGACGTCTGACCGTTTGTTAGCCATTGCGGCTGCGCCATTGCAACTTTGGCCAGTGATGCAAAAAGCAAAGTTGTATTGTATTTCTCCTTTGTAAGCTCACATATTAAAATCCTAGCAAAAACACAATCACGCAATGGCAAGTATTTATCATAATTATCAAGATCATTGTTTTTGTCCAGAGAGATTGGGGGGCTATGGCCCCTGTGAGTCCCCTTGGCTACGCCATAGGTTGTGGGTCTTGACGTAATGAACAGTGAAGACTTATTTAGTATTTACGCATACCGTAATACTTTCATACATGGGCAGTGTGTGTAACCCGCAACAAAGGCCGGATTTACGTACCGATATAGGTTAAGCAGGATGAAGCCTGGGACCTCGGAGAAAATGAGGGACCTCATCATAAATAACGAAGATCCGTTTTTTGGTCTTCACTCGATATTTTCAGTGAAAACATGACATGAACGAGCATGAAGACCTTTTCTTTTTGGTTTTCATCAATTTTCAGTGAAAAATGGATATAGCCTAGGGCCCCTCAATGTCTAAATCCTGCCCTGCCTGCAACCATCTGCGTGACCGCAGCCACAGCACATGCCAAAGGTGAAGTCGCTGTGTGGTATTGCACCAATTGGTAATCCAATGTGATTGCATGACGTTTTTCTTTCCCTAAACATTTATTTTCGTGGTTCATTCTTATTTATAACATTCCTCAATATTTTTGTCTTTACCCCATTTTAATTTTTTTCCAAAAAAATTAAACTAGGCGTTGTTTCATGCATTTTTGTCGAAAAATCCTACTTAAGCCAATGCATTTTCAGCCAATCCACCAGCATACCCGCAGCATTGTGACATCACAGCCTATTGTGATACTAAGTCAGAACCATGAAAAAGCAGGCAACTCCTAAGCAAGTCTGGATTTGTCCTAAGCATAGCGCAGTATCGCTTCCACCGCTTTCTCGTGATAGGAGAATAAAGATGAAGAAATCAATCAATCAGGCATTAATAACATACTGGTACAGCATAACTTATTGATATTTTAAAGGTACCATTAGGCCTAAACCAGCACAGATTACAGAATGGCTCATTACAGGTAAAACAGTACCAGTGACCAGGGTACCACTTACCAGCAACAGAGTACTGTAATACTTTTAACACTTACTTTCAAAATGTAAATGCATTTCCTGCAAAACATTTCGATAGACTACCCGTACAACACAAACAGGGATTTGTTAACACCGTAAACTAGTAAACAGGTCACATAGGCCGAACTGCAGAAACAAGTCTAGACTAGCTAACCATTCAGGAATATCCACTAATCTACCACTGTAATTTTGGCGAAATAAAGGAGAGAAGCGAAAAAAAAACAAGCCGCGTGCAAAACCAAACAAACCAAACAGCTGCTTCTAAACAATGCAAAATCAAATAAAAATAATTGCAACATTTTCCGACGCATGGTCGTCTTATTTTAAATGTTCATTACAAAGTAGACAAAATTCCTTTTCGCATGGATATATTGTCAAGTTGATGGCAAAGTGCAACAACCACCATCAGAATGACTTTGAACTTGAGCGAAATAATCCAAAACGTTTCACGCGCCGTTTTTCCTCAAACAAATCGGGTCGGAATACATCAATACTGCGACACTTTCCGATACATGCAGGTTCGTAGTTTGCGGGGGAGCATTGCCCCCCCAAGCTTTTGAAAAAACTTTTTTTTTATTTTAGCATCAGTATATCTCACAAAACTACGTAACCCTATTTTAAACTAGCCCCCCCCCACTGCGGCGTCCGCAGAAAAATGCAGAGTGGTAAACCTATATAATTTGCCTTAAATTAGCCAATTTTGTTAATACAAAATAAGCCCAGGATCCCGGTTTAGCGTAAAATTTTTCCCGGTTCCATAAAAAGTCCGGAAAATTGGAAACCCTAGCTGTGAGGGCACTGCGTTTGTTAGCCTTACACGCAAAGATGTGAATTAGAATACGGAAGTATTCGGTTATTTCGCCCAATTAAAAAAAAAGTAAGACTCTGAAGTGGAACTTGAAAATAAATGCTAAACTCAACCTCGGACTTTAAAAAATTGGCGAACTTCAACTCATTGAACGAGAGCGCAATGCACAGCTCTATTCACTGAAGAATAAATAACATTAAAAATACTGAGTAATACGCACTCCAGCAAGGACATTGGACCTTGACGGACCAAAATTGACGTTACTTACTAGTCCACCAACATAGCCGTTTGTAACACTAAAATTTCACAGAATGTTTATTTCGGTATTTTTGATACTGAACTTACCCAAGTTTTTCTCAATAATTTACTTTAATTTTGACCAAAAAATCTCGTCAGATATGCGCCAGAATGCACGAAATTGACTATATTTTCAAAAAATTTCCTGGAGGGAGAACCCCTCAGATCCTCCTTAAGAGGCTCGGCCCTAACGGGCCTTCGCTCTTCCGACTACACTAAACATCTTATCGAACCGTTTGTGATGAGCCCCCCCAAGCTAAAATGCATAACTCCGGCCCTGGTTTAAATAATAATTATTATTTAGCCTATCACACTGATCTTTGCTAAGCCTACTGTTTGTTACCGGTATGCCATACTGTCTTTACCTCTTTACCATTTTTGGTATGAACAACCATTTTTGAATAACTATTTTACTAGTACTGAATTTGTTCAAAAATCTCGAGCTCATCATTAAGTTTGGTATTATATCAGCTAACATATCAGCGGGGGGGCGCAATCGACTCAAGTAAAATTATTTATTTATAAGCACCGATAGCTTAAACAATGAAACTTTATAACTCAAAGCTTGGTCGAATAAACGGACTCCGTCAATGCAAAGTCAACCACGACACATGTAGGCTACATTAGCCCAATTGAAGTGACAAAAATAATTTAATAACATAAGCTTATCACAGCGACAAAAGTTCTAAAGCAATAAAATAACTTTTGAAATAAAGTAGAAAAAAGTATCAAACGGTTGAAAAGCTAATTTTTTAAGCTAGCCTATCAGCCTAGATCAGGGGTGGGCAAACTTTTCACACGAAGGGCCACATTGGAAAAAATTTTGAAGCCGAGAGCCGCACTGATTGGAAGAGCAAAAAAAAGATCTATACACGTCCTCAGATGTTCTGTTTTCCACTGAAAATCGGCGAAGAGCGAAAAAAAAAAAAAAAAAAAAAAAGAAACGTCTACACGTCCTCACATGTCCTGTTTTCTACTGAAAATCGGTGAAGAGAAAAAAAGTTCTTGATTCACGGTAGGAGTTTACATGCGGCCCTCGGGCCGTAGTTTTCCCAGCCCTGGCGTATAATAAATAACGTGAATTCAGTAAAAAACCATGGCTTTGTCATGAGTGTTTCTTGAAACTTCCAGAAATGGTTAACGAAATAGGCCTATAGTAGAGTAAGATTGGCCTTTTAAACAATATTTGTACTACCGAAAAAACTCAGTCCTCCTCAGCCTAACATACAATTGTAGAGCTAAGAACAAAATTCAATACCAGCTAGGCCTAGCCTAAACCGAATTACTGTCAACGTTTAAGCCAAAAAATCCACGGGACAAAACTGAAGGTTACTTTGATTTTTTTAGAAGGTCAAGACCCTTTAGGGCATGGGGTTCGTTTGAAAATGCAATTTATTTTCGTTTTATTGCAGCAGCTATTCGCTTACGAACCACATCAACAGATTCAGCTGATTCGGAATGAGTAAGTGTTTTGTTTCTCGCTGCGTTAAATAGGCCGACTGGGGATCTTCCAGGAGAGTTATGGCCGTTGAGAGATGAATTACTACTGCTTCTTCTAGGCGGCATATCTCTATTGCTGAACGAAATATCCGTAATATTAGTTGAAACTGAGTTCGATTCTAAATGAGAAGTTTTAGGGTGAGATCTTGGAAGGACATCTGGTAATGAACGGAGTGAGGGCATTTGTCCATTGCGGATCATTCCTGGCTGTGGAGATGAATATTCTGACTCCAAACTCCGTAACGTTCGAGAAGAGAGCCTGTTTGTAGGCTCTGCTTCAATTCCATTTGGATTAAGCTTATTTACAGCGGAAACTGGATTGACGGAAGTTATTGAATTCGGAGGCAAAGAAGTTGTAACCTGAAAATGAAATTTCGTGGCTTAAAAGTTATCAGGCTGTGATAAGCCTATTAGTTTTCAGTGTTTTTTTAGGTTTGGCTGAAGGAATTTGTTAAGTAATTTATAACGTAAAACACAGCTTTCTACATTATCGTAGAAACAGATTTTGAGAAACCGCTGGACAATTTTTTAAAAGACTATTTCGGTTCTTCGAAACGCCTCGAAAAAACAAGAAACACTGAGCGTATTAATCTGTCAGTTACCCTTAGTCACAGCAAAAAAAGCTATAAACAGTTACCCCAACTGAATATTCGTCTTCAACAATTTACTGTACCGGTATTCAAAAGCAAGCCTTTCACGTCAAACTGAAGCCTGTAGTGACCCTGATCATAGACCAAAGTTTACTACAAACTTACGTTGAAAATAGACATCAACAATTGCTTTCATAGCAACAGATTAAACACAATTTCTTTACCTTTCCTTCTTTTAATTGTTGTCTTGCATGACCTAATGCTTCAGTTAATTCAAATCGTTCCTCACATTCTCGGCGCACAGTGTCTTGTAGAAGGTTAACCTAGAAACAGCACTAACTGCATAAGCTAATGGTCCAAATATCCGGGACTAAAGACAAGAAAACATGTAGCGCAATGGGAAACAATAAAGTCACAATAAAGAAACAAAGAATTAACAAATCAAGATTGCCTATATCTCTTTCGTAGACCAGCCCTTAACAGATGTCTCCTGGAAAGCTAATTTAAAGTACGAACTAATCTTACTTCTTCTCTCATGGTTAATAGAGATTCCCGCAAATGTTCATTTTCCTGGATGGACTCCTGTAACTTTTGATTGACAGCTACAACTTCTAGCTTGTTCAAAGTAACATTATCTTCTTGTTCTCCAGTCAGTTGAGTGATTCTTGATTCCAAGTGACTGATTAAGTTTTTTAAAGTACTCTTTTCTGCAAAATACACATACGAGATGTTCAGAATTGTTGGTTTAAAAACGTGAAGAATTATGATAACTATTCTCGCTTGATAAGGCATTGTTAAACAATAAGAAATTTCGAGAAAGAAGTGCAAATAAAAAAACTGCCAAAAGTTTTGAAAAAAAATAGCGTCTACAAGCCGGGTTGTTAAGCAGATCACAATCCTCGTAGTCCCAAGTAGAGATGGGCAAGATCACGACTTTTGGTCAAGATCACCGAAAGTCGTGATCTTAAAATCAAGATTGCTTATTATGTTTGTTTGTTTATTATTTCGGCAACAGCTAAAAGTACAAAACTAATCCGAAAGAAATAACATAAAATAAAAAGCGACACCACAGAGTCTATGAGAAGCCCAGAAAATGGCTTTTAATCGATTGTTCAAGGAACTATCGATTCATAGACTCTGTAATCAAAATAGGAGAAAAAAATTATACAGCGTACTAAATAGATATTGGTTTACAAGTTAATGATAAGCAATGTAATTACTTAGCTTGATCTAACGCAGAAGTGGGCTAACTTTTCACACGAAGAGCCAAATTTGGAAAAACTGTTGAAGCCGCGGGCCGCACCCTAATTTAAAAACAAGGTGAAGACCTTTTTTTTGTGTTTTTGGAGATCACAGTCCACGTACGAATGTGATCTCCAGAATAAAAGGTTTTCACCTCGTTTTTCATTTCAATTTTACACCGTTGAGGCTTACTTTTTTTAAATCACTGCCATCCGTGAACTCTAAAGAAAAAAAAGGTCTTCCGCTCAATTCATGGTGGGAGTTTAAGTTTCCGTAAGTGCCGGCGGGCCAGAATAAAAGAACCGGCGGGCCGGATTTGGCCCGTGGGCCGTAGTTTGCCCATGTCTGATCTAACGTATAAGGCAGTAATCAATCGCTCCCCATTTGTACCGGAACATGATTTAGCACATTGTATGAATTGAAAGTTTTACCTTTTACAGTGGTTTTTAAACGATGGATTAATCTTGTTACTGATATTTTATTCTTGGTGTAGGCATGCAACATGTCCCTGACTGACAACTCTGATTAGTAGCACATTACGACATTTTGAGGTTATCATAAAAACATGATTGAACTGAAGCTTTATTTATATGAAAAACATTTTTCCATCCATTGCCACAGTTTCACTATGCTGCAATACATAACCAGGTATATACGCAACGGTACCGGTGTTCCTGAGATTAAAGGAAGGAGTTAAAACAGCCATTGCGACCAACAGACCTTTGCACTCAAAGCCGAACTTCTTATTCCATTGAGCTACAAGATAGACATATGGATTTTTCGTATTTCTTTCTTAACGAAAGACATTTCTCGAAAAATTGTAAAAAAACAGAAAACTAGTTCTTGGTAAAAAAATTGAGAATATCTAAATTGTTTTTTAGTTCAATATTATTGAATTTTATTTTTAAGATCAATAACATCAAACTTGAAAATAGTTGAATCTTGAATGCGGTAATCACTAATCACATGTCACAACAGGCCTACCAGTTTAACCACAATCAGCTATTTTCAAAAAAAGGTAATAATATTGAGTTCATAAGCAATGAAGATATTCTTAACTCCAAGCTTCAAACAACATGATAAACAAGGAATCAAAATTAATGATAGGCCTGCAGCAATACAGCACAGTACATGGCCGAAAAATCCAAACCAATCCAACAAGTTGGCACATTTTCATAATCAAAGCTTCTCAAATAATAGCCACCAACCACTTGTTTAAGCATTTAAACCAGAGGTAACGAACATGCGCAAAGAATAAAGTAGTCAGTAACAAGATTAATCCATCGTTTAAAAACCACTGTAAAAGGTAAAACTTTCAATAGGTTTGTCACCCCTGATTTAAACCATTTGCTCGAAGTTTCTTTCAGAAAGACGAGTGCGTTTGGGGCTGTGGACCATGCCTGTAAACGAAAACAATCGCTCCACTGGAGCAGAGGAAGGTAGTGTGGTGTTATATCTCTTGAAGATGTTTTTTTATACTAGGATACTTGTCTAAAAAGATACTTGTCTAAAAATGATCTTCAAAATCAAGATCACTTGAAATACGTGATCGTGAAGATCAAGATCATGCCCAAGTCTAGTTCCAGGCCATGTTAAACCGTGAAGGCAACAGAATCAGGAGGTTATATTAAACTGCTTAGAAGTAAGCGGTTCTTGCGTTTGGAAACATAGGAAGCACTGAGGAGGCAACTATGCCTTACATATTATATAGTAAACTAAGTTATTATTAGGGCAACCAGATTTTGACCTAAAAAATTTAAAATTTTGACATTGTTTTTGACATAAAAATTTTATCACGATAAAAAGCGACAACATGTATAAGCGAGTAAATATAACGCTGAACAGTTTTTTATGAACGAACAAAATTTTTTACGAACAAAATAGCACTAAAATTGTTTCAATCAAATTAGTCCAAAGGTACAAAATAACTTTTTTTCGGACCAAACCAAAGGTGGAAACTCAAACCTAAACCGAAACCTGAAAACCCGGTTTTAAAGGAAATTTTGCAAACCCAAACTGAAACTGACACCTACTTAGCCAAAATTTTGAAAACCTAAACTTGAACCTAAACCGTTTTTTCTTGAATCGCCAAAACCGAAACTAAAACTAAAACCTGTTCAAAATTTTCGAAGGTTTTAGGTTTTAAAAATTGTCATCACCATCCTTACCAGCACAGTTCCTTTAACGCTGAGCGTCGAATAGAGAAGCTGTAAATACTAATTTTTGAGTCTTTGGTTTCACCGGACTCGAAATCATACCCAAGTCGACAACTTTAGAAGCAATTGCTTTCCTCACTCGGCCATCTGAGCTGCTACCTATCATCGTTAATAAAACAAAAACGCCAAGAAGTAGTGGATTTAAATAATTCGTATTCACAGTAAAATAACTTTCTTGGATGAAACTTAAACCGAAACTGAAACCCAGAAACCGAAGCTGTGCGTAAGCAAAACTGAAACCAAAACTGGAACCTATTTTTCAACAGCCGTGAAACCAAACCAAAACTGAAACCTGACATCTGGGTTTCAACACACCGAAACTGAAACTGACACCCTAACGCCAAGTGGCCAGGTTTCCACCCTAGGTCCAAACGCGTTAAAAAAAGTCTAAATTTCGCGAATTTGGACCTAAAATAGTTCGATCTGGAAATCATGCTTTCCTTCAGTGTTCGAATTAAACTAATTCTCAAAACTCGATCTCCGGCTACTGCGATATAACAATGAAATTCTGGAATTATTCGACAACGATTGTCTCGTCATAAACACAGTTTACTACTTTTATACTCGAATGGTGTTTTAATGCGCTTATGTTGAAAAAGGGACCACCGGTTTGCTTTCCACAAGCTGGCAACCAATGATTACGACGTAATTTGTTTCATCTATTAATTAACCAATGCATATTAAACAATATAAACGACGCAGATTTTGCATCTTGACTTAAAAAGCAGATTTTGACCGTAGTTTGACCCAACGCAACATTTTGAGCTTATTTTGATCTAATAACTTTTAAACTACGCCTAGTCTGAAGCTAAAACATGCTTAGTAGAAGTTTAATGGCTTTTTGAGCCAGTTAAAATTATTTTACTTTATTGACTTCTGGTTGCCCTAGTTATTATATTTATTTGAAAGACTGCAGACCAACCTTCTTCACACTGCTTTTGTTTTTCTTCCATACTTTTTGCCAAAGACTCCATTTTTTGGGAAAACGTAGCAGCCTGATTTTTCCAAAGCGATAATTCCCCACGGTGTCGAGTGTCCAGCTGAAACAAGAAGTCGTTTGTAGAATTTTACGTAAGACAAGCCAGCCGCAAATTAAAGAAGTCAGAAGCAAACCTTAAGCGGAAAACTCGGAAACGAAGACAACTCCTCAGCGGGTCTGGATTTGTCTTAAGTATGGCGCCTCCATCGCCTTCTGATGACAGGATAAAAATGAAGAAATCAAATCAAGCCTATTATGAATTGATCGCCTTGCAAACTTGCGAACCAAGAAACCGGAATGTGATAACACCTTATGGTTCTCAACTTTATACTCTTGATCACCCACCTTTTCAATGGGACATGTTGTACATATAGCCTACTGTAAATGCTTTTACTTAAAACACCTGCAGCAAGTCGCGGTCGCGACTTGGGTATAACGGACGTGCTTCAGGTGCAAGCGACCGCGCCAATTCTTAATGATTGTCTTTTTCCGTTGTTTTAATATCATGAGCACGCCGCATTGTTTATTGTTTTGCCATTTCTATCTTATTTTTAGTCTAATCATTATGTGTTAGTTCATGTTTAAAAATATAAAACTACCACTATACAGCGAAGATCTAGTCTTCAATCGGGAAATAAAAGCTTCCTACAACAGAGTGGTAATAACTACTGCGATTAAAGATTTACTGTATGCTTAACATGTATCAAAAGGTACACAAAGATAAGCATGACACAAGACAAGATCTGAGCCATACTGTTGAGGACCATATCGAAAATCAAAAAATTATCAAAATTAACCACAACAAGCTTAATATATTTTTAACTGCGATGGGTTAATAAAGGATTATTACCTCTTTCATTTCGTTGCGGTGTTGAGTTTTTAAATTCATGATAGTTTGGGAATGTTTATCTTTTTCAACGCTCATTTCGATGTGGAATTCACTTTTGAGTTCTTTCTCCAGTGAGCGCAACGCTTCTTTGTGTTTATCACAAATAATATCAATTTCTTTTTGCGCGCTAGCAGAACCATCTTGCTCTTGAAGCATTCTTTTAAAATTATCACGAAGCTGCTGAATTTGATGCTGGTGGGACATCACCATTAAGCTCCTGCAAAGAAAGAAATTTTATCATTTTGAACAAAATCATACCGAAATTATAGCTTTAAAAACCTGTCCCTAAGTGCACCATTCTAAAGAAAAGCTAAGGAATGGGTTGATTGGCTGAAGCAAGACTATTTTTGCGAGGTGTTTTTCTGCCAGTTGCAGTAAGTTATCATCTCAGCTGTATCCTAATCTTAGCACCAGCTCAATCAGAATCCATGTTTTTAATCTTTATGCCACAACGTAGGCGTCACAAAGTGTTCCATATCTATGCTGGTTGACTTTCAAGTCATGAAAAAAATCGTTTTAAAAAGTTGATAGGACTGAATAATCACAGCGGGTTTCAAAATTAATAACAGGCCATCGGCACAGAAGTAACTTTACATTAAGTACCAAAGAAAACTAAAATTCTTGGAAAACACACAAAAACGATCGTTACTTGTCGCCACTACTACCGTAGTTTTCTTGTTTCTCTAAGCTTTTTGTTTCACAAATCAAAAAATCAGACGATAAGCTTCGACGAACAATAATACAGCTATATCTCGCCGTTGGAAAGTACTATACCGCAAACGACCTGTCTAATTTTTCAACGTTTCATGTCACCTTTCTTCAATTAAGCTTTGATTGGAGGATTTGGCTTCAGCTAGAGCTTTGGTAATCTCTTCTATTTGGCAACTGTTTAATGAGGCTTGTTTGAACAATTCTTCTTCTGTTTTCATTTTTTTCTTTTGTACTTCTTTTAATTTTCGAAGCTCTTCACGGGCAGCAGCAAGCTCTCGTTCCGTGTCTCTACAATCTTGTGCCATTCTGAAACGTAAACACCTCGTGGGGTTCCAAGTCGAAGAAAAAAGATATGTGAAAAAGTTGCAAGGGGCAACTTGATGTTTTGACTATGAAAAAAGTCCCGTCAGCCTTGCTACGCACAGCCTATCCAGGCTAAACTCATTCCAGACTGTAAAGACTCTTTGTTACATTGCTCATCCTAAGCATTTCAACGTCGTTTTTTTTCTAGGTAGCTTCATTTATTTTCTACGCAGCTGCAAATGAGTGGGTTGCCCCTGGGGGCTTGTAGTTATGTAGTTAGGCAACCGATAACTTAGTTGTGGTTAGAAGTTATGGGCCTTTTCACTGGGCATCGTTGTTTGTGACTGGTCGCCTGCTACAGGTAGGGAACAACCTAGAAAAGAAATGAAGTTGAGATGCTTAGGATGAGCAGAGGAACAAAAAGTCCTTACAGTCTGGAATAAGTCTAGCCCAGATAAGCTGTGCATAGCAATGCTGACGAAAAATGATATGGTTTTACGCTTGACCAATTAGTGCCGTGATAGTTGACGTAGGAACATTTTGATAGGGATTTTGCAATGAATGGATGCTACTTACTGTACCTTTGAATTGTTTCAGTCGCGTTTTCTTCACTTTTTTGAAGTTTAACATAAACGTTTTGTAATTCGGATTGCTTTTTTCTACAAAACAAAAAACACCTGGAGTAAAACTTTATTTTCCAGACATTACGTATGAAGCAAAAAACACCAAAAGTAGGAACTTTGGTCGTAAATTGAATCACTGAGTTTATACGGCAGCGTTGATTTATCTTCTTTTTTTATAAACAGGTTACCAGCAGTCACAAAATACACGGCAAAGCTATCATCATTGCCTACATTCTGTGTGAAGTGTATCATAAAAAGACAAAACCTTCTGACGTAATGCTCAATGTACAGCATTACTATGCAATTTCAAACAAAATACCGGATTTGTATATTGATAATTTTGGCGCAAAGCTAACAATTGAGAACTCCATTGTAACTTGCATTGATTACGATAACTCCTGCCGGTTAGGTCAGCAGTAGTGCGCACGCTATCGGTGCGGTAGGTTTGGGGTTCGATTCCCGGGCCGGTCAAATCGGCACGAAGTCGCCAAAGGCTCGCCACCGCTGCGTCGTTACTTCGAAGCTGTGTTGCCCAGGCGCTAAGCTGCGGAGATGGGCCCCGCCACTCGTTACACGCTTCGGCGTAATACTGCGAGTATAATGAAGATTTGACTTTGATTTGAACTCCCAATTAGGTACGCAAAAACTACCGTAATAACATAAATTAATACAAATCAGTACAATTAATTCAAAATTAATTAAAGTAAATTAAATCATACGTTACTTTATTTAGTAATTAGGTTAGATTAGAGGTTTATTTCCATAAATTTGTATATTTACTTTAATTTATCTTCCATTAATGCTGAGTTAGCTTGCATTGATTTCATTTGTGATTCGCTAGATTTGGCTGAAAGCGAAAGATCTGAAAAAGTTCATAAACTCGAAGCAAAAACAATATTAAAATTTGGATCTGGCAACACTGCGTCGGAACCCACAATTCCCAATAAAAATCTTTAAGGTATAGAATAAATTATGGACAAAAAAATCATATCTTTATTACTCGCGGTACTACGCCGAAGCGTATAACGCTTGGCGAGGCCCATCTCCGCGGCTTGGCGCCGGAGCAAAACAGCTCCGTGGAAACGTCTTTGCGGTCGACACTGTGCCGATTCGACCGGCCCGAAAAATCGAACCCCAAACCTCCAGCATCGACAGCGTGTGCTTAACAAATTAGCTAACTAGCCGGTTATGGCGAATAACGAAATTCAATTCCTACTTAAATTAGCATCATAAAAATTTTTTCAAATTCTTTTCGGAAATAAGAGAGCATAACTTTTTTCTACCAGACAAAGGTAAAGGTACGGGATAGCGGGTGCAAGCACACATTGCTTCGGCCATTCTCTATTGGCGGCCCATTACAATTATCAATCACGAATGATTGAACGCTGTTAAGAAATATACATGACGAACAACACATACACAAAACCCTTCGCACTTCCGCTTGTGCCGAGCTCCTGGCGCCAAAGCTGCGAATACTACTTTTAAAGTCTTTAAGGTGACCCGACCGGGAATAAAACCCCAGTCTACCGGCTAACAAGCGGACGCTCTTAACCGATACACCAAGCGCCGGTATTTCTACCAGACAATCAAGGTAAATGCAAAGCTTATAAAATTCTGGTTACACCGACAATAAATGAAAAGTTATACAAGTCATTATTAAAATTATTTAAGGTTATTTTCAAGTGATTAAACTCAAAATTTAACTGTGATTGAGGGAGACTGAGAAGTGAGCTTGCGTTTTCCGAATTAGCACGCTGCTAAACCAAATTTGCTGACGAATTTTTTACCAAAATAACTAGAAATAAACGAGCATAACATACCTCGGCAGTTGCCTTCTAATTCCTTTATTTTTTGTTTCATATCTTCTTCTCTGTGTCCATGATTGAGCCCAGAAGATTGAAGATTTTCTTTTAAAGTCATTATTTCTTCATCTTTTTGTATTAGTGTATCTTTTACCAATGCAACTTCTTGAGAAGCGTTTTCAAAATCTTTTTTAAGATTTTCATTTTCTTGTTTTATGGAAGAATATTCTGAACAACACAAAACATCAAAGCAATTCTACGACTTAAATTTATGATTAACGTTTTGTACCACAATGCTCATAAAATACACAATGAGAACATACAGTCATTCCTTTACTTGCATTTAATAAACACTCAACAGAAAATACCTGCAGGACACAACGTATTTAAAGCGTTTTAAAAGTATATCTTACAGTAAACAAAGCATTACTTTAAATGGTTTTTGCCTTACTGCAAAGTTGATAGAGTCTACTACAACAAGGCACAAGCTGGTGAATTTTGCAACTAAGTTTATTAATTTCTTACCGTCATGACAAACTTTGGCAAACTTTTGTATTTTTGTTTCAACAGTTGCAACAGATTCATTGATATCATTTACTAATCCTTTTGAATCTGTCTTTACTTTCATTAATCCAGATTTGAGATATTGAGTATCAAGACGGAACTTGGACAGTATGGACTTTACTTTCTGTTTATGTAATCTGTCAACAAAATGCAAATTAAACATAAATAAAAATGTGTAAATGATAAAGTAAAACGTGTGTTTCTGCTCTGATGACCTAAAATGTACCGCAGCTCAGACCAAATGATAAGTCAAAGTTCAGTTCATGCCAAAGCACCAACGCTTTGCTATGGGCTAAAAACGCATTAAGTTGGTAAACAGTAAAATTTAATGCCTTAACTCAATCGTAAGTCAACTAACATTACAAAAATGTAAAAAGGTACTTCCAGTAAATCTGAATCCGTTTTTTGGTATGAGTGCATCTTTACTTTGCCTAGATAAAGTCTTGAAATACTTTGCCAAGAACCAAATATATAATGTCTACTGTAGTTAAATACTTTGTATTATATGTTCAGTTAAAGAAGATGCTTTGATATTGCAAGTTATAATTAGGGCCGGTGAAACCGCCCCCCGAACCCCCCGGCCGCAAGGGGGGGCAGACCTGGTCAGAGCCCCGCCCAGAACACCGCGTCGTTTTTTTTTTTTTACTTGAAAATGATTTTAGTGCGTGTTACAACGCAACGTTAATTTGTTTGTGTGCTGTGTGTAGAAAGATGCTGATGATGGGAATGAAGAATGTTGGACTCCGAATGCGTCGCTCTTGTTTGAAATGTAAGCTACTGTAGGCAAAATCGCTTGTATGTAAACGATTTTTTTGATCTGCTGAATGAACGAAAGCGAAATTTTCTTCAGTCAAAATACACATTTTATCAAATATACGTTATAGCAACAATATTAACTTCCTATTTCATGCGCCTTGCTTCGAATGAGGTCGTATACATTAGTGTAAATGGTACGTGTTTAAAAGATCGTGGGTTTACTATGGCCTTTGCACAAAAGCATTAGGGGTGTGCGACTCCGCAAGCAAAGTGGATCAAAATTGGTTCGTCAAACGGATCGCTGAAAGTTCAAATTTATGACATATTTTAACTTTAAGCAAAGCCTACTTTGAACTTCCATTGTTCTTTAAGTACCGGTTATTCCCAAATGGATCGATGATTTTATTGGATTCTTTTCTCCTACTTTTCCCCATGTCATGTCACACTGTGGTGGGCCGTTTGTAATTAATTATTGTGACGCGCAATAGCGCACAAAAAACAGCCAGTAGTTAAGTGTTAAAAAGATTTTACGTAAAACATTTGCCGGTAGTCCGGTAAACGCTTGCTCTGTGGAACCAGAGAGTGTTCTTAAGAATTAGAATTTAATAAAAATGAGTATTCTTCGCGCACCAGTTATACGCAGGAATTCCATTTAGTCCTTATTTCAAAGATTTGTCCTTATTTTGAGAGTCTACATCTTGGAAAATATTATCGTCCTTATTTTTAAGAAATATCCTTATTTTTGGCTTGCGTCCATATTTTGTCGTATTTGGACTTCATAAACCAAGCTTTGTGTTATTTGTCTTGCTATATTTTTTGTCTTACCGTCAAAACTTTATTGTGACATCATAAAAGCAACACAAATCTTATTTGGAACACAACATGCAACACATATATAGAGAGGCATGAAGCATTGTTAGCACTTCAGGCTGTCTAGTGCAGTGGTTCTCAAACTTGTCGGAAGTATCGAACCCAACAGGTGTCATGCAAGCATACATAGAACCCTTAATTATAACCAGGAGCGGATCCAGAAAATTTTAGAGGGGGATGCAGTTTTGAATTAGGCTGAATGCTAAATGAGTGCAAAGACGTTAGACGTCTAAACCGGAAAAAAGCATAAGCTCTTTGAAAATGTTTCACGTCAGGGGCGTATTCAGAATATTCTTAAGGCGGTGGAGGGTGGCATAAAATTTTTACATTTTTTAAGCGTATTTTTTCCGGAAAGTTAATTTGAAACAAATTGAGGAACAAAAATATGGCTCTAGGGGGGTCCGGGGGTATGCTTCCCCGGAAAGTTTTCAAAAATTTAGACACTGTAATGGCCATTTTAGAGCTTTTTGAACAATTTTTATGGCAAATTCTGTTTAATTTTTTTGCCTCTAACTCTAAGTCCTTCACCAAATATGATACATTTTGTTCGCACATTTTCGATTTATGCGTGCTTAAGGCGTAAAGATGATTGTAATCAAATAGGTTTGAAATTATGGAAAAATTGTATTCATCAAAAACAGCGTTGAAAGAGTATGGTGGGGGGATGCATCATTCCACGCAGAGATAGTCATTTACTACAACTGTATGCCTTTTTGCAAAAACTTATTCTGATCTTAGCCGAACCTCTGCTACAGCCTCACCGAACCCCTGGGGTTCGGTCGAACCCAGTTTAAGAACCACTGGTCTAATGTCTAGGTTAGATGGGAACAGAGGTCAGCTAGTTCTTTATGAGTTATGGTGAACCTGTTACGGTGAACAAAACATTTTGAAACCTATGTTAAATATGGTTTTCGGACATTTGGGTCCCGGATAGGACAAATGGGCACCAGGACAAATGGGTCCCGGACAAATGGGCACCAGTACAAATGGGTCAGGGTTAGGGATAGGTCAGGGAAATAATTGTCCGGGACCCATTTGTCCTAAAATCGTTAAATATAGCGGATCGTGATCGTTTCTTTGTTTTGTGGATTACTGTTAAGAATCAATTGCATAGAAATTTGTTTGCATTAAGAGGACTCAGTCTCTTCATCGACCAGTAATTGCTTTCAAGAGGCTTTACCCAGAATACGATGCAATTTACGTAAGTAAATTACATACGAAAATGTATCAAAATACGTGCGTAGATTTCAAACTAGGGCACGTAGATGCAAAATCGGACGCAATCGTATTTTGTGTAAAGACATATCCGTCAAGTTCATTCATCAAAAATCGCATGAATATGCATGAAATGCAAAATCGGATGAAAATCACATTTTGTGTAATACTACCTTTACCTTCCATTTTGCTTGCGTTAAAGGGGGCCCCACGTGAAGTTTTCGGGGGGGCTTCAGTTGGCCTAGCGACGGCACTGTTTATAATGATTGGTATCAGTATATGCAAAAAAACTCCAATAGAATTTTTGATTACAAAATATACTTTTTGCATGAAAACAAAGAACAAATGCGATAGTTGTGTCATTAAAAAATCAAAAAAACTCACAGAAAATTATTTGATATTTCATTTCGTTTTTGCTGTTCTTGAAGCAAGTCCGAATGTAGCTTGTCATTAGATGACTTTAGCTCTTCAACATCTCCGGTTATTTTCGAAATTCTAAAGAGTCGATAAAACTTATGTCAAATCAATCCCTTTTGCAATCAAAGTATGTGCTTCCATGCATGAAAAGAAACAATGCAATACCTAATTTCAAGCCAAACAATGCTTATTCAGCGTATGTTTGAAATCCATGTGAACAAAGATATACCAAATATTCTTTCTGGAGTAAACAGGCCCAATAAATTTTTGTTGCAAAAGGCAGAAATTAAATTAAAAAAGATAAATGCTCGCAAAATTTAACCTCAGTAAGCTTTAGCTTAATGTCCCCATAAAAAATTTAATGCAATTAAATTTTAATCTTGTTAACAGATTTTGCATCTCAGTAAATTTGGTAATGTCAACAAACACCGGCGCAGCCAGAAATAAAAAAAAGGGGCGGGGACAATTTTTTTTCCTTGAATTACCGTAACGCTAGTAAGAAGATTTCAGCCAGACCTATTAGTTTGTACTAAAAAATGAGAGGTTTCATTCTATTGTTGCGCCACAGTCAGACCGAATTTCAGAAGTTTTTTTTGCCTCTGCAAGACTAGATTGTTATTGCGCACTGATTAATACGGGAAGTAAAATCACCCACTTTTCTTCTTGTTACTTTTCCGTAAGTGTGCAACTGATGACATGTGCAAATGAGCAGTAAGCACGTGCACGGCTTGATGGCACACTTTTCAGGGGCAGTACGCAAATGCACTCTTTTAAAGTAGAAAGAATGTAAAAACGATTGATCATATGTTGCGTTTGGTTGTCTGAAGTATTGGGGGCAGTCAGTTCAACGCAATGACAATACGATAAGTTACCGACACTGCAGCATATGTCGTAAGATACAACCTATGTTTATGCACGCAAATTATAATTAAATTGATCATTAAACAAATTATTCATCTCTCTCCGCATTTCAGGCAATTTGATCATGCTCAGGCTAAAAATATTTTAGGAAGCGTCTATTTCACTGGAAATTCAGGTTACCGAAGTTCAAAAATCGTGGTTTGCGGAACCGGAAACATCCCCTAATGGTTCCCCTACTGTGAGAGTCGCACTACAGGAACCGAAAACGGTTACGCAACTACGATTTTTCAAACTTCGGTAGCCGGAATTTTCGGTAAAATAGACACTTCGAATATTTTAAACGGAGATACCACAGTATAAGAACTTTTTTAAATTTGTACATTGAAAAGGGGGAAGGACTGGTCCCCCTAATGCTCTCCCCTGACTGCGCCGGTGTCAACACAAATTCACTGATGGAAGAAAGTGTAGCATATGGTCAGGTATCAGTATAGAAGTTGTAATTGCAACATAATGGCATAACAACATCAGCGGCCAATACAAAAAATTACCCCAACAGATATACACTAACTAGTAACTACATAACTCTGCTAATAATTGGTAAAATTTTGACTACAGAATGAGCAGATGTAAATTCAAAACCTTAAAAAAATTCATGAGCAGCAAATGTGTAAGTTAACAAACATTAAAACAGTCCTTTAATTTTCAATAACCTAAACCAAATAGACAAAAGCTAACTCCACCCTTCCCCAATCTTGTTACTTAGAAATATTCAAATTTCACAACTGTAGTTAACTCACACTTCATCTTTCTGCGTTAGAACCTGGTTCTTGTACTCGACAGCATTTTTATTTTTTTCCAATTCATCTCTCAGCTTTTGCTCTCTTTCCACAGCTCCACGATTTTGCTCCAATTCACCTTCAAGTTTTTCCACCAATTCTTCAAGCTTCTTGATTTCATGATGGATGAGGTAACTAACTCCACAAAACTGACAAACAGTCTCGTCCTGGGGCAAGTTCTGAAAATAAGTTTATGAGATTTTAGTATGACTATGAAATGAAGCTAACATAAATTCATTTTTAGCATTACACAACGAAGCAGGTTTACAGACAACTATTTCTAGAGCTTTGCAGAGTCAATAATGGTATCATAAGTCAACTAAAGCACATTAAATGTTGAATTTAAATTTCACCATTTACGGCTATATTAGTATTAAATTACAAAGGGTTACCGTATACTGTTGTAGTTGCAGACAGAAAAATTTCTTTTCACCATTATTGTTATTTAGCTTTTACCCTCACCAGCTCACATCATGCAAGTTAATGTAAGACCATCTAGTCAAGTATGTTATAGTTACAAACATTATTATTGGCCTTGACCATTACTATTTTTTTTTTTTTTTTTGGAATAAACCTTTTAGATCAAAGGTTATAGATTCAGGTGAGGATTAAACCATCTGGCACTTCTATGCATACCAGTAGGGTAATTTGTAAAAACCTTGTCAGCACTGCTCCCAGTAAAAACCAAAAGAGCAAATTTATCAAGGAAGTGTCTAGAGCACTGGCAAACCTTTTATAGAAACAAACAAGCAATCTGGTGCAGCAGGGTTTTGATTATGAAAATCGGTCCAGTGTGACAGCGACGTCATATACAGAAACAAACAAAGCAATCTGAGTGCAACAGCATTTTCATTATGGAAACCGGGTCGATGCTCCAGGCACTGCCATTTATCAAATACCAGTACAAATTTTACTGTTTATTGGAAATTTTCTAAAAGCCAGACTATCAAAAAGACTGAACAATCTTTGGTCCATTTTTGCCATGCATTTGAGTTTCTATAATTAATAACATACTTTCACTTTACATAAAAATATTGCATGAACACTTTAATTCAATTGTAAAAAAATATTATTGCTGGTATATTGCAGTATTAGCCCTACTGTTATACCATACCGATAAATAGCCTACTGGTAGTCTATTACTCGGGCAAAACTTAGAAAAAGTTATCTGAAATTTCTCAATATTTTCAAACTTTTCAGGGCAAAGGAAGCATTGCTTGTCAGTGCCAGGACCAAAAATACTAATTTTACCCAGTTAGATAAATTAAATCATAAAGTGGAAATTGTATCCAGTCCAAAATACCAATAGTCTAGTCTAGGCTACAACCAGTGTGCAAAAGTTTCTCACAAAATTCCTACCTTACCTTAATTTCTTCAGGCAGAGGATGCTGCGGCGTGTGCCGCTCCATTATTGGAGAAAGTGATTTTGGTCTACCAGGCTTCATCATATTTCTTGTATAAACAAGTTGCACACGTTTTTGTACAAAGCTAATAGTTTCGTATTTCCATGTAAACTTGCTTTACTCATCATTTCAAAATAAGCAACTCGCGTCATCAGCGCATCTCCAAGGTTATTTCATCAACCGCTAACAGTCGCTGCTACCAACAATCCTTTTCAATTTAAAGGATATTGCGCGTGGAGCAGAAAACGCTTTTTGCGGTTTCAAGCAACTAGCCTAGAATTGAGATTTTTGCGATAGTTTTTTTTTTATCAATTCTGCTCATTCTATAATGTTGATCAGGCGAGCAAAAAAGATGAAATATTTATCAGGTTGGTAAAGAAGATTCTATTTGAATAAGGAAATAGATATGCTGTAGGATCAAAATTCTTTGGTAGAAAGCCAACTAGTATAATCTAGCCTATAAAATTGTAACTAAGTTTCAAATAACTGCTGTAATTGTAAATTTGTGACTGCAATTTACCTATCTGACTATTATTTCACCGGCTTCCTCATCTTTCAACTTCTACTCACCGGTATCTAAAGTCTTTTGGCAGTAGGCTACCAGTACATTTGGAAATCAGCAGACCTCATAAATGGAAGCTATTGTCTCTAAAATCACTGCAGAATTGGAATCGATAAGCAACAGAATGAACAGGTATGAAGAAGCCTATAACAAGGTGAGTAGCAATGAAACTAGGCCTAACGAATCTAGTAAGAATGGTACTGCTCTCCTTAATGCTGTTGCAGATGATAATGTCACAAGTATTGATCAACAAGGAATGGAGCTTGCCAGTCTTAGAGAGCAGTTTCAAAATCTAAATAAAATGGTTGGGTCCCTGCTGGCTAGAGTAGAAGCTACTGAGGAAAAGATGGATGATTTGGAGCAGTATAGTCGGTCAAATTGCTTAATACTGCATAAATGTGAAAATGTGCCAAAGCAAGGGAAGTACTTAGAGTGTGAGGAGTATGTTTGTGATGTACTTAACAAAAACTTACCCTTAAGTGCTAAATTGCAGGCAAGTGATATTGACATTGCTCATCCTCTGCCTACAAAAACCACCAGTCATTCTCCAGTCATAGTCAAGTTTCTTCGCCGAACGCAAAGAAATGAGGTTTATGCTAAGAAAAGGGCTTTGAAAGGAAAGGGGATGGTGATCACAGAGTCCCTAACCAGGCGTCGATTGCAGTTGGTGGAAGCAGCAAGAGAAGCTTTTGGATGGAGCTCTGTGTGGACATTTAAAGGTGATGTCTACTCGCTTGTCAAGGGCAAAAAGCAGGTGATTCGCCATATCAATGATATTGTTCAAATAAGAAGCATGGCTAATTCTCGCTAGGTACTAGGTACTGGTACGTTTGCAAGTCTTCATAAGTTTACCCTAATTTTCATATTGATCAGGCTAGTAAATTACTACCCAGTTCCTATTTAATTCGGTAATTTGACTTTGCTAAACAATTTTTTATCGGTATGTAGCAATCTCAATATTAATCGATCATTACCTCCAAAGCAGTAAATATTTCTGAGAAAAATTTACTTCCCTAATGTTTCAAATTTGGCTTAATTTGATCTTTCATTGATAAAACCAAAGATGCAATTCTACACGCAGTGCATTTAAACTCCCTGCTACATAAGCTTAAGTGAATATAGCAAGGCCTCAGAGACTTGCACGTTTTTAATCCCATTGCATAAGTTTGTGTTTTGTTGTTATTTGTGTTTTACTTTTTCTGTTTTTAAGCAGCATGCCCCAAGTGCCTAGACCTGTTTGTAATTATTGTAGAAAATCCGTTTGTAAAAAACAACCAAATTTACGATGTAACCTCTGTAATTTAATTTCTCATCTAAAATGTGTAACCGCGTACAAACCTAAAAAAATAAGTAATGAAACAGATATAAATTACATATGTCATCAGTGTTTTCAATCAGTTCTTCCTTTCCAATCAGTTACTGATTGTGAATGGAATGATTTGTTTTCCCCTAAGCCTTCTCTTTCCGCAGCTTCACTAAATGATCTATTTTCCGAAATGAATATTCAAAATAGTTGGCCTAACATTCTAGACTTGCAAGATGAACTAATTGAAAATAACATACTGAATGATGCCTATATAACCGCCGAAGAAGCAAAATTATTATTAACTCCAAATTTTTCATGCGAAAATAATTGCTCTTTTGCAACTTTGTGCTTAAATGCTCGTTCCTTAGTTAATCCTAATAACTTTTCTAAATTGGAAAGTCTGCTTGCTGTGTTAAGTAGAAAACCAGAAGTTATAGGAGTCACTGAAACATGGGAACAACCACATTCGTTGGGTAAACCAAACAACCTCTGTGAATACATCTACGTATCTAACGGCAGATCAAAATACAAAGGTGGTGGAGTGGCCTTATATATTAAAAATGGATTGAATTTTACCATTAGACCAGAGTTAACTATAATGAAAGAAAAAAGTTTTGAATCAATATTTATCGATTTAAAATTCAAAAATAAAATAGTTACTTGTGGAGTTATCTATAGATCACCCCAGACCAATTCTGAATTATTTAGTGAGTTTACTGATAATCTGTCAAGTACCTTGTCAAAGCTAAATACTAATAACTCAAATTGCTATATAATGGGGGACTTTAATATTGATCTACTTGCATGTGAAAGCCAGTGTACAGAAACATATACTGAAATAATGTTTGATAATAACTTCTACCCTCTGATAAACAAACCAACCAGAGTAACAACAACTAGATGCTCAGCTATTGATCACATATGGACAAATATTACTGGTGCTCGAATTCAAAGCGCCATATTAACTAATGAAATAGCTGATCATCTGCCAATTATGCAAGTTTCGAATATTGGTGAACCGTTATTAAAAATTGAAAATAAAGGTTGGACTATTACTACCAAAAACTTGCAATTGTTTCGCCGCAATTTAGAAAACATTGATTTTTCGGAAGTGTATACCTTAGCAGACCCTAATGATAGTTTTGAAACCTTTATGAATGAAGTAAATCAGCAGATGCTACAATGCTTCACGAATGAAAAACCTAAAAAAACTAAATTCCGCTGTGAATGGTATGATAAGGAGTTACTTGCTCTGTCTCGAAAAAAAGATAAATTTCATAAAAGATTCTTAGCTAAACATACCCCAGACTCCAAACAAAAGTATCAAAAAATTAGAAATTTTTATTTCCACTTAACAACAATAAAAAAGAAAGCATTTATGCAAAAAAAGTTTCACTTGCACAAAAGTGACATAAAAAGAACGTGGCAAACTATGAATAATTTATTAGGAAGAGCTCCAAAATCTTCTGGCTCTACCTCCCTAGAAGTTGATGGAAACTTAGTTAATGATCCAATTGAGTTGGCGGATGCGTTTAATGAACATTTTGCAACTGTAGCAGAGAAATTAGTACGAAAGCTGCCAAATTCTAACGCTAAATTCACAGATTACTTAACGTCTTCCAACTCGTCATCGATATTTATGACCCCAACAAATCAATTTGAAATCAAGAAAGTAATATCTGCATTTGCGTCTAAATTAAGTGCAGGTTTAGATGAAATACCGATGATCATAATGAAGTATCTTCCAGATAATGCTATTCATGCCCTCAGTTATATCTTTAACCAGTCATTATCCTTGGGAAAGTTTATTGAAGCATTTAAAACTGCCAAGATAGTACCTGTTTTCAAAAATGGTAGCCGGAAAAAAGTTGCAAATTATAGACCAGTAAGTTTGCTTTCCTCCTTTTCTAAGATTCTCGAAAAGATAGTGTATAAACGATTGTACTCGTTTATTACCCATACCAATAATTTTTCTTCTCAACAATTTGGATTCCGACAAAACCACTCCACCACCCATGCTACCACTCTTCTTATAAATAATATCGTAGATGCCTTTGAAAAAAGACAATCGGTCCTTGGTATTTTTCTTGATTTGTCTAAGGCGTTTGATACCATTGATCATGACATATTGTTGCTCAAACTAATTCACTATGGCGTAAGAGGAGTATCACTAGAATGGTTTAAGAGTTATCTCACCGGTCGCAAGCAAAAAGTAGAATGTGCTGGTAAGTTATCATCGAACTCAAGAGATGTAACTAGCTCGGTTCCGCAAGGATCCATCCTGGGGCCTTTATTATTTTTAATATATGTGAATGACTTTCAAAATTGCTTAGAATTCAGCTCCAATGTTTCATTTGCTGATGACACCAATGTTTTTCTTTCGGGTAGAAATATTCAATCTCTTTATGATAAGGGAAACAAAGAGCTTAGCAATATCGATAACTGGATGTTAGCTAATAAATTAACGGTAAATGTGAAAAAGACCAAATGTGTTCTATTCAAAACTTGCAATCCTTGTAAATCTAGGAAAACAACGCAAACAAGTGAACTGAAACTACGTAACGAGGTGATTGCGAGAGTATCTTCGATTCGATTTCTAGGCGTAACTATTCATAAGAATCTCACATGGAAGCATCACATGTATGCAGTAAAGAAAAAAATGAGAGCTGCCCTTGGAGCTGTGATGCGCATTAGGTCATTTCTGAACAAAAAAGCGATGTTAATTTTATATCACTCTTTAATACTGAGCCACGTACGCTACTGTGTCATAAACTGGTGCTTTGGAAACGAAACAATAGTTGGTCAACTGCAACGAATCTGCAACAAATTCATAAGAATTATTTTTGGACTAAATCGTCGTTCTAGTGTTAAGGATGTTATGATTGAAAACGGTTTATTAACTATAAAGCAAATACGGGACCTTGAAATATGTATTTTTATGTATAAATATTCAAATCAATGCCTTCCTGCCGCATTACAAAATCTGTTCAGCATAAAAGCAACTCGCGTTACAACAAGAAGCAACAGTAAGTATATTCCTCCTTCATACAGAGCAACGGTATGCCAGCAATCTATCAAGTTCTTGGGACCAAAGATATGGAATAAGCTACCCACAATCATTAAAGAAAGTAAATCATTACGAACATTTGCTCGTAAGGCCAAAGCGCATCTTATTTCAAACTAGTAACATCCTTAGTTATGTATTCACAGCTAGTCGCGTTACTGTATAATTATTTTTCTTCGTGCTGCTGTTTTGTTTTTGTAATTCCAGGTCGAAGTATGGGAAATTGAAGGCGAAAAACTTCAAAGAATAAAACTACGAAGTAATGCTGGATGAAAAAATAAGTTATGACCGAACAGCAAAACGACTAAGATTGGATAATAGACTGTCTGAACCAATGAAATATGCTATTTGTTATATAATATATGAGTATGTCATCTTAAGTAGAATCCTCCACATTCAGACCTGTGCTAACCCCAAATTAACATTCGCTGATGCCAGTGTTGTGTGAGTGTACTGATAAAATGCGGTTTTAAATTTTTTTATGTATAATAACCAATAGGTCTGTAACTAATTAAAGCATTAGACCCCGATAATTTTGATAAAGAGTCTTATTCTATTAAAATTGAAGAAATATTATTATGTGTGTGCGGTTACAGACTAGTCCGTTAATAATCGTCTAGAATTGATCGCTCCTGGGTATGAGCTCAAACTGCATCCGGTTGTGAGCTCATCGTTGATGAGTCGGATTAATGAGGGTACCTTATCACAACTCCCTCCAGGTCACCCTTGGGCAAGGTGTAGTACCTGTAAGCCCCCCTCAGCAAGGGTTACGTGACTGAAACGGTTAGTACTAAATCTATTGGGAATTAAAGGATAAAGGGCTGCTGTACGGTGTAGGCATACATAATAGCTGCATTTTTTTTTGCGTATGTATTTGTTTTTGATTTAGGTTGTGCAACCATGCACAGTTATCCGTAACTGGCATGTTTCAACGTTTTGCGTTTTTGTTGCATATTCCTTTTTCTGTGCCATTTTATTTTCATGCGTTATTCTGATTGGTTATTGTTGGCAGTCAGAAATAAAAGTTGTGATTGATTGATTGATTGAAGAAGATTTACTTACTTACTTTTCTAGACCCACTTATCCTTGGGGCGTCGTGGGGGCAGCTGCTCGAGTTGAAGCCCCCAAACATCTCGATCCTCTGCAACAAAGGATAGATGCTCTGCTGGGATGCCAAGGCGAGACCAACTAAGATCTTAAACGCAATCTCGCCTTCGAGTTCTGGGACGGATTCTAGGCCTTCGACGGTTCGTTCAATCGATGACGAACTTTAGCAGTTTCTCGGCTGTTCTTTCCTGAGACATTCGTGTTACATATCCGTGTGCAGTTACGATCTTTCTAGTCGGAGAAGCAGTGATTCGATCTTTGGAGATTCACGAATATATCTGCTCTTTTAACCTTGTCCAACAAGGTCAAATCGCTAAATCTTCGCAAGAATCCCATTTCGGCTGCTTGAACTCGAGAATTCACTTTCATATTCATGATCCTACACTGAAGGCCATAAGTCAGAATAGGAGCGTAGACTGATCTGAAAATAGGTAGCTTTGCCAATATAGGTGCAAAGCTCCCGTTTTAGTACCACAGATCGGTGGAGCTGGCGCATCAGTTCACTCGCTTTTCCGATGCGGATATCCAATTCGCTATTTTGTCTGCCATCGCTTGTGAATGAGACGCCGAGGTAGCCTACTTGCAGTGGTGTAAAAAGTAGTCCAGAAATCTACTTAAGTAAAAGTATTGTCACTGATGGCGGAAACTACTTGAAGTAGAGTAGAAAGTAGGGAATGTAAAAAGTACCGGTAACCAAATAGATGTAAAAAGCACCAGCAATTTGAAGCTACTTAAGTAAAAAGTAACGTTTGCCAAACCAAGGCCATAAAGCTGAGCTTTGGCTATAGATAATTAGCTCACTTCCAAACTTGACATATATTTTGCCGATGCTTAAGTATATTTTGGATAATTAGCACATTTATTTGACGAAAACAAAAAAGTGAAGTGTGTCATAGTCTGCAAAATGCAACCTCACTGTCCCCGCCAAACACAAACAACAAAAGACCACTTAATATCACGAAATTGTAAAACTTATATACCAGTAATAAAATACCCTAGGCGCTCCCTAATTTGTTCTTTAGTAATAAAATAAAACAATGCCTAATACAGACCCGTAGTTTGCGCGGGGGCCTAGGGGGGCATCGCACTTGGGGGGCATGGGGGGACATGCGGGGGGGCTTGGGGGGCATCGTCCTTTCTTTTTATTTTAGCACTTTGAAAACTTTCTTTTTATTTTAGCACCAGTATATCTCACAAAACCACGTAACCCTATTTTGAACAACCCCCCCCCCCCCACTGCGACTGTTTAGCGTCTCATTCAGAACAGTCGTGGTTCAGTGGAATACTCACTTTAATGGCATTCGCAAAACAGTCGCAGCTCAGTGGGATACGGGCTTCAGAGAGATAGCGGCTATGCTGCTACCATATTGCTACTGTTTTAATGAATGAATCATTTTTAGCTTATGAATGCGCTCAGTTTACGTCACAATGGCGTGTACGAGTTTTAAAGTGCACGAAATTGACTATATTTTCAAAAAATTTCCTGGAGGGAGAACCCTCCCAGACCCTCCTTAAGATGCTCGGCCCTAACGGGCCTTCGCTCTTCCGACTAAACTAAACGTCTTATCGAACCGTTTGTGATGAGCCCCCCCAAGCTAAAAAGCATAACTACGGCCCTGGCCTAATACCAGAGTTGGGCACAATTTTGTTAATCGTTAATTCGTTAATAACGAAACTAATTTTTTCATTAACTAGTTAATTCGTTAAATTTCTTTTTGAAATTAACGGATTAAATTATATTCCGTTAGTGCTTGATAACTTCCGTTAATTTTTGTAAACGCTTGTTTCTTTTATTGTTGGTTAAGTTTGACATGGATAAACTAGCAAAATACGACCAATGAGGTCAAAAAGCGAGATAAAAACAACAAAACATATTACTTGTGAGCACAAGAATTGCTTAAATGCTTACGCAAACATTGATATTAAAAAATTTTAAGCTTTTTTTAAAAAAGAGATGCCGTTTTAAGTCAAAATTAACGATTTAACAAAATTTAATTAACTTCCGTTAATTAGAGCTGAATTTAACGAATTAACGTTAACGGAGGTACATAGGCCTAACTGCGTTAACGCAGTAGTGGTTAACGAAGCTAACGTTTTGCATTAACTTGCCCATCTATGCTAAAAGGTCATCACGCCCGCAGATGTCCAATTTTTTGTCCAAAATCAAGAGTAGAGCAAAGAAAAGGTCATCACGCCCGCAGATGTCCAATTTTTTGCCCAAAATCAAGTGTAGAGCAAAAAAAGGTCATTACGTCCGCAGATGTCCAATTTTCCGCCCAAAATCAAGTAAAAAAAAAGTCATCACTTCCGCAGTCCGTTGTTGGAGTTGAAAATTCCCAAAATTTTCGTGTAACCATGATTTCACGTATTTTCACTGTTTAACATGCCAAAAAGGAGGACATTTGGGCATTTTTTAACGTCCTCGGAGGACAAATTATTTTTTGTTCAAAAAGAGGACATGTCCTCCAAAAGGAGGACGTATGGTAAGCTTACCATTTTAGTGCTTGCTGATCAGGCTTCAACAAAAAGCATAAAAAATACCGGTACATGACACACTCCCCATTTCCCCCCATACTTTTCCACACCCCACACTAACCTTTCGTTATTTTCTTCCGTAGGTAAAGACCTTCCCTCATCTTCCCACGCTTCTCCACACCCTCACCTCTCCCCATATTTCCCCACACCCCCACCTTCCCTTATCTCCCCCACACTTCTCCACCCTCACCTTCTCTCTCACCTCTCCCCACACTTTCCCCCATATTTCCTCATATCTCCCCCACACCACACCCCAACACAATGAAAACACCCTAACACATTCAGAGATGGGCATTTATCGCGATAATTTATCGGCGATATTTTTTTACCGATTATCGTTATCGCTCAAAAGAGTTTTGATATATCGATTACCGATATCGCTTTCGTAATATATTTGGTTATCGCCGATAAATTATCGCGATAAACGATTTTTTATGCCTACAGTGCTCAAACTTCAGAGTTGGTGAATTGGCGCTATGGAAAAAATACACGGTGCCCAATAAGTGTTGTTGCAATAGATGCTTCTCACACCAACGCTCAATCAAGCGTAACGAAGTGCTTTAGCAAAAAGGTGCCATCAAAGCGAGTTCGCATATGGTAAACCATAGTAAAATCGCTGTTTTGCGTTGTCTTTTTTGTTGAAATGAAAGCTATTTTGTAGTGTAAAACAAAAGATATTCATTTATTAATGTTTAATAAAACAGTTCAAGTCAGAAATTTTTTTTTAAATTTGCTTTTGACGCCGGTGGTTCTGGTATTTGTAGACTGGAATTACGCTGGGTTGTCTCAACCATAAGGAGCGCGTAACTTCGCTCTTTCAGATTCAGACTTAACATTTTTCTTGATTTTGCCTTCAAGATTGCTTTACTGAGAAACCCGTGCAAAACCTTTTCTGCAAACAGCGTTATTTCACAAGTCGCTTTCATGTTTTGTATGGTTAAACTGTTTACAAATTAATTGCATTAGTGACAATGCAGATCGCAGAGTGCTTAATTATTAAGTTTGTGCTTTAATTCTACTGAACCTAAACGAATCATAAAGCTTAAATAGTATGCTCTGCAAGTAAGTTGAAACTCATTTATTATAGGTATATGAATGATGTCGCAGTTTAAGAGTTGCAAAATGCCTACGTAGCTGTTACGGTAAACACTAAACTCCACAAAAATATAGGCTACCTTACGCAGCTAATACTTTTGGTTTAAGATGATATTTATGTTCTATCACACATTAACTAAGCAGTATACTCACTTATGTAAAAAATTTTGCCGTTATACGAAAAAACGAAGCTTTTCTTGTTATTTGCCATTTATTTCTATAGTAACTTGATCGCTTTATGGCAACTCGCGCAGACATCGCTTTGTCGGGCAAGCGACAAAAAGCTACAGTGCGAAGGATCTATTTTAAAAAAATCTCTCTTTGTTTTGTTTTATGCCACGGCTGAGTCCGTAAATCACTCCGTTTTTTAAAAAAAATCTACAAAAACATTTTTGCAATTTGATTTACATAAAAAAAAAAAAAAAAAATCGTCAAACATATTAAAAATTTCCTGCAACATTTATCGGAAAAATTTATCGGCGATAATTTGTCGATTACTGATATCGCTTTAGGAAATTGAGATTTATCGGTATCGCCCAGAGCATTTTTGAAGTTATCGATTATCGTTATCGCTGCAGTACAGAAAGGTAATGGAACTCATCACTGAACACATTAATGGAATCAAAACAATCAAACACGCCGCGACGGCGAATATTTTTTCTCTTTTGTCTGCACATGACGCTCACAAGCAGAGAGAAGATACCTGTTACTTTTTATCTGATACTTAGTAATCATTAGGCTATACGAATTCGAATCAAACGATTTCGATTATTTTTTCTTTTTTGTCTACACAATGCGCATGACGCCGCTCACATACCTGTTACTTTTTATCTGATACTTAGTAATCATTATGCGAATTCGAATCAAACGATTCCGAATATTTTTTCGCTTTTGTCTATGCAATGCGCATGACGCCGCTCACATATCTGTTATTTTTTATCTGATACTTAGTAATCATTATGCGAATTCGAATCAAATGATTCCGAATATTTTTTCTCTTTTGTCTAGCAATGCGCATTTTGCCGCTCACATGCAGGGCGGAGATATCTGTTACCTTTCATCTGCTAGTGGCCTATTGGGTATACAATACTATACATGTAATTTGTACACAGGCCTAATGCCAATACAGGATTGGGATTCGGAGTCGGATTCTGTTTCCTGAATTTATTTGGGATCGTAGTCGGTTTCGGGTTTTAACGCTTCGAATTCGGATTTAAAATTTTTAGACTCCGGACACGTTTGCTAGCTGGGATCACGATAGGATTATAATATGATAGGTACTTAGGTAGAACTAAAAACCGTATGGGATCGAGTGCGGCTCACACGGTCCCATACACATACAGTGCCCAACTGGGTGTCTCTATTCATGGAATAGTATGGCATGGTATGGAATAGTTTGGCATAGTATAGAATAGTATGGCATAGTAAATGTGCATAGTACTCCAAATGTGCTGAATCCCATATAGGCCATATGCCCCAGTGCTTCAAACAGCCCTTTGGTTCCAACCGTCCTAAGGCCGGTTTGTCCCAGGGACCAAAACATGCTGAGACCCATATCTCTTATTGCCCCAAATGCCCTGAGGCCCATTGGTCCTAGATTCCCATTTATGCATAGGATATGCCCCAGTGCCCTAAATTAACATCCTATTCCTAGGGCCTATTTATTGCTTTAACCGTCCTGTTCTGAGGTCCCTTAGCCCTAAATTAGGCCTGAGGCACTTTCACCATTCACCCAAAATTAAACTCTTTGTATGGGCCCCTTTACTCTAGTTCCCCAAACGTCCAATCGCCCAGTTCTGCCATCTGGCCATACTATGCCGTAGTGTTTTACTATTCCATACTCTGATACTATGCCATACTACACCATACTATTCCCTACTGTGCCATACTATGCCATATTATTCCATACTACGCCTTACAATGCCATACCATTCCATATTATTCCATACTATTCTATAATTAGAGTGTTCTCTATTTATGGAATAGTATGGCATACTATTCCACGCTATTCCGTAATTAGAGAAACCGTGCCCAACTGCCCATACAGTCATGTTTTTCCATATGATTTGTACTGGTAGTTCTACGGTAAAAGGATAAGTACCGTAAGTTTGGTCCTTGAAATAGTGAATCCATGAACCATGGGTCGATGATGAACCATTATTGACTTTAGGCTTGATTACCAAACCATCACTTCTCAACAACAATTGTAACTGTGCCAATAGGAAGCATCTTGACTTGAAAACCGCCTGGGCCTGGTTATTCGATGCTTACCATATTTGTTTATCATTCCCTTCGTGTGCGAGTGATTGTATTTTGTGTTTCCTTCATATACTGATATACAGCAAAATAAATATCTATCTATCTATTGTTAGTTTTGTTCTGTGATTTGGTTCAAATAAAAGTACAGTACCTTCACTGCAGCTGCTGTAGGTTACCATAGGCATTCTTAAACTGTTACACCTGTAGACTGTTAGACCTGATCAGCTGTTGGTATTCTTAAGCATGCAGTATCATTATATTTCAGTGGACAAGCTGAGTATAGGCTGAACCAGACCCTAGAGCATGCTTAGACAGATGCTTTCGGTGGTTGTTGGTAAAAAAAGATTTGTGAAACCTTTGAAGATAACTGTGCTCAAGAATTTAATGAGATGTTCTACGACATCCTCATCAAGCAACAGTGTGCAAGCCATGTCACGAAATGCAAAGAAAGGATTTGTACTTTATCACTATCTTACCTTTAGCATTCGCTCAGCAAGACTGATGACAATATGTGGGGTAAGTTTGTGCCTCTAATCTTGATTTACATATGTATGATACGCCTATAAAGCACCAAAATATGCTTAGGCACTACCGGTACCTATGTTCTCAGTTCAATGAAAATAGTTAAGCAAACACTAGACTATGCACTATGGCTGTGTATTGGCTTCTGAAATTAAGTGATTCATGTACCGGTATTCTGCCCTGCAAAACAAAAACACAGTAAGTCCAAAATTGAAGTTTTGAGAAAAAGGCAAAAAACTCTGTGGAGTTGAGCTTTTTTAAATTAAGGCAACAGTTGCTCAAATTTTCAAGAGATACTTACTGGTAATTACTATTACTCTTTATTTGGTGCAAATTTTTAAGTCATTCTTTTTAACTTTTTAGCCCACAGTAAGTCCGAAATGCCCAGTGCCTGTATTGTTGAGCAATATTTACCTGTATTGTTGATGTTGAGCATTGCTTACAAGACAAATCATAGTAAATCCACGTACATGCTGTGTTTTGTCTTGTTTTAACGCATAAACATTGCTCGATAATACAGGCATTTTGGACTTACTGTCGGCTATCATTTTTAATCGTGGGTATTTTGTCCCCAAAGTTGGTGGGAACGTGTATCATAGATTTTTATGTGGATTGATGACGAAAACGAAAAAAATGGATTTATTGTGTTTTTGATTTGCACGGCAGTATTGGTACCGGTATATAAAAGCAACTTTATCAGGGATTGGCTTTTAGTTACGTTATTTTATTTACCAGTATCATGCAGCATTATTCCATTTTGGTGTGTTTGGATATATGGAACTGCTATGGGTATGTCAGTTGCATACGATTATTTACCTTTTACTGGTATATGCTCATGAATATTGAGTCGTGATGTTAACGTAATTATGACGTAATTGATTTATATGCGGTAGCGAATAAAAGTCAGTGCAGCAAGAAATTTTAAAAGGTTGGGGGATAGAAGGCATAAACTACAAAAGCCATCAAAAGAATTTGGCATATTTCAGCGTCTTGGCAACATTTGTTCTTTTTTACCGAAAAGCAAATCCAAAAGGAAAAGGGGGCCATGGCACAATACCCCCCCCCTTCCCCTAAACTGCTCCTGATAAAAGTATTGATTTGAAGTTATCAATATTTCATTGAACTTTACCGGTATGTTTTTATTGAATTAGGCTATTCTTTTAAAAGTATCAAAGCATTGAATAATGCATTTTGCTCTTTTCATTATCGATTTTCAACTCCGGACAGGATATGAGGATACAAGGCAGTGTCTAGAGCACTGACCCGGTTTCCCTTATCAAAATCCTGCTGCACTGGACTGCTTGTTTGTTGCTTTGTAAAACGTGACGTTGGTGTCATGCTGGTATGACGTCATGAGCAGAAACTTTAAACATTGACATAGGGTATTACAGTACAGTTAGAGGGGGGGAGATTGGGGATAGGGTTAGAGACCTAAAATGTAACTTGGGGTTGGTGTGTACAAAGAGCAATTTCAAAAGAAAAAGACCGCTGGTGCTCTAGACACTGCCTAATAACAATACTAACAACTGAAAATATTGTTTATTCATTTATGATGCTAATAGCTTTATATGTATAGATGGTGGCTTGTGGAGCAGCTAGCTATGTCTCAATGGACCTGCATGAAATGGGAAACAAGGTTGAGCAAGAAGTCTCTGAAGAGCCTGCTGAAGAATCAATTAAACAAGTTTACCAGGGAATTCTTGGAATGATTGCTCCGTATCTCTATGCTGGTGCTGGCATTGCAATGTTCTTTATCGCCCGGAAAATGGTTAATTCCACTGCAAAAAAAATTCTTCTTTCTACAGATCGAGAAACTGTTACTTTTGTTTCTTACAGACTTTTCGGAAACGATAAAATATTAACTGTTCCAGTGAAAGACGTATCTTGGAAGGGATCGAAAATTAAAGTGGATAACTATCTAATAAAGTATCATCTAATGAAATCAGGTACCATAACTAATCGTTCATTGCTTTTATGGTCATTGAATACCTACCAAGGTCCTCATGTGGACCCAGAAATTTTTAAAGGATCTTGAACTTGTAATATTTGCAAAAAACAAAGCTTTGCACTGATATATTATGTGTAACATCGTTTGTTTCAATTTTGATAAACTCTTGTTGTATCAGAAAAAAACAGCCTCAATTTTGATAAACTCTTGTTGAATCAGAAAAAACAGCCTTTGTTGATCTTTGTTATGCCAGCTCCTTACTTTGATTTGTTTCGCGAATTTGTAATATTTTTGCGACTTTAGCGCTTGCATGTCAAGCATTCTTATTACAAGTGTAGAAAGTGGTAGAAAATCGCGATCACATTTTTTTGTTTTGTTTTGTGGTGTAATTTAGCTGTGGGAGCTATCAGAACCTCTTACCGGTACTTAGCAGTTGCTTTGCCAAACTAGCAAAAAAAACGCGATATTGATGAACTTTGTGGTACTTCAACACAAATCCAGCAAAGCACTTTTTGGCTGAGTGCATTTGCAGTTTTGATGCTACTTGTTTGATAATAATTACGCAGCTTTTTTTCGATGCACGTAGCTTTGCTCCCGAAATTTCAGCTTATTAACAGTTTGAAAAAAGCATGTTGAAGACCCAAGTTTGACGCTTAAATCTAAATAAGTCTCAGATCGTGAGCTGATTAAACTCATGCAAATGGATGTTTCTTGAATTACTTTTAAATTTGGTGCCAAGTATTTTTGGAATGGTTTGAATCAGGAATATTTAGAACTACGAGATAGATAACTGTATGTTTTTTTTATTTTGTTGCATATTTATCCTTCTATCACGAGATAGCGATCCATGCGCTATACGAGCTCGCTAAGGAGTGGCCAGCCATTTGTCTACCACACTAAGATCGGGGAATCCCGCTGAGTGCCTTTCCCACGGCACAACAAGTAAACTTGTCGGCTTGTTCTCCACACTGTCCCTTTGATGCTGAGCGTCAAGCAGGGAAGCTGTGAATACCAATTTTAAAGTCATTGGTTTGGCCGGACTCGAAATCAAACCCAAGTCTACACCTCCCGAGGTGAACCCTCTTACCACTGGCCATCTGAGCTGTTACGGTCAACTCCAACTCCAAAAACAACAGTTAGATTTCAAAGATCAGGTTCAAATCGGAGGTAGGTAGTGGATGGATTGAAGGATAAAGAGCTCAAATGGGGCTGCAGTACAAATTTGAACCTCCTTCGATTTGTACTCCACCCAGGGAGGGGGGTTTGAGGTGTCGACCCCCCCCCTTTTTGAAACCGAACTTTTGTTTTTAAATGAAGTGTCTAGACAGTGCAGTGCGTGCTGTTATTTCAACACAGCTGTGCCAGAATTCGTCCCACATCATACTGAAGCCAAATCGGCTGGTTGGCATAGTGGTAAGAGATATTGTTATCAGTACGGGCAAGGGTGGATGCATCCCCCCACCAGCCATTTTCAAACATGTTTTTGATGAATACAATTTTTCCATACTTTTGAACCTTTTCGATAACAATAAATAAGCCTTACACTCTAAGCACACATAATCGAAAATGTACGAACAAAATGCATCATATTTAAGTTGGTGTCCCCTCCCTGAAAAAATTTCTGAATACGCCGCATACATGACAACTTTTTTCAAAGGGCTTTTTGGGGTATAACGTCTTTGTATTTAGTTAACATTCAAACTAATTCAAAATTTTCTGGATCCGCTCGTTAGTGCGGGATCGAGGATTTTTTTAGAACCCCCACCCCCCTTGAAATATGATGGGTGCGCCCCTGACTCCACCCCATTTGAACTGGGTTACAATCAGGACAAATTGAAGTCGCTTTTAACCCCTTTTTAAATCATTTGAACCCCCATTCAAACGAAGGTGGAATACAAATTGAAGTCCATTTGAATCCCCTTCCTTTAATTTGCACTCCACCTCCATTTGAACTCTTTACCTTCACTTTGTACCTGATATGTGAAATCCAAATGTTTTTGGAGTTGACTCTACTGGTGTGCAGGACCTGATCGAGTTATCTCAGACTGGTTTGAATATAAGATTTTTGTTTATAGGGTATTTTACGTTAATAAAACTGATTCTTTTTACTTTTCCATGACTACATAATACGAGTATATACGGTTCAAAGTCATGTGAAATAATCAATTGTTATAGAACATCGAATTTCAACATACTTTTGGTATTCACAGTATCTTTTTATATTGGGAGTTTTGGTCGTATTAACTTGTGATGTTAATCCATTATAATTTCGTCGTGATGCACGTGTGTAGGCTACTGTATGGCTCAGGTTTCTAGACTTACTGGTGTAGAAGTTCAGAAAATCTAAGAAGACGGAAGTCGTTTTATTACATAAAACTTTATTACAAAGGAAATGAACGACTGATATGCGTGTTTGACGTATTTACTATCATTTTTGGGCAAAATATGATACAATTTTTTTCGCAACTAAACACAGAGGTTAAACTGTCAAATAAGTGTTGTTTGAACATGAATTCTCAATCCCAATATACAATGAACATGACAATTCAATAAAGAGATTAATATTTTCAACATTATTATGTTTCAGAAAAAATATGTATCTTGGTTTTTCTTTTCGGTGCTTTTTATTGTTCTGAAGGGGAGTACGTTTTTCTTCTTGTTTCGCCATGCTTTAATTCTCGGTAATGAGTGAAACCAACGTAAAAAACCAAAATCTAAAAACATTTGAAATTAATAATTGTTTTTAAATGCAGTACTAGTGTCAGAGTTTGGTAGGAATAGAAGAATCGTAGTGATAAAACTGCTAACAAAGCCGGCATCCTTTGAGCTTAATCGCCATTCTTGGTCGTACTTTTTTTTTTTTTTTTCAAGCTAAAAGACCTTATTGCGGTTTACTTCATTTTGTGTGGTGTTAACATGCATTTTTTGGTATGAAGTTTACAAAAATACAATCCAAAATGCTTGATTGCTATATGCCATAAACTCGGCAGAAAGTTAAATTTTTAAGTTGCAAGTATCTTATCGCACTTGTAGCTAGGCCTGTGGTTATCGCGAAAGACAAATTAAGTCAGTTACATTAAAAAGATTTTTAACGATTAATAAAATTGCCAAAAATGCAATCCATGCATCTGCTCCTTGCTGAGCTATAAACGCAACAAATGTGACTCCGTGCCCTCCAGTTGGCAGTAAAGGCGGATCCGTTATTGGAGTGCAAGTGGCTAGATCTCCGACAAGCAGTTGATTGGTTGTCTGAAATCCTTGCTGCAAAATATGATTGGTAACGAGTAGCACCGGTAAGTTGGAGCAGTTATTAGGCAGTGCTAAACGTTGTTTTGCAATTTACTGAAACTTTAACTTCAATTCTCGTAAGAAAACTTGACCAGTGATAAGATGACGCATGAAACTGCCCCGGGACGTGCGCAGAAAGTAAATTGCCACAACTGCTTTTCTTTAAATCTATAAAAATCTTGCGCGATCACGGCTTTTAACGTGTATCGAAGGGACGCACGTACAAGCACCACTGACTGTACTTTTTACAGGCCTGAAAGGGGCACCACTTTAAATAAGATGAAGGGATAGAAAATAGTGGCGTAGTGCACTTACAGCGAGATTCCAAGCACTGTTGTAAAACTGAAGGATGTCTTGCAAATCACCAAGAAGAATAAATCCAATAAATGTCAAGATCAACTCCGTGCCTGTAGTGAGCGCTTGACCAGCTAACCAAGGTGCTGTCCATCGGTAATCGTCCTGGAAGTAGTCAATTTTTTAAGATCTGATTCTTGTCGCATTGAAAATGCAACCCAATTATCCAAAAACCATACAGACTTCAAGAGCCCAGGACGTCAAAATGACATCTTCATTATACTCGTCGAAGCGTGCAACGAGTTGCGGGGCCCATCTCCGCGGCTTAGCGCCTGGGCAACACAGCTCCGAAGAATCGTCGCAACGGTGGCGAGTCGTTGGCAGCACTATGACGATTTGACCGGCCCGGGTATCAAACCTCAGACCTGACCTCCCGCACCGATAGCGTGCGCTTAGCAACTGAGCTAACGGCCGAGACCAGGACGTAAACTTAAAAAATCGTATTTTATCGTTTTAAATCAAAAGAGTCCGACAGGATTTTTTCAACGCTACTTGCCGTAGCCCCTGTAATTTGCGGTTTACCCAAAGAAGTCTCATCAGTAATCACCAGAATTAAGTAGGCTACATTATTTTGTTTTAGCTGAACGAGACTTCAAACTCGCGAAACCAACGGTCGTGAGTTCGATTCATATCTTGATTAATACTTCAGAATTTTGGTGTTTTTGAAACCCATTGCATAACTGAATTGCTGGACCTAAAAGCTATCCGCTAGTCCTATTTTTACCTTTGAAACACCAAAAACGAACAAGAGTGAGAAAAGGAGAAAAATTGGTGCCAGCACAGCAGCTATTCCGTAGAAAACTTTTGTGGCTGCAACAAAAGAAACAAACATTTTAAACAATCATGGGGCAAGCGTATTGAAAACATGGTTTTGTCTTCAAAAATAGTTTATGTTATTTGAACTTACCTGTATTTACAGGAGCAGCGACGTAAATGGCAAAGCAAATAAACAGCAGAATTTCGATGGCGAATTGAGCCTGAGACAACAAAAATGATTTGAGAGAGTGCAGACTTGGAGACCAGCCTGCACATGCGGCATAAGGTCTTTCGCGCTCTCTCATTTGACGATTATTACCATACTTATACCCATTATTATATTTCTTATGTGAGCTTTATGCGTCAAACAAAAAAAAATAAACTTACTTACTTTTAAGTTTCTTAAATGTAACTTAGTCCACATGTAGTTCTAGTAAGGCGTTTAATCAGTAAACTAATACTCTGTGCCAGAGGCAGAGCAGTCGACTTATGGGGGCGAAGCGTTTATCAGGAGTGGGGCAAAGTTTGAAATTAAGCACAAAAGCCGCTGTCTTCAAAAGAGTAAGCATGTTGATTGGGGGGGCTAAGCATGTCGACTGGGGGGCCAGGCCTCCCTTGGCGCCGGCCTTGCTCTGTTCACATATCCAATTAAAGTGGGCCGAAAGCTCACGGGTTTCTGCATTACAATCAAATTTTTGAGATCGCAATTGAAAAAAGTGATTATGACATCAAATATTTGATTATGATGTGGAAAGCCCGTGGACTTTTGGCCCACGTAAATTAAACATGTGGACAGGGTATACGGCCAAACAATAAAGTAGTAATCCACGAATCACGATAGCATGTGGGTTAAATCTCACCCCGACAGTTTGGGTGAGATCTATGTTCGATGGCTAGTGCATTATCGCGGTTACGCCGCATGTTTTGAAATTATTTGCGTTGTTGCTTACGCCGTAACATTTTTAGGCAGTTTACGTTTTAAGCTGACGGCATCAAAATTTTTGTTTACGCGTACATCACTGATAATAAGGCTATCAGTCCAATGCTCAAAATGACGAATATCTACCAATCGCTTTCAAAAAATATCTCCAATACTCACTGCGGTAATATATCCAAAAACAATTGAAGCTGTTCGAGGATTTCCAAATGAGAGTTTGTAAGCGAAACTGCCCATATTTACAAGCTTTACTTACTCGATTCCTAGTCTTAATTTAAACTTTTATATACAGTAGTCCAGTCAAGGCTACCCTACGCAATACTATAGGTAAGCCTATTGCCAAGGCCAGGGGTGGCCAACAAGTCGATCGCGAGCTATCAAGTGATATATCGCAAAAATATCATTAGTAACGTTAGAATGTGACGTATAATAGATATCATTTCTGAGGTGTTAGATGTAAAAATGAAAAGAGTGTTTGCTGATTAGCCCTATAACAGTCAATAACATAGTGTTAATTCATTGCTTCAGTTACGGTGTGTTGGTAGTACAGCGAACCCTCGTTTATCGCGGGGGATACGTTCCAAAAATAACCCGCGATAGGTGAAATCCGCGAAGTAGTCAGCTTCATTTTTTACTGTTATTTTACAATGCAATACTGTACCGCAGAATGAAACAAAAAATACCCAAAATGTATTTAAGAAATAGAAATATTGACGTTTTCTTATGAATAACTATAGCCTATTAGTATAAAGAACGGCGTTTAAAACAATATTTACAAGCTAATCAGGATTCACTGCAAAAAAAGCACTGTAAAACATTCCGCGAAGCAGCGAAACCGCGACAGGTAAAGCGCGATATTGCGAGGGATCACCGTAATTTATTTCTGTTGACAGCACTAATATGCATTAACGATATGAGGTGGTACCGAAAAAGTCAAAAGAAAGTTTTGGCTCTTCTGCAACGCATCACTGACCGGTCGATCGCGAGCTTGTAAGAAATTTTGTAGTCGAGCTCGAACGGTCTGAAGTTGGCCACCCCTGGCTACAGGGCTGGTGAGAGGGGGGGACAAAGTACCGGGGCCCGTCATGTTTTGAGGGGCCCCGCTGTAATAAAATTTTTCTTTAGGGACACACGCGCAGAAATGCTGGAGAAATTACGTATTCGCCATGTTAAGACCAACCAGTGTGCGAAGCAGGGAGGGGATGGGGGGACAGTAAAAATGTCTCCCAAATAAAAATAGTCGTCTCCCCAGCAAAGAAAGAAAACTTGTCCTGGGGAAATGCCACAACATCCCACCCCCCCAGTGATAAGTACCGTAAGAAGTTAAATGTTTTTTATACGTGTTGCTTGTGGGTACGGACTGCGGCGATACTTTCCAGCATATCTTGTAGCCAATGATGGGATTCAGGGGGTTCGCACGGGTTCGCGCGAACCCGTTCTTGGAATGTCAGGATAATCAGCGAACCCGTTCTTGCTTTTTTTTTACAGACATTAGACCTTTATGAGGGAACCTGTTGTTAGTAAGTGCGATACAAAGGAGAACCTGTTCTTAAAATTTTGAATCCCATCGCTGCTTGTAGCCATTATGGTTTCCTTCACAAGCTAATCAAGAACAACCTTTTCAGTGCGCCTATTACAGAACAGTTTATTTTTCATCAACATTACAACACGTCAGCAGTTTTTTATAAGCGTTAGTGAAAGCACAAAGAATATGTTAAAGTAGCGGTTCCCCAACTTTTTTCATCATTCAGCATTGTGTTTTGGCCCCTCCCCTTTTGATTTTGTCTTTTAGTAAAAAAGTACAAATGGTGCCAAGTGACTGCAATACGCCAGACTCTTTTGATCGCTTTTTGTAACTTATGGGGGTGGAAATGGGATGAGGGAATGTATTTACTGTACCTTACCAGCCTTTTTCAACTATGTATTTGATAAATACAAATTTCTATAATTTCGAACCTCTTCGATAACAGTAAGTCTTAGGGGAAGGCAATCAATCGAGGTCGCGTCCGCCATGCGGGTTGCGGTTCACAATGGCACGATATCTTCCTCTGTCTCTGGCCACCTCCACCAACTCCTCCACTCTATTGATGTTCAACCAGTCTTTGATATTGTCCAACCACATAGTTCGTTGTCTTCCTCTTCCCTTTTTCCCTTCTATCTTCCCCATCAATAATACATTTAGAAGACCTTCTCTTCGTATTAAGTGCCCAAGGTATCTTGTTTTCCTTTTCTTTATCTTATCCATCAGTACTTCATTCCTTCCGATTTTCTCCAGCACATATTCATTTGTGCGCTTCTCCTTCCATGATATTTTCAACATTCTTGGAAGGAGAAAATCCTGTCCTGGGTATGACTTAAAACCTGGGTATGACTTAAAACTGCATCCAGTAGTGAGGTTTGTGCAATGCACAGACTTGAGGAGAGTGGAGCTGCCTCTTAGTCACTGCTACTCCTGGGTTGCTGTTTGACAAAGCATAGAACCCATAAGCCACCCTTGTCAGGGTTACGACTAAAACTGTTGGCAGCAGGGCAGTGGATGTTCAAGGAAGCGTCTTCAGTACAACTGATTATGACAGGTTTCATGAACACCAACATCCGACGGAAGTTCAGTTCAACTGAACAAACGATGGATGCACATTGTCAAAAAGACACTGCGGTAAAGGAAGGCAACGGGAAACCACCTTTATTATCAGTTCCCTAGGATTTCATGATGGTTGGGGAAGGGCAGGTGGTTTAAGCTGACTAAACTTCATCACCCTTAATTTTGCTGCAAATAAGCAACATTTCTAATGAAAATCATAAAAGAATTAGCCTAATATTTTTGGTTTTTGGTGCAAGTTTTTGTCAAAAATTCGTAAGGTGTGAAAAAATTTTGATACTAGCTACACGTTGAGCAAATCTTTAGAGAGGAGGGAATTGACGTTAGCTTGATATTGCCGAAAGATACTGGGTGCATGAGCATGGAGTTTTGAGCACGAGGCATCTTTTTAGAAAATGGCGGGTGGGGGCATTTTTAGCCATCAAGCATGTTGCATAATGAGCCACTGGCTTAAATTCCCCAGATCACTTGCTCATAAAAAACTAGCGCAAAATTAACTTCATCGTTAATATAGGCTATATAAAGCAATATTCTCTTTTAAACAAGGCGTACGCAGAAAGTTCCTACCGGGGGTGCGTAAAGGAGCTTTTCCACATTACGAAACGATTTTTCTGGGATCATCTGAGCGATAACCTCTTGGTTTATCGGAGGAGGCTAAAAGGGGGACCGCGAGTAGGCGCCCCCCGCATACGTCACTGCTGTAACGAAGATGGCAACCCTGCATTTTTATACGAAATAAGTTTCTTTTAAGCTTAAAAAGTTAATACCGTTATTGCTCTTGCAACTGCGAAAAATGGGCCCTGCTCTCAAGAGAAGTCGTGGTTAGGTCTATAATACAGACAAGTTAAGGGAGGTACAAACGCACGTTAGACAAGCAAATTCGGTGCGATCATCTGCGAAACTGTTAGGTGTTGGTTGCATGACCCTGAAAAGGCTTCATCACTGCCAACCCTCGATCGGAATCAATCACATTAAGCTGGCAACAGTAGAAATGGTGAAAATTAATGGAATAGAATTATTAGCAATGATGGAGCAATATTGCTTAAGTTTTGACTTCAAACCCCTTATTTTATGAGAACCAAGGCCAAGGGGAGAAATAATCTAAGAAAAGCTCTCGCGAAATCGGGTTTTGCGTGAACTTTGTATGACTGATTGTTCAATCGAACATCTTGCTGGCCTATATCCAAAAATTTTAAAAGCACAAAAACAAACATGAAAACCTGACGCTTACGCATGTTTTGCAAGCATCGTATACACGTGGCTCAATTTGCCTGGGTGTGGCTCAACGTGTCTGACCTAGTGCCTCAAAACTCCCCATATGGAAGGAAATTTAAGCCGTTTTAAAAAAATCAAAAAAATTTTCATAACTTTATAACCAAGCGCAAGAAATTTTATTGGAAGCACAATGAACGAGACCTAAGCGATACCGAATAGTTGTGCAACTTTGAAGAAAACTGGATGTTTAGTTCAGCTTCCAGAAAATTTTAAAATTTACTATGTTCAATATGTCTGACTTACCCCTACGCTTTAAGGACGCACAGTTGAAAATGTGCGAACAAAATGCATTATATTTGGTGAAGTAGCTCACTCAGAATTAGGGCCAAAAATTTTGAACGAAGTTTGTTTGAAAAATGTTCAAAAAGCACTAAAATAGCCATTACAGCATGTAATGTTTCAAAATTTCACCGGGAGAGCATACCCCCGGACCCCCCTAAAGTTTTTCTGTTTTTCAATCTGCTTCAATTAGCTCTGCTGAAAAAAAACTACTCTTGAAAAAAACCTCTTCTAAAATTTCTTGCTACGCCACTGCATCGCCCCATGAACAACAAATACCATTTTCGCAACATTGTCTTGTCATTTGGGTTCAGAATTCAAGCAAAATTGTGGACGAAAACACCCCCCCTCAGTAAAAATTTTCTACTTCGCACACTGCCTACGTCTGCGCGATGCCAAGACCTTTTCTTCTTTAGAGAATTACATTTTGGTACCGAGGGGGCCCGCATCATATCTCTGCCCCGGGGCCCGGATTTTCTCTCGACGGCCCTGCTGGCCTAGGCTAGGCCTATAGTTTTTTTTACCAAAAATCAAAAATTGGGTAAGGACCCTACGGATGACGCCTCGCTCTCAACAAGTTTGACAATTCTGTCCTTATTCCTTCACAAAATTTACTTGAAGCTGTCGATCGGATGATTGCTGACTGATTTCAGTGACTACAGCAAGCGAAAGAATATTCCTTCAAAAACATTTTCCTACACCATAATTTGCTAGGACCAGCAACATTTTTTTTTTTTTCATGTTAAATATAGAATAATAAGGTGTGAAAAAATGTTTTAAACTTTTGTGCAACCTCTATGGCTCCGACAAAACAAAACTACATCAACACTGATGCTTTCGATATCCCTGATTGAACTAATAACAATTTCTTACTAAAAGTGCCCCGCACAGTCGCGTAACAAAGTAGCTTTTGTGTAAAACAACAACGCATCAGCAACAATGGAACTGAAATTTCACTCTTTGTTTAACATTGGTTAACTATAAATACAAGCGCTTTGACTTTATGAAATGAAATAGGCTGCGCAAAAATCTGTTTTATGTCGCTCACAGACTCGAATAAACATAGATAACTATTGGAAGAACGGAAACCGGCCAGGGATGTGGAAGCGGTCGTATTTTAATGGAAGCGGAAGCGCGAAAAGTATGCCGCTTCCGCTTCCACACCATTTAACAAAGCATACTGTAAATAACTTATTAGATATTATTTCATTCAATTTATTAGATATTATTTTACAATGCTAGATTCGCATGGATGCCAGATCTCATTGTAGTAGACCATCACTCTTCGCTTTGCTTTCAGATAGTACTAACGGAGATCGCTTTTTCGTTCAGCTTTCTCTAAATTTTGAAATAAAGCAACTAATTTATCAACGTGCTAAAAGCAATAGTTGACTCTTTTGCAATTACAATCATGTCGCGAAATGGATGGAGTACTGTGGTAGGCCTATCAACATTTTTCTAGTGAAGAGAGTAAGATTCGTAGCCAAGTTGTAGTAAAAGACTCCCAGGATTGTGACTCAATCATTCCTTTACACTTTCGTTTGCTTTTTGCGAATTATCTTTAAAAAAACGCTTGCTAAAGTTTGACGAAGAGCTTTTAGCGTGCCAGAAAAAAAAGTTACGGTTTACGCTACCCAGCGATGGCGGACTAAAGTGGGGGAGCCCAAAACCAATGACAAGACTTTCTTCACTTACAACCAGGGCCGGCAGTGGCGTAGCGAGAAATTGTAAAAAGGGTGGGGGGCATAATTTCCACTTTTTTTCCAGCGTCTTTTTTTTCAACAGAACTAATTTGAAGCTGATTAAGAAACAAGAAAAGCTCTCGGGGGGTCCGGGGACATGCTCCCCCGGAAAAATTTTGAAAATTTACATGCTGTAATGGTCATTTTAATGCTTTTTGAATAATTTTCACGCAAATTGTGTTTAAATTTTTGGACCCTAATTTTGAGTGCTTCGCCAAATATGATACATTTTGTTCGCACATTTTTAGGTATGCGTGCTTAAGACGTAAGGCTTATAGCTATCGAAGAGGTTCGAAATTATAGAAGAATTGTATGCATCAAAAACATTTTTGAAAATGGCTGGTGGGAGGATGCATATCCCTCATCCTACCCCTCTGGATTCACTCCTGGCCATAAGCTAGAGAAACCATCAAAAGATTCTGGCATATTTCAGTCACTTGACACCATTAGTATATCGTTTTTGTTTACTAAAAGGCAGAGTCAAAAGAGGAGGGGAGCATGGCACAATGGCCCCGCCCCTAAATACGCTCCTTAGGGCCGAATTTAGACAATAAGAGGCCCTAGGCTATTTGATCACACTGATTGGAAGAGCAAAAAAAGGTCTTCACATCCTCAGATGTCCTGTTTTCACTGAAAATATCGGTATAGTGAAGAGCAAAAGAAAAAGTATACACGTCCTCAGATGTTCTGTTTTCTACTGAAAGCATCGGTGAAGAGAAAAAAATAAGGTCTTCATTGTTTGTGATGAGGCCCCCATTTTCTCCGAGGCCCTAGGTTTCAGCCTGCTTAGCTTATATGTAAATCCGGCGCTATGACTACAATCCATATTTATCCTGTCCACATGTGACATGTTTGATTTATGTGGGCTTCAGACCCGCAGGTTTCGCTTCTAGTTTTTGTTGCCCCACCCCACAAACAATTTTTCAAAGAAAACATCGCTGGATTTCAACTCTTTCCCGGGTTTTAATTTTGATGGTAGGTGTATTGAGTTTCAAACACATTCATACAGAGACAATATTGTAGAAATAAACGCGTAAATTAGGGCCCCCCCTGAAAAAAAGCGGGGGGGCCAGGGCCCCCTCGGCCCCCCGCTTCCGCCACCTATGGCGCTACCGGTTACCAACGCACTAGTAATTTACTAGCAAATTTCGGTGAATCTGTTTGGAAGCGGAAGCGATAGGCAGGGCATGCTATGGAATGGAATGGAAGATGATTTTTACATATTCCATTCTGCCGAATTTCTTCCATTCCATACTGAAAATTTTCCATTCCATATCCCATTCCATACTAAATTTTTTTTCTGTATTCCATTCCATTGTTCCATACTAATGTAAGGTAACTTAACAGTGTAATTTGTAATCACGAACAAGCACCAACGGCTTGACTGCAGAAATGTCACATCGGTGGTGGCTGGCGCGTTGCTGGCAACACTGTGTCAAATTTGGCCGGCTCGAGAATTAAACTGAGATCTCCCAATTAAAGGTCGGCAATCAAAACCACTACATTAAACATAATGCAAACATTAGAACATCATGTGTGTGCTCAAGTCAAGGCTGTTACCACAATTACAGTGTTTTCAAAGAAATGATAATACGGTTCATACCGTATTGAAATGTTATGCAAAGCACAAGATTCAAATAAAATACAAAATTTTTTCAAGAACTTTTCAACATGCACAACCCTAATAAGCTATCACAGCAACATAGGAATATCTTAGTTGTGAATGCGACTTATGCATGTCCCACCTTATTTTCTTTACCTAACCCGTATTAACCAAAAGGGGGCAGAATCACTCTTCCCCAGGCGAGAATGTAAGAAACCCAAACATTTGATGCATAAACTTACTCAGCACAACTAGTGTAAAATACCAGCAAACAGCAACACAAAATAATGCACGACAAATCGCAATGTTTCGACCTTATGGGTCTCATCAGGTGCATGACAACCAAAACAAATCACATCAAAGCAAAGTCCTTAAAGGAACATCCCAATCCAAATCCCAAGTTTGGTATAAGCAGTAGTAATCATTATAACAAGTCAATGAGTTTCTACTTCACAACATCAAGCTAGGCTAACTTTAGATTACAGCATCAATTTAAAATAGTTAAAAATTTGGCTCAGAACATCTGCCAAAAAAAAAAAAAAAACACAGTATAGATCATTTTGAGAAGCCAGAAATGCTTTTCATCGTTCGAAAACTAATTTATGCAAACCATTTTTTTTTTTTTTTTTTTTGGCGGTTTTTTTTTGGCAAATGTTCTGAGCCAAATTTTTAACTATTTTAAATTGATGCTGTAATCTAAAGTTAGCCTAGCTTGATGTTGTGAAGTAGAAACTCATTGACTTGTTATAATGATTACTACTGCTTATACCAAACTTGGGATTTGGATTGGGATGTTCCTTTAAGGACTTTGCTTTGATGTGATTTGTTTTGGTTGTCATGCACCTGATGAGACCCATAAGGTCGAAACATTGCGCTTTGTCGTGCATTATTTTGTGTTGCTGTTTGCTGGTATTTTACACTAGTTGTGCTGAGTAAGTTTATGCATCAAATGTTTGGGTTTCTTACATTCTCGCCTGGGGAAGAGTGATTCTGCCTGTCGCGTTCACCAACACACACACACGTTGTATCGGCTATTGGCAAGAACACTGATCCTATCTGACATAAGTTCAGCGGATGTCAACTGCTAACCACTCAGCAATAAGTTAATTTTGAATCAATCTATTGCTAGGCCAACAAAGTAGTAGGCGATTCAGTTAGCAAGCATACGATACGACACGTTACACTACGTTAAAACACCTTACTCACTTCACTGAAAAACAAGAAAACAAACCGAAAAAATAATAGGCTTAGGCCTATCAGCAGTAAAACAGACAAACTGTCTTAATTACAGGCTCCTCAGTCCTCATAATTTCAAATTCAACATACACAGACTAACCTTAACCTACACCTACCTCGGCGATCAATTACTAAGCACAAACACTCTAACTTAGCTTTAACAAACAATAAACAAAGGAAATATCTGCTCCAAATTCTATCACATGGCCTCGAAAACTCCATAATTTACAGAACAAAGAAAAAAGCTAATTACGTCATACAGGGTTGCCAAAATTAGTACGATAATAGCAAAAGCGGATTTAAACAATTCCGCATTACACAAAGTGTAGCGCTAACACAGCCGGCCCAATGCGAGTTAACACCATAAGCAAGTTACGAGCATTTAAAAAGGGAAAGCGCTACTAAAAGAGCAACACAGTAAGCAAAGACAAGTGACAAACACAAGTACCATCAATCAACTATTTTCTCTGGCAACATGATCTCAAAGGGCAGGTTAACAATCGTCAAATTATCAGTATAAGATTACACATTACACAAAAATACAGCACATGAACATGAAAATTCAATGCAATTAGAAACAAATCACATCCCAAGCTTCATGATGAATAGATAAATTCAGGGCATGACACGATCGTAAGTTACACTTTAATAAGCCATACATTAGCTTCATAGTGAATAGTAGTAGCACAATTACTTCAAGTTTAAAAATACAGTCAGTATAAGTTAGACCTACAAGAAAAATCTGATGAATTACCATACGCAATCGCGTTAACATAGATCATCGATCCCAGAAAATAAAGGAGGTAAACATGAATTAGCACGCAGTTACAAAAAACTTGAAACATTCATCGATATCAAAGGTAAGATGAGACTATTATGCCGTCTGTAACAGTAGATATACGACGAACCACAAACGATAAGCAATACACTGATGATAGTCTTACGCAAACTAAAAAATATATAAGCTTACAGTTTACACGAAATCGTGAACGAAAAAGAAAGAAATCGTGCAGAAAAGATGCCAATACTCAGCTGAGTACAATACATAAAAAATTAATCAAAGCTCACACATTACGATGTGTCTCAAGTACAATAAGACCAGTCAAATGATGACGTCTCGGTAGCACCACGGGGTGCTTGACATTGTGGGGCAATTCCGAGCGTTGCAAGCGCCCGCCAACTCTGACAACGCCATCATCATCAACAAATGGACAGTAAGCTAGCAGTGGTCGAAAGTTGTTTCCCCTTTTATCACGCTTATCGGGGTCAGCAGGAGCAGTCTTTCCAACAATTATGTTCAAGACACCAGCTAATTCCGCTCTTTGAGCAATACGAATCAAGTTTGTTAGAGCTATTTCATATTCACTAGCAGTTATAGGACCAGCATCTACAGTCACAGCCTTCTCAGGACTAATGCGATTAAACAAAATTTGTCTCACACGTAGCCACCTTGCGGTAGCTCGAACAAGGCGAGGTAAAGAACTGTAATGTGCAATAAGCCGGTCAGATAAAATATCACTTTCTATCGTGTTCGAAGCAGATTGAGCGCTCGCGTCCGCGCAAGCATTAATGAACACATCACTGTTACAAAGGCAATCATTATCGACATCAACAGCAGGAACAGGTGAAGGCCAGTTCTCTTCACTCTCCAATAAAAATTTAGGACCAGTGAGCCATTCTTCAGATAGCTCGACCCGGCACGGACTGACTCCACGCGAAAACGGATCTGCAGGATTCCGCTTCGTATCCACCCATCGCCACTGGTTACATTTGGTTATACGTAAAATCCGTTTTACGCGATTAGCTTCAAACACGGGCAATCTTTTCGCAGCGTTTTTCAAATAACCTAAGACAGTTTGTGAATCAGACCAGAACACCACAGAATCAAATTTACAATTGAGTTCTCTAGACACACACATCAAAAACTTCGCTGCTTCATCGGCAGCGTGCAACTCGGCTCTCGGAGTAGTTGTACATTCGACAGGTAATAACTTGGATTTACCCACTACAAAGGATATCGCAGTGTCATCTTTGCTACGCGTCAGGAGGAATATTACGTACCCATAAGCAACTTTGCTCGCGTCACGAAAACAATGCAAGTGTGTTGTTTCAGCTTCACTATATCCAGACAGGCAGCGTGGCAACGTTATTCCGTCCAGATTGCTTAAAGAACTTTCCCACCTGGACCAACGTGCCTTTTCTTCGTGCGGCAAATTTACATCATCCCAATCAAGATTTAATTTTGAAAGATTACGTAGAATCAACTTTGCCGGTAAAAGAAATGGAGCGACAATTCCTAGCGGATCATACCATCGGCTGAGATACGACAGCAATCCGCGACGCGACAAAGCATGATCACTGTTAGCAGAAGTCACACGAAACAAATCAGAACTTGGAATCCATAGAATGCCGAGCGTCTTTTGTACAGCGGTATCAAATTGCAAATCAAGCCCGTTCACATGTGGCAACACGCGTTCATGAGATAAGTCTTTCAGAATTTCAGGATAATTACTACAAAATTTCATCAGTGTAAAACCCCCAAAACTCAGCAACAGATTCAGCTCTTTAATTAATATTTCAGCAGCTTCAGAAGTTTCACAACTTTTCAACAAATCGTCTACATAAAAATTCTGTCTTACAGTTTTTACAGCATCATCAGAAAAACACGATTGATTGTCTTCAGCAGTTCGCAACAAAGCAAAACCAGCAACACTAGGTGAGGAAGTTAAACCAAATGCGTGCACCGTCATCTCGTAAGTTTTTATGGGTTTATCAGGATCCCCGTCTGTCCAATACAAAAACCTTAAGGCGCATCTGTCTGAAGGACGAACACGTACCTGGTAAAACATACTCTTTATGTCGGCCACAAATGCGAATTCATGTAGACGAAATCGCAAGAGAACACCAAACAAGCTGTTTGTGTTGTTGGGTCCCTGAAGCAGTTTCTCATTTAGCGTTGTACCCTCGAAACGACTGGAAGCATCGAACACAATGCGGAATTTATCGGTTTTGGTATGATGATGCGGGATGTACCATACCTTGCCGTCTTGAGCAGTTTGTTCATTAGAGTTCAGCTCAACTGCATGTCCTAATTCAATCATCTCATTTATCTTGCTATTGTACTTCGCAAGAGTATCTGGATCTGACTTTAATCTCCTTCCCAAACTATTTAATCGTGACACTGCCACGACACGATTATCAGGCAGCTCAGGATTATCAGCAACCCAAGGCAATGCAATTTGATAATTTCCTTCTGCCAAAATGTAGGAGTCATTCATGATTTTCATAGCACGGTCGTCATTAATAGATGGAGCGCGCACATCAGGATCATCGCTCTCATCAACTTCCCTGACACTACCACATGTAGGACATTGTTCTTCTTTCAACGAATAATGTTTCATGGTATCCAACAAGGCAAGATGCGGATCACCAACTTGGGTCACATGACATGGATGGCTAGACGCAGTGGGACATCGAACGTCACCATCTGTCCCATACAGAAACCAGCCAAGGACGGTTCGGCCGGCGCAAAGCTGATCCTCACCAGCTTCTCTCTTATCAATAATTTCATGCAACATCCTATAGTTCAATCCAATCAACAAATCTACATTTTCACGATCAATTATGGGTATATCAACATCTGACAAATGTGGATAACGTTGAAAATCGTCTTCAGTAGGAATACTTGATCTTAAATCCGAAAGTTTATCCACAACATGCACATCTGAGAGAGTAAAACTTTGTGATTCTCTCAGCCCTTGTATTTCAAAGCTAGTCTCAAATGTACCAGATACTCGACTGTTGCCATCGGCCATACACAAACGACTACACACAGAAACACCATCTAAACCCAGCTCGTCATAGAGCTGTCTAGATATAAGATGTGTATCAGATCCACCATCAAGAAGCGCTAATACGTTACTGCAAGCACCAGTCTTGGGATTAGTAATGCACACAGGTAACACTTTAAGACGTGTTCTGGCACGCTTGATGGTCATAGTGTGAGCCGAAATAACGTTATCAGACTCAATCATAACAACAGCAGACGCGGTAGTAGCAGACTCACCGTTTTCTTTTATATCAGTCGAGTGGAGGCTATTGTCAGCCGGGACATCTGTGCGATGAAGTAAGGTGTGGTGGAAACCACTGCAGGTGGAGCAGCGCCGAGTACTCTTGCAGTCCTTACTTTGATGTCCAAGGGATAAGCAATTGTAGCATCGTTTTTCAGCCTTGGTCTGAGCAAAACGATCCGCTATTGATAACGACTGGAACTTTGAACATTTCCATAATGCATGCTCCATTGGCCTACCACACTCACAGAGCTTAGACTCTCGTGGCTTACGTGCAACATCATATTTGGCGGTATTTGTAGACAATTTTGAAGTGCCACTTTCACCCACTAGTGCTTGTGATCTGGCAGGCCTTATTCCAGCCCTTTTGTTTCCGGCGTTCCGAAAGTAATTCTTGTCAGCATATTGAGAACCTTCTAAGAGACGTCCAAAGGTTGAACTAGCTTCAGTCTTACATCGACCAACAAATGACAAAACTTCATCAAACGGAACACGCTCTAGTTGATATCCACGATCCACAGTAAACCGCACAAACCGTTTACGGAGCTCAGGAGGAAACCTCCAAAAGACAGCTTCAATGGTAGCAGTGGCATTCAAATCATCCTCGGCTCCAGCTGCTAGCATTCCTTGACGAATAGTCATCAAATCAACGTGAAAGTCTTCTAACCCATCAGCTGTAGTGCGAACGACTGGGCCTTTGCGCAACCGCTGAAGAAGAGCATTCACCGTTCGCAAAGGGGAACTGAAGGCAGTCTTAAGCTCTAACAAGGCATCAGAAAGAGCAATTTTTGGAGATGGGTTCATCATATGGTTATTGACTATCCTACGAGCACGGCCTTTGGTGGCCAATGCAAGCAATTGCAAGGCATGACCTGGGTCTGATTGCGCATAGACTCCAAGTATTCTATCCTCAACTCGTCGGATAAATTGATGGTAAGTGTGCGGATCACCATCATACCTGTCTTCCATCGGAAGAGCAGGAGTTTCTCGGTATCTGACAAGCACTTTAGAGAGCTCATCCACAGTTAATCCGACCTCATTTGCTTTACGAGAGTTAGAGTGCACTGATATACCATCATCAACCACAGCAGTGGCCGGCCCATACATAACTGGGGATTCAGAAGTATGAGTTGAAGCCATCTGTTCCCTTTTGCACTCTACCGTCGCACTTGGAGGATTGGAGCAAGCAGCTAGATCAGCATGGTGTTTCACATCCACCATACCAACATCCTGAGATTTAAACACAACTCCAGCACTAGGTGCTATCTCAACAGAATCATGTTCCACACTTGAGGTATCATCATTCATTACCTTGACCTCGATCTCCGCCTCAGCAAGATCACATCTAGCTTTTAATTTGCGACGTTGTGCTTCCAAGTTGAGCTCTTCAGTTAAGGCTTCTAAATTTAACTTCGCTTTGGCTAGCTTCATAAGACTTCGCTTACGTTCTCTTTCACTAAATCCAGAACGCGTGGTTGAGGTTTGAGTAGTGGTGGTACTACTTCTACGAGAAGCAAGTTCTGGGTTTAAATTATTGTTTGGAGCATTAGATGTTCCAACATTAGCACTGAAATGAAATTGAGATGTTGCAGGGACATCATCACGGATTGTTAGTGGTAATTGCGTTTGGGTTTCCATATCAGTCAACTGCAGCAGTCTAATTTCAAACTCTCCATGGCTTACACGCAAAGCAGCAATCTCACTCTCTAATGTACTGCGCTGTTGAGCAGTAACCTTTTTCAATTGACTTTCTAGAATAGCCCGCAAATCATTAAATGCTTCAGTGATTTGCTCTTTTAAGAATGAAAGAGCTACCATACTTCCTTGCTGAATTGCACGTTCAGCTAACTCTAACAGTGTATTCAATGATTGTCGTTTCACATCTACATGTAAATCTGCTGCAGCTACATCAGCAACATTTGGACCTACTTCAATTTCAGCAGCAGCAACATTAGGTTCAGCAACATCAATCTCAGCTTCAACAACAGCAGCAGCAAGAGGGTCAAATTTAACACTCATTTCAAACTTATTCACAATATTCAGATGAACATCAAACAATATTAAGGTGTTTTAAAATGTCGCGTTCACCAACACACACACACGTTGTATCGGCTATTGGCAAGAACACTGATCCTATCTGACATAAGTTCAGCGGATGTCAACTGCTAACCACTCAGCAATAAGTTAATTTTGAATCAATCTATTGCTAGGCCAACAAAGTAGTAGGCGATTCAGTTAGCAAGCATACGATACGACACGTTACACTACGTTAAAACACCTTACTCACTTCACTGAAAAACAAGAAAACAAACCGAAAAAATAATAGGCTTAGGCCTATCAGCAGTAAAACAGACAAACTGTCTTAATTACAGGCTCCTCAGTCCTCATAATTTCAAATTCAACATACACAGACTAACCTTAACCTACACCTACCTCGGCGATCAATTACTAAGCACAAACACTCTAACTTAGCTTTAACAAACAATAAACAAAGGAAATATCTGCTCCAAATTCTATCACATGGCCTCGAAAACTCCATAATTTACAGAACAAAGAAAAAAGCTAATTACGTCATACAGGGTTGCCAAAATTAGTACGATAATAGCAAAAGCGGATTTAAACAATTCCGCATTACACAAAGTGTAGCGCTAACACTGCCCCCTTTTGGTTAATACGGGTTAGGTAAAGAAAATAAGGTGGGACATGCATAAGTCGCATTCACAACTAAGATATTCCTATGTTGCTGTGATAGCTTATTAGGGTTGTGTATGTTGAAAAGTTCTTGAAAAAATTTTGTATTGAAATGTGTTTATCGATATACAGGAGGCGACAATGTACGTGATTACATCATTTTTTGTTTATTTCATTTTGATGTTGAATTTCGTCAGGGCAACGTGAAATCAACAAATTGTATCGGTCAGTTTTTACTGCATCATCGCAGGTATCAAAGATGCTTGAAGCAGGGAGTCAAATCCTTTGAAATATTGCTCATGTTCCGGTTATGGTTCAAGAAATTTAATTTTTTACGGTTCGATTCAGGTTCAAGACTTTTCAAAAATTTGGGTTCAGGTCTGGTTCGGGTTTAGTTGCACCAAAATTTAAAGGTTCGGGTTCGGTTCAGGTTTACAGATTTGAAATATTAAAGGTTCGGGTGTGGTTCAAGTTCAATGATCTCAAATTTAAACGGTTCAGGTTCGATTCGGGTTCACCGAAAAAAAGCGGTTTTTACCGGTTTGCGGTTTGGGTTCGGTTCGACTCCCTGGTTTGAAGTCATCTATCTAGATTTTAGATGACAGGAATGAGACTCAGTGCAAGTTAGCTGGTTACAGGAGAAAAATAAAGTCAAAATATTTCGTAAATTAAACGTTTCGACAGCATAAATTTAGCTCAATCAGCTCTCAACTGTCATCATCAGCAGCATACGCAAGGCAGTTTGAAACTCTGTCTTGCATATACTTGTCGTCCTGTAGGCCTACTGCTGATGATGACAGCTGAATTTACGTTGTCAAAATGTCCTGTTGCTGTTTTACCTGATGCTAAAATCAGTATTAGGCAAAATCTTATCGAATTCTCTGAAAGTAATCTAAAATCTTATCGTTTAATCTCAAAAACTCAATAATCTGATTAATTTTGTGGTAGGCCTACAAAAAGCAAACTTTTTATTTTACCGTACTGGTGTTGCAGGGAGCAGCAAAACTCGCTGCTCTTATCGTGTAAATAGTTTGCGTTACGCTTTTACTTTGTATCGTTTTGTTGTACATTATGATCTTGACCGGATGCAAATGACACATACGTCCTGTCCACTTGTGTTATTTCTGGTTAATGCGTCGCCGAGGAGTTTTAGTGTCGCGATCACTACAGTGTTTAATGTGTTTGTGTCGTCGGGGGGTAGGTTGGTTGTGTTGCTGAGGGTGGAACTTGGAACTATGGGGTTGCATATGTGGAAGGGGTAATGCCACAGTAAGCTGACGTTCATTTGAAATCTGACAAACGCGCTCTTTAAAATTAGATTCCCCAATAACCTACTGTACGTTCTGTGATGTAAGCAGGGTAAAACAATGCGAATTTCTCTCTTGCAGTTCGATTGCTGCCTTTGCCAAATGTATTAGACTTAAACCCTATGTAATCTTACTACAAACGCGAGTAATTCATGTAATTTTTGTTTGCATCTGGTCAGGTTTCTGTTTTCGGCGATATCTGTCAATAGCGTATAGGGGCAAGCTTGCATTATTATTATTTTATTTGTTTATTTTTCTGCATACTCCCGTTCACTGTTGACGCTGAAGGCGGAAACTTTGTTTAGTTTGTTTATTCTTTGCTTGCTTTGCTTTTTTCGTGAAGGTGCGATCACACTGACAGGGATGCTGGGACCTTTGTGGCGTTGTGCGACATCGCATCTGTGCTGATGTGGTGTTGGAATGGGATGGGCCTGCGCAGCGTCTCGAAAGTCTCGGCGCCTCAGTTGGTGTGTTCGCGCCTTTATTCTGCAGGTGATTCTCTTTTTCCTCTTTTTTTTAGGTGTCACGACCATGCCTGTTGTTCTTGTTTTTTTGCGTGTGTGTATTACTATCTTCATATCGCACGTTTTAACGCTTTGTCGTTGTGTCGTTACCTCCTTTTCTTGAGTTTCTCTTTCTGTAAATGTGTTCGACGGTACCTTCTTCTTTTTTTCAAGAATAAAAAGCTTGATTGATTGATTACCAATTACAATTTGGCTTCATTCTTCTTCCTTGAGCAATTTTCGCTTTTACTGCATTGCGAATGCGTGGTGTATTTCTAAATGACATCATGGAACTACTGACTTGCTTGACGCAAGCAAGTAAAATTTATGACGCAATAATCTCAGGCCAGATACTGTACGCATCACATTGAATTTGAGATTGGTGATCAGCTTTAAAATGTGTAACTTAGAATTAGGCAAGTATGGAAGACCATTCTGGGCATATTCCATATTCCATACCAAAATTCTCCTTCCATTCCATACCATTTTCCATTTCATTCCATAGCATGCCCTGGCGATAGGTGTGAAAGCGGAAGCTGTTAGCAAATACATATCGCTTCCACATCCCTGCTTAAGGCATAAGGGCAGTACACTCACTGTTCATGGGGTGAACTGTGAAACTCAGTCTTTTGTCATTTAGCATACCAAAATGCGTTTTAGCAAAAAAAAGAAATGATGCTACCCGAGTTTATTTTATGCCATCCTGATCAAGGGCCTGGGCCCACATTGTCCAAGCCTATCAAGAGCCCACATTTTCCAAACTTGTCAAGGGTTTATGTGAAAACTAGAGTAGCGCACGAGCTAACCCAGCCTAGATTTTAACGCGATCACAACGTTCAATCGTCAACAAGCACGCAGTTGATACCACAAGTGAGAAATAATTCGACAATCATTGCATTATATATCAATCGAAATGCTAGTGGTACTAGCTTCCCGGGAAATGTCAGAAGTAGGCTACTTCAACCACAGAACGTCGTTCTCTAGAGGGTTGCGCCACACTAGAATCCTACTTGGATGTGTAGGTAAAGCGAGCATAATAGGCCTATATCACCTTACAAAAATATTAATGTTTGTTGTTGGTCTTCCTAATCAGCATGGGCCCCGAGGTTATTTGCCCCCTTTGTCATAATAGGCCCTGTGCGTGAAGACTATGATTCGATTTCCATCACAAAGTTAAAACTCTGCTTTGAACTCCGTGTTGTTGTAATCCTTCTCCGCTTATTGCCGCTTTGTTTTCTGTGGTAGGCACTAGAATAGACGAAGTTTTCTGGTCTGTAGGATAAGATTTGTCACGTGACTTGCCAATGTTTTTCGGAAATTCAATCAACATGAGTGCAAATCCAGGGGGAATGGGGGATACATCCCCCTCAATAATCAGAGAGTATCCCCCCCAATATATTTCATGGAAGTGGAAAATTTCCCACACGAGCCAATTTCATCCCCCCAAAATCGAAAAATGATCAATTTTGCTAAATCATCCCCCCCAATATCCAAAAATAGTCAATTTTGCTAAATCATCCACCCAATGCTCAACATGCATTTGCACCCCCAATCGAGCGTCTATTTTGGTTACTATTTTTCAAATCTTATTCTACAGACCAGAAAACTTCGTCTATTCTAGTGGCTACCGTTTTCTGCAAAGGTTTGTATTCGGTGGAGTGAGGTGACCACTGTCATTCTGGCAGAATTTCGACGAAAAAGAAAAGCAAAAGTGTTGCCCTTTCAAAATTGAAAATGCAAGCATCGATTTGTCAGAACTGCTGAGTCAGAAGTAATTACGCGTAGTGTTTCCAGTATTCAGTCTAAAAATCATAACAAAAAAGTGCAAAAGAATAATCATATTGCAATATTACTACATTTTATTACACATATGTTTCAAATTAAACTTGAATTGCAATTCAAAATGCTTTCAAAAAAATAAAACACTTTTGGCATAAGTCAAAACTTATCGGAAAAAAACACAGAAACACTTAAACTGCTTGAACCCTCGACATCGTCCAGACGACGCTCAACGACCCAAGACGCGTTTCAATTCCAGACGAAAATAGAAAGTGACAGCAAAGCTACAACAAAAGAAGTTAAATCAAATTAGTCACGGCAGCCACAAAAGCAACCGCAAAAGAAACATAATCATGTTTTATGCAACATTGCAAATAGCAGTTAAAACAAACATACACTTTCGGATAAACATCAAACATCCAAAATTCACACAAACAACAAAATACAAACCGATAACGTGTAAAGTTTACCAGAATTTGTCAAATTCAAAGCTGCTCTTTAAAAAAATTGCTGTTCTTAAATTGGCCAAAATGTTGGCCCCTTGCCAACGGAATTTCAATATCGACCCCCAGGTCTGAGTCAAGGTTAATGTTACACATCAATAGTAGAAACAAAATGTCGAAAAACATTTGCGAAACTCGACCTCCAAATATCAGCAGAATTGCCAACCCTAAAACTGCTGTTTTTCGCAAAAATCCCGTTTTTAAATAAACATAGTTAGTCCCTCACCAACGAACATTCAATATCGATCCCCCGGGTCTGAGTAAATATAATTATTACACATTAACAGGTAAAACAAAATGCCGAAAAACATTTGCGAAACTCGACCTCCAAACATCAGCAGAACTGCCAATCCCAAAAGTGTTATTTTTCGCAAAAAACTATGTTTCTAAGTACAGATAGTTTGGCCCCTCGCCTACGGACATTCAATATCGACCCCCCGGGTCTGAGTCAATATTATTATTCCACATCCATAGTAGAAACAAAATGTCAAAAAACATTTGCGAAACTCGACCTCCAAATATCAGCAGAATTGCCAAACCCAGAATTGGTATTTTTCGCAAAAACTCCGATTTTAAGTAAACGTAATTTGGCCCATCACCTACGGAATTTCAATAACGACCCCCCGGGTCTGAGTCAATATTATTATTCCACATCCATAGTAGAAACAAAATGTCGAAAAACATTTGCGAAACTCGACCTCCAAATATCAGCAGGATTGCCAAACCCTAAACTGCTATTTTTCGCAAAAATCCCGTTTTTAAGTAAACTGATATTTGGAGGTCGAGTTTCGCAAATGTTTTTTGACATTTTGCTTTTACTCTTGACGTAGAATATTAATATTGACTTAGACCCGGGGGGTCAACATTGAATGTCCGTTGGCGAGGGGCCAAACTATGTTTTATAAAAACCGGGATTTTTGCGAAAAGTAGCAGTTTTAGGTTTGGCAATTATGTTGATATTTGGAGGTCGAGTTTCGCAAATGTTTTTTGACATTTTGTTTTAACTGTTAGTGTTTAATAATTATATTTACTCAGACCTGGGGGGTCGATATTGAAATTCTATTGGTGAGGGGCCAAACTGCGTTTACTGTACTTAAAATCGGAGTTTTTGCGAAAAATAGCATTTTTGGGGTTGGCAATTCTGCTGATATTTGGAGGTCGAGTTTCGCAAATGTTTTTCGACATTTTGTTTCTACTATGGATGTGTAACAATAATATTGACTCAGACCCGGGGGGTCGATATTGAATGTCCACTGGCGAGGGGCCAAACTATGTTTACTTAAAATCGGGATTTTTAGCAGTTTGGGGTTTGGCAATTCTGTTGATGTTTGGAGGTCGAGTTTCGCAAATGTTTTTTGACATTTTGCTTCTACTATGGATGTGTAACAATAATATTTACTCAGACCCGGGGGGTTGATATTGAATGTCCGTTGGCCAGGGGCCAAACTATGTTTACCTGAATATTGGGAATTTTGCAAAAAATAGCAGTTTAGGGTTTGGCAATTCTGCTGATATTTGGAGGTCGAGTTTCGCAAATGTTTTTTGACATTTTGTGTCACCTGTTATTGCGTAATAATAGTATTGACTCAGACCTGGGGGGTCGATATTGAATGTCCGTTGGCGAGAGGCGAAACAGCGTTTACTGAAAACCGGGATTTTTTCGAAAAATAGCAGTTTAGGGTTTGGCAATTCTGCTGATATTTGGAGGTCGAGTTTCGCAAATGTTTTTTGACATTTTGTTTCTACTATGGATGTGGAATAATAATATTGACCCAGACCCGGGGGGTCGATATTAAATGTCAGTTGGCGAGGGGCCAAACTATGTTTTTTTAAAACCGGGATTTTTAGGCAAAATAGCAGTGTGGAGTTTGGCAGTTCTGCTGATATTTGGAGGTCGAGTTTCGCAAATGTTTTTCGACATTTTGTTTCTACTATGGATGTGTAACAATAATATTGACTCAGACCCGGGGGGTCGATATTGAATGTCAGTTGGCGAGAGGCGAAACAGCGTTTACTGAAAACCGGGATTTTTTCGAAAAATAGCAGTTTAGGGTTTGGCAATTCTGCTGATATTTGGAGGTCGAGTTTCGCAAATGTTTTTCGGCATTTTGTTTTACCTGTTATTGTGTAATAACAATATTGACTCAGATCTGGGGGGTCGATATTGAATGTCCGTTGGCGAGTGACCAAACTGTGTTTATTTGAAATTTGGGAATTTTGCGAAAAATAGCAGTTTGGGGTTTGGAAATTCTGCTGATATTTGGAGGTCGAGTTTCGCAAATGTTTTTTGACATTTTGTTTTACCTGTTATTGTGTAATCACAATATTGACTCAGACCTGGGGGGTCGATATTGAATGTCCGTTGGCAAGAGACCAAACTGTGTTTACTTGAAAATTGGGATTTTTGCGAAAAATAGCAGTTTGGGGTTTGGCAGTTTCGTTGATGTTTGAAGGTCGAGTTTCGCAAATGTTTTTCAATAGTTTGTTTTTACTGTTATTGTATAATAATTATATTTACTCAGACCCGGGGGGTCGATATTGAATGTCCGTTGGCGAGGGGCCAAACTATGTTTGCTCAAAAACGGGATTTTTGCGAAAAAAAGCAGTTTTGGAGTTGGCAGTTCTGCTGATATTTGGAGGTCGAGTTTCTCAAATGTTTTTTGAATTTTTGTTTTTGTTATGGATTTGTAATCAGTTAATAGTGATAACTCAGACTGGGGAGCTCGACAGTGAAATTCCGTTGGCGAGGGGCGAAACTGTGTTTATTTAAAAACGGGATTTTGCAAAAGATGCAGTTTTGGATCAGCCGTTAGCTCAGTTGCTAAGCGCACGTTTTCGATGTGGGAAATTTACGGTTCGATTCCCGGCCGGTCAAATCGACACAGAGTCGCCAACGGCTCGCCACTGTTGCGACGTTTCTTCGGAGTTGTGTTGCCCCGCGCTTAGTCGCGGAGATGGGCCCCGCAACTCGTTACACGTTTCCTCGTAGTCCGGCAAGTAGGCTATAATGAAAATTTAATTTGATTTGATGGCAGTTTTGGGTTTGGCAATTGGCTCAGATTCGGGGGTCGATGCTGAAATTTCGTTGGCTAGGAGCTAAAAACTTGGCCAATTTAAGAACAATTTATTTTTAGTTAGCAGTTTTGAGTTTGACAAATTTTGTAAAAGTTTTCACATTATTGGCTTGATTTTTGAGGTTTGTATGAAATTTGGATGTTTAATGTTTACCCGAAAGTGTATGTTGTTTGCAATGTCGCATGAAGCATAATTATGTTTCGTTTGCTATTGTTTCTGTTGTTGCCGTGACTAATTTGATTTAATTTGTTTTGTTGTAGCTTTGCTATCACTTTCTGTTTTCGTCTGGAGTTGAAACTCGTCATGCTTGGTTCAGCGTTGTCTGGGCGATTTTGAGCGTGCGCCGTTCAAGCAGTTTAAATGTTTTTGTTTCTTTTTTCTTCTAAGTTTCAATTTATGCCAAAAAAGTTATAATTTTTTGAAAGCATTTTGAATTGCAATTCAAGTTTAATTTGAAACAAATATGTAATAAAATGTAGTAATATTGTCATATGTTTATTCTTTTTGCAGGTTTTTGTTATGTTTTTTTGTACTGAAGAGTGAAGACTGGAAACACTACGCGTAATTATTTCTGACTCAACAGTTCTGACAAATCGAAGCTTGCATTTATAGTTTTTAAAGGGCAACACTTTTGCTTTTCTTTTTCGTCGAAATTCTGCCAGCAGAACTATGCTGCCAGAATGATAGTGGTGTGAGGTGAGGCACGCTCTGTGCTGGTGTCATGAGTGTTGCGTAATGGGTTGCACTATTACCTACACCTGTCATGGAGTGTAAAAAACCACTAATGAAAGAATTGTAGTGACTCAAACAGAGACTGAGAGAGTGAAGAATTGAATTTATTTCAAATGATGTTTAAATTGTTAAGTACTGGTTTCTGGGTTGAGGGTTTTACTGCCTTAGATAGGCCTACCGTATTTCATTAGACTGTTAGACTAGTACCAGTATATCTGATTAATCTTATAATCAGTGAATTGCTCACACAGCGCATTTACAGACGAGCCTAGCTGTTTAACAGACTTGCATTCAATTTTAGTAATGTCCATCTTTTTTTACAATCCTGGTGCTAAAAAAACCTTGTAGTCTACACTGTATAGGTCAAGTTGTCTGGTTGTAAAGCACCACTAAAAATATTAGACTACTCTATTCTTGCTGCTTCAGCTATCTTTGCAGTTTAGGCAGTTTTATGTGCATGTCTAAACTCTTGGGCAAATGTGGGCATGTTAATTGTCTATCAAAGTAGTCTAGTGTTAGTGTATGCTTTGATATTCAAAGCAGAAGCCCTAGAGAAAGTTAGATCAAAATGGAAACTATGGGATAAAAGCTTGCATGAAAACAGATTATTAACTAGACCTAGACAGCTAGATACCAGTACGGTATGCATTAAGGCCTATGTACAGGGTTGGAAATATCAATTAGAAATCGATAATCGATACTGTTATTCGCTACTTTTTTGTCATTGAATGCAAAATTTTGTTGCTTTTTATTTTCATTATCGAGTGCGTCTTTTCCTTACTTTTTTGCCTGGTAAATCGATATTAATTATTCGATAATTTTTTAGGTTAAACAAAATTTTTTTAAAAGCAATTATTTGTTTTTTTTTTTTACACTTATATGCTTTTGTTTCTTTGGCATTTAATATTATCCTTCACCTAGATATGTCCTTCACTTTTTATGTTAAATCAAACTGGTTTGATAATTTTTATTAGCCAGTGCCGGGAAACTGTTTTTGTATTTATGTATGTATAGGAGAAGGTGGGGTTATTTTGGACATGGGGCTAGTTCGGACCAACCACTTCCGGTTTTACTTTAGCAACATCATGTGACCTACAGCAGTCACCACAATCTTTACTTTCAATCGCCATCTTGGTTAAGTAGCAAAAGCAAGTAGTTTTTTGTTGAACTTCATATTCACGATTTTTAACAAAAAAGTGAAATCAGATGAGACGAAAACGTAAGGTTTTGTGCTAGCATGGCAGCAGTTTAATCTGAAGTCTGGTATTGATACCAGTCAGGCATATATGAAAAACACGCAGACAAGATGAATTTAAAAAAAAAATTAAGTTATGTAGGATGAGTTTGCCATTTGCTAGTCAGGCTGAGCGTGGGGTTAATTCGAACATACATAACAAACCATTCAAAATAGCATGTGAACGTATTGTTTTCAAATTTGAAAATGATTTTAAATCAAATATAAAAATAATTTTGGCACGAAAAGCTGTTGCTTTCGAATTGCCACTGCTACAAATAACTGGGTTTTCTCGACGTCCATTTTTACGATTTTTAACTTGAATTTTGAACAATGGAACATATAATTTTACCAAACTATTGAGATCATGCATAGTCTCTTTCTTTCGTTCGGTTAATTTCGTTTGAATTCTTTGTTGTAAACTTTTAAAACTGTGAATTTAACTGAAACGAGCTGGTTTTCTATCAGCGGAAATTGATGCAGAGCGCTTTTTCATCGCAATAAATTTGCCTTCTTTTTGATGTTCGAGACTACGTCACTGCTTGTCCGGACCTACCCCACTATTGGGGCAAGTTCGGACGTACTAGACCACCTTGCATTTTTGTAAGTAATGGCCTAATGCTTGGGCTATTGCACGCACTAACAATTTCATATTGAAGTCAAAGAGCTATCTACAGTTTTGTACAAAGAGTTCGTAATTCCACGTTTTTAATCTTGCTCTAGAGTCACAAAAGTAAATTTTGTCCGAAATAACCCCATCTTCCCCTACACCAATTACAGCATGTGATTTTTTCTATATTATGCTGTGTTGCTACCACTATTACCTTTGCTGTAATTTAGCTTGCTCTCATTTGTAAGATGCCGTATGTTGTTCTTAGGTGTTTTGTTCATTCATACTGTGGACTATCAGTATTGAGCTGAGTTTCCAAATGTTTCAGCTGTGTTTCTTTTTTAGGCAATAGCCTATTTTTCATTTTGTTTTTTGTGCAGTGATGTTGTTCAGTTTTTTTCGTTATGCCAAATTTGTATAGTGTTACGAAGATTTTGAGCATCCATGCTACTGACTGTTAAATTGGCCCACTTGTGTTTTTTCAATGCCTATTGTCCCTATTATGCTTATTCATTTCAACAACAAATGATTTTGCAAACTACACCACATTCTTGGCGAAATGTGCTGTTTTTTTTTCCATTATTTTGTGATGCTGAATGACTGTGATATTTTAATCGATTGTTTTCTTTTTTGCTTATTATCGATACCGAATTTAGATATTGCTCGTAGATATTTTGACTATTGACTGCTTTTACAATACTTTTTAAATATTCATTCACCATTGTGTTTTGTTCAATAGGTTATAGGCTATCTAATACAGGTAAGAATTGTGTTGTGTTTTTAACATCGTATGAAAAACGGTGTATAATCAGGTCAGAAGCATTTGACGTAGGCTATCAAACGTAAAAATATTCAAAAGCAAAATTGCTCGCAGATGACTTCTTAATCTTGATAAATGGGAAAAGTACTGGTATTCATGTTTAATACTGTGTAACAGAATTTTCTGTTTCTCTGATACATACATACATGACATTGTCTAACCTGTTTACTCTTAAAGATAACCTCAACATCTTCTATTCTAATTCTTTCAGTTTTTTCTGGGGTATATGTGCACTGCTTCTCTGTCACTGTTGTTTATGCAAACCATGCAGCATGTCAGCCAAGCAACCGCTTTGTTCACTTAAGCGATCATTAGAATTATTTTCAATGGTGTGTCAATCTATTTCAATTTGTAAATTTAGGCATTTAGTACAATCTATTCATGAGGAAACAGGACATAAGTGCTGTTGAAGCATCTTTGGGCTGCTAATTGTTATATTCAAGAACTTTGGGTCAAGTTTATGCATTGGGACTTTGCCATTTTGCCTATGTCTGATTGTTGCAGATCTAAAGTTTGCGCGTAGAAACAATGGAGTTATCAAGTCAGTTACATACAGATATTAAGTTTGAGCCATGATATTAAAATATGTTGATGCTATTGTTTGCGTTGATGAAAAGTATCGATTTGAAGTTATCGATTATCAATTATTCTGTACTTTTTATTTTTGTTATCAAATCAAGCCATTCTTTACTTTTTTCTGAGGTATCGAATATTGAATTATTCTCTACTTTTTTTGTTATCGATTTCCAACCCTGCCTATGTATTTAACATGCAATTGAAGTCTCCGTGTCAAAATTTTTTTCTGTATATAAATTTTCATTAGGTACCCCATACCGGTATTATATAAGCACATGTGCAGTGTGTATGTATGTGTGTATTAACTTTTTTTTAACATATCTTTCATTTTTTGTTTACTTTTTTGACGGTGTACCGGTATATTTACAGTACATAGACTGAATATTTTTATGTCAGTAAAATCTCAGAAATGCTAAATACCTTGTGCTTTTTGTTGTGTTTGTTTCTTCGTTCTTTTTTTTTTTTTTTTTTTTTTTGGCTTTTACTCAGTTATCGTAAGTAAATCACGGGGGCAATTGACTTGGTAGACTGTATGGTTGTTTCACTGTCCCCAATCAGGAGATGGTTTTCACACTCTTCATTGATAAAGTTATGAGTGAACATGTTGTGTGGTCGTACTGCGCTCCTGATGATTAAGCTTGTTGTTGCAAGTTCAAGCAAGAAAAAGTTAAATAACATCCTATGATTAATAGAAGAAGAAACCTTAGCCTGTTAGCACTGAGCAGGTTTGCATGTTGGTTTCATCTGACCATACTGTAGAGGGGTCCTACTAAACACCGCAAAGGACTGAAACACCGCCAAGGAGCGACAAAGGACTTACTAAACACCGCAAAGTGCGACAAAGGACCCGATAACCCCAAGCCTAACCCTAATTCCAAGTCCTTTGTCGTTCTTTGGTATGGTATGATTCCAAGTCCTTTGTCGTTCTTTGAGATGTTTAGTAGATCAATTTGAAATCCTTTGTCGTACTTTGCAGCGTGTAGTATATAAGTTCTTTGTCGCTTCTTTGCAGTGTTTAGTAGGACCGCTGTAGAGTGCAGACTAGAGTAAAAGAAGGAAAACTACAGGTTTTATGGACTAGCTGTGAGTAGACTACCAGTGTCACTGTGTAGTGTATGGTACTTTTCTTGGGGCTCATTTGAATTAAGCTGCCTCTTATAAAATGTCCACTCAGACAGTATGTAACATGTCATTACGTAAAGCCATTTGCTTGCATTGTTATAACATTTAAAGCAGGACTTCCCCGCTGATGTTCAATGGCACCAGTGGGGAAGTCCTGCTTTAAAGTGAACATTTTATAAGAGGTGGCTTAATTCAAACAAACCCCTTTTCGCCAAACCCTGAATAAACCGGTACACAACAACTGACCGCCGCCAACTGACCGCCAGGACAACTGACCGCCATGCAAACTGACCGCCAAAAACGCCTAATTTATTTACAAGAGTTTTTGCCACATGAACAAATCCTGAACAAACGTAACCCGTTCCTAACTGGACCTCAGCCTAACCGAACCTAACCAAGGCCGAACATAACCCCAATCGAACCTAACCCTGACCACATCTAGTCCCAACCGAACTTTACTCAGCCAACCTAACTCTAACCTACCGAACCTAACTGTAATTAACCGAACCTTACTCTAACTAACCGAACTTAACTCTAACTTACCTAACCCTAACCGAACCCAACCCTAACCGGACCTAACCCTAACCGAACCTACTCCCCGCTGTGAGCCTGTTTTCAAGCCTTGTCAAATTATTCAGTGCACGAAGCATTTTCGCTATGATACAGAGCACGGAGCTGTTTTTCGCGGTCAGTTGTCCGTGTTCGGAATAAACAGCTCAGATAGCCCAGTGGTTAGAGCGCCTGCCTATTACGCTGTAGACTGTGGTTTTATTCCGAGTCGGGTCAAGTCAAGTTTATTTAAATTGTTCAGTATGCAATTAAACGGGCACAACACTTGTAATTAGCAAAGAAAATTGCTTAGCTGCGAGTGCTAGTATATTTAATTGCACACTGTGGACGCAGTGAAAGAGCAAAAACTCACTGCATGAACTGCATCCACGTTCATTTGGAATATGCAATAAAAGAATATACATTTGGAGTAACTTCTAAGCGAGCTCGTTATAGCACTTTGATTGCTTTCTTGTGATAGAAGAATTATGCCAATAAATACAAAAAATGGTAGCTATACTCCATACAAAATAATATTGCAGAAGCCACAATTTGCTAACTTGTATATAGTTCAGTTCAATATGGAAGTTTTGAATCTTTTGTTCTTACTCCCGTCAAAAGCTAGTGGTACCAGTTTGCATGACAGCATTTTGGTTTTGCAGGTCTACGTGTAGATGTAGCTGTGTTTGAAATAATTGGAATTCAAAAATGTCTGAATCTTCCACTGAACTTCCAGTTAAACCAGATAATATGAACAATGTCAGTAATTTTGTGGGCAATCAAACGAGTGCTCATTCTGAACATAAGATTGTTTTAAATGGACATTACTATTGCCGTCGGAGTGATGGGACTACCCATGTTGCTGAGATAATTCAAAAACGACTCAACACTCTGCGTGGTAATTGCCTTGAATACTATGTGCATTATCGGGGCTTCAATAGACGTCTGGACGAATGGCTGGATTCAAGTCGTATTGATACTTCTAAGCTTGTACCCGAAAGCAGTAGTGCTGTTATTAAACCTGGTGAGACTGATGAAACAGCCGATAATCGCATGACAAGAAATCAAAAAAGAAAGCACGATGAGATAAATCATGTTCAAAAATCTTATGCAGAAATGGATCCAACTACAGCTGCCTTAGAAAGAGAACATGAGGCCATCACTAAAGTGAAATATATTGATAGAATCCAACTGGGAATGTATGAGATTGATGCATGGTACTTTTCTCCATACCCTGATGAATATGGAAAGCAGCCTAAATTGTATATATGTGAGTATTGTTTCAAATACATGCGGTTTGAAACCACGTACAGGCGACACTTGGGCGATTGCACATGGAGGCAGCCACCTGGTCGAGAAATTTATAGAAAATCAACAATTTCTGTCTACGAGATCGATGGAAAAGAGAATAAAATCTACTGTCAAAATTTATGTCTTTTGGCAAAGTTGTTTCTAGATCATAAAACATTATACTTTGACGTTGAGCCATTTTTGTTTTACGTCATGACTGAGGTTGATAGGGAAGGTGCTCACGTGGTTGGATACTTTTCGAAAGAAAAGGAATCTCCTGATGGAAATAACCTTGCTTGCATTCTTATTTTGCCGCCTTTTCAGCGAAAGGGCTACGGAAAATTTTTAATCGCGTTTAGTTACGAGCTTTCGAAAGCTGAAAAAGTGATTGGTTCTCCAGAAAAGCCGTTGTCTGATCTTGGAAAGTTGAGCTATCGCAGTTATTGGACCTGGGTTTTACTAGAAATCTTGCGAGATTTTCGAGGCACTTTGTCCATTAAAGATTTGAGTGAAATGACCAGCATCACTCAGGCAGATATAATATCTTCTTTACAGTCGCTAAACATGGTGAAGTACTGGAAAGGACAGCATGTTATTTGTGTTACTCAAAAGCACATTGAAGAGCATTTGAGATCTCAGGTCTTTAAGAAACCTCGACTGCCAGTGGACAGCACTTTCTTGAAGTGGAAGCCACCAAGAAAGAAGCCATCTTTAACAAGAAAAGATACTCTGTCACACAAGAAGTGATGTTCATTGCATGGATGCATTTTTCCTTTACATTGATTCGGATCGTACGAGTCGTGACAGAGCTTCTAGCCACTTGAACTTCAGTGGAAATAAACTGCCATTAAGGTGAACTTGTGAACACTTTGAATTGACGAAAGCATCGCTCATCGCATAGCGTTGTTGCGAACAATTAAATATTGTTACATGTAGATGGCAAAATTATTGTTTGGTGTACTGTCGGTCTACAATGGGAAGGGCCGAACTTACCAACAGGCTTGGCAAGCTGAAGCCTAGGGCCTCTTCACGAACAACAAAAACCTTTTTTGAATTCGACCATTTAGACTTTTATAAACGTAGCGATGAGTTGGATCATTGGTTACCAGGGCCTCTCATTGTCTAAATCCAGCCCTGGTAATGGGTTATTAGTTGTGGCATGGTTGTCCTGTCCATCATGTTCTCTTTTTCGTGGGCCAGATGCCCGTAGACTACTTAACGAGTGTCGACCGAGATCACTGTCTCAAAATTATTTCTGGGTTTTGTTCTGATCTGGTTATGCGAAATCAAATTTGTAACATTTGCAAATGCGCTTGCTCATTGCTAGTTTATCATCATCCAATATTTTTCGCTTGGGTTTATGTCCTTAGTTTTTCGGTAGCAACTAACAGTGCCCGTATCCGTTTTCAAATATTACTTTATTAACGAGAATTTGTGTGCTTGTTTCTATTTTTTCAAGGAAAATATTTGGTGCTCAAAATGTACTTGTAGGGAAAGTCGATCTATTTTCCCACTTCGAGGGATCTGGTTTCCTTTTTCAAGGGATTCGAATCGGGCTTGTTATATGCGGGAGGCAGGTCTCCCTCATTATCCGACGGTTTGACGAACTGTAGTTTCATCTTCACGCTTTGAATTACAAGTTGAGAATTTATCAATTGGACTATGATCATATGAACACATGCTGTGCGCGATGTCATAACCATGTTCAATTGTTCATTGCTTGATTACATAGACGCAAGTTTTAGCAGTGTGCAAATTAATTGACTCATCTCAAAAAAATATATTTATTCAATTTATTTCCATTTCAAAGCAACAACAACTATTTTCAAAGGGAGATACGGCCACATCTATCTGTAATCAACTCCATAACTCGTTTTAGCATTGATTTTACAAGTTTTTTGTAGTTCTGAGTGATTTCTTGGTCGCGTACCACACGTCAATTAGCATATAGCATCAATAAGCTTAGTTTTGGTTGTGCAATCCCTTTTTAATAGCCGAATTTTTACTATACTCCATAAATTTTCAATCGGATATAGGGAGGGCGAATTCCCAGGCCAGTCAAGAATCTTGATGTGATTTTCTTCAAAAGTTGTTTTCATTTTTTTGCAGTATGGCAGGGAGCCAACTCTTGCTGAAAAATTCCTCCTCCATTGGGAATAACAACTCTGCTGTGTGTGCGCCCTAAAATAGCTTTAAAGGTATTTGATCTCCTTTCCTGTTTAAGGGATGATGAATGCCGACAAATATATTGATGTAATGTAATGTCAAGTGGTGAAAGACATGGAAGGAGCATTTCCCAACGGAGGAGGAATTTTTCAGCAAGATTTGGCTCCCTGCCATACTGCAAAAAAAAAGTGAAAACAATTTTTGAAGAAAATCACATCAAGGTTCTTGACTGGCCTGGGAATTCGCCCTCCCTAAACTCCACTAAAATTTATGGAATATAGTAAATATTCGGCTATTAAAAAGGGATTGCATATCTAAAACGAAGCTTATTAGAGCTTAAATTGACGTGTGGTACTGTAACCTAGAAATCACTCAGCACTGCGAAAAACCTGTAAAATCAATGCCAACACCAGTTATGGAGTTGATTACAGATAGAAATGACCCCATCTCCAATTGAAAATAGTTGCTGTTGCTTTGAAATGGAAATAAATTGCAAAAATGTAGTTTTTAGTGTTTTTTTGTGGTGAGTCAATTAATTCGCACACTACTGTAAATACGCGACTGCAGGTCTGTTACTTAAGTTAATCCACCGAGCCATTTCCGTATTTTTAATTTCTAGCGAAAAAACAAAAACAATACAATAATACCACCTCAAGCTAAATGACAATTAGAAAGTGTAAAAGCTTTTATGGCATTACGAGCAAATATTAAAGCAATTACACAATAATAGAATTAACGATCAACTGAAACAACAGCGAAGAGCAAAGCTCAAAGAAGACGTAAAACAATAGGTGCCACATTGCACATAAGCACCACCCTTGCAAGTAGTGCATAACTAACAAAGCCTATTTTCACAAAAAAATTCTGTTCTCCGTTTATAATGGTTTGCGAATCGAAATTTACATCACCAAGTATGTTTTTCGATACAATGCAGCTTCTGCAGTAAGGGACATCAAAATTTTCGCTTTCAAAAAATGTCTACACGATCTGATTTACAGAATGCATCACTGGTAAAACTGGATTGTTTCCATTAACCACTGCACAGAAATGTTAATTGATAAAAATACAATGATTTGCCAGCACATTTGTTTTTTTTTATGTTGTACAGGGTGATCCGAAAGTAACTCCCTATTCTAAAATAAAAATGGTTTGTTTTTGAAGTGTAATTTCTTCATTTATTAAACATGAGAAAAAAGTGCATTGCATGGACTTCCATTTAAAATTCAATATCTTTTTATTTGTTTATTTAAATGTGGTTGAATTTTTTAAAAATTATTATTCATCACAATTAGTATGATAATTTACAAAACATGATTTAACTTTATTTCAAATTTAAGTTAAATCTATTAAAATATAGAAACAAGAGCATAGATGTAATTGCCGCAGACTGAGTAACTTACTAACAAAAACTGAGAAAGTTGTCAGTAATTTTGAATAAGTCATAGTTATTTTAGAATAGGGAGTTACTTTCGGATCACCCTGTAGTTGATATGGCTAGTAAACCACCACACATTTACAGTAGAGTTGGGAACAGTTATTCTAACATCGCCAACAATTTCAGAATGAATATACATATGCATTAACTGATATTAAGGATAAGTAACCCGTCTTACTCTCTTTGCAGCCAAGCCTACATTCAGAATCCCTGAATTATTTAACAACGCCAAAAACTATATAAAAAGAAAACCAAATTAATCGCAACCGATATTTTGTCTGCGTGTTTGGCTTTAACATTGTTTTTTAAAGTTTAACCAGAACAGCTTGTTGTATATGGTTTACTATCCTGATTGCTGGTAGCACTAGCAGTATATCACATCATCACAATTGCTGAGAAGCGTTGTATAATCAATATAGGTAAAAACGCTTGTTCCTTCTCAATTCAAACCAGTAGTTCTCAAACCTTTTATGGTTTGTGGCACCTTTCTTAAGACTCTCCACACCACAGGCCCCCAGCTCCCAGTAAAATGTTTTGTCCGTATTTCATTCGCAGTGGGTCAAGCTGTCCGCTGCCCCCTAAGTGGTCAATTACTAGTAATAAAACTTACCCTTGTGGCCCCCTAGGAGAGCCAATGCCCCCCGTTTGAGAACTTCTGATTTAAACGCGGTACAAAGCAGAGAACAAAAACGTAGGCCAGTGCAAGCTATTTTGATAACACCCAATGGAGTTAAGTGCACTTGCGTTAAGCAAAAAGGAAGCTTGTTTATCAGAGACAAATCTTACAATGTTTTCACTCACAATTGCACTCGCAGCGATCATTAAACGATTCTTCATAAATTAGTAGTAACCTTGATTTCAACTATGATGGCTATGACCAATGTTTAATACTAAAGGTAAAAGACAACCGATTACTAGAACCGCAACGTCTACTAATGAAAGTCCTTTGTTGTTTCCATTTGAATGAGAAATTTCTGGCAAGACATGAACGGTTGCGACGTACAAAAATGTACCAGCAGAAAACAACATAGCTAGTCCTGTAGTATTCACTTCACTGTGCAAAATCCTATCATTCTGAAAAAAAGAACAAAACAACAAAAACAGTTATACATATTGAAAAAAAAATCTAAACAAATAACGTCACAGTCGCGTAGCCGAATCGACAACTTCGTATCAGATCTCGGCCCTAAATTTTATTATACTGGCATGTGGTAAAGTTTTTATCGTTTTTTTAAAGGACTTGGTGGCGAATCAAAACTCAAAGGAAAAAATCTATTCCAAATTTACCTAGTCGCCCAAACAACTTGTATCAAAAAATCAAATCTTTATCATAGCTCCGGTATTGCGCCAAAGCGTATAATGAGTGGCGTGGCACATCTATGCGGTTCAACGCCTGGGCAACACAGCTCTGAAGAACGTCGCAGCGGTGGCGAGTAGGGTGTAACAGTCCAACCAACTTATCCATGCTCCAGTTGTTTTGGATTGTGAAATAGGCTCACTTGATAAAAGATAAAAAATTGAAAAAAGTTAGTTTAAGCAAGCCACGCTCCCTTTTTTTGTCGCGCCTCCCCCCCATATTAGTCAATTTTCTGTATTTCGAGTTCTTGTGATCATAGAGACTTGGTTTTTATATCAAATGATGCAGAATGCTCAAATTTACATCCAACTTGTGAAGATACTATACCTCTAAAATCTTTACTTTATGAAATAATCTAGAAAAAACGTTTTGATGGCAAAATTGCACCGTTTTAACAAAAAAATATGTATATACGTGATCATAGCTTGAATGAGTAACCTCTTTCAATCCTAAAGTTTCTGAACGGTTTATCATTCTTGACATTGCAAAGAGTTTTTATAGTGTACTTAATTACACAATTAAGGTACAATAGTCAGAGCTGGGCACTCGGTACTTTAAAAGTAACGACGATAACGGTACCGATACTTCGCTAAAAAAGTACTATCGGTACCGACAACGGTACGTTTTTAAAAAAGTAACGACGATATCGTTACTCAGTACCGAATTTCGGTACTTTTCAAACGAATTTTTTTTTTAATTGGTTTTTGTTTTGGTTTACGTCTTGCAAAGCAACGAAATTGAAACCTTATCATGTGGTGCTAGTGTAAGATCTGAGTTGTAGTCTCGCAAGAATCTTGATACTCCAAGCGAACACGTCGGTTGTATCAACAAGGCGACAACGGCACGCTTACTAAAACAAGCATTCTCATTTATGGCAACATGTATAATCTGTTGATCTCCTGCATTAGTATGAGGCTAGGTATAAGGAGTATCATCATCAGAAATTCGCCCTGGAGAGCAAAAACTTTTGTCACACCCCTGCTTATCAGGCTACGTAGCTACATTCGAACAATATTAACGACGTGAAAGAGCTTAAGGCTTATGTACGAAAAAAATGTCGCAAAGTTTCTTGCTGTGTGAATTTTATCATTGCATTGAAAGAGAATGTTGTCATTTTCAATGCCATTTTCAGTAGAGGTTGGTGTATCAGTAGCAGCCTACTCAAAAATTTTAGATGAATCAAAATCTACATTTTTCTCAGAATTTGCAGGTCTATGGTTTTACTTTGATTCAATGACACAAAAACAAATTTTTCCTTATAGTCTAAACCAGTGGTATTTAACCTTTTTTCACAATCCCCCCTTTATGGAAAGTGTGGCTCCAAATTGCCCTCACAAAGCATTGAGCAAAAATATAAAAAGGTCTACACATCCGCAGATCTACTATTTTTTCACTTAAAATCGGTGAAGAGCAAAAAATATATCTGCATGCGGCCCGCAGTTTGCCCAGCTCTGGCGTTGAAGAATTTTTTATTGATTGTTACAAAAATTCGTTATTTGCAACACATTTGTAAAAGTTTTTAACAGGTCATTAAGTATGTTGCTAATAAATTTGAATTTATTTCTACTAATTCACCACAATTAAAAATCCGACAGTCTGCTTCACCTTATCTTATGATTCCTCTTGGGTGAAACAAACTGTCGGGTTTTAAATACATGTTATTTAACTGTGGTGAGTGAATTTGTAAATTTGCTCTAACTGAATTCAGTTATTGAGCACTTTTTGAAACACTGATTCGCATTGTTATTAAATTTAGTTCTACTCATTGTTAACAATATTGGTAGTAGCATAATTCGTCTATGACGGCACCTCTAGGGGCTTTTAAAAAACTGCCGTTACAGGCGAGTTGACCTCATAGGCGCACGCAGGGAGGGACTACGGTGCCATGCCCCCCTCCCCCTTTGGTCCTGTAATAAGGTGCTAAAACCCAACTTTTAGTCAATAATTTCTCAAACTAATAATGGTTGCAGCCTCCTCTCATTTATTTTAGCCAAGCTTCTGCTTTTAGACATAGCTGCAAAAACATTTCTGCATTGTCTATAGTGACTGCACTCACTGCATGTCCTTTTTCGACAAAAAAGTTTGCTAAATTAAGTGGTTTTTATGTGAAAACCGCAAAAATTTGTTGGCGGCTGAAATTGCGTCCAACGTTATAAAAATGTTTCAAATTCAAAGCATTTATTCTGAAAACGAATTCGGACCGGTAACCAACCTCGCACGGGGCGGCAGCCCGGTGGTTACCGACTACTGATCTACAACAACGTGGTTTCGCGGTTCTTTCCGAAGATGTTTTTCGCGGAAAAACCCGGAAAGTTTTCCGCTTTTGCTCTCTTAAGTTTAAAAGTTTTCCGCTTTTGCTCTCTTAAGTTTATTCAAAAAAAGTTACCGATATAACGAGTAAAACGGTCTAAAAAGTAACGACGGTACCAAAAACGGTACTAAAATAGCACCGTGGTACTGCCCAACTGGACAATAGGTAACACATATAATAAACAACAAGCAGTGGCATGCTTTAAATGAGTGCAATAATATGAATAATAAGCATGGTTGATGTATCCTTTAATCTGTGTCTACGTCATCTGCGTCACTGAATTTCTTCTTGTGAAATGTTTCCTTTACTTGACCTATCAGCCGTTCACATGTTGTTACTTGGTTGAAAATTTCTACCTTTTCCTAATTTTTAATTCATGTTGCCTCCAAAAGTACCCTTGTATCACGTCTCTCATTGTTGGCAAACTTCTTAGTTGTGTGAGCTTTTCTATGACACTCGCATTGTCAAGTATTCCTTGACGTAGCATTGCACCTTCCAGAAAAATGAAATGTTACTGTTGAATATAATTACTTACAGACAATTGACAAGTTAAACGTTTTAAAGCAATAACATCACAAAATTAACTATGCAAAAAAGTCTTCTATTGTAGTACCGGTACAGAACGTTTTTGATATTCACTGTTTTATCATAGCACCTACGCAAAACTTCATAGTAAGTCATGCTATTTTCACATGTCGCCACTTAGGCCTACACTGTTACCATTCAAGCAGCTTAACTAATTAACTAAGCGAATGGCATCCACCTAAGTCTAAAAACCATAGCTTGAATGAGTACTAGTCAGTGTTTGAAAAGCAGTTATGCTGAGGATCAACTGATCTTAGTTACATCTAATGCAAAAAAGCAGCGATTGCTTAAATTTAGTTAACTATTTTGAATTTGAATCAGAAGAGCAATCAATGAGAAGAATCATGCATCAATGGTAATTGAGATTACGCAAGAGTTCAAACAGCTAATTCTCCTTACTGGTAAAAATAACACTGGCCAAAAAAAAATTTTTTTTTTCGAGTGCCATAGATATTTTAACGGTTTTAGGGTAATTTTGGGCCGCTGAGTCCGAAAATGACATCCGTTTCTGTGAATTAGCTCTAGTTTTTGAGATGTCGATACTTTTCGTGTTTGATAAGGGAAAAATAGTTAACTTTTGTATCTGCTAAATGTGAACACAAATATCAATAACATGCATACTGGAAATGTCTCTTAGGTAGTATGCATTCCTTAGTCTCCATGTCAGGTAGTGTAATATGTCTAATTTTTGATGTAGCATTCAATTACTTCAGTATAGTAAGCTACAGAATACACTCTTTCGCGATTTATTACTTCAGACTCCATTTTCCATAGAACACGTTATTTAGCTGAGTGAATGTTGTTGTGTGGTATCTTTAGCTTTAGAAGTGATTTCCTCAGCTTTCGGAAAACTGTACACCATCAGACAGTAAACCAGGTGATAGGAGTGCAACAGTAGGCTTATCATTCTGATAAGCTGCAGTTTCTTTGTGATGCTCACCGCATGTACGTCTGCACTCCCTTTAGCTATCATGTCATGGCAGATCATGTCAGTATCTCATTTTGCAGCTATATTTTTGCAAACTAGTAGTTCAAAGTTTAATAGCTCTGTAGCCAGAGAAAGGAATATTATCAGTCTAGTTTGAACTCATACTCACGTGCCTAAAGTTTGAAAATTATGAAGGGTTTCGCAATTCAAGTAAGAATTGGGTTTATTAGTGAAGGTTTGGCCATATGCTTAGATTAGCCACTGATAGGGTATGTATTTCCCTACAACTAAACTGATAGTGACAACCTGTCGCAGTTTAGTACAGTGTTTATTCTTTAGCACAGATTTATATGTACTTAGGATATTGAAATCTACATATTGATTTAGCTGTGTTCAAGAGCTATGAGTTCATCACGAAGAAGCTGTTGCCATAATCCTGACAAGTTTTGTTACATCTGTGGGCAATATACATTCAAAAAACAAAGGAAAGCTATCACTGATTTTGTGAGGAAAGTGTATCTTGCGTACCGGTATTTTAAAGTGAAGCTTGGTGACCAAGATAAGCCATGGGCACCTCATATTGTCTGCAAAGCATGTGTAGAAAACTTGAGAAAGTGGAGTAATGGTACGCTTGCAAGTCTTAGAATTTGGTGTACTGACGGTTTGGATGGTTTGGAGGGAACCAAAAAACCATTTCGATGACTGCTACTTCTGTTTGGTGGACCTAAAAGGATTTAATCGTCACAAGAAAAATTCTTGGAACTACCCCGATTTAGAATCTGCTGGGCTACCTGTGCTTCACTGTGAGGAAGTATCTGTGCCTGAATTTAGTGATTTACCTGACATATCTATGGGATATCATGAGTTTCATGAAGAGGTAGAAAGCTCTGCAAGTGACAGCGTTGGAAGTGCGTTTGAAAGTAGTTTATCAGTTCCGGAATAATTCAAGCAGGAAGAGGTAAGTGATCTTGTCAGGGATCTCAACTTATCCAAAGAAGCAGCAGAAATTCTTGCATCCCTACTCAAAGACAAAAACTGCCTTAGAACAGGAGCTTCGATAACATTCTACCGAACAAGAGAAAAAGAATTACTTCCGTATTTTAGCGAGCAAAACAAACTTGTTTACTGCAAAGACATTGAAGGGCTTCTACTAAAAATGGAAGTGCCACAATATAGAGCTCCGGAGTGGCGTTTATTCATAGACAGTTCAAAGAGAAGCTTAAAATATGTCTTGCTACATAACGGTAACAGGTATGCACCTCTCCCAATTGGCCATTCAACAAAACTAATGGAAGCCTACAGCAACATTAAAACGGTGTTACAGAAACTGGATTATGACTCTCACCAATGGTTAATCTGTGTAGACTTGAAAATGGTGAATTTTTTGCTTGGCCAGCAAAGCGGCTTTACAAAATATCCATGTTTTATCTGCCTGTGGGACAGCCGAGCGCGTGATGATCATTGGGTGAAAAAAGAATGGCCTCCTAGAGATTCCATGAGAGTTGGTGAAGCTAACGTGATCAACGAACCTTTAGTTGCCAGAGAGAAAATCATCCTTCCACCATTGCATATCAAACTTGGTTTGATGAAGCAGTTTGTGAAAGCCTTGCCTGTAACTGGGGATTACTTCAACTATATTTGCAGAGCATTTCCTGCTTTGACCATCCAAAAGCTGAAAGCAGGCATTTTTGATGGTCCTCAGATTCGCAAACTCATAAAAGATCCATGTTTTGTGCAGTCTATGACAGACACGGAGTCCGCTGCTTGGCAATCGTTTGTTTTAGTCGCACAGAACTTCCTTGGAAACCGAAAAGCTGAAAATTACCAAGAGTTGGTGGAAGGCATGCTTTCCAAGTTCAAAGATTTAGGTGTGAAGATGAGTATCAAGATTCACTATCTCTTCAGCCACTTAGATCGTTTTCCCGCAAACCTCGGTGATCTAAGTGAAGAGCATGGAGAAAGGTTCCACCAGGACATTAAAGTCATGGAAAAGAGGTACCAGGGCAGGTGGGATGCCCACATGATGGCTGACTACTGTTGGAGTCTTCAACGTGACTGCTTGGCCGCGTCATATTCCAGGAAGTCTTACAAAAGAAAATTTGTAAACATCGACTAATTTTTTTCTTGATTGATTAATGCACTTTGATAGCTTACTCAATATGCTTTGATCTTTACTGAAAGTAGTGTTTGTGCTTTGACTCAACCGGTTTTTGTATTACAAAAATATGTTTATTGCTAACATTGCCTAATTTTCTGATTTTTGGCTAGTTTTTCATATTAAACATGGTTTACATACAAAAGACCTACTGCGATAACGGTTGCTGTCTTTCATGGTATGGAATCAACAATGAAAGAATACTGTGTGGATATGCTTGAGACGACGGATACAGCCTTATCAAAGTTGTAGCATAAAGAGAATGCCAATGCTAAAATTTGCATATGTTTAGCACTTTTTTGAAACAAAAGTATGGAATATCTCAAAAACTAGAGTCAATTCGGAAAAAGCAATGCCATTTTCGGATTCAGCAACATCAAAATACCCTAAAACCATTGAAACTTTCCTGGCACAAAAATGTGTGTTGACCAGTGTAATTATTTTTGACTGTTGTCAATTTGATTTCTCACATTTGCTTTTTAAACATTGACTTAAAATTATTGATTTTAGAGTAGACTTTTGCAGAAGAGCAGTAAGTGATAATTGAATATCAAAGTGTTCCACTTAATTAATCAGAGCTATGTACCATTATATGGACAACATTGCTCTTGTAGGTACGGTACTTGTCACTATTAACATTACAACTTAAGGTTGGCCCTTCACTGAAACTGAATAGCAAAAGTCTTTTTACTATTTGGTTCGACTTCTTTCTACACATCTTGTTGTAAGTATGCTATAGCTTACAATAAGCTGCAATCAGTGACACATAAGCATTTTCCTCGCAACTTCACCCAAAACACAGCTTTTCGCCATTTTTCAAAAAAACACAGACTTTAGAGGTATAGTATTTTCACAATTTGGATATGAACTTGGGAATTCTGCAACATTTGATTTAAAAACCAGGGGCGGTATACTGCTCAAATTTTGTGCACTTAACGCAATGCGTTAACTTAATGATCAAACAAAGTTAACGCATTGCGTTAAGTGTTACAAAAGTTGAGCAGCATACCGCTCCAGGTCTCTATGACCACCAAAACACAAGATATAGAAAATAGACCCAATTGGGGGGGGACGCACGTGACAAAAAAGGGGAGCGTGGCCTGCTTAAACAAACTTGTTTTTCAAAAATTCTTTTTTCTCACATAAAGTTGGATGATTTCACAATCCAAAATTATTAGGGAGTAACAATTTGTCAAAAAAGTGTGAAAAATGTTACACCCTAGTGGCGAGCCTTTGGCGACACCGTGTTTTGAACGGCCTGGGAATCGAACCGCACATCTCCCGCAACGACAGCGTGTGCTTAACAACTGACCGAACCGGTATGAAGACATCTATTCCTCGTATCAATAAAACTGAATGAAAAATTTTCGATCCTGCATCGATTGAACTACGACCTCTTTCTTTTTCAACAAAGTGTAAATTTGAATTTGCCTTTTTACAGGCTCAATTTACTGATTCACAAACTCGTCTTAGTTGACCGGGGAAGTAAAGCTCGAAATTCTAGTCGGTATGCGCAACGCTTGTGGGTCGAATTTTGTCATGGATCAGATATCAGCCCTTGTCAAACACTAGGTGTAGAACAGAAAGTCAATATATACAATGCCAACACAATAATTCAAACCACTTACATTGTGAAGTAGAATAAACGTAAGCATCGCAAGTAGAGGAGCCGCGAGAGCAAAAATTAATAGATGACGCTTAATTTTTCTTAATTCCAACCCTTCATGAACTAAAAAGGAAACAAGGCCAAACGCCGCTGGAGCCTAAAAATAAAGAGGTTGCGATGAATAAGGAAAACGAAATAATTGGTGAGCAGGTTTTAGGAATTAAAAATAAGAAAAACTGCTACAAAAAAAAAAAAAAAATCAGGAACGGGAAAACATTTCACAAAAACATTGGGTCATCCTTAATGTTTAGTTTTACCATTTCGGACCAGGTTCAGGCTTTCATATTCACATTGAAGACCTAATTGGTGAGCAATGCAACTTGATGCAGTATTCAAAAAAAGCGATTCGTTACTTGCTAGTTAATCTTACTTACTTTGTGCAGCATAATCGCAAAAAATACTATTAATTGCAGGTCTTGCCGTTGAGTGCTGGCTGCTGCACCCAATGCTATCCCGTCAGCTGCAGCATGGACCACTAAACCTATTGTAGCAGTATGTCCTTTCGATTTCTGATCCGACTGTTGAGCTCTAGCCATTCCAACTTTACTTTGGTTTAATTCATCTATGAAAATTTTCGCAAGAGTATAAAATAAACTGTTTATATCGTTGATCTACACAACATCTCAGCAGCAGTTTTCTTGATGTGGTGATAATTTTTTCTCCCGCAGAAATGATTTATCCCTGTGACGGCAAAAGCTCGGAGTTGTAGAGCTCTCCAGAACGACACGAGCAGAGTTTACAATGATATAAAATTTACTATAGCATAAATGGCAGAACTTGCAATGTATTCTCACAATTAACCGGAAATGAAAAAAAAAAAAAAAAAACGTAACAAAAATATCATAAGCTAAAAAGGGACTACTGTAAAAGAAGGTAGAAAAAACAAATCTAAAATAATTATTTTCAATGTAACAGAGGTTTTGACTACAATAAATATTATCAGTAATGTACGTTTGGCGAATTTTGGACTACTCAATGCTGAATCGACGAGGTTTACAATAAAGACAAAACATGGTTTCCATCACAGCTTAGCCACAAGATGCATAAGATTTTGAGAAGCAAGCCTAAAAAAGCTTTCATAATGTCAATGCAAACCAACCTAGTCTTATGTTATCTGGTGCATGGGAATGAGATGCTCCACCAATTTGGTCGACCAAAAGCATGAAAACAAATCCGAGCAATAAAGCTATGCCAATTGCCTGATGAGCTTCTGTTGAATGGTGTTGGTGCACATTTGAATCTATAAAAAGGTGATAAAAATTTTGCTTTATAAAATTTACTTTGATTTGCAAATTAGGAAAAGGACTATCGATAAAGGCACAAAAGTGGGGTAACATGTTAGGGATGTGCCGAATAGCCGCTTAGCGGATACTTATGAAACTATTGCATGATCATGTGCCACACAGGAAATTTTTAAAAGCATTGCGTCATTAAAAATGGAGTTCATCACTCCGTAAGTTGGCCGAATCGGCAACGTGGTCGAGCGGCAGGAGTTTAGTTGATATAATGACCATCTTAGTGATCGCTTTTGATTCAACTCCGATCCACGACACTATGTTTGTGCAGCAACACGTTTTCAACGCTGGGCTTTATTTCTTGTGTAAGAAGAGTAGATTTTGGTCAAGAGTGTACCAAAAATCGGACGCCAAGTCGGTCCGCCGCCATAAGCTCTATTTCGGCGGGAGCAGAAGCAGTGCTTTCTCGAGTCTAATACCGAAGGGGGCGACATATGTCTGGCCTCCGGGGTGTTTTCATTATTATATTAAAAGTTGACTGCATGCACATTGCACAGTAGCTAAAACAGTTCCAAAATGTAACAGCGCAAAATCTTGGCACTGTTTTGTCGAAGTTTTGCGCTCATGCTATGTATAAAGCGAGAAGAAAACTCTATCAATTGCAGCATGATTTTTCGAGTAAAGCAATCGAGTTAACAATTCCCACACATTGTTTTGGTTTTTGCGGTTTCGCGCATGTGAGCAATTTGTGATACTCATCGAAAAGCAAACTTCAAAAAAGATCAAATCTTCATTATACTCGCGGTATTACGCCAAAGCATGCAACGACTGGCAAAGCCCATCTCTGCGCCTCCGCAGCACAATTTCGAATTCTGAAAAAACGTCGCAGCGGTGGCAAGCCTCCTACACCGATAGCAATGTCTTTAACCACTATGCTAGACGGTCGGTAAAAGGCAAGTTCGAATTTGAATTTTCACATGTTTTGCGTTTGCTATGTATGTAGCGATGTTATGTATTTTCACACATTACGTAATTTCACATGTATGAATTTTCACATGTCATGTAGACTTCAGAACGGACAAAAGTTACCAACTACATTTGTCATAAAGCAGCACAAGAAACATTGAGGCTTTTCAAGCACCTGCATATTCATCATGAAATTAAGAAGTACTTCAAAACACAATTAAATCTAATGACACAATTTAAAAGATTTTTACTAATACATACTAATTTCAAAATTTACATAAACTAATTTTAAAATTCAAAATATGTTTTCTGTGCATTGATTAAGAAAATTCTTACCTGCAAAATCAACATCTTTATTTTCTGGTGAAATAATAGGTTTTTTGTCTTGTCCTTCAACCAGTACTTCCTTGGCTGCAACATTGTCAAAAAAATTCACAATAGTAAAAAAAAATTTACAGCAAAATCACAGTGCAATATAACAAAGTGCTATTTTTGGTAGGGCCCACATTTGCAGGTATGTAAATCCAAGCAGTCAAAATAGCAAAAGATATGGCTGACAAAAAGGTTTCAAAAAGCTGTCAGCCAATGAGGGCTCTTCAGTTCGAGGCATCTCTATTGGCCATATTTTTTAACCAATCAGAACTGTTACTTTTGTATCAAGAAACCAGGTTGGCTTACCTGTTTTTATTCTACCAATTTCCATACACGTGTATTAGATGAAAAGCTTTTTAGAAAGACATCTTTTACTTCATGTCACTTTCAGATTTTGTACCACCAAATGTTCTTTCAAATTTACAAAATCTACTTTTCAAAAAATCATTTGAAATTGCACTTACTTTTGATGAATTCCAAAGTTGATTTCTCTGGTGCATGAGTATGATACATTGCATCAACACCCTCAGGAATTATTACTGCCAAAGCTGTACCCACAAGCAATCCAGCTCCAAAAATGGTGAAGAGTTGTATTTTCCTCTACAAATATATCTCAATACATCAATACTAGTCTAACTGTCTAATGCAGAGTGGTCCAACTTAATCATACCGCAGGCCATAAAAAGCTGCTTACTTATCACGCAGGCCAATGTTTAATACAGGGCTTCTCAATTGATTTTGGTACGTGGACCACTATGCCTATTCAGATGTCTCCGTGGATAGGTCTCCACAGCAAAAAAACTCATGACTGGTGTGTGAAAGAGCAAAAAAAAGGGTTTTCACCTCAGAAAAGCCCACAACCAATCAACTAGATTTAGAAGGTCTCCACTGCAGAATGACCCGCAAATTGACAATGAAAATATAATGCAAGCAAAAAAATTATAAAAACACTACATCAAATTTAAGTAACACGATGTTCATGGACCCCCAGTTGATAAGCACTGGTTTAACAGAAGATGTTGCTACTTGCTATGTCCTATTACGCATAAAACAGGACCTTTAAATGACCTTTCGTGTCATTGTTTAATAATAATAGCAATACTATTAAAAACAAATCATTGTGTAGCAAATAATGCACCTTCTTCTAATTTCATAATACTGAACTTAATTGGTAGCATTTTTTAACTGCAACAATGCCTGTACCACTGTGTCGCCATAATCAGTAACAGAAAATTTACATCATTACTGCTGTTTTAGCATTCTTTTTTTTTTGTGTGTCTAGCACATGTTGGTAAAAATGAAAAGTATCAATAACTTGCTTTTTCTCAATATCTTTTTTTGAGTAAGGTTAGGCCATTAAAAGCGATCGTGAAGGACTCTCTACGACCGAGAGTTTTAAGCAAGCAAGAGGAAGTCGAGTGTTTTATCATTTTGCCAGTTAGCTCTGGCTCGTCCTCATTGCTGCCAACATGAAACTGCCCTTTGACTCCCACAATTGCAACAAACTGATACGTAATTCGTTGCAATTCGATGAATAAAACACCACATGAATTATGAAACAAAGTGGTACAGGCTGTTCAGGATTAAATTCAAAAAGCAAAAACATAAATGCAGTCGAAAACTACAAAACCAACGTCTAAGTAAATGTTTTACGACCTAAATGAGCAAATTACCTGTAATTTATCGTGGGACAAAAAAAATAATTTGCGGGCCAAATTGGCTAGGGGGCCTGCAATTGGACCACCCTGATTTAATGTAAAAGAACCAAATCAAGGAAATTGTAAGAGAAAAAATAAGGCAGTGTCTATTTTGCCACTAACAACTAGATTCGGATTGACTTGCATCTATACACATGACTGTTGACTGGTTTGTACGTATGATGTGTATTATGTATGACTGGTTTTGAGTACCGGTACATTAGCCTGTCAGGATCTACTGCCAGCGAAATAATAATGGCAAAATAGACACTAGGCTACCAATTAACAGATCGTAACTGCTAAATGAGCTAATATAAAAAAAAAAAAATATTTTGCATTTCATTCCTCAAAAGTTTCATTGAAAGTACCAGTACCAGCACGATCAATAACACAATTACAACGTTTTACTACAAAACACTTTACAATTTACTGTAATCACATTTGCATTTAATCAAAATAGACCACCAGATGATACAGGTACATTCTTTGCATGCTTTTTTGTGCAACTTACAGATGACAAAGTGAAAGCAAGAGGAATCCATCCAGCAACCATGCAGCCAATAAACATGGCGATTGATAAGAAGAGAACAGCAAAAAACTCTGTCATCGTGTGTAATACCTGTATCCGGTACAACCTATTGGCTGATTGGTTCAACTGAAATAAAAACATTTAAGTATTGCAATGGCACTAAAAATAAAAAAACCATATGGGACCGTGCGGAACCATATGGTCCCCATGCCGCTCAATACAGTGCCCATACCGGTACGATTTTTAGTTCTACCATAAGTATTGGTATCACACTACAGGATAGTCTATCATAGTCTAGTGAAAATTGCAGCGAAATGTTTTGATTATCTACAGGTACCAGTACTCTAATCAGGACTGTTTGAACTAGCCAGCTAGCCCTGACCTTGCACTAGACTACACAGCTACAGGCTACACATCTGCAGACCCAGCCAACTCTTCAGTTTTAATGTAATTTACCGGAGCAATATTACAGGATTTGTTTTGTACTACTCTAACTCTTCAAGGAAGTGTCTACTCGTACTACGTAGACTAGACTATTAGCCCTTAAAAATAATCACTGTTCATTTTAGTAATCGTTCAATCTTCCCCGCATTGTAGGTACGGTATGAGAGTGCGTACAAAGAAATACATTAGGCAGAGCTCAGAGCTGAAAGCACCAGTCCGGTTTGCATAATGAACTGTGAAAACGCTGCAGCACTGGACTGCTTTGTTAGTTTCTACAAATGGTTAGCAGTTGCTCTATACACTTCCAACAAATTAATCCAATGTGACAAATGCTAAGGGCTAGTAAGAATATCCACTTCTTAGCGTGCGAGCGCCACCAAGTGCTCAACGCTAACCTGTTAAGCCTGAAGCGGATATAAAAAAAGGTTTTCGGACAATTGGGTCCCGTACAGAACAAATGGGCACTAGGACAAATGGGTCCCAGACAAATGGGTCAGGGTTATTTGGTCAGGGAAATAATTGTCCGGAACCCATTTGTCCGGGATCTATTTGTCCTAGAATCATAAAAAGACAAGTGAAGACAGTAAAACGAAACAAAATAACTGAGGTTATTTTCAAATTATATTGAACGGAAAATTCAACAGTAATTCAGGGAGACTGCGAAGTGAGCTTGCGCTCTTCGAGTCAGCAGCCACCCGTTATATATGTCAAATGCAATCGGCTCCAGGGGACAGATCCTACGCCCAGGGGACAGATCCTACGTGACGGGTTCGATTCGCGGCTGATTGTTGTTGAGAAACAAAGATTTATTGTTGAGAAAGAACTATTAACGAGGTAAGACCAGAGCTGGGCACCGCACACGAATTTGGTGTTCCGCACAGCGCACCTCCGCTCCATCTGGAGGTGAGTTCCGCACTCCGCACCTCCGCTCCATTTTTGGGATTTGGTGTTCCGCTCCTTCAATTCCGCTCCTCCGCACCATAATTTAAATAAATAAATGATTCCTTAAAACAATTTTTTCAAGCGTTACCACATTCGCCTATTTGGCCTGGATGTACGGACAGTAGGCTACTATTCATATTCTTAAGTATCATTGTAGCAAAACATACACGAAGAAAAAGGTGCTGATACAGCCGTTTGCTTTTGAAATTTAATACAAAAAAAAGAAGCGAAAAAAAAAACGAATTCGTACAAAACACTTCAAGGTCACTCATTCTGTGGCCTTAGGCCTACTTTTTGACTTCCAGTGTTTTTCCATGAGCTCCATGTTGCCTTTCATGAAAATTAAGTTTTCAAAATTTTCGGCTGTCAGACTTGATCGTTTCGCTCTTAACACATCGGATGCCCTGCTAAAAAGTCTTTCAACAGCAGCGGAGCTTGGAAGCGAAGTATTGTACTTGAGAAACAAGTTGATCCAGACTTTTCTTTGGTCCTCCGGGAACATTTCTGGGCATAGCTGGACTGATGCCTTAACGAGTTGCCGGTCCCAAATATCTATCTCTTTCTTCATTTGCTCTAATATCTCAAAATATCTATTTAAATTTAAAAACAGTAATATGCTACCTATCTTCCATTCGTAGTCCTGACTCCTTAGTGTTGCTTTCGGCGCACTAAACTGTGGTTAAAATTAAAACATTTTACTAGGAATTAACTGTCTAACTCGCTTTTTAGTAACAGTTCACCACTCTCTATACCTTAAAAATTAAAACTAAACTAACGAAGCTTTATCGCGAGCAAGCGATCTTGCAATCCATCTGCACTCTGCAGTTTTGCGCAGTGTCAGTGAATTGGCGAGTCGGCGACGTCGAAAAGCGTAGCGAAATCGCGATATTCCGTGCGACAGCAGATTTCGCACGTCTGGAAACAATAGAACACAACATCACACCATAGATTATTCTATGATCACACCTTCAACAGAGATAAACAATTAGCTTTTATTGATTGAAATGCAAGATTCGAAAACCGAGATGGCCATTTTCTCGAATTGCTTCGAACACAAAGTTGTATTTGTTGAATAGCTGTATACAAAATAACCTGCCGCAGTTTTGTGGTGCGGAGGAGCGGAAGTTATTTTTTGCTGTTCCGCACCTTTCATTCCGCTCCATTTTTTTTAGCATGTTCCGCTCTTTGCATTCCGCTCCGAAACTGGTGTTCCGCTCGGAGCGGAGGTGCGGACTCAGGTGCGGAAGTGCCCACCTCTGGGTAAGACCAAGACGAAGAGACAGTTAGCCTTTGCCAGAACGAATACGCAACAGGACTTGGGCGTAACCCCAACCGCGTTTGCAACAACTTTGTTTATTCAATTATTCTCAGCTTTACCACTTACCCGGCATTGCAAAAGGTAGAGGTTAAGGTTACCTGACCGTAACATTTGTCTCTTTGGTTTATCATCCCTTCACGCATCCCCAGTTCCCCGGTTGTACCAGAGCGTACGACGAAGTAATAAAATAAACCAAAGAGCAGAGGCGTAGCTTAAGGGGAGCAGTGGGGTACATATGTCCCCGGGCGCCAAGGTGGAGGGGCGCCAAAATGGAACTTGCAGAAATTTCACAACATGGGTAAAAAACCGGTCTTAAGCAAGATTGCTCCGGAGTTACGCTGACCTGCTTTAGCCTCCGTCAAACAAAATAAGTCGATTCATCATTGATGTCGTAACAATCCTGCGTATTGTTTTCCATTCATGTTGCAGTGAACAAGTACCGGTAAACAATGGCGTAACAAGGGGGGGCGCCCATGGCTACTTTTCAATTTTTTTTTTATTAAAAGAAATGGATGGATCATATAGGTGCACGCAGGGGAGGCCACGGTGCCATGGCCCCACCTTTGGCCCTGGCGTTGTTGTAGAAACCGATGCGTGTTGTTAAAATTTCAAACACCGGTGTGTCCTTTTTCGACAAAAACACTTCGCTAAAATGAGTGGTTTTCATGAAAAAATCCGTTGGAGGCTGGGGGCTCTGCCTCCAGACACCCTTAGCCTCCGGCGGCTGGGGGCTTGACCCCCAGACCCTCGCTTGTGGCTTCCCTTTGCCAAATCCTGAGTGGGTCTCATGGATCTCTCCACTCTTCTTGGTTTCTTGCTTTGTTAATCTTTCTCCTTCGTTGTTCTTTTCCAAACCACGATTTATTAGCAACTTGAATGAAACACCAAAATTCACTGTCATTTTTATAATTTGCGCAAAATTCGGAGTGAAAGCAGGGGCGCAGAATTCCTTTTTGCCCCCTGGCGCAGGGTACCCTAGCTACGCCACTACCAAAAAGGCAATGTTACGGTCGCGTGAACAATACTAAAATACGGAAATAAGAAATGACGGAAAATACGGATATCTTGCTAAAATACCGCAAATAGACGCTTTTCACACTAACGCTCAATCAAGCGTAACAAAATCGTTTTGACATGAAGTTGCCATCAATTGCAGTTGGTATAAATTAAACTATAGTAAAACGGCTGTTTTGCGTAGTCATTTGTTCGTTGAAGTAAATGCGATTTTGTTCTGCAAAACAAAAGAAAATTCATTTATTAATCTCTTATGAAACAGATAAAGCCAGAAATGTTTTTCGTAATTGCTGTTGACGCCGGTGGTTCCGGTGTTTGTAGACTGCAACTACTTCAATTAGGTTAGGTTACCTTAACCATAAGTGCATCGTTTGGCTCTTTCAGGTTCAGACTTGAAATTTTTGTAAATTTCGTATGCCAAGTTGCATTGCTGAGGAACCCGTGCAAACACCTTAATTTTAAATGACATAATTTTAGTGGTCGCTTTCATGCTTTGGATAGGTAAAACAATGTGAAGCACTCAAAGTTAGGGGCCAAAAATATGACAAGCTTTCCCAAAAAGTTGTTCAAAGAGCACTAAAGGTAAAGGTAAAGGTATGGGACAGCGGGTGCAAGCACACATTGTTTAGCCATTTTCAATTGTCGGCCCATTACAATTTTCAATCACGAACGATTGAACGCTGTTAAGGGACATACATGACGAGCAACACATACACAAAACCCTTCGCACTTCCGCTTGTGCCGAGCGCCTGGCGCGAAAGGTGCGAATACGATTTTTAAAGTCTTTTGTATGACCCGACTGGGAATAAAACCCCAGTCTACCGGCTACCAAGTAGACGCTCTTAACCGATACACCAACTAACATGGCCATTACGGTATGCAAATTTTCAAAATTTTTCCGGGGAGCATGCCCCCGGACCCCCCAAGACTCGTTTTTGGTACTTAAGTTGCTTCAAATTAAATCTGCCGAAAAAAAAAACTGCGCTTGAAAAAGTGACGAAAAGTGGTGGGGGTTATTTAGGCTTCGAAAATATCATAAATGGTGGTAAGCGTTACCGCCGATTTCATCTAACTTCATCCGCATGCTGTCGCCAGAGATTGGAGTGTGCATGAGTGTTCGAGAAAAAATGTGTTCACTCGGTATGTATTTTATCAGCCGTAGAATGGATAGTATTAGTTTTACACTCCTTTTGAACAGCTGTTACGTCAAAGCAAATAGTTCTAGTTTAGAATGACATGCAGAGTCGTAGCAATGAAAAGTGCTTAATTTTTTGAGCAAGGGAGACGGCAATCCAAAATAAACTTGAAATTTTTGAGGATTAACCATGAAATCTCATGGGGGTAAAAAACCAGTGCGAGTTCATCTTCTAAACGGCGAATCAGTGCTTCTGGTTTTTGATGTAGGTTTGTTCTTTATAGTCTATTTTGCTTGATTAGAATAGAATTTGTTGCTCATTTTATCTGATTTTGTTCGGCCACTGAGGTTCACCTACTGCATGCTTCAGCTAGAAATCAAGAAACATGTTTAGTGAAGATGATAAAGCGTTCGACCGGCTGTTGATACACCAAGTTCGATTCTTGCATGATTCATACAAAAACTATTAAAATGACATCTATAGCTACCAAGCATAACGTTTATTTACGTAAAGTGTGCGAGAATTAATACGAAAAGGGAAACAAATGTGGTTAAATTAGCAGCAGTCCTAGCGTTCTGAAATGATAAAACATTTCGGAAGCAGGAATAAGCGTAACAATATTTTGAGGGGGAAAATGAAGCAACTTTTGCGCATTACCACGTTGACTGCTACGTAGCATGCCAGTGTGTCACGCGGCACCATGCTAAAAATACAGTGTGACAAGATACGCTGGCATGTCACGTTGCAGTCAACGCGTTAAGGAACCGCTTTGCTCCAGAAATTCATCGACAACAGCAACTTGTATCAACCGAGGGCAGATGAAAGCCTAAATAATTTCAATAAAATGTTTTCTTGTTTTTCAACTTTCAGCCGAAAGCTCATGTTAAAGATGTCTTTGATCAAATCTGCGCCATGCATTATATTGAAGAAACTCAATTATTTGGCCTTGCCTTCGTCACTGGTAAGTTGAAGATGAGGATATGTTGAATAATATTTTATTATAGCAGGTATATCGGTCCAAATAGGATGTATATCGACCTAAACGTCATACCCTAATCATTAGCGCTGAGACGGGGAGAAAGCCGAGGCAAAAGCCCCGTGGCGCACACTTATCTTAAGGCCAACGCCGGGGCGGTTGACCTCTTTTTAGAGGACGCCTTTCTTTAACGATCTTTTCTTGAAACTCCTTAATTATAGCTATTTTGCTCCAGGCCCCACAAATTCTCTCTACAGCCATGACTTTAATGTCGGGTATAATATTAAAGTATGACGAATAAACAGCGGGTGAGAGCCCGAAGGGGGTTGCAAAAACAGGGGTGTGTTTTATCACAAACTGCTCTTTTTCAGTTTATATTATCCGCCAGAGAAACTTTTGAAAGCCTCTCACCCTTTGTTGAAAATGTTCACCGAAACTCCTGAATGCCGGCACAGCTTTGTAGAATTTAGCCTTTCCAAAAACTTAAAACATTAAATTTTTTAGCATTTTAAAACTGTTTAATTTCGATCACTGGCCGATTGGCGTAGTAGTTCATGACATCGCTAGCGGAAGGTCTTGGTTTCGATTCCCGGGCCAGTTCAATCTAGGTTTACCATATTTTCACTGCGCAAAAGGAGGACAAGTTTTTTGAAGGTCATCACGTCCGCAGACAGGGCCGTCATCACGTCCGCAGATGTTCAATTTTCCGCCCAAAATCAAGTGAAGAGCAAAAGAAAAAAAAGGCCATCGCGTCCTCATGCCATAGTTTGAACGAAAACTTCCCAAAAATTCTCGTGCAAGAATGATTTGACATGTTTTCACTGTTCGTAATGCCAAAAAGGAGGACATTTGGGCATTTTTTAGTGTCCTCGGAGGACAGATTATTTTTTGTCAAAAAAAGGAGGACGTATGGTAAGTCTAGTTCAATTGGACACAGATAAATCGAAACCAGAATCGGACGTTTCTACTGGTCTATTTTGCCCAAACGGTAAGCCCCGAAGATGCGCCAGGCTGTCACTCCTCAATCGTTACACGCTTCAGCGTAATACCGCGAGTATAATGAGGATTTGATTTTTGATTTGTCACTTGTATTTTAGAACAGGAATATCAGTTTATGGATTTAAAGCAAAAGTTGTCGAAATACGCTCCGAAAGAATGGAACCGTTTTCGTAAAAAGGTAATCCGTTTCTTTTTCCGGTCGCTGTTCAATATGTTTAATTCAGAATTTCTGTTTTGTTAATAATCACCGCCAAGCACGGAGACATTTTAGTAAACTGTATATTGTGTAATATGCATGGAATTTTTTAATTTTCATGACGAATCAAGCTTCTGAGTGGCATGCTTTGCAATGGAATTTAGACTACAACGCGTTAATCATTTCGTTTAAATACCACAAGCGTATTGCCTAAACCTTTTGATGTGTAGTTTGTAAACTTTTCGGAAAAATTAACTTTTGAGTAAAAATAAATTTGTTCGATGGAATGTTTTTTTTTTTTGGGAGGGGGTGAGTTGTTTCTGGATAGGCCTATTTAGTTATAAAATCTATATTCGTGTGAAATGTAGCAGGCAATAAGATTAAAGTTATGACAATCAACACTTTTAATTGGTTTTTCTTTCGACTTCGCGGGACAATGATAAAACACTCGACAAAACCAATAAATTAGGGGTCTATGGCTGGTTTTGAAACGGAAAAAAATTGTGTGGTCCGAAACCTTTATGGCTTAGATGTAGTTACTGGCCATCCATTACCTACCTATCCAACCATGCTTCCTAGACTGCGGACATGTAGGTTCCGCATGACTTGTTCAACATTGTTGTAAGCTTTGTCAGCGCTGGAAAGTGTCATGTTACCAGGTTGTAAGTGCTGGTTAGCCTCGCAAACAATTGTAAAGATTTTTAAAATACTCTTCTTTGTCTTCCCATAATAAACAATTTTGCGCTTTGTTTAGAAGATTAAACTTTTACACACACAAGAAATTACGATTTTGTTCGGTTTTAAGCCCCGCTGGCTTACTTAATTTTTAATTTTTACACTTAATTTAAAAAATTACTGGCGTAGTTTTGGTCGTGGAACTTGTAATATATTTATAGCATTGTAAGGTGTTTGTTCGGAGCTGCAACCTCCGCGCGGTACAGTACTGCTTAGCCATTTTGCTGACAATTATTGCAGTTATGCAGTATTATGTTGCATTAAGTGCCTGATTCTTTTCCAATTGCATCAACTCGATGAGATTAGAATGCCCTAATGGTTAAGACAGTGTCTCCGGTGAAGACTCGCCGCAGCCATTGCTGGGCTGGTGACACGTCACTGGTCGGTGCGGACGTGGGTTCGAATCCCACTCGTAATCACATTTTGGTGATTACGTTTGATTTAGCCCAAGATCTTAGTAGGTTAGATTCAAGTTCAATTCATTAATTGAAATTCTTTAGGCTACATTAAATCAACTCGAAACAGTTTTTACTATCTTTTTTGCAGGAAAACCAATCCAGCGCCGTCCATGCTTTTGAAATGCAGTTTCGAGTTCAATTTTTTGTCGCCCATCCAAAACTAATATCGTAAGTGTTTTAAGATTTTACGGCTGATACTCTATAGAAGCAAAATGGACGTATCCTGAGGGTGCGTGTACGGTACGCATCGTGGATTTTGCAACCAGGCACCAGGAGCGAATACTCAGTGAAACGGTCGCACCCAAAACGGTGTGTAACAGTACGACTTGAGGTTTCTAATGAACATGCATTATCGCACGCAGTACATTAAAATCAAAAAGTACATCGACTCCTAAACAAAAATCCTGGATGAGCTCCTGCCAGGTGCAGAAGCTAATGTGAACGCACTAAAGCCTACTTCAGCAATTCCACACTGGAAGTTGTCAGTTTACTTTTTTACTCACTGAACAGGTCGTGTGCCTTCACTGCAGTGGCATATGCAAGGGGACAGAAAGGACCCTATGCGCAGTTACACTCCCTCTGTATTTTCCAACACTTGTTGTTACGAGTCTTTATTACGCTGATTTCACTGGAAAAAGACTAGCACCTTAGCGTGTGAAAACTCTTTCTCCTCAGAAAATTTCTACGTACTCCTCTTGTTTCCAATGAAAAAAGTTTTGCTGGTGATTAGAAATGCTAACCCTGGTAAACGTGCCTTAGTCATGGCATAATTTTTCCAGAGACTCTCAATCTCGCCATCATTATTACCTTCAACTTAAAAGAAATGTGCTTCACTCAAAAATTGTGGCCCAAGATGAAATGATTCTCGGTCTCGCAGCTACTGCCTTGCATTTGGATTTGGGAATATACGATAAATGCTTGCACACTGACAGTTATTTCAGACCTAAGGATTACGTCCCAAAATGGGTAAGATTATAACCCTATAGCTAGTGACTGGACGTTTCAGTTACATATTCTTAGCAGTATTCATTAGCAATGTATACTAGGCAGCACAAAACTGTCGAAACGTCCTGCTACGACTTTTGTTTAGTCTTTACTTTTCCTTCTTAAGCTATTTTGGTTTTGCGTTCAAAGTGTTCAAGATTTCTATTAAAAGTGTAGAATCATCGGTTTTGTTTTGAGCCTTGACTGTATCATCAATAGATCTTGTTTATCACCCTGATTAAAGCTGATTTTATGGTAATACCGATCATCAAATGCCGTAACTCAAAAAATAGTCTCTGCTACGTTTTGTTAAGTTATAAAACAGTTAGTGCGAGATTCGAACGCATTTTTTTTTAATTGAAATTTTCTGCTTGATGTTTAGTTTATTGAGAAATGGGGCGAGGCCTACCTTAAATCCCACCTTCCAACAATGCACGCTGATCTTGCTACCACACCAACTTATCAAGCTCAATCCAATTATATTCAGCAGGCTTCATCTATTGATGATGTTGCAGTGCATTTTTACAAGCTTTTCAAGGTCAGTTTTTCGATTAAACCGTTTGACAGGTTCTAAGCAATTCTCATAAGCAACAGTTCGCTGCATTTAATTTGTAAGCGTTGTTGTGACGTACGAGAGTAATTGAAGAATGCGATTTATCAGTGATACGTACATTTATCCCGTCCACATGTCCCGTTTATAAGTGGTTCCCAAAGTCCGCTGGCTTTCTGTATCCCAAATAAATTTTTGGTGTCATAATCAATTTGTTTAATCTTGATAACAAATATTTCATTATGATGCCAAATGGACCACTGAAACTGATCATGTGGATAGGGCAAAGTGGGGACTAAAGCCCTTTTGTGTGACATAATCTTGGGGCTCTTCAGGCTCAGTTTTCTCGCAGTAATGGGCGGCGGCAGTTTGGACTGGTAAATAGATGTTTAGCCAAATCAAAAACAATTTGTTCCCAGCTGGTGTTGGTATTTTGACAAGAGGTGCAATTAGGCCTGTGCTTTTGCGAAATGAAGCCACTTCCCGAGATGTTCACAGATTTGGATTTAAGCGGACCGGATTTTGGCCATTTTTGCGTGGTGCATTTTTACTGGATTTGGATTTTGGAAGAAAAAAGCAAATTTGAGCGGATTACTTAGAATTTAGATTTCTACTCAAATAAAAATTCAGAGTTGGATTTGAATTTATGTTGGAGGATTGGGATCGGGTTAGGGCTTTGAAATTTTACTACAGACATCTCCGGAAACTTTCGCATAATTGCGTTTAAATATTCAATGTATTCTTGCCTTGACTTGTGCAAGGAGTCGGGCAGCATACGCTACAAAAATCTTCATATATGAATCAAATACAGCTGACAGAGTAGTCAAGCTACCTGCTAGAACTGTGATGGCTTTGCAAACGCTTTATAGTTTTCTTCAGTCAATAATGCCGTAAAATCAACATTTTATTGCTTCATTGTATTTGTTGCTAGCATGCGAAATAAGCAGGGATTATTCTAAAACAGTAAACACCGTAAAATATCCTTTGTTGCCGACGTAAAATCTCGAAAGTCTCAAGATCTTAATGCAAATATTTCAAAACTATTCTTTTGAAATTCCAGCGCTATAGCTAAAAACCGCTCAAGCAAAACGCTCTTTCAATGAAATATATGCCAAACATAACGTTTATTCTTTTTGTTTTGATATGCGTATTTCTTAATAATAGTCTTCTTAAAGTTAATTTAATTGTTGCTATTAAGATAACTATCAGTGTCATTCGTTGTCAAAGAGACGTCTTGCTAGCAACTACAGCGCATCTTTATGTACTGTAAGTTGAAGAGATTTTTCTGATGCCCAACTGTTCGGGTGTAAGCTTCTACTTTGCCTACTCAACAGTGCTTGTATTTGAGAAAACTATTCACTCTGTGCTATTGATATTTTTCGATGAGATAGATTATTTTTTAAATTTTTGTCCTTTCAGCCGATAAATTTGTCACTGTGTGAGTTTCTTTTGAATATTTTTTTCACTGTACTTAGGCTGCGAAACCAGCAAGTATGAAAAAGTATCGCAATTACGATTCAGAAAACCTGTAATTTATTGTTATAAAACTCAACAGCATTATAAATGCTTTACTCTTAGCAGGGGCGCAGCCGGGCAAAAATTTATGAAGGAAACCGGGCCGGCTTTAGACAATGTTCGATTTCATTCGCCCTTAATGATCGATTTTTAGAAAGGCCTTTACGTCAAGAAAGGTAGGGGTCAGTGCTTTCGTACCCCCTTCCTATAGTTGTGCCCTTGACTTCTAGCACCCTAAATATAATTTTTGGTCATCACGAGAATTACCGGTATAAGTGAAATGATTACTTTATTGATGTGGGCATAAATTTATTATGATTTTGATTGAATGATAGTTATAGTTGGAAACTTTAAGAGTTAATTTATGTTCAAAATAACAGCAAAACTTCTGGTCTCGCAACACTAGAATTTCTTTCTTACAAGCAGCTTTGCATCTTTGCTTTACGCATCTTGTAGGTAATGTTTACATCTATGTGCTGACTTTGAGTTAATGATAGGTTATCCGATCTTAGCAAAGCAAGGATTGTAACAAGTTTAACGGACGCCATAGTCGTTTATTGACATTACAACATAAGCAAATGAATTCTGAGAAGCATTTAAGATAGCTATCTTAAGTTGTTTGCAGTGTTTGTGTTAAGCTCAACCTTCAACCAAAGCAATCGCAATTTATAATTCACTGAGCTATTAATATCTCAAACATCGTTGGAATTTTTCAAATATCAAACGTTATAATGTCGTAATGTTAAAGTACATTTAAAGTATTAATATTTTTGATTTAGTATTAAGATAACATTATCAGTATACCAAGCCTGCCTATCCACAACGTTTGTGTTTTTAACTGGTTTAATTATTTCATACGAAACAAAATCACAATTTGGCGATAACGTTCAAGTAGCTTATATTTCTGCAAGACAGCAATGAGTAGGAGATCGGTGAAAAGGCTATAAAGTCGTAGCGCTCCAAGAGATTTTCTGCTGGTATTTTTGTTTTTTGTGATCAAAATCGTTTCATTGTATTCAGCTGTAGTGTGTTTTCGTGCCAGACCCTACTTTAATTTACTTTCCAGACAAAAACGGAAAAAGAGCCTTCAGTTGTGCTTGCCATTACACACCTTGGTATCCGTATACATCACGTGACTATACAACGTTCGGTGGAGTCTTACGTGCTCAATTTTGAATTTCCTTGGAATAAAGTTGGAAGGCTTTTCTTTGCTGTAAGCGAAAGTTAGCCAAATACATCTTTAAGTATAGTTGATTGTTTTGCTTGAGTGGCTGGGTAGTAGGTGTAGCTTTGTATTTTCTCGTTTGCGTAAAATGTTAGTTTGCTGCAGCGAATTATTGTGTTTTTATTACCAGTTACGTTCACTGCTGCACCAGCTTACGAAGTCTGAGTTCTGCAAAAATTAGGGGGATTTCCAATCTCTTTTTTGAAGTAAAATGAGATAACGTAGAATGCAAAATGGACGCAATGAGCTGTATAAGAGAACAGCGTCATTATTTTCTGAAATTTACTAGAATCCTCTTGGAGATAGAAATCACTACGTCCTAGCGTTTATTTTTGGCTATCTTTCGCTTACTATTCTATTGTAAATGCTTAATTGATATATTTTTAAATTTTTAGACCAAACGATTTGAAATCTATCCGGAAGATCAACCTGCCAGTCGTAAACTCACCTACTACACGGGAAGCCACTCTCGATCGAAATATTTACTTTGGCTTCTTAAAAACACGCACTCCCTCTATCTGAGTCTAAGCCCACTCGCTCATCATTTGCGCAAAACCAGTGGAAGTAATTGTAAGTAAATAAGCGAAAATGACGAAGGTTTTAAAAAGCGAGAGTAAAACATTTTTGCTTTTGACTGACAAAAGAACTCTTTGTGTAATACTAATGTAGTCTACGAGTCGATTTCCCGATTACCTTGCTAGATTTGATTTTGATAGCAAGAAATAATTTAGGCCTACTGCACACTTCAATTTTGTTACTGGGGCACAGTCGCGTTTGCTGGGGCACAGAACCGGGAACTGCCGCCCTTTGAACTCTAATCTGAATTATGTCTAAAACATGAATATTAAATACCGTAATGTTTGTAGTCTTGGTTTAGATTCTACAGTATTTCTCCCACTAACGTAGCCAGGATTTTGCAATGGGGGGGAGGGGGTAATAACGTCACATTTGACCATACATTGTATACAGGAACGGATCCAGAAAGTTTTGGTGGGGGGATGCAATTTTAAATTAGGTTGCATGTTAACTAAATGCAAAGACGTTTAGACCCGGAAACGGGCGTAAATAAGCCTTTTGAAAATGTTTCATGTCAGGAGCGTATTCAAAATATTTTTCAGGCAGGAAGCACCACTTTTCGTCACTTTTTCAAGCGTAGGTTTTTTCGGCAGATTTTATTTTAAGCGACTTAAGTACCAAAAGCGACTCTAGAGGTCCGGGGGCATGCTCCCGGGAAAAAATTTGAAAATTTGCGTACTGCAATGACCATTTTAGTGCTCTTAGAACAATTTTTAAGGAAAGTTGGTCATATTTTTGGCCCCTAACTTAGTGCGTTTCACCAATGATGCATTTTGTTCGCACAGTTTCGATTATGCGTGCTTAAGGCGACTAAGGCATATTGTTATGAAGAGGTTCGAAATTATGGAAAAATTTTATTCATCCAAAACATTGTTGAAAATGGCTGGTGGGGGATGCATACGCAGCATACTCCACATCCGCCCCTGGTTGTAAAATAACAAAAGATGGCCTCAAATTTTAGAGAGATGTTTTAAACTAAAAATACCGAAGACAATTAGGGCACGATTTTTTAAGGAAGTCAAAGAAATACTTTTTGGTGAAAGCGGTAAAACGATTTTCAAATGTTAACGATTAAGTTCTTTTTTGAGCTACAGTACGTAGATCATTTTTGCTTGAAATCGTTTAGCCATTTTTCTACGGAAGGTCTGAGGGTCCGAGGGCAGTTGCATGTAGAGGAGCGGCACTGCCCTGCTAATAAAGTTGCGTCATTACTTCATTAAGCATAACGGCAAAGAACAAGATTCAGGAAACAACGCTACGTAATTCTTGTTATTATGACTATTCCAAAACCAGATTATCAATGACAAAGCACCGAGCACTTCGAAATAAATATCAGAAAAAGAAGTAAGTATGACGTCATTTGAGGCTCAATGGGGGGTGTAACCCAAACCCCCCTCCCCCCGTGGCTACGCCACTGATTCCTCCCTCTACATTTTACGTTGGCTACTTCCTGCTGTGGTCAGTGATGGGCACGATAAACCTTTATGTACTAAAGCGATAACGATAATCGATAACTTCAAAAAAGCTAATGGCGATACCGATAATCGATATATTCAATTTTTTTAAGCGATTATCGGTAATCGATAGATTATCGCCGATAAATTTTTCCGATAAATGTGATAAATTTTTAATACGTTTCACGAATTTTTTTTTGGCAAGTCACATTGCAAAAATGTGATTCTAGATTTTTCAAGAAAAGAGAGCGGTTCACGGACTCCGCCGTGGCGTTAAATAAAACAAAAAGAGATGTTTTAACCTGCAACTACTCTTCAGGAACGCGGTATATTTTTTTCATAGCGCTAACTCACTAAATTCGAACACTGTGTGCATACAGAATCGTTCATCGCGATAATTTATCGGCGATAACGAAATATATCGCAAAAGCGATATCGGTAATCAATAAATCAAAACTGTGTTGAGCGATAACGATAATCGGTAATAAATTATCGCCGATAACTATCGCCGATAAATTATCGCGATAAATGCCCATCTCTGGCTGTGGTATACGCAGGGTTACCATTTCGTGCTTATTTCTAAGATTTGCGCTTATTTTCAAGGGCAATGTCTTAGAAAATGTAAATGTGCTTATTTCTAAGAAACGTGCTTATTTTTGAGTCCCGTGCTTATTTTTGAATTTCTAGCGGAAAAAATAGAATTCTTCGGACGTGAAAACCTTTTTTTAGGTCTTCACCGATTGTTAGTGGAAAATCAGGACTCTGTGGACAGGATTGCCTTGGTGGAGGGGGGCCTGGGGGGGTCAGCCTCCCTAGTTCTAAAAAAACTGTTTGCAGGGAGGCCCGGGAGGGCTCTTAAAATCGGCCAAGTCCTTGTTAACTTTTAGACTTTGGAGCAGAGGTTCTTATACTGGGAAGCGTAAAAGGTTTGCAAGGGGGGCGTGAACATAACAGTGACTAAATGATTGAACGTATAAGCTTATTTTCAAATCTTTTTTTCGTCAAACATCAAACCTTGTTTCTCCAAAACAGCTGCATCCTACTTATTAAGACGATTAAGACATTGCAAATAAATTGTTATATTTTCTGCATGTTTTTTGTAGCGTGGTGAGCAGTGTCGTATCAAGGCTTGGTCCCCCGGTAGGGTGGGAATTTGTAGGGGCCCCACAATATTGTTGTATTAGACTCAGAATTAGAGGCAAAAAATTTTAATTTCGTCAAAAAGTTGTTAAAAAAGTACTATAATTGCAATTAAGTGATGTAAATTTCAATTAAATTTTCAAAAACTTTTCGGGGTAGCATGCCCCCGGACCCCCTAGAGTCATCATTGACTTTTATTCTGCTTCAAATGTGCTCTGATTTTGCCACACCCTGAAAGACACTGCAAGCACGAAAGTTTGGGGCGCCCCTCCTGAGAAAATTTTTGGATACGTCCCTTGAAAAAATGCAGCTAATGAGTCGTAAAAGCGCGAAACTGCTCAAATTATTGCAGATATCAAAGGACCCCATCTAGACCTTTTTTTGTGGGAAAAGTAATAATCTTCACACGGCATTGGTAGTAGGACTTGGGCAAAAATAACTAACGCCAAAGGGGAATGGGGATGTAACTGAAAAAGTTTACGAACATCTGGCATAAAAAAATAAAATTTTTAGCATTATACAAGCCCCAGGGCCGGGGCCAAGGGGGTCCAGGAGGGCCTGGCCTCTCCAATCGACATGCGTGGCCCCCCAATTAACAAGCCTACTCTTTTGAAGACAGCGGTTTTTGTGCTTAATTTCAAACTTTGGCCCCTCCTGATAAACGATTGGCCCCCCTTAGTCGACTGCTCTAGCGCCGGCTCTGCAGGGCCCCCCTATTTCAAATTTTACCATGGCACCCCTGTCTGTGGACGTGAAGACCTTTTTTTTCTGGTCTTCACCGATTTTTAGTGGAAAATCAGGGCTCTGTGGACGTGAAGATCTTTTTGTTTGGTCTTCACCGATTTTTAGTGCTTTCACATTAAAGAGCTTTTGACTTTTAGGTAACCTAACTTCAGCTTGCTTATTTTTTGGTGTGGACTTGTGGTAACCCTGGGTGTACGCAATAACCGAATAAGATGGTTTCTGATTTTCCTCGGCAGTAAGATACCACACAAGCTTCACGGTTATTTTTTGAATAAGACAATTTATAATATGTAACTCAAGATTCAATCTGTTTCGTTTGATAAGCTTATCAGTGAGCAAAAAAAAGTTTTCCGCACCGATAATATCATACCGTCTTTTCATTGTCTTTTTCAGCTAAAACAAGCTATCGTGAATCTTATATCAGTGGAATGGATTTAGAGATAAAAACGGATGAAATAAAGCAAAAGGATTGGACTCTAAACCATAACAATCCGAAATATACACAAGTACAAGGTTAGACTTTTTGTTTTAAGACTATTAGTAATAACTGAGTAAATTTAATTTTAGACATGAACTTTCATTAAACGATTAGGCTAGCTATTGTGGCTATGAACTATGTTTACGCTTTTCTACTTGAAAATAAACGAAAGTTAAATTTGTTGATATATTTCGAATTCTTTGCCCTTAGGCATTTAATTAACTTGTTCTAAAATGTACTTCCAGATCAGCCGAAAAAGTTGAAAGGCTTGAAAAACGACCCTAGTCCGAATAAGATCCGTTCGCCGGATTCCAAAATCGATATTAACCCAACAAACACGGATTGTGTTTTTGGTAAGAGTCAAATTTCAAAAAATATAAACTGTGCTGCTTAGGTGCTTGTGGTCCATTGTTTGAAGGTTAGACTGTTTACGATGGCTGGATTAAAGCATATTGATCTATTCAGTGGCGTAGACATCCGTAAATTTTGGGGGAGGATCCACGCAATACTTTCAGTCGGTCGATCTCTAAATAAAGGTCTTCAGTATCAAAAACTGTCCCCTGTTGCTCCTTCTTGAATCAAAATAGTCGTAAATCTATACATTAACACTGGTACTTGAAATATTTCGGGGAATAACGTTACCTCCCCTGGCTCTATCTAATACACTGTTTGAAATTTAGACGACCCATTTTCAGACGACTGTGAGTGCAGTGATTCACCTAGTGGAGAAGTAATATGTGTTACACAAGAACACCTGGAGGCGCCACCGATTAAAAACTTAAGTGTAACCAATTTAATGGATGCCATCTTGGGAGAAGTTGATATTTTTAGACATGCAAGTACGATCAGCTGAACTTTCTTAACAGCTACACTACGCTAACAACCGCATTTTACTCTATTTTAACAATGTCTTTTTACAAAAAACGTTAGGTAATAATGCAAGGTTTTGGAAATTTTAAGTTTTTTTGAAATCTTTTCTTTTTCATATTAGTCTAACTGTAAAACTTTACCATCTTGCCTTTTATTTAACAGTTCAGATGGCCCAGTGGTAAGAGCGTCCGCCTCGGGAGCTGTAGACTTGGGTTTGATTCCAAGTTTGGTCAAACCAATGACTTTAAAATTGGTATTCACAGCTTCCCTGCTTGACGCTCAGCATCAAAGAGACCGTGTGGAGCACAAGCCGGCAAGTTTACTTGTTGTGCCGTTGGGAAAGGCACTTGGCGGGATTCCCCCATCTTGGTGTGGTAGACAGATGGCTGGCAACTCCTAAGCGAGCTCGTATAGCGCATGGATCGCTTTCTCGTGATAGGGAATAATGCAACTAAATACCAATACAATTTAGATAATGTCTGGCCAACAGATGCACACAGTTTGAAGAAAGAGCAAGATGCTTCAAGTCCCGTCCGTTCGAAAAAGGATTGCATATCTACTGATGTATCGCACCAGAAAACTGATGGCCTTAAACATAGAACTGCATCAAAAACTTCAGAATCTTCTGAAAATTCCGCAATGCTGAAAATGAAAACTCATAATTCCACACAACACGCGACTGTTATTCGGAAATCATCCAATATATCAGAAATTTTAGATTTATTTCCCGATGTATCGGCTTTGCAAGCCGTTACTGATGAAAAATCGAATCGATGTTTGTTCAAATCGGCCTCAGAAGATCAGCTAAATGACGCTAGTCTTTGTACAACAGCAATTACTGCTAGCAAAAGAGACATACTACATAGACAACCTCCTTCATATGAAACAGCAACTCGAATGTCGAGGCAAAGAAGGTAAGTTTTGTTGCAGTTTCACGAAAACATTGTTCAATTTTGTCAGCGACATGGCCTAGCGGTACCGCGCGCAGGTGACAGATCCTACGTGACGGGTTCGATTCACAGCTGGAGCCGATCGCATTTGACACATGTAACGGGTGACTGCTGACTCGAAGAGCGCAAGCTCACTTCGCAGTCTCCCTCAATTACTGTTGAATTTTCCGTTCAATATAATTTGAAAATAACCTCAGTTAAAAATTTGATTTGACTTGCTAAAGCAAAATAACACCTAAAATACTAGATATTCAAACAAAAATGCACGGAATTAAAATACTTTTGTTAAGCAATATTGGTGGCAGAAAAGAAATTTTTTAACTTTCCAATATTGGTGCCAGAAAAGAAATTTTGTGGCTTTTTGTTACGTTGATTTAGAACCATAGAATTTACCATAGATGAATCTCTTTGGTTTTCTTGGTTAAATTCTTTTAATATTGGTTTCTGCAATTTGATCAAACGCTTAATCCCTGACGCCAAGGTAGAATTTAAATACTTTATTTCGTCAACTTTTTGCTTGAGATTGTCGAATAACAAATAATATTTTTCAGAACACAATCGATGGACATCGAATTAATGTTTGATTTTGACACTTGCTTGTCGACGATTTCTCCCAATGAAAGCAAGCTATATTCACAAAATGTTGAAAAAGATATTATTATTCATACTCACAGCACTAGTATGCCTTTGAAGTATGATTCAAATTATTGTAAGTCCTCTGAAAAAAACGGAAGAAATAACGAAGCAACGGATCGTAATTTGGAATCCCATTCCACTAAGTTTCTTAGGAGTTCAAAACTTAAGGTCAAAGAAGACAGCCAGCGTCCAAAAAAATATAACTTGGTCAAAACTACTTCTCTTTGTCGCAGCCAGAGACAAAATGATATTCCATTTACTTTTGGAACGAACAAAAAGTGTTTTAATGTCAACCAAAACAATGTGGTTGATGACCCGCTTGTAGTAGGTCGAGAGACAAGAGACAATGATCATATTGATAAACTTGAAATCCCTCGAATGAGTGAAATTTTTGATCAAAGGTTTCCAGTGCAGCATCATCATAGCCGCATGGCCGACGGAAAAAGTAGTTCTTTTTATCTGCAGCCGCTGGAGCACCATAAGCAAAACGGTCGGACTAAAATTAGACCTGCGTCAGCTGGTACAAAGCCACAAGTAGCTTTACGTCATAAAAACGAACATCATCGTAATCGATCAAGACCGAGGTCCCTTGATTTCACGTCGTTTTGGAATTCAAATGAAAAATCAAGCAGCCCACTAAAAACAAGCCGGTCTACTTCTGCGAAACGTCAAACGATGTTTATGCTAGAAAATTTTACCGAAGTTATAGTCTAAAAACATTCACAGTGACTTGTCCTCCTAGCGGCTAGCCTGGTCCTTAGCAAAGGCAACGTGTTTCAGTCTACTCAATGCTCCTGCTCAAGACCTGATTGCCTTACTTTGCGTTGCAGTCTTAACTTCATCTATTCTAGAACTCTAAAACAAATAAAATTTTACTTGGTTAATGCATTAATTGTCTTTAGGCTACTCTTTATAGGTAGCTAGCCAGATTTGGGTAAGACACTAAGCCAAAATGCATGGATGATTTTTTTAACTGCAAGCGCTTGCACTTTACAAAGATTGTGCCGACAAGCTGCCTGATGGGAATTTCAGTAGCCAAATCTCGAAATGGAAAAGAGCAATGTATCATTTCTCACGCCAATGCAAAAAATCTGAAACCAAGAGCACTTACTTTCTTTTAACTCATTCCTCGGTGTTTTTGACAGCTAAACTGCTGTTACCACTTGTTAATATGATACTTGTTTAACTTGAGTTTTATAATTTTGTTATTGTGATATACGCGTCGACACGAAATCTGCTATTAAATGCGGCTTTTTTCATTTTGAAAGTTTAAAGTGAAGTTCGTCTAAAGAACCCAAACACTGTTTTGGGTCAAGAGCAAAGATAGTGCAGCTCGACTGGTATATTCTAGCTGCAGTGGACGTACAAACAGAGCTTCTGTCGCCCGACAAATTATAGGGAGCGGAGAAGGTGATCCTAGTAGCATTCTTGTGGCTGCATCGACAACCGGCCCCCTTCATAACATTTTTTCGTTTTGCGAAAACGTTAACACGAACAAAAAGATAAGCGTTGTACGAAATGTTATTTGAAACGGTTGGGAACCTAGCCACGAAAGGACCGATTCGAATCAAGCGGTGACTCAGTTAAACAATAATTCCTACAATTTTACAGCTCTTCGTTTTTTAGTAGGCTATAATCTCGGTAGAGAGGTAGCCTACTTTTTATAAACCACGGAGCACCATAGTGCAAGACAAGTAACGCCATTGGATTTAAGATACTACTTTACTAATTAAAACCAGAACGTTTCAGCGATACATTACGCCCTCTTTAGGATCTACAAAAAATGATATCTAAACAACTACACTGCCAAACTATCTGCAAAGAATTACATTAAAAGGCAAAAAATTAAATGAACAGATGCTACATAGATTAGTCTTGGACTTGGCGATCTCATTTTTCATCAGTTGAATTCAAAGTTAGTTACGTTACAACTATGAGCTATTAATGACTTCACAATGTTACGGACGCAATGAATAAATCTTTTACTTGAACTTGAACTTTATTGCAGATGTCAGTACATTACAAAAAATAAGACAAAGACAGGAAAAAAGAAAAAACAGTAGCGTTACAATCCATTTACTGACACCTACAGGGAGCTGCGAAGTGACCGCGAAAAAGGGTCTTCGAGTCAGCAATCCTAAGAGGGTCTTCGAGTCAGCAGTCCCAGGAGGGTCTTCGAGTCAACAAGAATGATGCTGCGTTAGCAAATAACTACTAAATTAGTTTTGGATTTCGTTTTTCTTGTTTGTTACGTAATTGCAAAACACGTAATGGAGCAGAAGACTTATAGCTAGGGCCCGCTAAAGTCAATAAAGACAAAATTTTTTCAGGACCTTGTTACATGATCAAATGTGTACTAACGTTCGTTTCAGGTGTTCAGGAGTCTGTTTTGGCAGATTTTATAAGTCAAAATTTTGCATAAAGTCAAAATTGTCTTTATCAAGAATTTCCTTACAAAAACGAACAAATTTATACTTCTTAAATATTTTTTTTTTGGACACAATAATGTGTTTTCTTGAATTTTTGAGCTGCTATTAAAATTTTATGCGCAGTTTTATTTGATTTTAAACTTTTGAAATAGTTGCAATATTTGCACTATCGTCACAATAATGCGTGCGGTAATTGAGAAGGAAATAGCACTTATTATGCATGAAACGTCATTGTTAATGCATAAATACATAATTGTTAGACAATTAGTCTAATCCCAAAAAAGCCTTGCGCTCATTACACGTGGTCTTTTACATTGTAGCTAGCAAAGTAAAGAATGCCAAAACAAGCCAAATCTTCTATAGCGAAAGTTAAGCAAACTTGCCAGGAATATCCGGATAAGTTTTCGGCAACTCCTGCCGGCGACTTGCGATGCAACCTTTGCGACGTGTTAGTCAAATGCGACAATAAGTTTTTTGTGGAAAGCCAACGAAAAAGTAAGAACACCAAGGAAAATTGGAGACGAAGAGCAAATCTCAAAGTAAGCAAACCTTTTTACATTTCGATCAAGTAAACTTCAAGGAACAGGTTGTTTCTTCATTCTCAGCAGCAGATATCCCACTTCATAAACTGAACCATCCTTTTTTGAAGTCTCTGTTTGCTAGAACGGGAAAAGTATTGCCTTCGGAGACTGCAGCCCGGGCATGTGTTGCTAAATTGGCATCCCACAGAGAGGAATAAATTCAAGAATTACTTCGTGACAAAAAAATTTTTTTGATTGTGGATGAAGCAGAGGTTGCTAAACAAAAGTATATTAGTGTGCTTGTGGGCAGCTTAGATGCTCCAAATCAGACATTCCTCGTTAATTGCCATCCACTTGACAGCGGTCTCAATGTTAATAGCAGTATTATTCTGCACACTGTGGATGACATATAGCGACAACTTGAAATAAAACGCGAGAATTTTTCATTGTTCTTGACTGATGCTACTCGGTACATGTCTTCTACTGGAAAGACGTGAAAGGAATTATACCCTTCTTTGAAGCATGTCACCTGCGTTGCGCACTTACTACATAACTGCATTTTAAAAATATTGATGAAGTAATAGCAACGATCAAGGCAGCAACAATCAAAAACAAAGATCGCAAGAAAGATTTTCGTGATGCTGGTCTGCCATCTCCTCCTGACCCTGTAATTACAAGATGGGCAACTTGGCTTAGAGCTGCCTTATATTATAGTGAGAACCTTCCAGCTGTTCGTACCATTGTCAACAATTGGACAAGTGCAGGCCTCTTAGTCAGCAGAGAAATAGACGCTATCAATGTGGAAGGTTTGGACTTTGGAGTCGGACTTGGTTGAAATAATTCAATGCCAAACTCTCGCAGCCAACGTAGAGTTCTTAAAAGGAAGTGCCTGCACAATAACCACAGCATACGGACTGCTGAAGAATATGCAATTCGATGATGATCCTTGCGCTATTAAAGACTACATTAACAAACGACTATCCAACTCTGATTTAGAAACAATAATAAACTGTACCAACTTGACAATTGACCCAACAAGCTACGCACTATTGCAAAAAGCCCAGCCAACTTCTGCTGCTGTTGAGAGGTCGTTTTCTATGCTCAATGGTACTGAGAAAAGACAGAAATTTTGTTGTAAGAAATTTTGATGTTAACAGAAATGTTGATGTTGAGATGTTAAGAATATATGATGCTGTATTACAATAAAACGTCCTTGTAATTATACTGCGTGTCTTTCGTTAAAAAAATCATAGACGTACTGCTAGTGTACAGTACAGTTGCGATAGCCAGGGCCGGTTTTAGGCCGATTTGACCGATTTTATCACATTGGGCCCCGCGCCTGTAGGGATCCGTTGATGCATTATGAGGCACAGCGTAGAGGAAAGTGCCATAAGTTGAACCAATGCTTAATATGGACCATTTCCAATGTCTCCAAAATTAGACAAAAAAAATCGGCAACTCGGTAGCGTCTATAACCAAGCATTGGTTAAGAAAAAATTTACGCAGTTGTTTGATCACGTGGGTTTGCTGTTTACAAGAAAATACTTGAAGATAGTTTTATGGGGGTTTCATTTTACTGTATTTTCAGTTGCAGCTTTTTAGCGTCTATTTAAGGAAACATGCTCGATCTCCACTACCAGCAATTGACACGTAAGTTAAATTGTCGAACATACTCCACTTAATGAAACAAAGAGCTTTGAGAAACCTTCAAGATTTATGATAACAAAGTCAAAAGTGCAGCATTAATTAATTTTCATAGTATGTAGTGGGGTGGGAAGTAGGCTACTTAAAGTAAGAGGGACTGAAATCTACATTGCCACACCAACATCAACTAATTTTTGGGTAAGGGGCTTCTCACTCCTAGACCCCCCTCTAATTATCGCAGCAAGAAACAATGCAATTGCGCTATACAATTTACAACGCTTAATACAATTTATTTCAGTAGCAATGAAAGTCGCTTGAAGCAAGGGCGTATCCACAAGTTTCCTCAGTGGTACGCCAAATTTTTGAGACTAACTTTTTTAGACGCGATTTCTTTCGGCGTGTTGCAACAGGGGAGGTAATTTGAGGTAAAATGACGAATAAAAACGGTTCTACGTCCAGGGGCATGCTTTCCAGAAAATTTTTTCAAAATTTAGATACTCTAATTGCAATTTTAGCGCTTTTTGACAAACTTTAAAGCAATTTTTTGTTTAATTTTTTCACAAGTCTCGTTATGAATTATCGTTGAACTGCAATGGGGTTTAGCTAAAAACTGTGGAAAGGAGGGGTGCTGAAAAATATCTAGGGGGGACTCGAGCCCCCTCCTTCAAACGCCCTTGATAATATGGATCACCTGTCGTTACCTAATTTGGACCAGTACGTAGTTAAATGTAATACACTATGGCATAGTCTGTTTTTTCAGTCCGACAATCAGTTTATTATAAAAATTGCAATGTCATGTGGTAAAAAGTAGCTTCTATAATTGCGCAAGCATGGTTGTTACTAGTCCAGAGTAGAGAGCTACCGTTAGCCAGAGCTAAAGATTTTGACTTTAAAAATAGCCTACTTTGAATGATTTTGTTAATAAAAAATCTAGAAAAGTCTTTTTCTGAGATAGTATAATCTATTGCCTGAGTTGCCTTTCTTGATATTAAAAGCAAAACGATAAAAGCATCTACTTCACCATATTAATTTTTTTGTAGCAAGTATTAAATGTCTATTTGTTGGTTTGTATGTGTTTTTTTATGAAGTACATACACCATACATTTTACTATGAAGAGTAGGGGCCCCGCCATCAGATTTCTAATTGGGCCCCGCAGTTCCTAGCACCGGCCCTGGCGATAGCAACGCAATTTTTGTATTACACACTAATTGATGCCGGTACACACAATGGCTCGTTATCCTAGGTTTTAACGTCATGCGTCGCTTTGTTGCATTAGCTTCAACACTAAATAATTAAGAAAATGTTCGAATTAGGTTACCTTTTTCTTTAAAAACTTACGTAAATTGCAGATTATAAAACATATTTAATTAATAAAGTGCAACAAGACATAAATAATACGCGGAAGCGGTTAAGTCAAAATCAAGCCAAATTTTACCAAAATAAAGTCAAAAATATATTTTTTTTTTGGTAAAAAAAAGGCCCTACTTATAGCCTAATAAGTTTTTGCTTGATCTACATGGTCTTTGCGTCAAGCTACAGGTTATGGCATAGGTGATGGAACCGGGAGGGGCGGGGGGCTCTGGCCTCCCACTTTTTTTCAGGGGGGCCCTAATTTACGCATTTGTTTCTATAATACCATTGCCTCTGCATGAATGTATTTAAAACTTAATAAGCCTATGGCTATCGAAGTTGAAACCCAGGAAAGAGCTTAAATCCAGAGCCCGGCCAGCCCCCCCACTTTTTTTTAGGAGGGGGGCCTTATTTACGCGTTTATTTAGTAGTAGTAGTAGTAGGATTTTTATTTTTAACCATAAAATAACGCCATCATTAACACAAAAAACAGCTGGGCTAAAAATGAAGAAACAGCGACAAAACGTTAAACGTTGAACATGCTCAAGAAAAAATACAGAACTAAAGCGTTTAAAAAAAAATTAGCACGGTCGCTGCACCTAAAAAAAAAAACACAAAAACAAGAAATAAAAAACAAAACATACGCATTACACAAGCAGTACAACCTATGGATTTTCATGCCATTAAACCAAGAACCTTCTGTATTAATAATAATATTAGTATGCAAATTTTTATTAAAAATCAGTCATCCTCAATCGTCCCTCCCGTTCGGTAGCCTACAGAGTTCTCTTTCAGCAACACAAAATTTAATTTCTGTCCATATTATATCCAACTCGTAGTATGCTATTCCGGATTATAACGCTGCTTCGTCTTGTGGTTCTGTGCAGTTTTCTTCTAATGATTTGCGTTTTCTTCTAATGATTCGCGTTTTGTCGCTGTTACCTTTTTTTCGGCCGAATGTCGTGATATGCGTTGTTTCTATGTACTTTGATGGTCGTTGAATAAAACACACTACTACTACTATTTGTCAATTGTTACTACAACATTAATTCCACATATTGCTTCTGCATGAATGTATTTGAACCTTAATATACCTATTACCTTAGTCAAAACCCGGGAAAGAGCTTAAACCCAGAGACGTCTTCTTTAAAATTTTGTTTGTGGGGTGGTGGAAGAGAAACTAGAAGCAAGAACCGAATGTCTAAAGCCCACATAAAATGGACATGTCACATGTGGACAGGCAAAATATGGATTGTATGCATATAGGGCCGGATTTACGCATAGACTAAGCAGGCTAAAACCTAGGGCCTCGGAGAAAATGGGGGCTTATCACGAACAATGAAGACCTTTTTTTTCTTTTCACCGATACTTTCAGTGGAAAACAGTACATCTGAGAACGTGTACGGTACCGGTATTCCTTTATTTTTGGCTCTTCATTATACCGATATTTTCAGTGAAAATAGGTCATCGAAGGACGTGAAGACCTTTTTTTGCTCTTCCAATTAGAATGATCAAATAGCCCATAAGGGTCTCTCATTGTCTAAATCCGGATCTTAAGAACGTATTTAAGGGCGGAGCCATTGTGCCATGCTCCTCCTTTTTGACTCTGCCTTTTGATGAACAAGAACAATACTAATGGTGCCAAGTGACTAAAATATGCCAGATTCTTTTGATGTTTTCTCTAGCTTATGGTCAGGGGCGAATCCAGAGGGGTAGGATAAGGGATATGTATATACTCCCACCAGTCATTTTCTAACATGTTTTTGATGCATACAATTTTTCTATAATTTCGAACCTCCTCGATAACTATAAGCCTTACGCCTTAAGCACGCATAACTAAAAATGTGCCAACAAACATATTCGGCGAAGCACTCATAATTAGGGTCCAAAATTTAAACACAATTTGCGTGAAAATTATTCAAAAAGCACTAAAATAGCCATTACAGCATGTAAATTTTCAAAAATTTTCCGAGGTGAGCAAATTAATTTTTTTTTTGCATACTAAAATTTTTTTTCCAAAATTTGCAAATTGTTTAAGACGAAACGCTTGTGAGATTAAATTTTTTCTTTCAAATTGTCAAAAAAATTGAAAAAGTCAAACTAGGTTTGTCTAAATAACATAACAAAATGCAAAAAATTGGACTTGAAATGCTGAAAATCAGGAAAAATGGCAAAATAATAAAGCTCGGGAAAATTTCCGAAAAAATTTACCGGGGATTTCCGAAATCCCGGAAATCACGAGGATTTTCGAGATGCCGAGAATTTTCCAAGATTCCCGAAAAGTTTTCAAAAAATTTCCCGCTTCCCGGGAAGTTGAAACTCTAGGAAAAAGGGAAACCCTAATGGTGCGTTAGCATATAATTACTTGTTTAATTTCGGATTTCGTTTTCTTTGTTTGTAGAGTAATTGCAAAACACCTAATGGAGCAGAAGACTTATAGCCGAATAAGTTTTTGCTTGATCTACTCGGTCTTTGCGTCAAGCTACAGGTTTTAGCACGGAGCACCGTATGCCACCAGTCCCCTGCCACCTCGCCCACTGAGATACCTGTTATTTAACCGTTTCCCGATAAATTGTCAGAGTACCGATAGCAACGCCAATGCTATTGCTAGCCAGATTGAATTTATTTAACTGAACTGAAGAGAAGACAGCTCTGACTGTGACCAGGTGACTGTGGGCTGCCTCAAAGTACAGTCTGGTGTCAAAGAAAAGTGTTAGCACAGTGTATCTATGCATTATTAGAACTGAAAGAATGTACGTGCACTGTGGTATTAGGCCTAGTATGAAAGTACTAGTATACCTAGGCTACAGACAGATCTAATAGTCTAGACTGTGAAAAGTTTAAAAAGTTTCTGGTAGTAGATTACTGGTACAGCACCTAGTGAGTAGGTAGGGATGTGTCGAGTCAAATCTGATTACTCGGCCGAGTAATGAGGCATGACTCGGATTCTGCCGAGTATTAAACCATTATCATTTTGACCTTTCTTTTGCTTTTTATCCAAATTTGAGTCAAAATTAGGACTTCTACAGATGTGATGACTTTTTTTTGCTCTTCTAATTTCGAGTTCATATTTTGACATCGTAGATACTCGGACTTGGCCAAGTAATCTGGTAATGTCGTGAATACTCATTGCTTGGCGAGTCCGAGTAATTTTCCTTAAAGCACATCCCTATGAGGAGGTTGTAAAGCTTAAATAAACTCTGGATTTCTGGCATCAAAAATACATGCAAGATTGCTTAAGATTAGATAGCCTAGGTTTTTTAGGGGAGTTAGTTACCCGTAGTTTGGGTGTGTATCCCTGTGATTGTAGTCTGTGGCAATGGCACCAGTATCGCAATCAGAAACAAGTATTTACTAGAAGCACAAACCTAAGGGTTAGGGTTTAAGGCCAGGTTCGAGTTAAAGGATTTCATTTTGCTAACTCACCATTAACTGTGAATGACCCTGAACAGCTGAAGTGGGAGAAATTAGGCTTTACGTAAAAACATTATCCCTGGAGCTGTAGAGCAGGGGTTACCAAGTTTTTCTCACAGCTCAGGATGACTCCAATGACAACTTTAAATTTTCAATGTAACCCCAGGTCAATAGATTTTTTTCACAAAACTTCGGAGCTTCTTTCACTCTCCACTGGACTTATGAGTTTGGTCATGTGGTTGCCAGTAACTTCGCCACATGATAACTTCGCCACAGTAACTTCACCACATGGTAACTTCGCCACACTTTCAACCATCGAAAATTTACATTGCTTGCACCGAGAAAAGACGTTAAATTCTCGGTCGTCGTAAAAGAATTTATCGGGATTTGCCAGTTAAATTTATGAAGGTAACATCGTCACGTGGTGAGTGGGAAGTGTGTTGGGGTGTTGGGGGAGGTGAGGGGAGCTGTGGGAAGAGGTATGGGGGATGTGTAGGGAAGTGTGTTGGGGTGTGGGGGGAGGCAAGGAAAGATGTATGGGGAGTGGAGAAGTGTGGGAAAGTGTATGGGATGAGTGGGGAAGTGTGTTGGTGTGTGGGGAAAGAATGTGATAGAGGAATGGGGAAGGTGTAGGGAAGTGTATTAGGGTATGGGGCCCCAACACACTTCCTCCCACACTTCCCAACATCTCCCTTACGTCATTCCCTTCACCTTTCCTACATCTCCCATTTGCTCCCCCACATCCCCACACACTTTCCTACACCTCTCATACCTCTTCCCACATCTCCCCTTCCTCCCCCCACACTCCAACACATTTCCCTGCCATCCCCTTATCTACCCTCATCTTCTCAAAGTGTGGCGAACTTACCATGTGACGAAGTTTGTGTGGCAAAGTTACTGTGGCGAAGTTACCATGTGGCGAAGTTACTGGCAACCGGTCATGTGGTGGTGCCAGTAGTAAGTAAAATACTGTAAGCTAAGACAATGGTAGAGCAAGTGCTTACTCCCCTCTGCTAGCCCATCATTTACAAAAAGCCTGTATTAGAAAAAAATTCGACTGCCTAATCTGTTAATAGGCCTAGGGGTTTTGCCAAAACTTGCACAGTGCAGGAGCACAAGGATCGCCCTTACAAGTGAGTTTGGAGCACGAGGATTGCTAGGGGCGCAAGTGAGTTATTACTGGTACTCTGTACTAAGGGCCCTAAAGGTTGCCTGAGCATTCGCCACACAACGGGTGAGACATACGAATGTGATCGAGAATTTGAGCGTAACCGTCAGACAAACGTTTGCAACAGTGCCGATGCGGAAGATTCACCACACAACGGTGATAGATTGGGGTTGGGTCGGGAGAGTTGAGGTCAGGGGGGTTGAAGTCGGGGGGGGAGGGGTTGGAGAGTCGGGGTCAGGGGGTTGGGGAGAATTGGGAACCCCCCAACCCCGATCCCCCGACCTAACACCCCCGACCTCACCCCCCCCGACCCCAACCCCCCTGACTTCAACCCCCCTAACCCCAACTTTCCCGACCCAACCCCCCACCCCAATCCAACATCGAATCTTGCGGCGAATCTTCCGCATCGGCACTGTTGCAAACGTTTGTCCTACGGTTATGCTCAAATTCTCGGTCACATTCGTTGTGTGGCGAATCTTCTGTGGCGAATGCTCTGGCAACCGGCCCTAACCCATAACTCCAACCCTAACCTAGCCGTAACTTGTAGTACCGGTAATTGCTCACCAGTGCCTAGGGTTGGGCATTCTAGAATTTCGAGTCTTTCAAATCCGAATCCTCAAAGATTCAAATCGAAAAAGTCAATTTATTTCGAACAGTTGGAATCAATATGATAAATCTACTTAACTAAATTTTGCAAACAAAGCTGCTTAATCTCTTTTTTACTAGTTTTTTTTGTATGTAGATGTAAAAGTTGCACTTTTTTGAGTCACACACGCAGTGCTTTTATCCTTTCTATCTTTTTTATAGTGATGCGCTAGGTTTTTTAATGTGCATAACTGTGTTGCTTTGTCTCTTTTTTATCACACGTACAGCCAAGCAGAATAGTCATGCGCATTGTGCACGATTCAGGCATTAAGATTGATATAACCAATAAAAAATCAGTGTAACTTTGTGTTTCCAAAATTTTGGAAAATTATTCTAGAGTAGGATTCAAAATTCTCGATTTAGCTTAATTATTCTGGAATATTCTAGAATACCAAATTATTCTAAAATGTCCATCCCTACTAGCGCCCCTTAGCTGTCCTTGTGCTCCTTACTCACTTACGAGGCAGTCCTTGTGCTCTTGCAGGTTTTAGCATTATCGAAGCTTAGCCATTGTAATATATGCTATTTTGATTGAAGACTTGAATAAGCCTAACAGCAAATCTAGTCTACTCATTCACTGCTATTTCAACTTTAAATTAGATATTAGTTCCAATATTTGTCTGCCTACTGATAACAAACTATCTTTGATGCAGAGTGCATATCTAGACAATCAACTCTGCAAATCAACAACGTGCCATTCCATTACGAACAATCAAACAGTGATGTCACAATAAGCACCTACCGTACATTTTTGGTACCGGTAGCATAACCATACAGTGATGCCTATTGGCCTATTTTAGAGTAAGCCTTGGTACAACCTGCTAAATTTAAGATATATAGTTTGTCAAATCTTGGGTGTTTTGTACATCCATCCTTTGCCATACTTTTGTGACCCCATGACTAGTGATGTAGATCGTTTTTTTTTGCCTTTGTTTTTTTAAGAAAAACGTGTTTTTTACAAAAAAAACATAGCTAAAAAAAGCTTGTTTTATTTGAAAACAAATTCGAGTCCGATTCTAAACTAAATATGAGTATTGGCTGTCATGATGTGTATTGTTAAGTCTTCTTGTAGTGATGGATCGAATGGAGAGTACAAGGAGCGACCTTTTCGCCCCCTAAATCCATCATGGATTGCATGCTTGTTGTTACCGATTACCAGAAAGGTGTTGCCAGTTTTAATTTCACAATGCAAAGAATAAGAAATAAAAAAGAACAATCGCAATAGATTCCGGTAGATTAAAAAAATTGTGGATAAGCGAAGGTCGATAATACACATTAATGCATTGTATTTCCCCGTTCATCTAATGAGTGCCTGTAGTTGTACTAGTTTTTGTAGAGAAGATAGGCTCCGGCCTAGTTTACATTTGTTGTTTTTGACCCAAACCCTAACTCTTCCATAGCCCAAAGCGCAAGCAAGCTAAGTACCGGTAGGTCAAATAAGGACCTAAACCATAATTTAACCTGATTTAACATTCAATAGCACAACGTTGTGATTGGGCTATATTTTGAGGAACCTCAAAATTTAGTACGGCAGAACTGTGCAAATCGCAAAATAAGCCCATATGGTAAGCTTTAAGCTAAATACGCACTACTCCACAAACTATAATAAAGCAATATCATTATACGATCTACAGTCATGTTCAATGTGTTAACACGATTTGATGCTGCTTGCTAAGCTTGGTATTAAAAACACGCTTGTTATAATTTTTCAAGAAGGAATGAATAAAAAAAAAAACAAAAAAACGAGATAAAAAAAAACAAGTGCAAAAAAAACTTTTTTTACATCACTACCCATGACCTGTGACCTGTTTAGACCCCACCTACTTATCACTCTGACCCCATTTGAGGTTGCGATCCCTGGTTTGGGGAAGAGCGTTGGTCTTTTAAAATTAGGAAATAACTTTGGTTGCTCTGCTGCTGCCAGCTTTACTGTCTCGACTTGTTCTGTTCGCTTGCTAAGTTTACCGTTTGTCTTGTGTGACTGTTTTGGTAGACAAGCCTAGTTTACTTGTTGGTGATAGTTTTACAAGAAATTAAGTCTTAGACCTTGAACATGTTTAAATAACTTTAAACGATTGAAATGATTTGGTGTGGAAAATTGCAACGTAATGTGGAGAATCTTTCGTCAGTATAGATAGTTGCAATTGTGACATAAGATAGCAATGTCAACGGCCAATAGAAAATAATACCCAGATGTGTTGGTACGTAGAAAATATTACGTTAAAGAGTTGATTAGAGTATGTGCTCTGGAGTACTTGTTAATGCCAGGATGTCATATTATGTTTTCGAAGACTTAGTTTTTCATTGCTTGGTCGCCATAATTACATAACTACCATGCAGGTAAATTTGCTATATTACCAGTACTTTAGATTTCCCAGTACAGAGTTCAATTTATGGGTAATGTTGTTAACTCTGTTTATTACATGCCTTTTTTTAATCGTGCTAAATTTTAAAATTTTTTAGTGAAATGTAGTTGCTCTTTGCTGTTTTGACAATGAGCTTGTATAGGCGTATAGTTTCTAGGTTTCCTGGAAATATGAGTTTAGTTTTTGCTTATGGATCTGGAGTATTTCCTCAAAATGACAAAGTACCCCCATCTACAAATATGCTTGATTTGATACTTGTTGTAAAAGATCCATTTTCATGGCATCGGGATAATTTTAGGATGAACAAGCAGGATTACTCTATACCAATGAAGTTTGCTGGTCCTCGAAGAATTGCTGATATCATGGAAAACTATGGGGCGAAAGTATATTTCAATACCAATGTTTATGTTGAAAGTAGGCCTATAAAATATGGAGTTATTTCCGAAGCTAACTTAATTGAAGACTTGGTAAAGTGGAATACATTATATATTGCTGGAAGACTGCACAAGCCAGTGCACATCATACAGCATGACTTTGAAAACTCCCCGTTATTGTTGAGTGGATTGAAATCAAACCTGATATCAGCTCTACTGACCTCTTTACTTATATTACCTGACTCCTTTTCTGAAACTGATCTTTTTCTTGCAATTGCTGGCTTGTCATATGCAGGCGACTTTCGTATGACTTTTGGAGAAGATAAAAACAAAGTATCAAACATCGTAACGTCCAATATTGATCGTTTTCGTCAGTTGTATTATCCGGTGCTTGAAGGGTTGTGTGAAACTTCAGCTACTATGCAAGCTCCTTATAAAAGCTTTATATTTTGGGACAAGGAACAGAATGTAATTGAACAAGACAAGACACCTCTTCTTCAGCATTACCATTTGAAAAAGTTACCGTGTGGATTGCAATTAAGACTATGTCGCATTTTCGATGCAGAAGCTCGTCAAATTCGGGATGTAGAGGAGATTATTAAAAGCGCTGCTAGGTATCCTGACCTCTCAGATATTCTTCAGCAAAGTGTTGTAAACATTGTCCAAGACTCTAGCAAATCCCAAAGTGTTAAAGGAATTCTCACTGCTGGGCTATGGACTAGTGTTAAATATAGCTCAACCAAAGTGAAAAAAATGTTGAAAAGTTTGCTTCGAAAGAAGCCAAAATTGAGTTGAAAAAGTGCGTTTAAAGTTTTATTTTGTTGTTGTTGCCATTTTTTGTATCATGTTATATGCAGCCATGTCTAGTTAGTCTCGACTGGCCTGTCTCAACACTAACCCGTTAGGGTGTCCACTTTTTTCATTTTTTTTTTTTTTGAAATTGCAATTGGCTTAGTAATTTCCTGGGTACAAATTGGCATAGAAACACAATTCAAAAAAAAATTTTTTAGATATTGAGGTTTGAATACTTCGGGGAGACATTGAAGTTTTTTGGGGGGGTCAAAAACACAATTTTATCGTAGCTTGAATGGTACACCACTAAGAAAGTTCATTTTGGTGTCAATCGATTCAGAGATACCAGTTTCCTATCTGTTCGTAATACATTAAAACGTTCCATCTCGATCACAAACCAAGTTAATTGGAAAAAATAGAAAAAGTTAAAAAATTTATGACAGCAGACAGTTTTTAAAAGGAAAAACGTTCAACTAACACTAGACAGATTTCGGTATTTTCAGAAGACGCAGACGTTTACTATAATACAATAGCAGTTGCTTTCAACAGTGTGAATCACTCTTCATGAACTTCCGATAAAACCTCGAATTTGCATATCCACTTTCATTCTTTCGTGGGATATACTGCTATCACGAATCTTTCTCCTAAAAGGCATGGTGACATACGTCCAATGCATTGTTCACACGTACTTTTGTGGTGCTCAACACTTACGGTCTCCAGCTTTATACATGGGGCTTTACTTGATCTGGTATAAAAACAACGCAGCAGCTTTCTTTTCCATGCATGTTCATGCGTGTCCACTTTTTCAGAAAGGTCTTAATGAAAATCTTTCAAGCAATTTAAGTGAAAAGCAGGATGCTTAGAATGAGCATTCAAGGCCACATTAGTGGGTTTATCCACTTAACATTATGTTTTATGATAACATTTTTGAGAGCCGTTACCGCAAGATCTTGGTATTTAACCTCGAAATCAATTTAAAAATCTCCAAGAAAAACCATGTTGGCCGGGCCTTCTGGAGCACGAGGGTTGAGATTAATCCAGAAACACATTGGAACGCATACTGATAAGATGAAAGCCACAATTCTCAGCAGCTTGGAGTTTTGCTCGGAATCTAGTTCTGCACCAAACATTAAAATGCGCAAATACCCATTCGCAGAAGTTAGCCATCTGTGCAAGAATATTTCAAATCGTAGATCAATTCTTTCAGCACGGCAACCATGACTTTCCTTCTGCTACTAATCTTATTAGTATGCGTTTCAATGTGTTTCTGGATTAATCTCAACCCTCGTGCTCGAGAAGCCCCGGCCAACATGGTTTTTCTTGGAGATCTTTGAATTGATTTCGAGGTTAAATATCAAGATTTTGCGGTAACAGCTCTCAAAAATGTTATCATGAACATTTTGTTGAGTGGATAAACCCACTAATGTGGCCTTGAATGCTCATTCTAAGCATCCTGCTTTTCACTTAAATTGCTTGAAAGATTTTCATTAAGACCTTCCTGAAAAAGTGGACTCGCATAAACATGCATGGAAAAGAAAGTTGGTGCGTTGTTTTTATTAAAGCCCTCGTACAGATAGTATTCACTGCCTACTATCCAACGTTTTGCTGGTCATGCTGCAATTTCTTCGTCTCATCATTTTGTTAAATAATCTCTGATAGCTTATTCCTAATTTTGGTTTACTGATAATGAATTATATCGCTGTAAGCGGGAGGTACGTTATCTTTGCTACCTTTTATCAGCTACTGAAGTTTTGATATTTAGCTCAAGGAAAGTTGTGAATCGATCTTCGCTGAGTAAGCAGGCAGAAAGCCAGGTTTAAACGTTGTTAGGCAAAATTTATGTTTACACAACTTAGTTTCGAATGCAAGTTAGCGTATATTTTGGCATGGTAATAACTAGGGCCCGCTAAAGTCAAAATTTTTTCAGGACCTTGTTACATGATCAAATGTGTACTAACGTTCGTTTCAGGTGTTCAGGAGTCTGTTTTGGTAGATTTTATAAGTCAAAATTGTCTTTATCAAAAATTTCCTTACAAAAACGAACAAATTTATATTTTTTAAATATTTTTTTGAATTTTTGAGCTGCTATTAAAATTTTATGCGCAGTTTTATTTGATTTTAAACTTTTGAAATAGTTGCAATATTTGCACTATCGTCACAATAATGCGTGCGGTAATTGAGAAGGAAATAGCACTTATTATGCATGAAACGTCATTGTTGATGCATAAATACATAATTGTTAGACCAGGGTTTCCCAAACTGTTTGTGACACGGACCCATTTTTGCGAATCAGGTTCACCGCGGACCCCTTTCTTGAGTTGCATTACTGTTTCCTCTACTACCGTAGAAGCATAATGCAACAAAAAAATAATTTAGCTCTACCAACAGGATACAACGTGAAGGCCATTAAATCTTGCATCTTATATCTGAACAAGCTTGTATCGGCGTCTCTCTAGTCTAGTAGAGCTTATCATCTCTGTTCTATAATTTCTCTTTTTCGAAAAACGGCCACAACGAGCTTCGAGACGCAATAGCTTCGAGTTTTTCACCTTCCGGTACAAGTAGGGTTACCATACGTCCTCCTTTTAGAATTTAGAGGGCACGTCCTCCTTTTCGGCATTATGAACAGTGAAATCATATCATTCTTCCACGAAAAATTTTGGAAAGTTTCAGTGTAAACAACGGTCTGCTGACATAATGACTTTTTTGAGGGGATGGGGGTCTTCACTTGCTTTTGGGCAAAAAAATGGACACCTGCAGACATGATGACCCTCAAAAAACCTGTCCTCTTTTTGCGTAGTGAAAGTATGGTAACCGTAGGTACAAGGGTAGTTCGTAGTTGCTTTATTGAGGCAGTGCTTCATCAGTTCCAAGCCAATTGTGTAAGGATTTGTAATTTTTTGCCTGAACAATGCGATAATAGGCTACGATGCCTCGATTGCCGTTTGTTTGTTTTACCCACTTTACTCCCAGAATCAATGCGGCGATTTTTCAAACGATCAGAGTTTCGCCTAAAGTGGTGAATGGATTTTCCTGCTAGTTTGCCTTGACAAGACTCAAAAGTGCAGCTTCAACTCGCTTGGTTTCATACTTTTCTGAGTAGGAACTCTACAACACATCACACGCTGTGGCTTTTTAACAAAATCTTCAATAAGTCATAGGCTAAAACCAAAGTTCAGATAAGTAGCCTTACTACTGCAGCTAAGCTCGCCTATTTATGACTGGACTAGACTTTGTTTTCGAAGCAAAAGAATTTATAAGATACCCAATAACTTCGAGTTTATACTGTAGTTACTGCGAATGCTGCGCTCCATTTTTTTAAGATGTCACGCTCTTCGCTTCGTATTTGTGGTTAGCTTTTCTCATTGGTCTCGTATTTAAATCAAAGTCTGGCATAGTTTGTTCGAGTTCACGCTCATCAACTCTTCAATAATTTCTGGACGACGTAATAGCATCCCATTACCGATATTCTTTGATAAAGCCACTTTAAACGTCTTTTAATAAAGCCTTAGTATGAGATTAGCAATCTCTGCAGCAAATAATTGGGTCTGTGTGTGTACCGCAGAAATCATTTAGAAGTTTTATATTTTTGCAGCATTGTCACGGACCCCCTGTGCGGTCGTCGCGGACCCCAGTTTGGGAAACTCTGTGTTAGACAATCTAATCCTATAATATAAAAGCCTTGCGCTCTTTACACGTGGTCTTTTAAGTTGTAGCTTGCAAAGCAAAGAATGCCGAAACACAGTGGCGTAAATCCGTAAAAATTATTGGAGAGGATGAAACTGAGCCATCAAAAAGTTGCTTATATAAAAACGCAACGTAGCTGCAATATTAGCCGTAGGCCTACTGCGTCTTATACGCATCACATCCGCCCAAGCCTTTGGTTACTACAACCAGTAGTGTAGCCAGGATTTTGCAATGGAGTGTTTTTACATTGCAGAAACAATCACAGCGAGGGCGAAGCCCCCGCCGCTGCGAAAATTTTACGATTTTTAAAGCCAAAATAAGCGTTTTTGGAGCATAGGCCCATGATTCAATGCTTTATTTAAGTTGCCCAAAGGGTTCCAGTTGTGGAAAAACATGGTAGGAATTTATGTAATTTAAATTCTCCCCGACAGGACGGGTTTTGAATTAAATTCTCCCCGGTGGGCCATCTTCAGTTTGAGCCCCCTTGCCTTGAGCGTCATGCTGCTTAGCATTGAATAAGCGGGGTAGGCCTACATCAAAATAAATTCACTTCTCTTCTAAAGTTGTTTATTTTATCCTCTGCGCGTTTGGCGAGAGTAGGGCAGACCAGTTTCAAAGTTTTTGGTACAATTACTCGACATTACGAATGAGATGCTTGTCTTTTCATTTTTCCCCTGTACTTGCCGAATAATATGTGGGCTGTATAACGAAATCTAAATGGTTATAGAGCTTAAATTGCTATAGTCATAATTATTAGCGCCAGGGCTCTATGGCTGAGTACTGAACTGTTGACGACCAACGTATTTTCATTTTTCATTAATTATTATAGTTTGTTTCTTCACGCTATTGCTGCTTCATTTGAATGCCGCGCATTTAGCAAGACGGCAAGAAATGAAATGCTTGGTTGTTTTGTGGCGCTTTTTAATTGCCACGGTTTTGTAGCGCCACGACTGATTTGTAAATACGACTTATATCTCATTCACCATTTCTATTTCATTCTCCACACTAACCCTGGTGCTGAGCTGGTAGCTGTAAATACCATTTTTTGAGTCTTTGGTATGACTCGACCGAGTATCGAACCCAGTCTCCCAACTGCAAAGCGAACGCTCGAACCATTGGGCCATACTTTTTTTTACTGTCAGCAACGCTCGTCTCTTTTTTTCTTACTGCATCTCTGTTCCGCTGCATAAAGAAAGCAGAGCTTCATCTTTCTTTCTGCAATGCGAATGATTGACGTTTGTCCTTTATTGATTGAGTGCATGAATAAAAAAAGGCTGTAGCAATCCGTAACCATATTAGCAAGAAACGGGAGACCATTGATTCCGCAAAATAAATCGTCAAAAATAGCAGCGTACGATAAATTATTGGGGGGGATGATTGGGAGGGTTGCATCCCCCCTCAAAAATTATTGGATGAGATGCATCCCCCCCGGGATTTACGCCCCTGCCAAAACAAGCCAAATCTTCTATAGCGAAAGTTAGGCAAACTTGCCAGGAATATCCGAATGAGTTTTCGGCAACTCCTGCCGGCGACTTGCGATGCAACCTTTGCGACGTGTTAGTCAAATGCGACAAAAAGTTTTTTGTGGAAAACCAACGAAAAAGTAAGCAACACCAAGGAAAATTGGAAACGAAGAGCAAATCTGAAAGTAAGCAAACCTTTTTACATTTTGATCAAGTAAACTTCAAGGAACAGGTTGTTTCTTCATTCTTAGCTGCATGCAGATCTTTTTTTTTTGTTTCTTACCGATTTTTAGTAGAAAAATAGTGGATCTGCGGACGTGTAGTGCTTTGTGGGGACAATTTGGACCCACACTTTCCAAAAAGGGGGGATTGTGTAAAAAAGGTTGAATACCACTGGTCTAGACTACATGGAAAAAATTTATTTCTGTGTCATTGAATCAAAGCAAAACTATAGACCTGCAAATTCTGAGAAAAATGTAGATTTTGATTCATTGAGTATGCTGCTACTGATACACCAACCTCTACTGAAAGTGGCATTGAAAATGAAAACATTCTCCTTCAACACAATGATGAAATTCACTCAGCAAGAACCTTTGCAACATTTTTTTCGTATATAGGCCATAAGCGTCCTCAGTATTGTTCGAAAGCAGCAACGTAACCAGATAAGCAGGGTTGCGACAAAAGCCTCTGCTCTCCACGGCGAGTTTCTGATGATGATATGTGGGGACTTAGGCTACTAGTAACCAGTAAGTCCCTACGGATACTCTTTGTACCTAGCCTCATAACTAATGAAGGAGACCAACAGATTATGTTGCCATAAGCTACATCAGAATGCCTGTTTTAGTAAGCGTGCCGCTGTCACCTTGTTGATATAACCGTCGTGTTCACTTGCAGTATCAAGATTCGCGTGAGACACTGAGACTACAAGTCAGATCTTACACTAGCACCAGATGCGACAAAAAGCTTGATAAAGCTTTAATTTCGTTGCTTTGCAAGACGAAAACCGAAACAAAAATTGCTTCTTAAGAAAAAAAAATTCGCTTCAAAAGTACCGAAAATCGGTACCGAGTAACGATATCGTCGTTACTTTTTTAAAAATGTCCCGTTACCGGTACCGACGGTACTTTTTTGGCAAAGTATCGGTACCGATATCGTCGTTACTTTTAAAGTACCGAGTGCTTAGCTCTGCCTAGAACTTGATTGGTTGAACAGTTGGTTCCATGGCAAACTGGAAATTAGTATTCAGCGTAGAAAAGTTGTGAACAAGCGTCGATTTTTTAGAAACAAACTTTTTTTAGGTAAAAGTATATTTATTATTTTTGCAACTAAACTTATAGTTCTAAGAAAAGGCTTGTATCGATGCAAAATATCTTAAATTTTGTGATTTTTAGAAATAACTTTTTTTAAGCAAAATAACGCAAAATCTCATTTTAAAGTGGATATAAACTTATTAATTCTGCTTCGGACACCAAAATTGGCTTTCTACGACATGTAGTTTAAAAGTTAAAACATTTTAAAAATTTCTTACCAGTTTGGACCACTAGGTGTCTCGGTTGCTAGTACATTTCTGGTCAGTTGCTGGTACATAGGGCTCTCACGTTTTGTCAACACTTTGAGTCACTGCGCAAAATACAAACAACTCTCGTTGGGCTTTTGAGACGATTAGCAGGTTCGAGCTGGAGTGTTGGTGCCATTACTCTGCGCACAGCCCCCATGGCTTTGGTTCATTCCACTGCTGAGTATTGTGCACCCGTCTGGTATCGCAGTGCCTATACTCTCGTCTCATCTATAGGCCAATTAACCACGCTTTACGCCTAGTGACCGGATGTTTACGACCAACACCAACTGATGACTTGTATGCCCTTGATTTCTTCATTGTTTTTTTTTCATTTTTTTAGCCTTGCAGGCAATCAGCCATCCGAGCTTCGACGCAAAAGAGCCACGCTGTCTCTTGCTCGCCGTGCACAAGACCCAAAGCACATGCTTTATGAGAGGCTCTTGTCCCTCCTTACGGAGGGCATTGGCAGCTCAAATCCAGACGCCCCTTTGTTCCTGCTGCACTAGATTTGCTAAACGACGCCGATGCTTTGAGCACTAGTGCGGCAGGTAGTTGGGTGGATCACAAATGGAACACGGAGTGACAGGAATGCGCCTCGCAACTCCATGGTTTCATTGCGGACGTCGGTTCTCTGCCATCGGGAATGCATTTCCCCAGACCCGCTTGGGTCAGGCCTAATCGCCTCCGAACCGACGTTGGCCTATTCCGCTTAACAATGCATAAATGGGGCATGGCTCCATCACCGGCATGCGAGTGTGAAGCGGATGAGCAAACTGCAGACCACCTAATAACATCTTGCCCTATTTATCGCCATCCAAATGAGGCTGGTGGTCTTGTATCGAATGACATAACGCTGAAGGATTAGCTTTTGAACACATGCCCAGCTCTATGAATTGGGTTTCTCAAGGAAAGATCGAGCCTATACGAAGAAGAAGCTGGTACATTTCAACTGGCAACGAGCCAAATTTGCTTTTAAAGTTGGTTTTACCATGTTTGGCAACAATCTAGGGGGGCTCTTTTTTTTTTTTAAATTTTCGATCCACCCTACTGTTTAGTGTCAACATGCCCAATTTTAATGAACCAAAATCCCTCGGGCTTTCCGCATCATTGTTAAATTTTCGATGTAATTGGGAAAACTGATTACGACGTCAAATATTTGATTATGATGCGGAAAGCCTGCAGGCTTTCGACCCACTAAAATTGGACCTGTGGAGTGTGGACACGGTGAATGAGGCCTAAATTCACGTTGCATTGTGAGATTTGAAATATGAGCGACTAGCAGCTAAATACTGCGTTATAGTGTCTATTTTTTATCGCTATTCACAAATTATTGTTTTTGATTTAACTGATGCCGAGCCATTTTGTTATTGGATCAGTAATAAACTGATGTTGAATTTCTTCTCGCAAAACAAGGTTTAATTGTATGAACCTGCATAAAATCGTTCAAAACACAAATATTCATTTAAGTTGGAGAGTAAAGAGATTAAAAATAACTGCGGTATACCAGGTCTACCCAATGAACTAAGGTTGTTGCAAAAAATCCAATCCACAGTGATTGTTGGAATAGCTATAGCAGCATAACTGACCCACTGATACCTCTTAAAGGTACTGGTATTCTAAAAATCAATTCCTCATTATATTCGCGGTATTACGCCGAAGCGTGTGACGGTGCCCAAAATGCCCATCTCCGTTTTAACTTATAATTAGGGCGATTTTTCTGTGACCTAAAAAACTTGAAAAGGTGACTTTATTTTTGCAAAAAAGTAACCCAAAAGTAACTTTATTTAAAGAACAGCACAAAATGAAAAATAACAGCAATCTATGCTAAAAAGCAATGAAATAGTCTCCATTAGTGCTCAAATTATAGTGCACGCACATATTGCGCTTAATATTCTTCGCTAAAAAGTTTTTGTCTTTGGCAAGTAGCTTGTTCAGCGTGGAAAAACTGCATTCTACTGCAGCCATAGTTGGTTGGCATCTTTGAAGCAAGCAAAATGCAGCAGGAGCAACTTCTTGACGACTCATTTTAGTAATATTCATCATATCATTTTTTGAAAAAACTCAAGCAATGCTATTGCAGTTGCTCCATACCAGTAGCGCACCCAAGATTTGGCAAGAGAATTGGCCAAAACCGGTGGGCCACTGAAGTCTAAGGGGCTTAATTGGTGCTACGCTCCTACCAGCCAACGCATTTTTACGATTTTTACATAAAACACTCATTTTAGCTCTCTTTTTGCTAATATGAATTACCACTGATATGCCTTCTACTGTAGATCAAAAAAATTTAGAATTAGCGAATTTGCTCAGTTAATTCTGATAATTTTGGTCTAGGCCTGCCTGCAATAATTTTTTTTTTCTTCAATCGTTGTTGAAAACCAGTATTCCCACTATACCCATCTACGATGTTTATTTTAACTCTTCAGTTTTAAAACAGGCAAAAGTTGATATAGGAGACTCTAGGATTTAAATTACCGCTGCTTTTGTATTGAATGTTAAAATAAATCTCTCATTTAAATCAAAGAAATTTTTAAAATTAAGTGTTTATTACCGTAGGCTGTGAAAGCTATGTGGTTTTGATAGATACGAAATTATGATTTACAAGCCACTAAAGATTGGAATGTTATAAGCACCAGTCCATTCGCTTTTCATTTAGTTTAATCTTAAAAAAAATGTATTGTTCTGAGCGAAAACTAATCAATGGAATAGTTTAATCAAGCGTTTGAAAATTCAAAGTGTCGACATCGCAAAGATGCCATTGCATTATTGGAAGATGTATGGCTTTACGTTTAGCATATAACCATCTTGATGCATTATGCAGATTGTAAATCCATTTCAATTGCAGCAAGAAAAGATTTTAAAAAAAGGAAAATTGGGCAAGAAATAACACAAAAAACTTTGTAACCTAAAAAATTAAATGTACCGGTAACCTAAAAACACAAAAAGTAACTTTTCGTAACTCTATAACTTCTTAAATACTGGCCCCACACCCGTGAAATTTTGGTTCCACGCTTTTTGGGTTAATTGGATCCAGCAAATAAAAAGTAATTTTTGTGACCTAAAATCGCCCTAGTTATAATATTGCTTAGTAGATGCGGTTATGAGTTTTGAAACGTCCTTTGCCCGTGATTTTCTCATTACCGCTTAAGGCAAAGCTTATTCGGTATAGATTGGTCGCGTAATAAAACTTGGTAGTATTAAACCGTGAACGCACCGCGGACGTAAAAGATTTTAAAAGATCGTTCTTGAAAGCAAGTTAACGCTGTTTTTCCTGAATTTCAAAAACTATAGATAGGTCAGTTAACTGCACAGATGAGACTTCGGGAAAGTCAAAATAGTTGCACATTATCTGTAGTTAAGCAGATGCTATGTAAAATGATAATAGGCCTACTGTAGTTCCGTGTTTTGGGTAATGGTAGGCCTATTTTGGCAGAGGCCGAGATACAGCTGCGTTACTGTGCTGTAGAGTGGTGCGTATATAGTTGGCTTTCAGAGGGTTGGCAGCTGGCTAAACATACTGTCGGTAGACATAACTTTTTGGGTTAGGCTAGATATTCTTCTAAACCAGGAGTGGGGAACAGCGATGGCGGAAGCATTTTTAAAGTGGGGGGGGGAGCCAAAACTAATGACCGGATTTTGTTCACTTACAACCAGGGCCGGCCGTGGCGTAGTGAGAAATTGTAAAAGGGGAGGGCATAATTTCCACTTTTTCCAGCGTCTTTTTTTCAACAGAACTAATTTGAAGCTGATTAAGAAACAAGAAAAGCTCTCGGGGGGGTCCGAGGACATGCTCCCCCGGAAAAATTTTGAAAATTTACATGCTGTAATGGCTATTTCCCGCTTCCGCCACCTATGGTAGGGAACCGGCAAGCATAGCGGGCCGCATTGACTGCATGATACGTTCAGCGGGCCACATTAACTCTCAATTTGAAAATTTTGTTTTTAAAATAGACAATATTACGTCGCAAATTTATTAAGCATTTATGCTGAGTTGTTTTTTATCGCAAAAATCAGAGACTTTTTCGCGTTTTTTATGCCACGAAAACAGCATGTAGATGAATATGAAACAGTTTTTAAGAAATCTTAACGTTTTCTATTCTACCAATTTGTTGTACACTTAACAAAGTTCTGACGCTGGCCACATTCAAAACTTCAGCGGGCTGCATGTGGCCCGCGGCCCGCAGCTTTCCCATCCTTGTTCTAAACGGTTTATGTACACGCTTTGGTGGTTATAACCAGTGGTGGGATTCAAATTTTTCGTCAGCCGGTTCTATTACAGAAGTTATATATTATCAGCCAGTTCTGTTTCAGCTAATAGTACAAGTATAAGCGGCAATGCTAACCGGTTCGCTGTTATAATAAAATTCCCTGAGACAGTTCTGTAGAACCGGTGCGAACCAGCTGAATCTCGCCACTGGTTACAACTATATGCATGTGTATGCAACTTGGGAAGACACGTGATTTTGAGTAAGTTTTTGCCGATTTGATAATAATTATTGCTGGCTTCATTGTCCATGTTTAAGCGTTCACTGCCTCTTGATTCTTGAATTCCGCTCATCATGTTTGCTGGAACTGCAACATCTGTGAAAGCAAAAAAAATTAGGAGAAAGTTGTCTCATTTACTGAAACGAATAATGCATAAAGGTAGAAAAATTAATTTGGGCTATAATCCAATTTCAAAAAAATCAGTAGCAATTTTCAAAAAAAATCAGGTCTTGATTTGATTATACTCGCGGTATTACGCTGAAGCGTGTAACGACTAACGAGTGTCAGGACCCATCTCCGAGGCTTAGCGCTTGTGCAGCACATTTTTGTCTTAATTACAATTTGCTATTCTTAAGTTTTGGGATACAACAAGTTTTTTGTGCGTGTTTTAAAGATGGCTCGGGCTGGCGTTTGTAAGGCTCAGACCGCCCACGGCCAGGAACCTCTAACCCAGTAACCGTAACCGACCCGGCAACTCATACCAAAAAGAAAACCCAGCCCGCCCAAAGCCTATTCTTTTTATGAGCTTTTAATCACATTAATCAAACTCAAAAGGATTTCAAAAAGTGTTAGCGGTTCGTTAGCGGTCCGGTAATAAACAAAGATAGAACCAGGCCGTTAGCGGACCAGTAAAAAGATCAGTTAACGGTTTGTTGGCGGGTCTCTTGGGGGTCCATGCCATCTGTGGCGTGTTTTCCACTGACAATATCGGTGAAGAGCAAAAAAACGAAAGAAAAAAAAGGTCTTCGCGCACTCAGGTGCAGTGGCATATCCAGGGAGGGGGGATCCACCAGCCAACTTCAACAATGTTTTTGTTGAATAAAATTTTTCCATAATTTTGAACCTCTTCGATTCAACAATTATTTTTACGCCTTAAGGTGTGTTTACACCAGAGGTGACGAACATGCGGCCCTCGAAAGAATTTTCTGCGGCCCGCGAACATTTTTTTCCGTCTAATTTTACTCTTGAACTTTTCTCCGGGTCTAATTTTTGCGATGCGATATCAAAAGCTGAGCCCCCGATTGAACCACGCGTGTATCACACAGGAATCATACCAACGTGCAGTACAAGCTCTTCATCTATTTCAAGATTCAGCAGTTCATCTATTGTTATATGTCAGGGCATGCTATGGAATGGAATGGAAGACGATTTTTCCACATTCCATACAGCAAAATTTCTTCCATTCCATATCCATTCGGATTCATACTAGAAATTTTCTATTCCATACGAAATTTATTTTCAATATTCCATTCCATTCTTCCATACTAATGTTTAACATAGTGGTAAATACACTATCAGCTAATCAGGGCTGTGAACTCGATCGAATGAGTTCGAGTTCAATTCATTTTAGCAAGTCCGAGTTCAAGTTTGAGTTCTCTAATTTATTATTCACGAGTTCGAGTTCGATAAAAATAAGCTTTTTCGAGTTCAAGTTCGAGTTCAGGCAGATGAATATCCAAAGTCGAGACAACTTTTTCACCGCCGGTGCTCATGCAATTAAAAAGATAAAAATATTTCGCTCGTGCAGTAGGTTCAAGACTATACCTCAGCTGTTTAGTGCCATCGAAATTGTTTGTGTTGTGGTCACTATTGAACAACAAACTATATTTCGTAATGATCTTTTACTTTTTTTTTTTCAACAATTTAGATATGTTTCTAATGAACTCGAAAAGTTATATTCAAGTTCAAGTTCGAGTTCAGAAAAAATATATTTTCGAGTTCAAGTTTTTTTTATTTATTTATTTTATTTAGTAGCATATTTATCCTCCAATCACGAGAAAGCGATCAATGCGCTATACGAGCTCGCTTAGGAGTTGCCAGCCGCCTGTCTACCACACCAAGATGGGGGAATCCCGCCAAGTGCCTTTCCCAACGGCACAACAAGTAAACTTGCCGGCTTGTTCTCCACGCTGTCCCTTTAATGCTGAGCGTCAAGCAGGGAAGCTGTGAATACCAATGTTAAAGTCGCTGGTTTGACCTGACTCGGAATCAAACCCGAGTCTACAGCTCAAGAGACAGACGCTCCATACCACTCAGCCGTCTGAGCTGTTAAAGTTCGGCAAAATGATCGAGCTCTTTCGAATTCGAGTTCAAGTTCGAGTTCGCATCCTACAGCCAGGCGCGAATTAAGAGATCGCGGGGCCCGAGGCAGATATTAGTAAAATTCACAATTTTCACCTCAAAATTGCGTGAAGAGCGAAAAAAAGGTCACACGTACGTTCTCAAATGTCCAATTTTCCGCCCAAAAACAAGTGAAAGCCAAAAAAAAGGTCATCACATCCGCAAGTCGTAGTTTGAGCTGAAATTAGTACATACTGCATATCATCACATCACAATCAAGCAGCTGGAAATTAGTAAATGCGCGGGTCCTGGGGCAACTGCCCAGTTTGCCTATTGCTTAATTTGGCCCTGCCAGCAGCAAATTATGCGGCACGCGCGTTAACTGCAGGATAAGCTTTCCTATCTAAAACTATAGTCATACTCATTCGTTGACCTACCCTCACCCTATATTGCAAAAAACATGAAATATGAGCACATGCATGAAAAAATAGTCGTAAACAATGTATTGACAGGGTTGGGAATCGATACCCAAAAAAGTAAAGAAATAATCGATATTTGATAGTTCACCAAAAAGTGAAGAAATGATCGATTTCGATGGTAGTTTAAAAAAGTAAAGAATGAAGAATATTGTAATCGATATTCGATATTATACTGAGCATTTAGCGGTGTAGGCTACGCCAAGCATTTTTGTGAAGTCCTCACATTCATGCGGTAACTTACAGACAAACGGCGGACATAGTACATGCGAAGCTACTTTGCTGTTGAAAATCCTTTTTTGTTTTTTTTGGCACAAAAAAAATTTATCAGCAAAAACAAAGTAATGACATACCGACGGTTATTTTAAATTTACTAAAGTGAGATAGAGTAACCTGGACAAAAAGAATCGAATATGGAATATCGAATTGCGCTGAAAAAAAAAACAGTAAAGACAAGGCCATATTCGATACTCATTCAAAAAAAGTAGAGGCTCCAGTGCATTCGATGAACAAAAAGTAAAGAATATCGCAATCGAATATCGATTACAATCGATTTTTCCCAACCGTGTGTATTGATGCTACGCAAAAGAACGATACAGTCACAATTCACAATATGCTACAAACTTGCATTGCAGAACCGAAAAGTGACTTATTAATAATTATTATTTTCATTCTAGTTCAATTCAATTTAACTTTCAAACTCGCAGTTTAACATTCGTTTTCCGTAAACCAGGGCTGGTGAGAGGGGGGCAGGGGGGTACAAAGTACCGGGTTCGTCATGTTTTGAGGGGCCCGTCGAAAGGCCCCGCTCTTATAAAATTTTTCTTTAGGGACACACGGGAAGAAATGCTGGAGAAATTACGTCTTCGCTATGTTAGAACCTACGTCCAGTGAGCGAAGTAGGGGGGATGGGGGGGGGCATGTCTCCCCCAGTAAAAATAGTCGTCCCCCCAGCAAAAAAAGAAAATTTGTCCTGAGGAGGGGATGCTAAAACGTCCCCGCCATTGGTAAATACCGCAAGAAGTTAAATGTTTTTTATACGTGTTGCTTGTGGGTACGGACTGCGGCGATACTTTCCAGCATATCTTCGAACCAATATGGTTTCCTTCGCATACTAATCAAGAACAACCTTTTCAGTGCGCCTATTACAGAACAGCTTATTTTTCATCAACATTACAACACGTCAGCAGTTTTTTATAAGCGTTAGTGAAAGCACTAAGAATATGTTAAAGCAGCGGTTCCCAACTTTTTTCATATCATATTTGAGGTTGAGAGTATAAATTAAGAAAATGCTAGCCTATACCTTCTGGGGCTCCGCCCCGAACCCCGCTGAGGTAGCTTACTGGTTTTCCTCTAAACCCCTTGCTTCATTTACAAAACAAAAACCTGCCCAAAACCAAGCTTATAAAGTTTTCGAAATTCTACCGTTGATAGCTTTTGTTCATCATGCTGGTAGCATGCAAACACGCAGTACGCCCTCCACCACTGTTTCAATTTGGTCATTGACCAATGACATCGCCCCAGAAGCGTATTTAGGGGGGCATTTGCCATGGCCCCTCCCCTTTTGCCTTTGCCTTTTAGTAAAAAAGAACAAATGGTGTCAAGTGACTGAAATACGCGAGACTCTTTTGATGGCTTTTGTAGCTTATGGTTAGGCACCGATCTAGGGGGGTGGATGGGATGAGGGGTATGCATTCACCTCACCAGCCTTTTTCAACTATGTTTTTGATAAATACAAATTTTGCATAATTTCAAACCTTTTCGATTACAATAAGCCTTACGCCTTTGACACGTACAATTGAAAATGTGCGAACAAAATGCACCATATTTGGTGAAGTACTTAGATTTAGGGTTAAAAAATTTAAACAAAGCTTGCCTGAAATATGTTGAAAAAGCACTAAAATAGCCATTACAACATGTAATATTTCAAAAATTTCCCGAGGGAGCATACCCCCGTACCCCCCAAACATTTTGTGTTTTAATTTGCTTCAATTAGCGCTGCTAAAAAAAACTACGTTTAAAAAAAATGGTGAAATTATGCTCCCCCCTCCTTTTAAGATTTTTTGCGACGCCCCTGCGTCACCCCATGAACAATAAATACCATTTTCGCAACATTAGTCTTGTTACTTGGGTTCAGAATTCAGGCAAAATTGTAGACAAAAACATCCCCCCAGTAAAAATTTTCTACTTCGCACACTGCCTACGTCTGCGCAATGTCAAGACCTTTTCTTTTTTAGAGAGTCAAATTTTGGTACCGAGGGAGCCCGCATCATATCTCTGCCCCGGGGCCCGGATTTTCTCTCGACGGCCCTGCCGTAAACTACTAATTCATAGGCCTACTTTTTGTTCCTGTGAATTTCTAAGCCTGCGGGAATAAAAGTTGAATTGAATTGAACTAGAATGAGGCTATCTCGTAGCCGATGCTAAGGTGCTTCGTACCCCCAGGGGTAGTTCAAGAACCCCTACCAGTTCAAGAACCCCTACCCTAGATCTTCTGAATGATCGCAGTAAACCCCATTTACAATGAAAACGAAATAAAGAACAAAACAGCTTACTTTTTTCTATACCACAAGCGATTGATTTTAAAATACAATGTTCAGTGATAAGTTTGCGTTAAGAAATGAATTGCAGCACACATTGGGAAAGTGAAAAGCCAGTTTTGGCTACCTGTTGTCAACCGCCCAAAACGGTTTCAGGAGCGTATCCAGGGGGGCCGCTGGAATTACGCCCCCTCCCCGCTGAAATATAAGCTGATATATATCTCCAGTCAGCAGAACAGTGGAAACAGCACATCTGAGGACGCGATAACCTTTTTTTTTGGTCTTCACTTGATTTTGGGGGATTAATTGGACGACGGAAAAAGTGAAAACCTTTTTTTTTTGTCTTCACCGATATTTTCAGTGGAAATGGAAACAGGAAATTGCGGCCCCCTCCTTTTCAAATTTCTGGGCACGCCCCTGGGTTTGACTTGAGATACGTAAATGCTGTACTCAAAATAGTAAATAAAACACATCAATACAGTATATAACAGCTCAGATGGCCGAGTGGTAAGAGCGTCTGCCTTGGGAGCTGTAGACTTGGGTTTGATTCCGAGTCGGGTGATTATAAGCATTAAAGGGACAGCATGGAGAACAAGCTGGCAAGTTTACTAGTTATGCCGTTGGTAAAGACACTTACTGTAGCTGGATTCCCCTTATCTTGGTGTGGCAGACAGGTGACCGACAACTCCTAAGCGAGGTCGTTAATTATAGCTCTTTGATCGCTTTCTCGTGATAGGAAGATAAATATGCAACTAATGCAAGGTTAAGTTGACGATGGAAAATTAGGTAGAACAGTCGTAATTGTTTTTTACGCTACTGGAAGTAGATGGTTAGCTTTTTTATCGGATTTGTCATGAAAAAAGTTTTCGCCATGCGTGACCCTTTCCCAAGGTGAAAATAACCAAATCTTTAATGACGTAATATTTTTTTCAACTGAAATTGGCGTCAATCATGCGTAATACTGCTGCGTGTTTTCCGAAGGTTTGGCCGGTATATCGAGACTTCAAAACAGATTTAAAAAGCGCCGAAAACATCTTTTAAATTTAGGTAGTCTTGCGACAATAATCAAATATCTAGACATCGAGACTTGCGACATCGAGACTTCCGACAATAATCAAATATCTGATTGGCAGATTCGAGGAGGTTAGCTGGCTTTACCACCGTAGATGTTTAGATGTGCATGTTAATACATTGGTCCTTCAATTAGAGATGGCACGGGGTGACTTTTTTGCAGCGCGGACCACCCATAGCCCGGAACCTTTAGCTCAGTAACCTTAACCGACCCGGCAACTCTTCCAAAAATACAGCCCGGCCCGTTTAAAGCCTATTCTTTACGTTTAAAAAGTCGTTTATAACCAGTCACGACAATTTAAAGGGGTTTTGAAAATTGCTAGCCGCCCAGTAAGAAACAAAAAGTAGAACTGGGCCGTTAGCGGACCACTAAAAAGACCGGTTAACGGCTCGTTAGCGGGTCTCTTATAGCGGCCCATGCCATCTCTAACTTCAATACTTTTAGAGCTGCAAAATGTAAAACAAGCATTTTTTCTATTCTCAGACTCCCACTAAAAAAACTGAATCAAACACTGCATCTGTTGCATAGTTGTTGCAAATAACATGATTTTGCATTTAAAGTTTTGATCTTCGGTCTTAGTCAATACATTGCCCAAGTTTTCATTAGCGTTACGTCACAGTTGCGAAGTCACGTCGCTTACCATGCGTTCAATCACGTACACACGTTAAATATTGTAAACAGATGATCATCCAAAAGAAAGAAAACAGTAAATCGATGCTTTGTCGTACGAGTCTGTGTTGCTTGAAATCAATTTCAATTATAGTAGTAAATTGAGGCATGCTATTTGCTTTTGGTAAGACAGCGCGAAAGCATAATACTCAAGCAGCAGAAGTTTAGAATTACGGGTTAGTTTTGGAAATTTATAGTATGAAGTTGAATGATATTTTCACTTTAGCATAGCTTCGGCAGATTGTAGCTGTTTGGTTGAGCATTATGAGCAACCTGTTTAAGTAGGAACAGAACACTAAGAAATGCTTAACTCACAGATTATACGCTGTGTAGCAGCGTCCCATTGCAAAGACGCCAGACGCGCAATCGAACATAAAACAGGAGATTTTTCGCTTGTGCCGAGTGAGCCTGGCAACATTTCAAATCGTTTGTAATGATCCGACTGGGAATAAAACGCCGGTCTCAAAAGTACAAAACCGACGTGTTTAACCGACGTACCTAATAAAATAGGTCACACAATACCTACCTTAAGCAACATTTATATAGCAGAATATTTGTTCAGTGATATTTCTTTCCTAATGAAAAAATGTGAACTTAATACATTTTTTACATTTTCAATTATTTTAAATGGAGGTTTTATTTGGCATCATAATGAATACCACGGGAGGTTTCAAACCCAGGCTTGTGATTCAAAGTCAGAACTTTTGTCATATGAATAGCGTTAACTTTGTGATTAGCGAGCTTTTTATGAGCTCCATTAATAAAACCAGTGCATAGATTTTTTATTATTTCTATGGATAATAGGAAAAACTAAAAATGTCCAACTTGATAAATAAAAGTAAAATCATCTTTAGACAGGTAAGTGAGAAAATTACGGTTATATTATTCTGATATAACGCTAAAATTTGTTAAATTTTTCCGTTAGTGGCTTAGCCGGGGTGGGGTGGGCACCGGGGCATTGCCCCCTCCCCTTTTAAGGAAGCCTAATATGAAGTGTGCATATTGTCTGTTTAACGTCCTGGCCTGACCCGTATAAGCCATATTTCCCAAGTTTTGGGCCTATTATAATTTGCCTTCCCTAAATTTTCTGCTGGTTACGACCTGTTTACTGATAGGCCCATAGCTCAAGTTTAATTACTGGTTGGCCCAAAAGGAGGTTTAAACTCTGAAATGGGCCACTGCACTGGTAAGTTAGTTAAACTTTGAACAATTCTATATTTTTGGCAGCTTTTCCATCCACAAACATGGACTTATACTTATCTGCTTGGATGCCCAGTCACAAGAGAAGCCGTTATCATCGACCCCGTGATAGACTGCGTTAGTAGTCCAAGCCCAAGTATTTTGTAGTTGCGTGTGTATCTTCGCTGCGCAATGTCTTTATTTAATGTCTATATTTTTTGGGCACTTTCGAATTATTTTGCTGGATAATTTATTCTACTTGGGGAGCAATAGGCTATGTCGATATTAAAATCAAAAATTTAAAAATGCACAGTAAGAATAAAACGAAGGAACTTTGCTCTTAATTGGTTGAAAAATCTTAGGCTATGTCGCAAACTTAATTCATGTATTGCCAACCCGACCCGCAACCCAATAAACAGCAAGAATAAAGAATTATAACATTTTCCAACTTATTTTAATAACTTTTAGGTTGAGAGAGACTTAAAAATCGCGGATAATCTTGGTCTTCGACTCGCCTATGGCTGTAAGTAATTAATAGGGCCTACAAACTTCAAGTAAAATGTTTTTACTACAAAACTAATTAAAATGTGTAAATTAAGCCATTGTAAATTGTAAAAATGGACGTTTCTGTAACATAAATTCAGCTGTCATCACCAGCACTGTAAGCGAGGCAGTAGGCCAACACAACTTTCAGGTTTACTTTGCTTACACTCCTGATGATGACAAAGGCTCTACCGCTGCGACGTTTCTTCAGAGCTGTCAGCCTGTCATGCCTTTGTGCTGAACCGCGGAGATGGGCTCTGCCACTCGTTACACCCTTCGGGGTAATACCGCGAGTATAATGAAGATTTAATCTTGATTTTTGAGTCATATTTAGTAAACACTCATGTACATGCGGATCATACAACTGGGACTGGAGAAATAAAGAAGGCTTTAAAGGATTTCAAATCCGTTATCAGTGAAAAAAGTGGCGGGTTAGCGGACATTTATGTAGCGGATCAAGAAAAACTTCCTTTTGGAAACCTAGTGAGTATGATCAATACAATACTCTAAGCAAGTCTCACTAACTAGCCAGTGGGAGGCATGATGGGTTAGAATTCCGCTGGTACTGGTAATCAGAATTTAAAATTAGCCTAGAATATTGAGAATCGAGAAAAATTTTTGCCCGACTTGATCGAAAAACACAAAAATAAAAATGTGTTTTTGACCGTAAATTTGCAAAAAAATAGGGGAGTTACGACTGTGTAAGCAAAATCAAAAGCTTAGGCGCCAAAGTTAAACACATAATTACAGTACGTGCTGGTTGATGTAAAAACTGTTTATTACTAAATTCAATTAATCTTTTGACAGCCACTGTTTCGCTTTTACTAGACATCATCAGAAGATCTCAGAATAGTTTGGGGTGTTGCTAGATTCAGAATCTGGCTTACTTTGTGGCCCACACGGTTTGAAGGTTTCGGCCTTGCATTTTTTCTAGCTCCTTTAGTTTCATGCTTCAGCTAATATCGTTTGTTTGTAAGCTGTAATTGTAGCTTAGGTTTTTGTATCACTGACTTGCATGTATCGTGGAAGATGACTCAATAGAGCATCGAACCCACGAAGACAGCCTTGGATCAAAATGCGCCTACCGCTCAACCAACTTTTTATTTATTGCGGTTAAATTTAAAAACACCAGAAAGCAATGTCACAGTGAGCTAGTATATTCAAATATTTTATCGTAAATACACCTATTTTGTCAATGCATATTCAATTTCTTGCTCCTTTTTGGCTATAAAATATTCAGATTTTCTGCTGGGGTTATAACACCGTTAAAATATTGTGCCACATTGATTTTGCATTTGAGATACAACCTGCGCATCTATGAATCAAAAATCTAGCAGGCAAGAGCAAAACATTTATAAATTTAAAAACGTTATTTTCTTCGAATGCAAAGGCCTCAGACAACTCTTGCATTTTATTATTATTATTAGCGATTAACATGCCAAAAAATAAGAACACAGTAAACAAAGCAAATATTAAGTGCACTGTGTGGATAGTTTTCAGAATACGCCCACAAAACAAAATACTGTAATTATTGGTTACAACTCGATGTAATAGCTTACGGTGCATATTCGTAAAATAAATGTTTCCGGTACCACAAAACAAGATATTTAGGTAATCCAAAAAGGTTTGGATTTGTTATATTGTTAAACGCCCTATCATGATCCGTTGATAAGCAATAATACTTTCTCGAAATGATAAAGTCAGAATGCAAGTTACAGTTCAAACGTAATATGATTTGTTCAAATTTCGGAAAAACCAGCATACACTAATTTTAAGAAAAACTCATGCATTTTCAGAATTTAAACTGTCGATCGACTCCTGGTCACACTAACGGTTGCATGACGTATGTGCTTCATGAACACGAGATGGCGTTCACGGGTGATGCGTTGCTGATCCGTGGTTGTGGACGAACGGATTTTCAGCAAGGTTTATTGGTTGAATAGTTGTAATCAATTTCTACTTTAATTTTGTGATTATTATTTAGCATAGACGTACATGAAAAGCTGAAACAGTCATTAGAAATTTGAAAATTTATAAATAAAAATTGGGAATCCTGTTAAAGGTCTTTCCAAACGGAACAACAAATAAACTTGCCAGCTTGTTCTCCACACTGTCCCTCCAATGCTGAGCGTCAAGTAGGGAAGCTGTGAAAACCAATTTCTGAGATTTTAGAATTTATACCAACGTTAGAGCGTAAACACAGAAAATCAACCATCAAGTGAAATTAAAAACCCCGAACAGGCTGTCACGGCGAAACAGCCTGTTCGGGGTTTTTAATTTCACTTGATGGTTGATTTTCTGTGTTTATGCTCAGGCGTGTACCATTAAGCTCTCTGTTTGGCGTAACGGTCAAACAACGTTTATATCAACGTTACATAGTTTTAGAAAACTGAGTGAATAAGGAAGAAAAATGTGGTCAAAGTTATCGTTTTACAAATTGCCTTGGCTTTATTTTTCCTCCAAACCCTTTGAGGGATAGTGAAACATATGTGTTACATGCATTACCGTACGATATTTCGACATAATGCTGTGATATTTTTGCAACCCTTGAACTTTTTATCAAATTTAAAATGTGCAAATTACCAGAATATCAATCAAAAATGGCAGCACTAATCTTTTCGTGTTTTGATTACTTATTTGACACCCAACGAAAACATTTTAGCTCAAAAATTTTGTGAGATAAAGTTCTGTGCTTTAAAGGATACTGAGTTCATTCCAAATATACTGTATTTTGAGTAAATAAGCTTTTTACTTATAGGTTCTGCTTCCACATTATATGATTCCGTCCACTCCAAGATATTTTCTCTACCTGCTTCTTACATGTTATATCCTGGTCATGATTATAAAGGTAAGTCTCTAATTACAGTGGATCTGACAATGTTGAATAAAATAAATAACTTAAGGAGTCAGTGGCGTAGCCAGCCTTTGTTGAAAGGGAGGGCAAGCTGGGGGCTAGGCTTCGGTGAAAAGGGGCAGTTTTTATTTGACAAAAATTAGATATGCTTACCTTGGAAAAGTGACTTTCTGGTTTTGACGTAGTTTGGCTATATTGTAACCACTGTCAGCCAATGTTCTCATTGTCATTTATACTCTCACACAGTATTACCGTTTTTATTCTGCTTTAACTAATTTTTCATGGTAAATATTGGTCTAACCCAGTGGTTCTTAACTTTTTGTAGTTCAAGGATGCCTAAAGCATTTGTTCGAAAGCTTTGGACCCCTCTCGGTTGGTAGAACAAACAAACTGCAATATCTTGTGCATATGTAACTGCGCCATTGACCAATTTATGATTGGATATGTCAGCAATTCCATTGCGTCCGTCTCCTTGATCACTTTCTCTAGCACGGTTATCTATATTAACATTTATTGAAATGTCATTAGCACCATTATCAGACTGTACGAGATTCCAAATTGGTAGGCTTATCAAAGGCTTGGCTGCAAGAACTACCTTTTTTTCTTCTTTTCTTTTTCTGTTCTGCAGCATTGTTTGTTGCGGATGTTGCTGTTCTTGGAAAGATAATTCTCAAATCCATTTTGCCTAAAACACCGATAGAATAGGCCTACAGAACACAATCTTTAGGCCAGTTCTATTTCACAGTAATTTGCTACACTGGAAAAATGTTTGAGAATACCTATTTATATTTACCGTAAAATTTATTCAAATGAAAGCCTGTGGCAGAGCAAGAGGTAGGCTACCACTGTATTAGGCGTAGATTTATACAGATGTAAGCTTAAGTTTAGACTGTCTAAGAAATTTCTAAAAAGCTCGATGGCCTAGCGCAGGGGTTCCCAAACTGGGGTACATTTCCACTTTTCAAGGAGTACATTCGGTTGTATTTTTTATTACCTGATGTTAAAAATTAGGGCCAAGATTAGGGACGCACCGATTGGAAGAGCAACAAAAAAAAGTCCACATGTCTTCAGATGTCCTGTAGCCTATACCCAGGGTTACTATTTCGTGTTTCCGTGCTTATTTTTGAATTTATTTAGTCGCATATTTATCCTCCTATCACGAGAAAGCGATCAATGCGCTATACGAGCTCGCTTAAGAGTTGCCAGCCATCTGTCTATCACACCAAGATGGGGAATCCCGCTAAGTGCCTTTCCCAACGGCACAAGTAAACTTGCCGGCTTGTTCTCCACACTGTCCCTTCAATGCTGAGCGTCAAGCAGGGAAGCTGTGAATACCAATTTTAGAGTCATTGGTTTGACCCGACTCGGAATCAAACCCAAGTCTACAGCTCAAGAGACAGACGCTCCATACCAGTCGGCCATCTGAGCTGTTAATAAATTTGTAGCGGAAAAAACAGGACTCCGTGGATGTTAAGCCTTTTTTTGGGGGTCTTCACCGATTTTGGGAGTACACGAGGGAATCTTCACCGATTTTGGGAATTGTCTAAGGGTATCGATGAACAGAAAGTTTGGTAAATCCCTGCCTTGCGGTTACAGATTTGTAGCTCTGATTCAATAGGTCTCGGGTTCTAATCTAGTCTGAGCCTGTCTGACGGTTGGTAGGCCTAATGACCATGAAATAGCTATAACTGGATTGACTAGAATTGTAAGCATTTCGCTTGCCAGCTTAGTGGCCTACCAATACCATTTCTTACGTTGTTATAACTTGATAACCTTACACGGCTAACTCCCCTTGTTACCAAGAAATTTCTGTTACAGCTGCTGTAGTTTCTTAAATTGTTGAAACTAATTAATTCTCACTACTAGCATTTTAAGATCGACGCTTTTTTCATGTCAAAGCATTTAATATTCCTAAATCACTCTAAAAAAGAGAACAACTGCCCTTTCGGCCTTTCCCTATTAAACTTTTTAAGAGGTAATGCATGTGAATTGCGATTCAATTAATTGACTCGACAACACAACAGTTATAGGTAACAATTCATGACTCTGACGTTACAATGACCAATATGCGTTGTCATTCAAAGTTTCAAAGCTGAAATACTCGGGTCCGTAATGTGATGAGGTCATGAGAGCAGCAAAATTAGCTTACGCGTAGGGGCTTTATATTAGCTTTACTTCTAGGTTTGAAAAGAATAATTGCAGTGTTGTTTCAAAAACAATCGAGAATTTTTTTACGGGGGGCAGAGGTCTTATTAAGGGGGGCAATTGCCTCCCTAGCTACGCCGCTGTTAAGGAGGCAAAATAAAGCCACTGTAATTCTTAAACTTGGACGTTTCTATAACTTAGCTTCAGCTGTCATCAGCAATAGAAGCAAGGCAGTGCAATTTTCAGTTTTGTACTGCTTTGCTTACACTCTGATGATGACAGCTGAATCTCTGTTGTCGAAACGTCCAGTTTTAACAATCGCTGTCGCTTTGTTTTTTCTCTTTGCGCTATTTTCATCCCATTTATTTTGTATTTAAAAGTAAGATCATATTCCAATTACATTGAACAAAAATTCAATAGATTAAGCAAGACTGCAAAGTGAGCTTGACGCTTCAAGTCAGCAGCCACATGCTATGGATGTCAAAATCTAATGGTTCTATCCTTGAATCGAATCCGTCACGTAGGATCTGTAACTTGCGCGCGCAACCGCTGGGCCATTTCGTTGAATCTCGTTTCTTAAAGTGCGGATGTGATGTCATAATAAGATAAACCTGCACAAAGGTCTCAACGTGTCAGTTAGTGTGATCGCACCTTCACGGAACCAGACATGTTCCTATAGGTAAGCCTTGTTGTGGCCTATTCCTTTTTATATGGAAGCATGTCCTATTTATTTGTTGTTTCCAAGTAAAGTATAGTTTCGATTATAGTTTTATACAAGTCTAGGTTTGGTTGACTTTTTGTTTAGCTGCTTTTCTATAGGAGTATGAATTATTATAGCGTAAACTATTCTTGATACGTAATATGTGTTTTTCAAGTTTGAAACCTTTCTTCCCTTGCAGAGTTAGCATATTTCTGTACATGTATATTTACAATTTTGTGAGAAAGTTATGCCAAAACTTGAACTTGCCAAACTTCCTATGTTAAAACTCGAAACAATTATAAAAACTTCATCTGCCGAAACATGTATGTGCTTTCAATTATACAACAAGGGTTCAATAAACAGATGGGTTAATTTCACTGATGAGCTGCCAGCTGCGCCAGAGTTACCAATAAGCTAGGCAGGTCGAAGCTTAGGGCCGGGGAGAAATAAGGGACCACGTCACGAACAACGGAAGACCTTTTTTTGAGTTCAACCATCAAGACCTTTATATACGCAGTGATGAGTGTGATCGTTGCTCACTAGGGCCTCATTATGGCCTAGGGCCCTGGCTGTTAGCGACGACTTGCTTTTGCAAAGGTAGATTTCTTGCTGTCGCTGATCGTTTTTAGTTTTGCAGTTCGCGAAGTCGCAGAGACGGGCTTCGAACACTGAAAAAAAAAAATTGTTTCTCGTTATACTTGCGATATTACGCGTAACGAGTAGCGGGGTCCATCTCCGCGGCTTAGCGCCTGGGCAACACAGCTCCGAAAAAACATCACAGCGGTGGCGAGTCATTGGTGACACTGTGTCCAATTTGAAGGGCCCAGTAGTTGAATCCCAACTACCCTCACCGATAACGATGGCTTTACTAACCTCTACCCTACCGGTCGATCAACAAGATAACATAACACAAGGTAATTTAAATTTTTTGTCTTGTTTTTAAGGTTTCACAGTTACAACCGTCGAAGAAGAAAGGAAATTCAACGAGCGATTAACAAAATCGAAAGAAGAATTTGTTGAAATTATGAAAAATTTAAACTTAGCTGAGCCAGCTCGAATAAGTAAGTACCATTGAAAATATAACTTTGGAATACAGTAAATATATGACGCAAATAGCCTAACTAAGGAGGAAAAACAAAGCCATGGCAATGTAGCGAGACGTTTCAACAACATAGCATCAGGTGTCATCATCAGCAGTAATGCAAGGCAGTGTAAAACTGTATAGGCTACTGCTGATGACGACAGCTGAATTTAAAGTATGCTGTCAAAACGTCCAGTTGTAAGAACTACTGGCTTTTTTTCTTTCGAAACTTCAACTGTTTGCCAAAACTGAAACTTTTGTGACAGTTTGAAGAACATTATCAGCTATAAATTTTGAAAGATCAGCAACATGCATAGCCTAGCGGTACCACCCGCAGGTGACAGACCCCACATGACGGGTTCGATTCGCGGTTTGGCGTATTTACCGGGTGGCTGCTGACTCAAAGAGCGCAAGCTCACTTCGCGGCCTCCTGCAATAACTGTTCAATTTTTAGTTCAATATAATTTGGAAATAACCTTAGTTATGTATTTTATTTGATTGTTATCAACCCACAGCTCGTAAACATTTTTTTAAAAACGTGAGTTTTGTTTAGAAAAATCGGTCCCGGAAAATCTCAAATGCGGAATCCAAGATTAACTGCGTAGTTGAACAGAATCTTTGTTGCAAGCCTATTCGAAAGTTTGTACAGCAATGTCAAACTGCTTAGAAAAAACATTCAACTCGTCTTACACTTTGCCCGGCTTACAGTAGAAACAGCTCTTGAACAAAACTAGTGTACAACGGTTTGTGATAATAAGTTAGATCTTATGAAGCATTTTCTTGTGTTCCGTACTTCATATTTTTTTCTGTAAATATATTTTTGCGTTCATCAAAGCAAATGTAAAATTTAACTAAAAGTTTAGTTTAGTGGTTAGAACTAGAACGGGGTTTTAGGGCTGCCGCCTCAATAACAATAGCCAGAGCTGAGCTCTCGACAGGCTACAAGTAACGACGATATCGATATTTTGCAAAAAAAGTAACAACGGTACCGATAACGGTACATTTTTTAAAAAGTAACGGTGATTACGATACTCGGTGCTGATTTTTGATACTCATCAAGCGAAAAAATTTTCTTTTTTTTTCAGAAAAAGTATGCCTTATACGCAGACAAAATATACAACTAATATCTGAGGATGGGTTCTTGCTCAACCGCCTGGGTAAAATATTTGTCTTGAAGTCCCCATAATGAAAAACATTGAAAGTACAGTGCATGAATTTAACAAAAGTTTAGCACAGTAAAAATATAATCAAAATGTGTGTTCTTCATGATACTGTACTAAATCATTTATAGTTTTACATTGCACATTAATTGAAAATTATTATGGGAGATAGTAAGAAAAGACAGAAACTTTTAGTCAGGTATTAAGTGTATATGATCGAAGGGTAAAAGGTTTTTGTGTTTCCCAGTAACCTATAATGGTCCTAAACGTTATTGCTTCACGATCTCTGACAATAGTTTTTATTTTTGAAAAGCAAATACAGCTTTTTAGTTTCACTTAATGTTCTTCTAGGGACAAATTAATGCTTCGACTCCAGAAAAGTCTCGTCAGCCTTGCTATGCACAGCCAATCCAGGCTGGACTTATTCAAGACTGTAAGGGCTCTTTGATTCATTGCCCCACTTAAACATCTTAGGGCTTCTTCATCTTAACGTTGGCTCGCTTGACAAGTGCCTGTTAGAAGACGAAAGTTGGTTCTTCCTGATATATAAACTGATCGATTTTTGGACCTACTGCATTCTAGCCCTGACACAGTGGGCTCCGTTGTGGTTAGCAGCCCTTCATATACGGAATGCTGGGTAACTATGCCGTTATTTTTCGGTCTTCGGTGTGAGTCGTGCGACTATGCTTTTGGTGCAGCATTAGGTGCTTAGGTGCAGCGTTAGCATTTGGTATAGCATTAGGTGCAGCGACCATGCTTTTTTTAGTTTTTTAATTCATTGTAGGGTTGTATATTGCATGCTTTAACGGTCAACGTTTTGTCGCTATTACCTTTTTTTCGGCCGTATCTTGTGCTACTTTGATGGTCGTTGAATAAAACAAACTACTACTACTACTAGACCGGGAATTGATCCCAATCTTTTAAAAGCATACCGAACATTCGTAATCTAGTCAAGAAGTCGGTAAAAAACCATTGCAGAAAGGTCGAGTCACAGACAGCATTTTTATTAGGATTGAAAGCTGTATAGATCGTGATCGCTTTCGGCGAGCCTATTGCGTACAATTATTCAGTCCTTCAAATACAAGACTAGTGTTACCACTAGCGTATTTAAGGGGGGGGGGGGATAAAGGGCGATGGCCCCCCCAAACAACCTCACAAAAAAAATAAAAACGAGCAAAAACAAATATGTAACTTAGATATATTTGAAAGTTATTGTGGAACTGCGCGACAATATAGTATCAGAGGGAGTGGGGGGGGGGGGGGGGGTCGGTTGAAAATAACAATGAAATGCAGACATTTTTAGTGTAAACTAACTTTAAAAGGCTATGGCGTTGGGGTATCGTAAAATAACGAGAATAAATAAAGCGCCTATAGGCTAATGTGCTTGCAATGGCTTGTTCGTTACTTATTGCAATTTAAAAGTGTTTGATACCAATTTGTGTGTCTTAGCTCAGATGAGCAAAATAAAATAGGGCGAGGATATAAACAGATAACGCGATCGTGACATGAGCCGAAATTTAATTCAAATCGGTTTAGGGTGCTTTTTTTGCACCTTTACCTGATCCAAATCCGAACTCATGGCACGAATTTCAAAGCAAAAATTTGTCATTGGTTTTGAGTTTTGTTTATTTCTAAAGTGAAAATGATTATAAAGTTATTTGATTTTGCTTGTCATGGCGAAGCCCACTGCTGCTAAATCGCCTTTAAAAAAGGCTGTTTTGCCTAACGTAGAAGTTGGTGTTTTTTTCAATTTCAAAGCAGGCTTTTTGTCAATGGCTATTTTTATTGCATAACAGGCTTGCTAACTCAGCTAGCTTTGGATAAAGACGATAAGATCCAAACGCAAATCAAGTTGTTGTTGCTCTGACTTAAAGTGACAAAATTTAGATCTAAATATGGATTTTATAACGACTATATGCAACTATGCTTATAAGTCAGTCTTGACTTGCATGTTTCAGCGCTTCCCAGTTTTGTTGCCCGCGCCCTTTTCTAAGCCTTCATCAATTTTGGTGTGAAGTTTGTGTGCTTGTGCTATCGTTACTTTTCAGCCTATTGGCGTTTAGAAATAACATGATTGATTGATTATAATAGGCCAAGAAAAAATGTATTGTGGCCAGACCCAGCAGCCCACTGGGTAAAGCAAGAAAAAAATTGGAGTTAACTAGTTTTCCAATGCAAGAAATATACGACCGTTTTGGTAAAATTTCGACGGGTAGTTCTAGCTATGGAAATAATAAGATAATCAAGTGCGTAGGCAAGGGGGGTTTGTGAGTTCAAAGCCCCCTCCCCTATTGGTTCGTCAACTTTTCAGGTTTATAGATTAACCTTGGTCAGTGGCGTACGCACGGGGGGGTTCGGGGGTCAAACCCCCCACCCCATTGACGACTGAAAAAAAATGAAAACCTCTCTTTTTGAAACGATCCGCCTTTTTTTCATACAAAGATTGCCGAAATTGCTATCAATTATCATGTTTTTCTGTGCTATCCAACTTCCTTATATTATATAATCTTGAAAAACTTTGATTGTGATGCAATAATACCGGTAGTAAAACTTTTCTGGTGCGTTGCGCTAGACGTTGACGATCGACGATTGCAGAAAATAAGGAATCCTTTCTTTTTTGAGACGAACCGGCTTTTCTTCGTGCGGAGCTTGTCGAAATTGCTGTCATGATTTTTTCTGTGCTGTCCAACTTCCTAATTTAATTTCAAAAAACTTTTATTATGATGCGATGCAACAATGCCGGTATTCCAACTTTTCTGATGTGTTTTGCTTGAACTGCAATTTTGTCATTGATGCTGCTGTGAAGCAATTGGTAAGTGGGAGTTTCCTTAAATACGGTGCATCTGCAGTTACTATGGTTGCACACAAAATTTTTTTAAAAAACCAAATCTTCACTGCACTCGTTTCATTAAACTCGTACTGCAGCGTGGTAGCGAGTGGCGGGGCCCGACCCCGCGGATTAACGTCTGGACAACGCATCTATAAACAAACGTCGCAGCGATGGCGAGCCGTTGGCTACTCTGTGTCCGATTTGACCGGCCTGGAAATAGAACCTCAAACCTTTCGCATCGATAGCGACATCTTTAACACTGCGCTATAACCGGCAGGTTTGTTGAAAAATTATTAAAATATAAAAACCTAAATTGACACTGCCCTAGATGCTAAAATTAAAATAAAGATACTGCCAAGGAAGACGAAGATTTAAAGAAGCCCAGGGGCGGAACGGGAAGGGGGGGGGGGTGGCAAAATTGTTTGTACCCACCATAACTGTCGTAGGAGCTGGAGTGCTCCGTTTACCAGACACCCTGATTATGTGCTTGAGCGCAGCTGTGATTTGCGTGAAAAATGCTTAGATAATATCGACGCTGTTTTTGATTTTAATCGCATGATCAGGGATTCCTCTAACGCGTTATTTATTGTAGTTTAAAAATGTTTCGGTAGGGAGGGCAGTTTGTTCTCATGCTTCACTGTCTTCACTTTTGCAGACAGGGGATACTGGATACTGCTTTTTTATAATGAGTGCACATTAAATGTTTGTATCTAGGTTTATATGCGTTGTTTATATCAATGATGGTTCTTGAAAAAAAGAAAAAACTTGTTTTACCCTCCTGGCAACACCCTGTTTGTGACGTTGCGAAAGCTAGCCTACTTTAGTCAGTTAACCTTCCTATGACCCAAAAATGAGGTCAACTAAAATTTTTTCAGTAAATTTTTAACCACGGATTGACAGCTTGAGTTTCTGTGAAACCTTTTCGCTCCTTAAATGAAGCGCAAAGAATCAAGCAAAAGAGTGAATGAAATATCTGTATTATAACAAGTCTCGTCAGCTTTGCTACGCACAGCCAACCCAGGCTAAACTCATTCCAGACTGTACAGACTCTTTTTTTGCATTGTTTTACCTGGACATCTCGACTTCATCTCTTTTCTAGGTTGTGCCCTATTTTTGTTATAGTCGAAACATTAATTTGTCCCTAGCAAATTTAAAATCTGGATTGTTTCCTTCGTTATGGCATGATATAGCTTCATGGTAGCTGCAATCGCGCAATAATTTAGACTAGAAACATTACAATCCGATCCACTTTAGTACCTCTGAACTACTATAGGTTAATTGTAGTATTTATACGTCATCACGATGTGACGTCACTGAAACCCCCTCATTGAAAAATCCTGCGTACGCCACTGACCTTGATCTGCGGCTGTGCCGCTGTAGTAACTACGTAGCGTGTGCCCTCAAGAACCACAAGCGTTGCTCAATTCCGGAATGCCATTTATTGCGTCACAATTTTGTTGAACCATTCTTGCCACAACCGCAATCACGAAAAAAGTTGGCTAGTGTTGATAGCAGCTTGACTTAATTTCGAACTTCCGAGCCCGACTGTTCCGAGATGGTGAGAGTGCTTATCACTTGAGAACAACAGGTGATGCCCTTGATAGTGAAATGCTCTGTGTTTTTATATTTAATGAACTAATTGTAGAAAGTTCTCATTAGCATCGTGAAGGATGGCAAAAGACGTCCGCCTTACATACGACGGTAATACTTAGAAGGAAATAATTAGCATAAAGGGCGGTGTTGGCTCGTGAGTCTAAAACTAGGGGTGCTGCCAATGTTCAGAAGGGGCACGTGATCTTGCTCTTGCGTCTGTTTACGATAACGTGGTGGCCTGGCTGAGAGACAAGACGTGCTGTAGCATGAAGTTCGGTCTGGCAGCTTTAAATCAAATCAAATCTGCTCTAAGCGAAGCAGCTGAGAGCCTACAAGTTTAGTTTAGATAACGAGGATCACGGATGTATAGTTCTGCAAGCTGTTAAATTTTTTAGTTATTCATTGTGAGATTGATTGTCAGTTTACACATAATTTATTATATTTTTTCTAACTTCGTAGAAAAAAAACTTATCGACGAGAAAGCGACGAAGACGCTACGCGCAATATGAATCCAGATTTTAGGTTTAAGGTGTTGCCATTTGTTTCCCAGTTTCTTGGTTGAATTTTGCTGGTTGATGCTTTAGTTTGTTGCTTGTAAAGAAATCATCAAGCAGAGATAATCGTTGTGAAGCATCTTATCCAAGGACTCATCAACAAAAAAGCGGATTGTGAGAGTTGAATCAGTCACCACCTTTAACAATGGTCGACGTGGAAACAACGCTCCACCCACTGCGTCACGTTCACTTTATTTGGGTGTTGCATCGTTATGACTAGGGCAGGGGTCGGCAACCTTTTGCTCTTAAAAAGCCAAATAGTCCGTTTGTTACAATACGAAACCCAGCGGGAGCCGCAAAACTATCGTCAGGTCCAAAAACTTCAATTATTCCGAAAATAATTCCTAAAAAAGGTCTTTTTTTACCTCCAAAAGGAGCCACAACTGGGGGTTCAAAGAGCGCAGATTGCCGACCCCTGGACTTGGGCAACCAAAAGTCGCTTACGGATTGTACGCAAACCAAGTTTCAGAGTGATTTTTCAGAAAGCTTTCAATGCATTGTTTCAAATCGTTGTTTCATAAGTCAAAAGAAGCCAAAATTTAGCGTTTGCGCAAAAATATTTTTATGAAGCTTTCTTCCTTTTTTTCGTGTTTTTGTGAAATCGTTGATTCATTTATTTTTCTTATTTTTGACAAAACGTGCAACGGTGCAAAACATCAAACATGTGAGCATTTTCCAAACTGGGAGGCGTGGACTAATCTAAAAGAGGCGCAAATGTTATTCATGATCATTTAAAAAATTAATATGGCTGGTGTATTATTTTGTGAAGGAAAAGCGTCATGATTAATATTTTGTGAGGGAGGCGTAGTGACACTAAGTTTGAAAACCACTGCTTTAATGTGCACGCTTACGGGCGATATTGCAAAGCTTGCAATCTTAAAACATGCGAGAATTGTGCAACAGAAAAATATTTTTAATGAAAGGCTTCAGCACGTCCACAAAATCTCAACACACCATAAAGAACAGGGTTTCCCAACTGGGGATGCTTGCACCCCTTGGGGGCGCGAGGAAGCATTCCATGGGGTTCAAAACGGCTTAAAGATTTTTATCTTGTAATGAGTGTTTTTATTTTCGGCTGTTCAGTGTCAATTTTTCAGCGCTGTTACGCTCTAGTAATATGTAATTCGCAAACGTCTAAGTGGCGTAAAACTCTTAGCCTCTTTGTGGTTAGTTAAAATCAAGCTCTGAAAACAAAATGCGTCTGATTCAGCAAAAGAGTAGTGACTGGTTTAACTATTCTATACCTTGCATTAGCGACACTTTCAAAAAGGCTAAAAACTCTAAAATTGATAGCTCCACTGGGGGAGCTTACAGCGTTGTCCCAGACCCCCCAGCTGAGTACCTGCTGGGTTTTTGACGCAAAGTCATTACAGGAAAATGTTTAAGGTCAATAACACACATGAATTCATTTCAGCCCCTTCCTTTACGAAGATTTGGTTTGCGTGGCTGATTGCAGTCGCATATTATGTGAGGGGTGCAAGAACATATCAAAAATTTTATATGAAAATAATTGGGAGTATGAAAATGGTTGGGAACTGCTCTATTTTGAAAATGGTTGGGAACCGCTCCATCATGAAAATGGTTGGGAACCGCTCTATTATGAGATAATACAAAACAAAAGAAAAAGAGAGTTCCTAAAATGCTTAAACGTGAACACTTATGTTCAAATAAATTTTATAAAGTTACTTTCGACAATCGATAGACAATAATGAATTTCCAGATTTTCACGTTAAAAAATCATCCGTACTCCAACTAAAATCTCAGTTAGTGATTCAATTTTATTGCAACTTTTTACTTGTCAAAAGTTGGCCCCCCCCCTTGTATAAATTCTAAATACGCCACTGAGTGTTACTGATACCAGTTGAAACACTGTGGAAAAAAGATATAGCACGTTACCTGCTGCTCTTTTATACCTTGTTACAGCGTCGACATTTTCAGTTTCATTCGATGACTGGTAGAAAGATTGAAAGGGGAAGGAGAAACAATTGCAAACAACAGCAAACCAACAGTTAAAAAATACTGTAATGCAAACAAAATATTTAACCAGCAATATCGGAGATGTTTTCTAATAGAGTTAGTTATATAAAGTTTATCGCAGAGAAAAAGAAGTTTCAAACATTAGCTCAATGGCGTAGAGCCAGATGGGCTGAGTAGCGGTTAATTTTTGACGAAAATGCAGTGGGCTAAGGAGGAATAATGAAACAACAGTAATTCTTAGAACAAGACGTTTTGACAACACAGATTCAGATGTCATTCTCATGAATAGGTTATACAGTACGCAATCTCTTAAACTGCAATAAAAAAACTAGTTGACAGCTCTGCCGTTTTTAGGAAGAACACGACGTGACGTGAGCTATTTTGTAGTTTTGAGTAAATTAACATTTTGTTTTTGATTGTTTTGCCAATGTTACGCAATACCTGCGACCTCTGTATTATTAGGCATGCCCAAGTTTTTCCTGACAGTGTTTTTCCAATGTTATGCAATAACTGCGATTATTACACATGCCCAAGTACGTCGTGTTTTTCCTGAAAAATTGGGAATAATAAAACACGACGTTGTGTTTTTCCATTTCATTTCGCTAATATCTCTGAAACTACCTGCGATAGAAATTTGATTTTTACGCATAATGACGAATAGAGGCTAAACATCAAATTTAGGCAACAAAAAAATCGAAAATTTGGCCACGTTGCGTTCTTCCTGAAAGCGGAGGCAGAGTTATTTATAAATATGTGTTACAGAGTATAAAGTTGGTCACCTACATCAAACGGAAGCAAATTCCATATTTTGAACCCTCTAAAATTTTGTTTCAGAACTAAGTGCGTTTTAGACCAGACAGACGATGATGAATAGCTGCAAAAATTAAAAAAGTTGGTTAGGCTGTACAGTATGTGGTAGGCTATAAGATTGCTGAATTGCTGATGCATCAGAGCTGTCAACGGGCCGAAGATGTTGAGCCCGACCCGAACCCGAGTCCTGATTTATCAGCCAGTCTGAGCCCGATTAAAACCCGAAATCAAAAACATCACTTTAAATTACGAAGAAGTTTTAATAAAAATGAAAATGAGTTTTACCCATCTATATATAGTCACACCATCTACAAGCTAATACATGCGACGAGGTGTTCTCTTTGCTTTATTCACAGAAAATCTCTGAAAACCCTATTACTCACTGAAAATCTCAATTTTGCTGGCCCGATTGAATTCGGCCCGATGGAAGGCCAACAGTTTTTCAAAATCCAAGCCTGAACCCCGCCCGGACCCGACCCAAAAAACGCGAGACCGATTGACAACTCTGTGATGCATTATTCTGCAAATTTGTATGCATATTATAGAACTGCTATTTCGAATATTTTTGGCCAATATTTAGGTAAAAAGTAATAACAGTTCAGTCAGGTAAAAGTAGTAGTAGTTCAGCAATTGAGATCACACTGTCAAGACAGTTTTGAGTGGGCTTAATTTTATGTAATTGCTAGTAATATGCATGAAAACAAATCTTCATTAAACTTGCCATATTACCTCGAAGTGTGAAACGAGAGGCGGGGCCCATCTCCGCGGATTTGCGCCTGAGCAACACCCCTACGAAGCAACGTCGCAACGGTGGTGAGCCGTTGAATTTAACCTGCCCGCAAATCGAACCCCAGACCTCCGTGACCGATAGCCTGTACTTAGCAACTGCGCTTTGATTTGAGCTATACACATTCGGGTGTAAAATAACTTAGTTGAAATATTTTTTCACGTCTAAGCATTTTTTGAATTATTTCTACTTGGCTTTTAAGCACGCTTGCAAAGTAGACGCACGGATTTTAATCGCCTAACAAGGTAAAAAGTTTGTTTTAGTTCTAGCTACACAGCATAATAACCAGAAGAGCGTTTATTTTGATTTCGTCTGGAGAATCTAAATCAGAAAATTAAACAATTTCACCTCGTTATTCATAAAATCACGGCAATTGTAGGAAGGAATCTGTGCTTCCATTAGTTGATGAATTGAACTTGCTTCTTTGAAAGTGAGATGAGAGCTTTCTCTGTTTTCTAAAATCTACTGTATTGTAAGAATATTTGATCTGTCTCTAGAATTTTCAAAAAAAAACTTTCATTATTTTCTGTGACAATGCAGGTTGGTGAGGAACGTGGGCACGTCTGAGAAAGTAATAAGAAAGGAAAAAAAACAACAACTCCCTAACTCAAATTATGAATAAAAAAATAATCAAAATAATGCACGAGGCAAAAAGCTTGCTGAGGCACATTATTTGTTTATTTCAGCAGCAATGCCTATATCATTTTGAATGAATTGGGCTACAAGATGTTTTGATTCTTGATTGAGTAAACAATGATCACACATCAACTTCTAACTTGGGGCGATATATTTGAACTAATGTTAACAACATTTTATGAGTTTTAAAGTAATGTAACCGCTGAAGTCATGAAACTGAAATGAAATACTTTAGCGGCATATTCTGATTTTCTATTCTACTTTCCCTCCAGTTTACCTCCCCTTTCTCTCCATTTTCATATTCTACTTTCCACTAGTCTGGGAAACTGGTTAGCTATACTGAGCGATGGTGGTAGGTCTGAGAAAAAATTTCGTAGTCTATTTAAGTTAAAGAAGCTAAGAAGTGAACTGAACTTCTGCGCGAAGACGCGAATCTTTGCTTATATTCGCCGTGGAGGCTCGCCAGTGCCGAAGAGAGCCCACCGAGGCCCAGGCTCAGGAGAGCTCTCGTAACAAACTGGCCCTCGGCCCCAGAACCTTCGATTTATAATTGAATTCACCGTACGTACTGTAAAGTTAGAATGATGCAGTTTCGCGGAAGATTCTTGAGTTTTAACGGGGTTTTGCACCATAGCTTGCTTTTTTTGTACTGGTGCCATATGTATATGTATTGTATCTCTGACTTAGTTTATAGCTTACACATTTTAGTTTAGGTCCAAGAGAATAATGAGATTTAAACCAACTCTGTCTCTAATTTGTACCTCAGTATTAGTTGTTCTTAGTCTGTTGCTTTGCTTTAAGAGTTATGTTGCTTTGCAAACAGATACTGGTATCAGAGTAAGCCAGCATCAGCAAGGTACGTTATTAGTGTTTGTATATTTCGCTTTATCATGAACATTTGAAGCCCTTCGACGTAGATACCTTATGATTTTGGCTGATGGGCATTTTTATTTTGTATTGATTCTACTGTCACGAGAAAGTGACAAAAGCGCTAAAACGAGCTTGCTTAAGTTACCGGTCACCTGTCTTCCATTCTAACACAGGGAATCCCGCTAAGTGCCTTTCCCAACGGCACAACCACCAACTACCGTCTTATTCTCCACAGAACGCTGCCCGTTTTATGCTGAGCGTCAAGCAGGGAAGCTGTGAATACCAATTTTAAAGTTATTGATGGCTTGACCAAGAGACTCGGAAGTTAACCACAGTCTACACTCTACAACTCCTGAGGCAGACTCCTTATCCACTCGGCCATCTGAGCTGATAAACTAGGTAGTCCCAGACTCCCAGCAAGCAGAGAGGCAGAAAGCAGGTCATGCTTTGTGGACTACTATATTTTTTCAACTGAGATTCGCTTTTCAAAGGTGCTAGCTTTGAGTTTTGGGCAGGGATGCAAATCTATGTTAAGCATTGGGGGTATGATTCAGCCAAATTGACCATTTTTTGTCATTTTTCGAGATTGGGGCGATGATTTGACACACCCGCGCAGATGACCAATTTTTTGCCCAAAATGAAGTGAAGTCGAAAAAAAGGGGTCATCACTTTCGCAGATGACCATTTTCTTGCCAAAAATGAAGTGAAGACCAAAAAAAAATATTGGGAGGGATGCTGCTGGAATATTAGGGGACACATTCCCCCACCCCCCCTAGGTTTGCACCCATGATTTCGGGCCAGTATGAGCTTATGGGTACGATTGACACCAGTTGCGCTTCATAACAAGTAAGTTATGAACTGCTGCCATTTTTGCAACTCTCCGGTCACTTCAAAGCAAAATTTGCTGCCAGCACCGGAGCTTTACTCCTATACTACCCATTTGTTTTTCATCGTGATCTTTATTTTGTGATCTTAGTTACCCTTGTGTGTAGGGGGTATAATTAACTCTGATAATGTTATAAATAAAAGATATAGTGTATTAAGCGATGTATAAATAAAAAATATAGTATAAAGTTTGTTGTAAATAAAAAAATAGTGTATTCAGCAATGCTGTGTTGGTGGCTGCAGATTCGACGAACCTGTCACTGTATCTCCGCTGGCCTTATGTTCTTATTGGAAAAATTAATTTGCTGAAACTGCTTTAATTTGATTGCTCTTTCATTCAAATAAACTTGACCTGAGTTGTTCTTTTTTAGGTAAAATAAGAGCAATGGAGCCAGTGTTCCACAATGAATCAATCCAAAGTTCTTTTGGTCCGATTAGCGTAGATCCAGTTTCAACTTGCCTTGTGTTTTACAATCGTGTCCCGAAGTGTGGTAGTTCCACGATGTCTTGGATTATTAAAAATATGCAAAAAACGTTGAAATTTGACGTCATTGATGTTTCAAAACCTCTTATAAAACAATTTATGAATCAGTCTCAACAAGTAAGTTATTGGGAGACGAAACGCGGCAACGCGGCAGCTTTTTTCAAAGTAACACAAAAGAGTTACGAGTTATGACAGAGTGTTTCTTAAAGCCTAAAGCTTGTTGTTTATTTAGTTTCCTGTATCTTGTTTAATTAGTTTACAGCTTGTTTAACGTTTACAGCTTGTTTTAATGTTTAGTTCAACGTTTCTTTACGTTTCTAGTTTTAATAGTTTACAGCTGATAGTCGATTCATTTTATTGCTGATTGTATTGTTTACTACGATAAGGCTGTTTGTATTTGTATTAGGCTCGTTAAGCTGCCGGGGTAAATAGCCACATGTAGTGTACACAGCCAAAGCGAGCTTGAACAATAAAATAAAACAGTAATATAAAATAAATCAATCAGCAGTGCTCCATTTCTAATGAAACGTTTTTTGGCTTGGAGTAGTGCTCGTTGGTAATAGCAATTCGTAATAGTTGTAGTCATCATTTTAATCTCTTGAGCGACGAATTACCGCAAAGCCTCGAACCCAGGGTGACTAGGATTCAAACCTCTTTCATCAAAAAGTTGAGGTAACGGTTTTTTTTAAATACCGGGCAAGCGATTTGCAATATCTAAAAGTAACTGACCTGAAAGCTTTTCAGCGTCATCGTGGGCAAAAGCAAACACCTCGAGAGTATTTAGATCTTCATGAAACAATTTCAACGAGGGTAGAATCATTTTAGGTTTCAGCGGCACTACGTATGGCCATCATTTTGGTTCGGAAGACAAACCACCCGAAACACCGCATCTTTGCCTTAGCCGGCCTATTGCCTTTGATTAGATTAGTTATTATAATGGGAAAATTCGATATATAAGTTGTTAACGCGATCTCCGAAGCAGATAAAGTTAACAAGTAAGGGTAGCATTTGCGTGTAATTTTGGTTAATATTAAATTGTGACCGCGTTAATACAATTCATACGTCGCAAATGAAATACTTCTTCCTAGTTCTTCGCACCAAGGTTTATTTTAAATATTTTTGAGCTTCTAAGATCGAAGCGAAATTAAAATGTTTACGGTCCTCTAAAAAAAAGTGAACAATAAATGGCTTAAGTTGAAAGTTATAAACATGAAACGTGCGAAAAAGCTAAGAATTCGGGGCTGATCTGAAAAAGTTATCAATTTTATAAAGCAGTTTTAAAAAAGGTGACTATACGCCATCACTCATTTTTTTAAAGTTTTGGTTGAAGCGGTCTCTTCTTTGAGGGTCTCTCAAAAACGCTCTACTTTTGCACCAAAGTTCGATTAGCTACGCGGAAACTTCCCTTGATCCGTTGAAAAGTAAACAGTTTCAGAGAAAAACAAAATCTCCGCCATACGATCCAAATTTTCCGACTTCGCAGAGGATAGTGGTGCTTGGACAATAGTGAATTTTTATTCTCGGCCATGAAATAACAAACATCGACAACAAAAGAACAGCGAGGCAAAAAATAAGGAAACAGCGGCAAAACGATATACGTTGAGACGTGCTTATAGCATCAGTAGGTTACAGGTATGAGGTGCCGTTTGGAAAAAAATAATTTCGGTTTTTCCAAATGTTTTTTTGGCCAATTTAAGCTACAATTTGTCCAATATATTACATAGGATATTTCCTATTTATATATAAGACAAATATGTGGCTTAAAATAGCCGAAAAAACTGACACAAAATGTATAGAAAATTTCCTATGTAACATATAAGACAAATTATTGCATAAATTTGCCAAAAAAAGCAGGGCAAAACGTATAGGCAAATTTATGCATAGGAAATCACAGTAAGCGCGTACTTTTGTCTACTTCGGACGTGCTTTTTTATGTGCTAAAGTCTCAGCAAAAAAAGTTACAGGTTTCAAGCAATTGAGGAAGGCAGTAAGTAGCCTTTGCATTACAGAAATTACAGCAGCTTCGGCATTCAAGTGTTGCCTGCATTAAATAGTATAGCTAATCAACATTTAAATTCCAATTTTAACAAAACGAGAGCAATGTCAAGCGAAGGAGATAATAGCAAACTTGATAAACTTATTAATACTCTCAGCACAGTAGTTCAAAAATTGGATAAGTTGGCAAGACGCTTCTCAAATATAGAAGATCGATTCACGAATTTAGACAGCAGACTTTCCAGGATCGAAGATCAAATATCTGATGATGAAAATAAAATCAGCAAGTTAGAGTCCGACCTAACGAAAGTTGACGAAACCACTGAAATCTTGAAATCTCGAATTGATACTTTGCAGACTAACATGAAGCAATTCAAAGTACAGACTAAGCATGATTCGCTCAGCAGAGATTCATACAGCAAAAGATTTAACTTTCTCATTCAGGGCATCGAAGAAGATTCTTCCAATACCTGGGAAAGACAAGAACAAACCGAGCAAATTTTCGAAAATTTTTGACAGGTCTGAAACTAGCAGATGCTAATTCTATTGTTATTATTGAAATTCATCGGCTGCCGCAGCATCCGATATACGATAGTGTTACTGCAACTCCACAGTGAACAATCGAGTCGAGAATCGAAACCCAGCCTTTCGCGTTGACTTGGTGCGGAAAGGAAGTACTAAGCTAGAGAATTGCAACCTCGTCTCTGTAGATCTGCATTTCCTGCTCCTGGCGATTAATTTTCTTGTTTGTAACAAATTTGAGTTATTTGTGTGCACGCTATTTAGAACGTAATTGCTCTATAGGACGTTGTAAGAATTGTATTTCTTGTATTACCGAATCAGATATCAGATTAAGGTAGACGCTGTGAGATTCGGACGTGTTTTAGCTAAACTGTGTGAGACGTAAATATTGGGCGTGGTTGTGAGTTTAAGACTCTGCACTATAGATAGAAATCTACTGTTTGAACGATTAATTTACTTTGGTATAAGGTAAGAGAAGTGTTGAGTTTAATGAATTACGTTACAGTGTATGATAGCGACGAGTACCGGTATGTGAAATTACTGTAATTCGATATGGGAGAGCACAAGAGTGACGGCATAATTTGTAGATGTTATTTTGGGGCGATTTAAATTAGTTAGCCGGGGGGTTTCTACGGGTTTCAATTAACGACTAGATAGAGAGGATACGTCACTTTTGCAGTGGTGCATTGTAGTAGACTACATTCAATGAGACTTTACTGTTTAGAACACTGTTTAGATTACTGTTTCGAATGAATTGTAGACTAGTGTTGCTTGTTAGAAAATCTGCTGCAAAACAGTCGGTAAGTGCAAATTTGTTATTTGTGATTGTGACCGATGCCGGCAATGATCGACTTGCAAAACGCACTTTTTCTTATTCCCTTAGTAAAGCGTAAATTGTAGTTTAATCCGGTTCCATAGTTTGTGATCTTGCTCAATATGATTTTTGCGCGTTACGATATGGCTGATTGGAGGCTTATGGAAATTGTCATAAATTCTTTGCGTTATTGATATTTCATTACTTTAATTTAATAATTAATTATATATTGTTTCGTATTTAATTTTCTTTAATTTGCGTAGGCCTATCATTTTGTGTGAATGTTACTTATCTGTGTTTATAATTGCTAATAGAAAACCGCTTCAACGCTACTACGCCTCCATGCTTCACTTCAGCTAGACTGTCCAAGGAAATCGCAAGCAAGCATTGGCTATAAGAGCGCGTTTTCAAAACGGCAGACCTGCAGCAACAGATAGTAAACGTCGAAAGATCAATCGACCGATCATCGTAAAGCTCGCAAATATATTTGACAAGTTCAAATTTACACAAAATTTATTTAAATTTCAAGTATTTAAAATAAAAAGATTACAATGAAAAACGACGATCAGCTAGCTAATCGTAAAGCGCCTTACCGGTATGAGTAATTGTGTATGTAACCGAGCATCTGCCGAAGGAATTGCAGACTCAAAAAAATAAACTGATTCCAGCGTTCAAAGCTGCAAAAAAACAAAAAAAAAAAGAAAACTGAGTGGAAATTACTACACGCCCAATATTACTTATTTGTTGATGGAAATCGAGTCACTGTGCCAGTAAACAACTCTGATAGCGATACTGATACTGCAAATGTCCGTAGCAGGGATTCCAGTAACTCTATAATAACCATTTTTTGAATGGTAATGATCCAGAGAAGTCTTTTTATAAGAAATATGCAAACAAACAGAATAAAATAAAAGAACTTTCCAAAAAACGTATTACGAAAAACAATTTTCACAGTTTTCGTACATACATGTTTTGCGCTGCTTTTTTTGGTAAATTTGTGCAATAATTTGTCTTATATATTACATAGGAAATTTCCTATATGTTTTGCGCTGTGTTTTTTGGCTGATTTGAGCAATAATTTGTTTTATATATTATGTAGAAAATTTCCTATATGTTTTGCGCTGCATTTTTTGGCTAATTTGAGCAATAATTTGTCTTATGTAGGAAATTTCCTATATGTTTTGCGCTGCGTTTTTTGTCTGATTTGAGCAATAATTTGTTTTGTATATTATATAGGAAATTTCCTATATATTTTGTGTCAGTGTTTTCGGCTGTTTTAAACCACTTGTTTGTCCTGTACAAATATAGGAAATTTTCTGTATAATATATTGGACAAAATGTAGCTTAAATTAGCCGAAAAAACATGTGAAAAACCTAAAACATTTTTTTCCAAACGGCACCTCATATACAGGTAAATGAAAAGAATTAGCACGGTCTCTGCATCTAGGGCAAATTTGCGACCTCAAACAGGACCTCCATCAATCTCGTCACTTATCAAATTGCTATTGCTACCACCAGCTAGCATATTTTGGTTTGCGAAAAAACTTTTAGCCTATGAGTATTGGAATAAATAAATACTGCTGTGAAAGTTGATTAAAAATTTCTTAATTAAGGCAACGATCTTAGTTTTTCAAATAAATATGTTTAGATATCTGTAATGCAAGAAATTGGAACTTTTCCACAAGATGTCTTATACATTAGACATATACATTTTCTTGATTTTGACAAGTAAGTCGTGTTTCACAGTTAAATTTTTTTTAGCGGTCGGTGAAATGTGAGCAGCAGCAGTTCTTGCTAAATTTTAATGAACTGTATCTTAGTGTAATCATGGTGTAATGTGTTACGGACGCATTCTTTTATTTTTTGTCACGTCTATGACATCACAGTCCTCTTTGTTCAAGTTCAGGCGACTGCGAGTCAGCGACTAGTTTGTTTGCCAGTCACCCTTCGTTTTCATTTCGCGTCTGCTGACTAGCACGACAATTTACGGCGGTTAAGTGCTGTTTTGAAGATTTAGTGAGCTGGGATATTCTGAGTCGTTTTTGCGTTTTCTGATGTCAATTCTAAACAAGGTTGCCTTAAAACAGGGGTGTTCAACCTTTTTGGCCAAAGGGCCACCGGAGTGTTTACTGCTAAGACGCTACTAAAACTCTAATCTTAGAAATGTGTATTTTTAGAATTATAAAAACAATAAACGTACCAACAGTAAATTCAACAAAGTTTTTGCTACGCGCCGACATTTCGATGTCAAGTTTGGCACTGTTTTTTTTCTAACAAGCTTGGCAATATTCGGCAAGATCGACTAAGTCGCTTTCCGACCAAAAAATTCGAGATTTTCGCGTCTCAGACAGAGGCGCACCCAGGATTCGGCAAAGGAGGGGGCACAACCGAGGGTGTGGGGGCGAAGCAGGCAAAAGGGGTCGGTTTTCACATAAAACAAACACTCATTTTAGCACACTTTTTTAACGAAAAAGGGCATGCAGTGAGTGCAATTACTCGTGACAATACAAAAATATTTTCACAGCTTACGGTAAGTCTAAAAGCAGAAGCATGGCCAAAATAAGTGAAAGGGGGCTGCAACCATTATCAGTTTAAGAAATTATAGACTGAAAGTTAGGTTTTAGCGCCTTGTTATAGAGTCAAAGGGGAGGGCATGGCACCGTGCTCCCCCTGCGTGCGCTTATGGTATAAATTCGAATCGCGACCAAATCAAAATCAAATCTTCGTTATACTCGTGGTATTACGCCGTAGCGTTTAACGAATCGCTGGACCCATCTCCGCGGCTCAGCGCCTGGGCTACACAGCTCCGAAGAAACGTCATAGCGGTGGCGAGCTGTTGGCAACGCTGTGCCGATTTGACCGAGCCAGGATTTGAACACTAGATCTCCCGCACCGATGGTGTGTGCGCTAAGCAGTTGAGCTAAAGGCCGGTCCAACCTAGTTTATTACTGACCAGTGTTGCCAGATCTCAATTTACTCAAGTATCTAGATTGTTTACCAAAAGTATCTAGAAAGTAGCTAGATTTTTTATTAAACCACATCTAAACAACAAAAGTATCTCGATTAGTATTTAACTACAAAAAGTGCGGTAATACGACAAAAATCAAGTGATATTATGGAGTCTAACATGAAGTAACTTATATACAGCATTTAATAATAACACGCATTCAGTTTTTCGAGAAATATTCTGCCTAATGAAGACACATTTTGGTCGCAGTGACATCGAAACACCTTTAAACACATCATAGCCACACGTTCAAGCAAAAAATGAATGAAAATAAACTCAACAGAAAAATATCATGGATCTGCTAGTCAAGTCATATCATCAGCTTTCAGCAATTGGCTCTATAGTGGTTTTAAATGGACTGAACATTGAATTTAGCAGTTTCATGAACTTCCTGGTAAACTTACGCACTAAAAGTTTAAGCTACATATAATAGCATAAGCATCTGTGAATCTTGTGTTCCAAAAGTATGCAAGAACCACTATATTCCGAAAGTTTGCAAGACGAATGTGTATTGCGTACTGTGTAGAGCAGGCCCGAGCCAGAAATTTTTTTCGGGGTGGCCCGTTCAGGCCCACATTTTCATTACATATATGACGTCAAACACCAACCTTTGACGTCAAACACCAACACCAATGACCAATTTACCTAGAGACCTTGCGTTTTTTTCGGTGCTCCTTTCCAAGCATATTTGTATGAGGATGTATTTGCATTATAAAGCTAATCTTAAGGCCTACATGTTTTTCGCTGTATTTTCTTGTGCCTTACCTTTTATCTTGATTTTGTAAGGATAAATAAACTGCTACTACTAATACCGTTATACAATTGCACAAGTAATTAGCCTACGCTGGCTTTATATTCCTTCTACACAAGACTTTTATTACATCTACAGCAGCTATGACAAAATTTTATCTTCTTCCATCACGAAGAATTTTGTGATTTCATAAACACGATTCCTTTCAAAGCTACGAGTCCAAGCATGATCGAGGACTCGAAATTCTCGAATGCTGACTGGCTGAAGAAGAGTTGCAATAATGTGGTTTTTGCGTTTTACCCTCAATAAACTGAGTTTAAGCATATTTTCAAAATGTATCAGAAATATAGGCTACCAAACCAAAACTTTACCTACTACAGTGGAATTCGGTTAATAAATCCACCTCGGGACAGCCGGTTTTAATAAAAGGCGTTTTCTAAAAATGCATCTCACCATTGTGGATATCCTCCTGCAGCGGTAAAAATGCACAAAATGTAGTATTTTTTCAATATTTATTCGACACAGAAAAATCTGCGCAATGAAGTTTGCTTCGGTGGAAATGTTTTCCTCAGATGGCCATCCACTTTTTCTTTCATATCACAAAGCATGTCCATCTTCTTAAACCCAGTACGCTCTAGCCCCAGGGCCAAGCGACGAAAACATTTCCGCATCTCTGCTGCTGATGGCGTTTCTTCTTCTGAACCATCATTATCATCATCTTCGTCATCAGAAATTTCAATAACTTCATCCTGGTTTTGTATCATTGAAACAAGATTCTCAGTGAATTCTTCCTCAGTCTGATTTTGCACACTCCTACGACTGACTGGTGTTCACTGTTGCCAGATATCAATTTACTCAAGTATCTAGATCGGTTATCAAAAGTATCTAGAAAGTAGCTAGATTTTTGATTAAACCACATCCAGGCAACAAAAGTATCTCGATTAGTATCTAACTACAAAAAGTGCGTTAATGCGACAAAAAACAAGCGATATTACGGAGTCTGACATGAAGTAACTTATATACAACATTTAATAATAGCGCACATCAAGTTTTTCGAGAAATATTCTGCCTAATGAAGACACATTTTGGTCGCAGTAACATCGAAACACCTTTAAACACATCATAGCTAGTGGCGCAGCCAGCCCAAAATTTCGGGGGGGGGCAAAACTTTATAGGGTTTTCCAATGGCGCACCCAGGATTCGGCAAAGGGGGTGCCCCAACCGGGGGTGTGGAGACGAAGTCCCCAGCCGCCAGAGGCTAATGGGATCTGGGGGCTCTGCCCCCAGCCGCCACGGATTTTTAGGGTGTTTGCAAAAAAATACTCATTTTAGCGTAGTTTTTTTGTCGAAAAGTGGTTTTAATCCGCCCCTGCTTGCGTTGTAAGTAGATTTACGTTATAGCATTAGTGTCTTTGTTTGAAGGTTAGTGGTCACTGAAAATATTTCGGGGGGGGGGGGGCAATTGCCCCTTCTCCCCCCCCCCTGGCTACGCCCCTGATCACAGCCACAAATTCAAGCAAAAAATGAATGAAAGTAAACACAACAGAGAAATATCATTAATTTGCTAGTCGATCAATTCATATGATCAGTTTTCAGCAATTGGCTCTGTAATGGTTTTAAATGGACTGAACTTTAAATTTAGCAGTTTCATGAACTTCGTGGTAAACTTACGCACTAACAGTGTAGGCCAGGGGTGTCCAACCTTTTTGACCAAAGGGCCACATGCAATTTACGAATGATTGCGCGGGCTACCGGAGTGTTTACTGCTAAGACGCTACTAAAACTCTAATCTTAGAAATGTGTATTTTTACGATTATAAGAACAATAAACGTACCAACAGTAAATTCAACAAAGTTTTTGCTACGCGCCGACATTTCGATGTCAAGTTTGGCACTGTTTTTGTCCAACAAACTTGACAATATTCGGCAAGATCAAACGATTTTCTTCTCGACTAAGTCGCTTTCCGACCAAAAAATTCGAGATTTTCGCGTCTCAGACAGAGGCGCACCCAGGATTCAGCAAAGGAGGGGGCACAACCGAGGGTGTGGGGGCGAAGCAGGCAAAAGGGGTCGGTTTTCACATAAAACAAACACTCATTTTAGCACACTTTTTTAACGAAAAAGGGCATGCAGTGAGTGCAATTACTCGTGACAATACAAAAATATTTTCACAGCTTACGGTAAGTCTAAAAGCAGAAGCATGGCCAAAATAAGTGAAAGGGGGCTGCAACCATTATCAGTTTAAGAAATTATAGACTGAAAGTTAGGTTTTAGCGCCTTGTTATAGAGTCAAAGGGGAGGGCATGGCACCGTGCTCCCCCTGCGTGCGCCTATGGTATAAAATCGGATCGCAACCAAATCAAAATCAAATCTTCGTTATACTCGTGGTATTACGCTGGAGCGTTTAACGAATCGCTGGACCCATCTCCGCGGCTCAGCGCCTGGGCTACACAGCTCCGAAGAAACGTCGTAGCGGTGGTGAGCTGTTGGCAATACTGTGCCGATTTGACCGAGCCAGGATTTGAACACTAGATCTCCCGCATCGACAGCGTGTGCGCTAAGCAGTTGAGCTAAAGGCCGGTCCAACCTAGTTTATTACTGACTACTTTTGAAGCACGAACACAATTGTGTGCAAAAAAAGATGTGAACGGGACGATATCGAAAATGTGATGCGAAACAATTTCCATTGTGATGCAATAAAATTAACTTACAAGAAAGCAAACATTAAATGACAATTTCTCGGAATATAAGCTCACTTTAAATTACGTAGCAATTACGTTGATAATATTGGTAATTTCGGAAAAGTCCCACGGGCCACTCAAAACCTTTCCGCCGGCCACGGGTTGGACACCCCTGGTGTAGGCTATATAGCCTATATTAGCAGAATTAGCCTATATTAGCATCTGTAAATCTTGTGCACAGCACGCTATCCTTTTCAGTTCTGTAGGCTTACTCCACTGCAACTTCACGCAAAACAATCTAAAAAAATATCTGCACATGTGCTCAATCAAAGTTTTTCAACAAAACACCACAATATTCCAAAAGTCTACAAGACGAATGTGTATTGTGTACTGTGTAGAGGCGAAGGGTAAAACACTTAATAGTATCTGGAATTAGCAAATGCTCTCTTCACTTTATCATCTTTTTAGAACATAGCCCTAAAAAAATTGTAAAGATTAACTCAGCTTATAAATACAATAACTGAAGTACCGACAGGCTACTCGCAGAATTTCAATATATGATTGGATTTTATGCACACCAGCAAAACTACTTGTGCATTATGTATCGCAGTTAATCCGATTATTGTGTTGCTCACTCAGTTCAGAGTAATATTTAGGCCATTAAAAGCACCGGTACTGAGCTGAACACTCGGAAGAACGGCTCACAAAATTAAAGCGATAATTTCTGGCAATCTTCCGCGAAGGGATAAAACAATACACAAACTGAATTAGTTAATTAGTTATAAAAGTATCTAGATTAGTAGCTAGGATCTAGACGAAAAAATTGGTATCTAAGGGGACTAAAAAAGTATCTAGATCTAGATACTAAGTAGCTAAGTTGGCAACAGTGCTGGTGTTCAATTAGTCTGCTTGATTAGGCCTACCAGTACACTAGGACATGAACGTACTTGTCCATACGAAACTGATAATCCAATATTGTACGTACTTATTAGCGCATAATGAAGAAAAATTTGACTGCATAAAGCACGTAAACTGGATGTATTAAGGTGTGTTTACACCGAATACGATGAAACTTTTCGTACGTTCAGTGACGTAGGCTAGGAAACAGTTAGAGGTTATGACGTAAAGTTACGTCACTTTGCGCGGCATTCTAGAATACAATCGTTAGGTGCTTCGGAAAACAACCGGTACGAAGCAAAACTGTTTAGGTTTGGATTGTGTGGAAGATATTTTTGTTAACTGCTCACGTCAAAAATCTTATGAAATTTCGTACGACAGCAAATCGGACTAAAATCGCATTTAGTGTAAACAGACCTTTAAGCGGCGCTTGGATTTATTAACTGAAGTTTTTATAACGGGAAAGGATTGGGACGATTCCGTTCCAAGCAAATTAGATGTAATAAGCGGCTGGATTTATCAACCGTGGATTCATTAACCGAATTCCACTGTATATCAAATAGCCAAAAAATACACCAGATTTTTTGAATCTGGCATACCAGTTGGCAACGCTGTTTACGATTGAAAATTTGAAATGAAAACAGCAGTAAAAATTTGGCTCAAAAGCAGGTTCCTGTGCGGAGTTCCAACTTCCAACCGCACTTTTTTGCTCTGGCGCAAAACCAGGGTCACACGTTTATCACCAGCATTGTTACCTTACACTAGCGCTATTTTCGACTCGTAAAACAAAGTTTTTATTGTATCCGTAATTTCGCAATTTTTTCAGAAAAATTTGCAAATTTTTCGCGAAGTTACAGGGGGGTCCAAGGTTTTACAGGGGGGGTCGGGCCCCCCTGTGCCCCCCCGTATCTACGGGCTTGATGTAGCGGCGAAGCTAAAACACTTAATAGATTAAAAAAGGTTCGAAAAAGCAAACCGTTTACAGGATTCTAAAAAAAGGACTGCCCCTCCTAGTAGTCTTTTTGCTAGGACTCCCTTCGTTTTACACAATTATTTGGAATTGATTTTCGTTACGCTGCGGTTAGAAAATTTATCATTTTTTCCGGTGCTTATTGGCTATAACTCGTCATAATGGAGCTAACAATGCTAAAAAATGTTCGAAAAAACAAACCGTTTACACAATTCCTACTGTACCTGTAGGCTAGTAGGCCTACAGTACTGAGCTGAACACTCGCAAGAACGGCTCACAAAATTAAAGCGATAATTTCCGGCATTCTTTCGCGAAGGGATAAAACAATAAATAAACTGGATAGTTATAAAAGTATCTAGATTAGTAGCTAGGATCTAGACGAAAAAATTGGTATCTAAGGGGACTAAAAAAAAGTATCTAGATCTAGATACTAAGTAGCTAAGTTGGCAACACTGCTTTTGAAGCGCGAACACAATTGTGTGGAAAGGATGTAAACGTAACAATATCGAAAATGTGATGCGAAACAATTTCCATTGTGATGCAATAAAATTAACTCACAAGAAAGCAAACATTAAGTGACAATTTCTCGGAATGTAAGCGCACCATAAATTACGTAGCAAATAAGTCGATAATATTGGTAATTTCGGAAAAGTCCCGCAGGCCACTCAAAACCTTTCCGCGGGCCACGGGTTGGACACCCCTGCCTTAAAACGTACGTGAATTGGCTTCATTCGTGTCATAGTGAGAGCCGTTGGTTGAAGACAGCGTAGAATTCAGCTTAGGCACTGAAGCCAGTAGTCTACCTGTTTAGTGTGGCCGTCAGGACCATAATCTTTGAAGCTTATATAGAGAGAGAGAGTATATTTTTTTGCCAGTAGACATGTCACAGAAAAACTATTACACATACAATACAGTTAGTAATAGCAGTGTTACACTATACAATGATTTGAGCACAATGTCAGGAAGCACCGAAAAACCGTTATATTATCGCGACAAGATGCTCCCTGACGCGATTGCAGTAAACAGTGAGATAAAAAAATGAAAATAGAAAAAAATACAAGTTAGTGGTAATACACATTCGCGGATTTATATTACATTCGCCCCCCCCCCCCGAAATTTCCAAAATTTTTATAACTTTTTACTTGTTTGCAAATGTCATAATTAGTATGAAAATCTGAAATGCTTTAAACTAAGATTCAGGCAGGTCGTTTGAGTAGCAGCGTTTTCTGTGATCAAAGTCCTTTCTTATTAACAGCTAGGCTGCTATTGTTACTTGTGAGGCCTACATCATAATTCATATGAAAATCAGAAATAAATTTATGATGAAAAGGTTGCTTGAACTGCCCATTCGGTGAATCAGTGTTGCGGAAAAGCATAATACAGATAAAGAGTTTGCTTATGTTAGTTGTAAGGACCAGGCCGGCGCCAAGGGGGGCCTGTCATCCCCAATCGACATGCTTGGGCCCCTCGATTAACAAGCTTACTCTTTTGAAGACAGTGGCTGCTGTGCTTAATTTCAAACTTTGGCCCCCCCTAATAAACGCTTGCCCCCCCACGTCGACTGTTCTGCCGCCGGCTCTGTGTAACGTATTGAAGCAGCCTACTGATATGCTATTGTGCTTTGGAAATCTAGGAACTGTAGTTCAGCTCAGTAGCGTTCTTGTAATACGAAATGAAATTGAACTGTTTGCATGGACTACACTTGTTGTCAACAGCCAGCAGTTAACACTCACCACCCCCTTGACAATTGCAGAAAAAGAAGCCTTTTATTTTTAAAACGAACTGACTTTTCTTCGTGCGGAGCTTGCCGCAATTGCTATCATGTATTTCTGTTTTGTTCAACCTTTGTAATTTATTCTCGAGAAACTTTCACTACGATGCGATGCAACAATACCGGAAATCCAACTTTTCTGATGTGTTTTGCTTGAACTGCATTTTTGTCATTGATGCTACTGTGAAGCACTTAATAAGTGGGAGTTTCCTTAAATGAGGTGTATCTACAGCAACTATGGCTGCACACAAACATTTTTTTTTAAAAATTGAATCAAATCTTCATTATAGGCTAGTTTCATTACACTCCCTGTAGTACCAAAGCGCGGTAACGAGTGGCGGGGCCCGACCCCGCGGCTTATAGCGCCTTGGCAACGCTGCTCCGAAGAAACGTTGCAGCGGTGGCGAACCGTTGGCTATAGTGCGTCCGATTCGACCGGCCTAAGAATTGAACCCCAAATCTTCCGCATCGATAGCGACATCTTTAACACTACGCTATAACCGGCCGGTTTGTTGAAATAAAATTATCAAATTATAAAAAACTAAACTGACCCTGCCGTAAGTGCTAAAAATAAGATATAAATACTGCCAAGGAAGACCAGACCAACAAAAAGATTTGGAAAGGCCCAGGAGTGGAACGAGGGGAGGGGGCAAGCAAATTTGTTTTTACGCTCTGTAACTGTTTCATGAGCTGGAGTGCTCCGTTTTTCAAACATCCCGATTATGTGTTTAAAAGTATGTGATGATATCGACGCTGAGATATGGGTGAAATATGCTTAGACAATATTGACGCTGTTTTTGACCTTAATCGCATCATCAGGGATTCTTCTCTCGCGCAATTCATTTTAGCTTAAAAATGTTTTGGTAGGTAGGGCAGTGTTTTTTCATGCTCCACTATCTTCACTTTTCAAGATAGTTATGGGAAAAATTGCCCTTTTCAAAATGAGTGCATATTAAATATTTATATCAAGGTTTATATGCGTTGTTTACATCAATGTTGGTTCTTGAAAAAAGTTTGGAGGGAAGCAATTAACTGTTTTATCCCCTTGGCTACACCCTGTTTGTGACGTTGCGAAAGCTGGCCTACTTTAGTCGGTTAACCTTCCTATGGTAAATGAGGTAAACTAAAAATTTTTCAGTAAATTTTTAACCACGGCTTAACAGCATGAGTTTCTGTGAAATCTTTTCTCATCCTTGCCTTTTCTCCCCTTAAATGAAGCGCAAAGCATCAAGCAAAAGTGTGAATGAAATATATCTTGGTTGTTTCCTGAGTTATGGCATTATATAGCTTAATCATGGTCAACTGCAATTGCGTAATAATTTAAATTAGAAATATTACAATCTGATGCACTTAAATACTTCTGAACTACCGTAATTGTCATATCCTTGCGTCATCACAATGTGACGTCTTTGAAATTCCCTCCATTGAAAAATCCTGCGTACGCCACTGCGAGATAGCGTACTTTAATCATAGACTTTTTCCTTTAGCTCCCTAAAAAGGCCTTAGGATATTAAATTTTCTGCCCCCCCCTCCGAAAAGAACTGTTTAATCCGCGCCTGGTAATACAATACGATATTAGTAATACAATAAAGTTATGGATGGTACAAGACACATACGAAAGCAATAGCAGGCACTTCGAAAAGAGTGACTATAAAAAAAAAAGATTACTTAATACTTCGAAATGCAATTAAATGTACAGTATGTGTATATCTGTAGGCCTAAATGATGTCAATAGCGATCCAAGAGATATTTTTTGAATCTTTTTTTACAAGAAGTCAAATGTATGCTTTTATAGTTACTGTCCAATTTACACCATGATAATTTCGTCCCTCTGTAGGAAAGTTGGTTTTTGCAAAAGCTCTTGTTAACACGCGATAAGGCATAAAAGGCAGATTGCTTGAATCTAGTATTGTGGGCATGAACAGAGGTTGTTTTTGTGAACGATTTGTAAAATACTTCGGGTAATTTACCATGATGTAACTGATGCATGAATTTATACAGTTCGAATTCGTATATGTCATCCATTTTCAGAAATTGTAAGGTACTGTACATTTTGTTAATTTGGGTTTCAATTCCATATGACAGAATTATCCTCAGTACTTTTTTCAATTTCACTCGTAGACATTCTAAATAAGTTTGGTTAGCCGTTATAGCGATAAGTACGTTTGACACTAAGTGCAGAGGCTTGATTCCCAGGTCGGTTAATGTTTACAGGAGCATATTATCGCTGAAGCGATTTCTAGCGATTGTAACCATGCGCATCAGGGGTGGCTTTACAGAATTTACCTCGCTCGACATTTTTCCGACTTGTGTTTGCGAGGCAACAACGAGCAAGAGGCTCAATAACGAAAGGTCTCGTCTAGAGTAGGCCGTCCGTGTCTAGAATAACCCATCCACGTAAGGTGATGAAAGACGTGTACGGCTTACTCTAGATGAGACCCAACAACGTAAACGGTATTACCATTACCTCTCGCCAAACATGTACTCGGAAATCGGAACCCCTCGCTAATGACGTTCGGACGCATTTAACGAGCGCTTGCGTCAGATCTTCGCGGGCTTGGCTTACCATGTGATGGTGACGTCATAAATTATTGATAATCGCATCAACAGTTGAAATGAATGAATGCGTTGCTAGATCAACTACTGTACTGTACTAACTAGTGGCAAGCTGTGTATCAAATGCTGAGTAATGAGAATTAAAGTATGTATCTGCGATGGACGCAAGGAACTTAACATTCTCTTGATAAGTACGGAAAAGCAACCTACTGTAAATAAGCTAATGTCCTTGGATTTTTTTGTCTGAAATTAATGCTTAAAATCTGGTGCATGCTAAGATTTTATGTACACAAGAAACAGGTGAATGCCTAAATGGTTACCGGTAACAGATTTTTTTCAACTGGTTCGCTTAAATTTATCATAGCTTTTCGACATTTGCTGCAAAAATTGAATGAAGTTTTGCCTAATAAATGCACTATTTAGTTTACGTTAGCAGGTGAAGACAATGTAAAGATGGGCTTTTTACAGTCATGCTGCCATGCCCACTCAGTTTCGACCAACATGCCGTAAGGCTAACCCGTTTTGCTGTATTTTGGTATTCTGTAGCAATATTTATTTGCTTTAAGTGTTTGAGTGTATTTTTAATCTTTCAGCTGACGGGAAGAAAACTTGATTGTTTGATTCTTACGAAAACTACTAATTTCGATTTAGCAAAAGCTTCGGTCGGTGTGAAGTTTGGAAACTTCCATAAACAAGCTGTTTGAAAGAAGCTAAAACTTGTTATTGAACTATCATGTTTTCGCCCTAATTTTAGCTTCAAGTAATTTTTTTGCCAAACCAAGCTAAGGTTATCATCGCTTTTGTTTAGTTTGTATTTTCTGAAAACCGTTACTTTTTTTATCGCAAGATGTGGTAAAAGAATCCGTTCCCTTCTTTTGATTCTTTTTTTTCTTAACTATTTTATCGTCCTATGCCAAAAATGCTGCCATTATGTAAGAATTTTAGCAAAACTTTCCAACTCGAACGCCTAGCCAGTGCTTTTCAGCTCTCGCTTGGTTGCGAGGAATCCGAGACTAATTGGAAGCCGAGAAGAAGATTGTAATAGCCAATTTAGCGGAGCGAGGAATATGACGTTTTCAGCTCGCTCGGCTTAGTCAAGATCACTTTGTAATACGGCCCCAGGTATCAGTAGTAAAAAATTCGTTTCACCTCTTTAATGCTTGATGGGTCTCCCTGTTATACTTGATAAAGTATGAACTGAGCTTGCGCTCTTTGAGTCAATAGCCTGTAAAATGTGCGTTATGTGGAGCAGCGTGAACCGAACCGGTCATAAACGATTTGTCACTCACGCACACAGTGGCGCAGCGAGAAATTTTAAAATGACCTCTCTAAATGCGCCTTAGCACGCACATTGCCGCTAATGCTGGCAACTCAATTTTTGCAGATCTCCTAAATCCTGGTGGCCGGTGTACATCAACATAATTCGTGATCCAGTGGAGAGGTTTATATCTCATTATTACTTCATGCGGTTTGGTTTTCAAAAAAACGGAGGAAACGTTTCCAATAAATGGTTTTTGCCGATGAGCGAAGAAAAAAGACAAATGGTAAGTCCTGCTAGGCATTTAAAATTCATAAAGTTTATCGGAATCAAAAATATCTTGAAGTTTTGTCGATCTAGAACAGTGTTTCTCAACCCCGAGTCCGCGTACTTAAATGAGTTCGCGGAAGGGCGTGGATGAGTCCGCGACACTTACAGGTGCGGTAAGTTACAGGGTTAAAAAGCGAATTTGCGACCACGTGGCCAATCGAAGCGTGTAATCGTTCCGTCCGACTACGCAATCGCGAGTTTATTATCAGCGTTTTCGAATTAAAAGTTATGTACTGGGTAGGCCTACTACAACACATTCGCAAGCGTATTGGCTGCATTTACGACTACGAGTTAAAAAAATGATGAACCGGGTGTTACAAAAAAGGATATGGCAAAGTGGCAAGTTTTGAAATGGTCTGGAGAAGACCAGTGTGCGAACTAAAAAATTTTTATTGGGGAGGGGATGCTTTTGTCTACAATTTTGCCTGAATTCTGCACCCAAATAACAAGACAATGTTAAAAAAATGGAATTTATTGTCATGGGGCGATGCAGTGGCCTAGCAAGAAATTTTAAAGGGGCGGGGAGCATAATTTTACCATTTTTTAAGCGTAGTTTTTTTTGGAGAGCTAATTGAAGCAGATTGAAAAACAAAAAAATACTTAAGGGTGTCCCCCGGGAAAATTTTGAAATATTACATGCTGTAATGGCTATTTTAGTGCTTTTTGAACATTTTTCAGGCAAACTTTGTTTAAATTTTTTGACCCTAATTTTGAGTACTTTACCAAATATAAATAATGCATTTTGTTCGCATATTTTCAATTAGCCTATAAGCGTGCTAGCCGTAAGACTTATTGTTACCGAAGAGGTTCGAAATTATGGAAAAATTGTAGTAATCAAAAACAGAGTTAAAAAAGGCTGAGTGAACACATACGCCTCATCCTACCCCCCTGGATCCGCCCTTAGCAGGGGCGCCGCCACGGGGGGACGAGAGGGGGCGACCGCCCCCCAATGATTTTTTAACCGTTTTTCCAAATCGTCTTGAACGGCAAAGTTTTTTTCAAGGGGTAGGGGGTGTGACGTCAGATGCTTTCGGCAATGTAATTTTTGTAACGAAATGTCTAGCTTCATTTCGTGTTTCACGAAGCTGGTGTAACGTTTTGAGATATTTAAAGTAGCAGCGGGCAAGTGAGGGCTTTTTAGAATCAGAAATCTCTTAGGTTTTAGCAAGTATTCATTATGCATAGATTGATTGGCCATCCAAAGCAGAATGTAATTTACTGCGCTTCAGGGATATTTTTGTTGTTGTTTATTTCTACGCAAAACATAGGCTACTCAGACGTAAGCAAAGGATGAAAAAATGATATAGAAAAAGGAAGGCGCAACAAAATGTTTAACCGTTGAAGCATGCAGATTGCAGACCCATAACCACTATCAGTAATGGACACGATAAACCTTTCTGTAGTAAAGCGATAACGATAATCGATAAATCTTAATTTTTTAAAGCGATATCGGTAATCGATAAATTATCGCCGATAATTTTTTTCAATAAATGTTGCGGTAAATTTTCAATGTGCTTGACGATGGTTTTTTTTGTAAGCCAAATTGCAAAAATGTTTTTCTATATTTTTCAAAAAAAAAAAGAGAACAGTCCACGTACTCTGCTGTGGCGTTCAAAACAAAGAGAGAGTTCTATAAATTGCAACAAGACTTTATGGACACCGTGTATTTTTTCCAGCTGTTGTATCGAATGTAATTGTATTTAGTTGCATATTATTTACCCTCCTATCACGAGAAAGCGATCAATGCACTGTACGAGCTCGCTTAGGATAATCGTTTTGCGAAGCACTCAGAATTAGGATCAAAAACTTAAATAAAATTTGCCGGAAAATTATTCAAAAAGCACTAGAACAACCATTCGCAGCATGCAAATTTTCCACATTTTTCCGGAGCAGCATGCCCCCGGACCCCCCTAAAGCTTTTCTTTTTTCTCAGTCAGCTTCAAATTTGTTGTGCCGAAAAAAATAACGTCTGAAAAAAATGTGGAAATTATGCCGCCCCCTTTTTTAAAAATTTTTACTGATTTTAGGGTAAGCTAGCTACTGTAATTCTAATTTGCTATTTTGGTGTTTCACTGTTATTTGCTCTGCAGTTTCTGTTAAAATTGAAGAAAATTTAACTGTGACATCATAATATGGTACCAGGAAATCTAGCAGTTTTTGCCATTTCGTTCACTTTTGTCACAAAGTTGCAATAGTTAAAACGTTGGTATGATGAAAAATTTAGGAATAAAAAAAGTTGCAGTAAGAAATGCAATAGCCTACTTTAGGAACGCCGACTAAACTGCACCTACGGAAAGCTGATGCGTCTATCGTCTTATTCATGTTTTCGTGTAGCTCTGCCAAAATCACAAGTTATGACGTCATTTTGCCCCTTCAATGTTTTTCCTGGCGGCGCCAGTAGCCCTTCGCCATAAGCTACAAAAGCCATCAGAAGAGTCTGGCATATTTCACTCACTTGGCACCATTTGTTGTTTTTCATTAAAAGGCAAAGTCAAAAGGGGTGGGGGCAAGGCACAAGGCCCCCCTCCTAATTACGCTCCTGGGGCGATGTCATTGGTTAATGAATGACCAAATTAACACGGTGGTGGAGAGTGTACTGCGTGTTTGCATATATCACCAGCAGGGGCGAATCCAAAAAGTTTTGGTGGGGGAGGATGTGATTTTAAATTAGGTTGAATGTTAACTAAATGCAAAGATGTTTAGACCCGGAAACGGCCGTAAATAAGTCCTTTCAAAATGCTTCATGTCAGGGGCGTATTTAGAATTTTTTTCAGGGAGAGGGCACCAAATTTCGTCACTTTTTCAAGCTCAGTTTTTTACCGGCAGAGTTAATTTCAAGCAACTTAAGTAACAAAAACGACTCTAGGGGGGTCCGGGGGCATGCTCCCCCGGAAAAATTTTGAAAATTTGCATACTGTAATGGTCATTTCAGCGCTTTTCGAACAATTTTCAGGCACAGTTTGTTCATATTTCTGGCCCCTAACTTTGAGAGCTTCATCAAATATGATGCATTTTGTAAACACAGTTTCGATTATGCGTACTTAAGACGACTAAGGTTTATTGTTATGAACAGGAATGCAAATCTATGTTAAGCATTGGGGGAGATGATTTAGCAAAATCGAACATTTTTCGATATTGGGGGGGATGATTTAGCAAAATTGACACGTCTGCTGATGTCCAATTTTTTGCCCAAAATGAAGTGAAGACCAAAATAAAAAGGTCATAACGTTCCTAGATGCCCAATTTTTTGCCCAAAATAAAGTGAAGACCAAAAAAAAGGTCATCACGTTCGGTGATGCCCAGTTTTGGGACATGAAAATATTGGGGGGGATGCTGCCGAATTATTGGGGGGATGCATCCCTCCATGGATTTGCACCCATGATTATGAAGAGGTTCGAAATTATAGAAAAACTTTATTTATCCAAAGCATTGTTGAAAATGGCTGGTGGGGGGGATGCATCCCCCATATCCCCCCTCCCTGGATCCTCCCCTGTTCACCAGCATGATGAACAAAAATTATTATCAACGTTAGAATTTCGAAAACTTCATTAGGTTTGTTTTGGGCAGGTTTTTGCCTTATAAATGAAGCAAGAAGTTTTGGGGGAGAGCAGTAAGCTACCCCAGCGGGGTCCGTGTAGCATTTTCTTAATTCATACTCTCAACCTCAAATATGATATGAAAAACGTTAGGTAACCGCTGCTTTAACATAGTCTTAGTGCTTTCACTAACGCTTATAAAAACTGCTGACGTGTTGTAATGTTGATGAAAAATAAACTGTTCTGTTCTGTAATAGGCGCACTGAAAAGGTTGTTCTTGATTAGTTTGCGAAGGAAACCATAATGGCTACAAGATATGCTGAAAAGTATCGTCGCAGTACGTATCCACAAGCTACACGTATAAAAAACATTTAGCTTCTTACGGTACTTATCACTGAGGGGGACGTTTTGGCATCCCCCCAGAGCAAGTTTTTCTTCGCTGGGGGGGGGGGACGAATATTTTTACTAGGAGGGACATGTTTCTGCCATCCCCCCCCAATTCGCATACTGGAGAAGACATTGTGAAATTCTTGAACATATGCAGAAACTTTAAAGCTTTTTGGGACACTTGTAATGAAAACCTTTCTTCTTCTATCCAGTTTCAATCCGGTTTTCTCCTCGTTTCCGAAGGTGGCTGGATACACCTTATCCTCTCCGCGGTTGCTCTCACACCTTCCTTCCATCTCGTTCGATTTCCAGCTTCCTCGATCTTTAACCCGACTTTCTTAACACTCTCTTCCACCTGTCTCCTCCATGTCAGTTTTGGTCGTCCTCGCTTTCGCTCTTCATTTACTTCCATCATCATTGCCTTCTTCAGTATAATATCATCATTCCTTCTCATCACATGCCCATATCATCTTACTCCTTTCGCCTTTGCCATTCTATCCAACGTTTTTTTCAAACCCAACATCTCCATCAGCTTTTCCATTTTCTTTCTATCCACTAGTTTCACTCCACACATTGCCTCACCATGGCTCTTCCAGTTCTTTTCAAAGTTACCATTTCATTCTCTCTCAAACACCATGTCTCACTTCCATACAACATTGCTGATCTTACGCAACTGCGATAAACCATCCCTTTCATTCTCTGAGAAAACCTTCTCCCTCGTAACAACTCTCCGCTCTCTCTAAATTTCATCCATCCGATTCTAACTCTTGATGTCACGGCAGTTTCACTATATGAAGAAATATATCATTAACCTTGTGAATATGAAGAAATAAATAAACTATATGAATATGAAGAACTATATGATGAAATAAACTATATATCCGAAAACTATGTGAATAAAAATGCTGGAGAGCATAGCATAACCAAAGTGATGCAGGAAATGACAGCTGCAAAGTGATGCAGTGATGCATAAACAAAGTGATGCAAGAATTTTAGTTGTACCGCACTTTGAACCCGTTTATTTAAGTTGAGGGAAAAACAGTGTTTACATTTTTGCCTGTTGCATCGATCTCCCTTAGTTAGGAATAAATGATGCTTTGTTTTCGGCAGAAATTTATCGAACAACCTTGTTTTTATACCTATGAGTGACTTGAGTCCGCATATATTTAGGCTAGCTTGAATATTCCATGGGCTAAAAAGGTTGAGAACCTCTGATCTAGAAGTATAACGTAATAGGGTTTCCCTTAGTACCTTCTCCCCGAATAGGTCAGTGGTCGCGTATCAGCAAACACACAGGCAAACTGAGGTGTCTCTAACTGCTGCTACAAGTTCTTCTTTTGCAGTTGATTGGCAGTGTCTAGTACTTTCAAAAGTAATAAAAACTGCAATACGCTATACACACGCCAATACACGCATTTACGGATCTCGTAGGGGGGCTAGTAGCCCCCCCCAAAAAACGTTGATAACAGCAAAAGCCGAGAGTGCAGTTTGCCTAACGTTATATGAGATGAGATGACCTTCCTTGATACAATATCAGGAAAGTAAATCTCTCCTCACCCCCTAAATAGAAATTCTAGATTCTCCCTTTTTGGTGCTAACGCATGTGTTTAGTATGTTCGCCCAACGTTTCAGCACTTGGCTTGAAACTTAACCATCTAATAAAGGAACATTTTAAAAGGATAATTTAATTGTGTGTCGTTTGCAGCAACTGAGTAAACCATAAAAGCGATTTCAACTGTGTTAAATTAAAGTTAGTTTTTTAACTATCAAAGTGCTACAGTGCTCAAAGCAAACTAATAAAACTAACTTAAAGGGAACTGTGTAAAGAGCTATTTAGCCTATGCTGTAAAAAATTTTACCGCAGCCACACAAGAAAGCAATTTTTAAAGTTGTTAAAATTCTTGAAGTTCTGGTCTATTCACTGTTCAGTGACGTATCTAATGTAAAATAGCTCCTACGGCAAAGTTGAAAAATGCGACCCTTACTTCACATGTTAATATGTTATGGTATACCAACTGAATGATGTTTTTGCGTAAGGCACTTAAATTATTGTTCAGGGGTCCTTAGCTTCTAAAATGTTTCTTTTTGGGCTCCCCTCCACCAAAAGGTAAAAAATCACTGGTATATGTGATGCTAGCTTTTATAGCAAAAAGGTTATCTAAAATTGAAATAGGGTACCGATTTATTTAGCCTGTATTTTAAAGTTATTGCGCCGAACTAATCTCCAGTTTATGTCATAACTCATAATGTTAATGTGATAATGTTCTGAATCTCCAGTTATGTCATAATCATCTCCAGTCATAATGTTCATAATCTCCAGTTAATGTTATAATGTTCTGTTCATATACCTGAGACTTCTACCACATCCGTGACTGCCAAGCAGTGGCGCAACCAGGATTTTCTTAAGGGGGGGCTAATATATTTTTGTGATTACGATTACTTCATTGCATAGCTCGTCATTTTATTGCATAGCTCGTCTTGGTACTGCAGCGATCTTGGACTCGGTGCTTGTTGTCCACGTCATCAAAGCAAGTTTAAAGAATAAAATAAGATCTTCCTCTGGCACTCCTGAGCGGTTCCAGAAAATTTTGATGGGGGATGCAAATTTGAATTAGGTTAAATGGTATACAAACACATAGACGTAGAACGTGTAGGCCCTGAAAAGAGCGTAAATAAGCCCTTTAGAAATGCTTCATGTCAGGGGCGCACTTCAAAAAATTTTTAGGGAGGGGTCATGTACCAAATTTCGACATTTTTAAGTGCATTTTTTTTGGGAGAAACCAGTTTGAACCAAATTTAGGAGCACAAACGGCTCTGGGGAGTCCGGGGGCATGATCCCCCGGAAAAATTTTGAAATTTTACATACCGTAATGGTCATTTTCGTGCTTTTTGAACAATTTTCGGGCAAATTTTGTTTACATATTTTGCCCTTAGTTTTGAGAGCTTTACCAAATATAAATGCTATGATGCATTTTCTTCGCACATTTTCGATTGTGCGTGCTTATATAAGGGCTTATTGTTATCGAGTAGATTCGAAATTACGAAAAAAATTATTTACCGGTACCAAAAACATTTTTGAAATCGGCTGGTGGGGGGATGCATCTTCCACTTACCCCCCTGGATCAGCCCCTATTGTCTGTTGATCACTGACAAAATAACGATTACTGATGCTTGTAAATTTTTTAAAGATGCTTTATCTACATAAGCCTAAGGGGGGAGGGGCTTTAGCTTCCTTACTCCTCCCTGGTTGCGCCTATACTGCCAAGGTACATTAATCTGAGCTATAACTTCAGATGAAAAAGCTCGCATTTCAAACAACCGAAAACATCGAAAGCTTTTAGATTTTTAATAAAGGTGCAACTGAGAAAGATGGGCCCGCTCTCGTTAAAATAAATGAAAAATTGCGATCCAATTTGGCAACAATGCCGTCATGGGCTTGACATACCAGTCAAAATTTCAACTCATTGACATTGTGCTTGGCTTGTGTAAAGTCAGGGATCGGCAATGGTAATAGAATAAGCAAAAAAATATACCGCACAGCCATTCGGAAATCTGAGCAGCGCGTATCCCAGTCGCGAACCCTCTGGCATGGTCCGAGGACTCCAAACCCTTGTGACGTCGCACTGGTGAACGTTATGACGAAACTTTATAAGCTTATCAATTTATGCATTTCGCATCATTGCATGTGATAACACAAGAAATGATTAGAAATGTTTAATTAGAGAAAGAGGCAAACAAAATGAGTGCAATCATTGTTTGCTAGAAGACGAGTTCGTGAAAAGATCCTGACCTACCTAATTACTAGTGTAGGCCTGTTTGCTAGGTTACTGTTTCAATTACGTTGAATTATAACATCACTTTCTATTGCGCTCAGTTACGCAACAAATGACATCGATTTTTGGTCGACAATCTTTAACTACTGTTGTAGAATTAAGATACTTGTACGCTGTTATTTCCAAATCAACTGCTCTTACGAACTTCAATATTATTTCTAAGTGAAACATATTTTTTTGGAAAAACTTTACGATTTAAACGTTTTTGTCCTTTTTGTGCCCATTTGATGCGAAATTGTTTTTAAATTAAATATGAAAAAATTGTAACATGGGTCATGGGTAACACATGGGTGGTGTCAAGACTGACTTCACGACAAAATAATGCAACACAAGATGAAATGGCCGTTTTTGCAGCCAAACTTGCAGCTTCAAACAATCGCTGGAGGTTGTAGCTGGAAGAATCGAAATTGGCTAATTCGTGATAAGCATTTGCTACCAAGTTTAGCGATGGTAAATCGAACAAGCGATTCAAACTGCTGTTGAGTGCATGGGAACACTCATCGTTATTTGCACTCTCTTGTGCTACTTATTTCCGATGTGCTAGCACTTTTGCCACTCCTACACTTCTAACAATCTCATTATCATCTCCTAACATTATCACGTAATCAGATAACTGTTACAGATCCACTCTGCAACACTTGCGTTTTCTATGATTTTTTAGCTTAACTTGCCCTGAGAGGAGCTCTCCGGCCTTCACCGCTCCAACGCTGTCTTTTGTCACACCGTAACCTCGATAAAAATATAATGTATTGTTTTCTTTGTAACTTTAAACTGAAATTCAGAACTGCAATGGTAAAAAATAACTGAAGGTTACTCAAACTAAAAGGGCAATGCTATGCAATTCTTCACAAAATAAAACGTCCACTTTGTAGCAAAACAAAAGAGGAAGAATTCGAACTTCTTGACTTTACGTCTTGATCAACCAAAGGAAGTGCAGAAACGTGAAATAATATTGGGAATAAACGTAAAAGCCTGTGGTCGAGTTTGTAAGTAAATTGCGCAAGAAATGAGATGAACTAAGCACGTGATGAAATTGTAGACTGCGCAAACGTGATAACTGAATTTGCAAGCACGAGTTTGATGCCAATAGTGGATAACGACATTTTTTTTTGGATTGGTGCTGTAACAATAACCTATAGATCCAGTAACTTTTTCAACATAGTTTAGATGATTAGGAATTTTTCAAACAAACGTGTTAAAGAAATTGTGGCACTTTGAGTATGGTGCAACGTAATAGCTATTTTGCACGCCAAAAATATGCTTTAATTGCGATGTTAGGGGATTTTAATGAAAATGTAAGAAGTGTGGGAGTGGCGAAAATGCCAGCACGTCGGAAACAAGTGACCGAAGAAAGTGCAAATAACGATGAGTGTCCCCATGCACTGAGCCGCAGTTTGATTCGCTTGTTCGATTTACCATTGCTGAACTTGGAAGCAAATGCTTACTACGAATTAGCCAATTCGATTTTTACCAGAAAAAGCCTTCAGCAATTGCAAACCTTACAGATACAAAAATATACGAATGTCTGGAGAAACCTCTGGTATTACACCACCTATATGTCATAGCACTTAACCAATCTGTGGAGCGGCACATCAAACTGGTTGCAGAAGCATTTGCACAAGTTGAAAGATTTGATCGGCAGGATGAGTCATTCGACAAAAAAAAATTAAATCTCTCAAACTTACGAAAGTATTTGGCACCAAAAGGCAGTTAAAAAAAGTGTTTAAGAAACCGTTTGACCTCTTCTGTAAGTTGGATGGGCCAAAATTGATCTCAAAGCAGTTGTTTTTGCTCTAAGCTGTATACTTTACCGCATAGGTGCACCGCCGCTCCAAACTTCTCGAATTGTCACAACTATGTCGGTGAGGTTGACAGCATTTTTGGCTGCGAAAAACAGCCATTTATTTCATTTTTTATTGTGTTATTTTGTCGTGAAGTCAGTCTTGACACCACCCAGCCTTTATAAATTATGTTACAATTTTTTCGTACTTGATTTAAAAACAATTTCGCATCAAGTTAAAATCAATTTACCAAAATCACTAAATTTGCTGGACGCCCATTTCAGTGACTTGTTTTTGTGGTTATACGTCCTTACTGATTTGAGGCAATTGTTACTACTCATCCTATTTCAGCAATAGCGGAAGTCACCATCCGTCCATTTATTGATGTATTAAATTACAAACAGTGATAGTTATACGAGAGGAATTAATTTCACAGATCAAACTTAAACGTCTGTGCTTTTTACACGAATACTTATAAGTGAATTTTCCAAAAATTTTATCAAAAATGATCGTAAGTTTTGTTTTTTGGCTGTAACTTTTTTTGTGTTGAAAATAGAGAAAAGTTTCTTCTTAGCACAGGTAGGAACATGGTATTTCCGCAGATTTTGAGCCATATACTATTACTCTACGACCAGTGGTTACCGAGATATAAGAATTACCCCCTGCGTCATCATTCGCGATAACATTTTGGGGGTAATCGACTGGAAAATGAGAGCCACCTCCCAAAACCAAATTTTCAAGAAGTTTTAGACAATTTGCCAAAATGTGAGAACTATACTTTTTTCGATTTCAAAAAAAAATTTTTTTCACTCCACCCTATTGTTTATCCTCTAATAACACGAGAAAGCGATCAAAGCGCTATAACGAGCTTGCTTAGGAGTTGCCGCCCTAGCCGGTCACCTGCTTACCACACCAAGACGGGGAAATCCCGTTAAGTTCCTTTACCAACGGCACAACTAGTAAACTTGCCGGCTTGTTCTCCACACTGTCCCATTAATGCTGAGAGTCAAGCAGGGAAGTAACGAATACCATTTTTAAAGTCATTGGTTTGACCCGACTCGGAATCAAACTCCAGTCTACAGCTTTAGGAGCAAACGCTCTTGCCACTCGGTTATCTTCTGAATTGTTGCATTTTATCGTGCCAAAAGCAGTGGTGTACGCCCTGGGAGTACAGGTGTGCTCGTTTCTTTCCTCTTAGTAAAATATCGTACGTTTTGTTTTTCTTACCGATTTAGGCTAGATTCTGCACCACCAAAAAATATTTTTTACATGTATCTTTTTAAAATGTTTTTCTTGATTGATCTTTTTAGACTGTAGAGGATTGTGCCCTGAAGGATGCGGATTTTTGCGTGAAAAGCAATGCTGGAACAATATTATCTTTCTTTTGCGGTCAAGAACAAAAGTGCAGGTAGGGTTGGTTCAGAGGAGGATTTCAGATTTTTTCTCAGGTAGCTCTATCACAAAAGTTATATTTTTAGCCGGTTCTGTTGCTAATGTAACGGTTTTACTTAGCCTTGCAGCGCTCTTAGGCTAAGCATTGCCTTTTGCTTCGTTGCCACTAGCAACTAGCCTATGGACTTGGAGTTTATAACATGTTTGAACATTAAACGCCTGAATACACTTTGAAATGCTTTTTGTTGTGGTGACCAGCTGGGAGCTTAGTAGCCCACAGGCAGTGAAAAGGGTTGCAAATGAGGCTACTTATATTTTTGAGCCTGCAATCACCGAAGTTTGTGTTTATCGATTCCAGTTCGTCCTACGCATAGCGCCTTCGCCGCTCTTTCGTGATAGGAAGATAAAGATGAAGAAATCAATCAATCAGTAATCAAACTATAGTGGTAGCCTACAATACGGATGTCGTTGACTTACGTTGTATTTGCTATTCATACAGCCCATCAGCCTATAAATAGATTTATCGCCAGAACTGTTACTTAATGTTTTTTCAAGAGAATATTCCGACTATGCTCTTCAAAAAGCAAAAGAAAATTTGGTTAATCATTACTCGGTGGTTGGTTTACTAGAAGATATACCAAACACTTTAAAAATAATGGGAGCTTTGCTTCCTCGGTAAGTTCTTGTTTAAACAAAAATTGATATACTTAACTTGAGCATCGGTTAGCATAGAAAAGTAGCGTGACTCGGCAATGAGTGTCAAGTGATTGGTTTTATGATCTCGATAGCAAAGCCAAGGGGTGTTACCAGCGAAAAATTTGGGGTGCCAAGGCCGGAATTCGAACAATGGGAAGCCCGGTTCTTCGCCTTTGACGTTCTTCGCCTTTGATCTCTAAAAATGGTCCTTAAACGTCAAGTGGGGGGCAGTTGTCGTTACCCCCCTGAAAACTAAATAGGTAAAGGTACGGGACAGCGGATGCAAGCACACATTGTGTAGGCCATTTTCAATTGTCGGCCCATTGCAATTTTCAATCACGAATGATTGAACGCTGTTAAGAAACATAACATGACGAACAACACATACACAAAACCCTTCGCACTTCCGCTTGTGCCGAGCGCCTGGCGCGAAAGCTGCGAATACTATTTTTAAAGTCTTTAGCATGACCCGACTGGGAAGAAAACCCCAGTCTACCGGCTATCAAGTGGACGCTCTCAACCAATACACCAAGCGCCGGTGCAAGTGAATTGTCTTTGAAATTTTGGGTAGGCATGTTTGTTTATGGTTAGTCTATATAATGATGCTTGGAATTTTGTAAACGCGCAAAAAACATTTTTTAGATTTTTACCACCCCCCCCCCCAAGGAAAAATCAAAAACGTCTCCGATCCTTCTCCTATATATTATAAAAATAATGATTTTAGTCTAAAGGCGTGTTTACTGATAAGCGGCAAAAGTCACGCGCTGTGGCGTAGCGAGAAATTCAAAAAGGGGGGCATTTTTTTTAAGCGTACCGGTATTTTTTTTTCGGCACAACAAATTTGAAGCTGATTGAGAAACAATAAAAGTTATAGGGGGTCCGGGGGCATGCTCCCCCGAAAAAATGTTGCAAAATTTACATGCTGCAATGGCTATTTTTGTGCATTTTGAATAATTTTCAGGCAAATTTTGTTTACATTTTTTGACTGAAATTCTGAGTGCTTCGCCAAATATGATGCATTTTGTTCGCACATTTTCGGTTATGCATGGAGGCGTAAGGCTTATTGCTATCAAAGAGGTTTGAAATTATGGAAAAATTGTATAACTTACATCAAAAAAATTCTTGAAAATGGCTGGTTGGAGGATGCATACCCCTCATGCTACCCTGCTGTATCCGCCCCCGGCCATAAGCTACAGAACCCATGAAAAAAGTCTGGCATATTTCAGTCACTTGGCACCATTAATTTTGTTTTTTTTACTAAAAGGCAGAGTCTAAAAGGCATGGCCCAATGGTCCCCCCCCTAAATATACGCTACTGGCCGCACGATATCAAGGAATTGTGCCTGTACAATTTTTATTACTTCATCGCCCGGTATTGAAAAAATGTTTGAGATAACCTTGACAACGGTAAAAATGAGACAATGCGCGTTGGATTGTTACGACACCATGAACGATATTATCCCTTGACGCAGGCTAGCAAATTTTGAATCGCCGCAATCACATGCCAGTACATAAGCGCGAGAAGTAGGGGGCCAGTGGGGGCTCAAGCCCCCCTGAACTATTTGAGCACTCCCTGACAACTAAACAAATTATGCCCTGAATGCGACGGGATTAATGCTCATAACGTATATACTTAACGAAGCATTTTACATGAATTGGAAAACGTCACAAGTAAAAAAAAAAACAAGCTTTGAGAAAATCAAAAAAAAACTTTCTGCATTTTTGTGTGATGGTTGCATAGAGTAGTCAAGTTTATTAGAAATACTTACTAACCTAGAGGTTCCAAAGTAGTGAAACCCATTGCACCATTATGTTTAGTTAACATGCTAGAAGTGTTTAAAAGCAACAAACCAAAAGGTTTGCGATGATTGAACTTCACTGGAGTTATCAACAAAAAGTGGTTTATTGGAAGCTTGACATATTTGACTAAGTGTTGGTGAAAACAATTTGGAAGTTCACAATACTATTATTACTCTGCTGCTTGTTTAAAAAGTATATTGCAATAAAAAAAGATTCACCAAGATAGTAGGGTTTCCCGCTTTTAGATGTTTTTTCGAAATTATACGATTTACAGGATACAAATCGGCACAGACACCCATTGCAAATTTTTTTTGAAAAATAGTGATGTCTTCATGCCCGGGAGGATTTTGGGATATTTTGGGGGGGTAAATGACGTAACTCGAAAAGTACACATGCTGCATGGCTGAATTTGGTGTCAGACGATTCGGGAAACATGATTTCCTATCTATCTGTAATACATTTTGATGCTCTATTTCAATCAGAAAACAATTTATTTAAAAAAATTAAAATTAAGAAACCATAACTTGTTATGGTAGTATGAAATCAAAAAAGGCCCAAGTGCTGTACTTGGTTCCTTTCGCTTTCACAACAACGTTCTTCACGTTAATTTTCACATTTGTAGAAGGAACTTGGTTTTGCTTTTTGTACACATGATAGCCAACATCGCTGGGAACGTAATGATGCAATAAAAGTGAAATGACCAAATGGTGACTTATTCCCTTTTCGTATTCGTGTATTTAAATGTCTTTTACAGCGCTTTTAACCAAAGAGGAATCACTAAATCAAAATCAAATCAAATCTTCATTATACTCGTCGTATTACGCCGAAGCGTGTAACGAGCTGCGGGGCCCATCTCCGCGGCTTAGCGCCTGGGCAACACAGCTGCGAAGAAACGTCACAACGGTGGCGAGTCGTTGGCGACGCTGTGTCGATTTGACCGGCCCGGTAATCGAACCCCAGACCTCCCGCACCGATAGCGTGCGCTTAGCAATTGAGCTAACGGCCGGTAGAGGAATCATTATTCTTTTAAAAATCACTCAGCTATTATTCACTTGGTCAGCGTAAAATCTAGTAAAATTTTCAACGTTTGAGGTTCATTTTCAACATTTAGGGGCCCCACAAATTTCCATTTTTCTAAAAGTTTTTTTTGACAAAAAATATTTTCGATTTAAAAAAAAGTCTTCACTAGCAGAAACTACCAAAGTTTTTAAACTTTTGACGCTGAGGGGTTGGGGCCTTTGGGGTAAATGTGATATGTTGTTAGTTAACTCAATATTTATAAGCTAAAATCTTCTCAAAGTAAGAATCGCAGTTGTTATCAGCTAACATTTATTACTTTGTAGGTCGCGGACAGCATGTTTTTTCAAAGAAAAGTTGTCCGCTTTTTGTCGATTCAAACGTCACAATACAGAATAATGTTAATTCCAGGTAGTAATGAACAAACGATGACACTATTGCCACTTGCCGGCAAGAGTGCCAGACTACAGTTGAGGTTATCCTAGCAGAAAATGTTTAATGTCACTGAAGAATCTAGCGTTAAAAATTATTGCACCATCGTACAACGGTAGGCAATAAATACAACGGTAGGCTATAAAGCGACAACATCTAGGCTTCATAACTACACTCTAGAATAAGTGGTAGTTCCAGCTTTGATATGAAAAAATAAAATCTATTGCAGAGAGCAGTAGCATAGTATAGTTTGGTTTATATAAATAAGGCACAGCTATATTTCAAAAATTATATGCCTGTAGCCTAGGCCAGCGGTCGGCAACCTTTTTTTAACGCCGCCCAGATCACCCTTTCAATAGCTATTGTAGGCCCACTACCGGTACATTTAAAACCACGAATATACAACCAGAGATGGGCATTTATCGAGATAAATTATCGGCGATAATTTTTATACCGTTTATCGTTATCGCTCAAGATAGTTTTGATTTTCGATTACTCATATCTTATAATTTTGTTATCGCCGGTAATATAGTTTGTTATCGCCGATCAATTATCGCGATAAACGATTCTTTATGCATACAGTGTTCAAAACTTCAAAGTTACAGAGTTGGCGCTATGGAATGGATACACGATGTCCATTAAGTCTTATCACAATTGAAAAAATCTCTCTTTTTTGTTTAATGCCACGGCAGAGTCCGTAAACTGCTCTCTTTTTGTGAAAAATCTACGAAAACATTTTTGCAATAAATTTGACTTATAAAAAAAAAACTTCGTCAAACACATTGAAAGTTTACCGCAACATTTATCGGAAAAATTTATCGGCGATAATTTATTGATTATCGATATCGCTTTAAAAAGTTGAAATTTATCGATTATCGGTGTCGTCCAGGGCTTTTTTGAAGTTATCGATTATTGTTATCGCTGTAATGCAGTAAGGTTTTTCGTGCCAATCACTGTATACTACACGACTACAAACTACAAAATGATAAAACGGTGCGTTGTTCTAAAGCAGAGGAAATACAAAGCGAGTGCTTTTTTTTCCGCTCACGCGCTCGCATCGACAGAACGGTAGCAACAAAGCGAGCATTGCATGAAAGAGATGCAGACACACGGCACCCGTTTTTGTGCATAGTACTACGGGTTTTGCCTTTGCAGCCATGTACTGTCCGGAGAAAAAGAGTTGGATTGTTTTACGCTCAACGCATCAAAGGGAAGGTTTTTATTATTATTTGTATAGGCTTACTTTTTATTTGCAGCTAGCATGCGGCCCACAAAGACTTTGTAGAACCAAATAGCCTGTGGCCTACAAAAAATTGCCAAAAGGCCCACAGTTGGGCCGTGGCCCACAGGTTGCCGACCACTGGCCTAGGCTATGGTCTCCAGTAAGGCCTTGTCGTGACTAAGAATTTGATTACGAACAGAGGCTTTTGGCCTTTGGCTCTTTGCCCAGCCTTAAGGACACGAATGTATGTTGATTTCATTTGTTTAACATACAGTAGTTAAGTTAGTGATGGCTTGTGATTTGGTTTCGCAATCTGACAGTTACGGGTTCGATCCTAGCCGAAAACATTATTGATTATTGACAGGAAGAGCATCCAAAATTTAATGTACACAAGAAATGCCGAAGAAAGACCTAGTAGCTGAAGCGGATAGCACATCGAAGCCCTATTCGGCATTGACCAATCACAGGTAACTGTCAAAGTTCGAAACATACAAGAGAAAGACGAATGTAAAAACAAATTATTTAAGTTAGCGTAAAAAGGAATTATAGGTAGGGTTGAGAGTTGAGGTGAATGCTAGACCCATCCCCGCGCTATGAACACATTCTGCTTTCACAGAAATTGTTACAGCAGTGGTGGGCCGTTGGCAACACTTCGTCAGAGCTGACCCTGCACAAAAAGCGAACCCAGTTCTTCCTCGCAGAGTTACGGTAACCAGTAATGGTAGCAACTACGTAACACTGTGTATCCTTTTTTTCGCAGATATTATAGTGCAGTATACGGTAATGAAGCGTATTTATTTCAGTGGAGCGCAAAAACGAGCAGTAGCTTCAGAAAAAAAGCGAAAGGAAGATAATACATATATAAAAGACGCCCAAACTGACGACTTTTTTTTTTTACCAGAGCAGCAAGTACCAGTGCACAATCAGATAGTGAGCTTATCCTGGCAGACAATACAGAACAGCCACAATCTATTTCTCGATCTTCATCATTGGAAGCTGATGCAGATTTAAATTCACCATAAAAAACGGCGCTCCAGACCGTTCGGTCACGCCGCCGACGTGATTAAGAACGATGTTAAAACGATTCAATTTTTTGGTTCGTTGGTTATATAAGTACCGTACGCGTAAAAACGATTGTAAAATTAAACAAAGGAAAATATAAACCCATTAAACCGATTGGGTAAATCGATGTAATGGAAACACACTAATTGTTTTTAACAAAGAATAAAATATTTGATCTTTTCAACCAGCGCCATGGCCAAGTGGTTGAGAGCGTTCGCCTTGGAAGCTGGTAGACTGGTTTCTATTCTCAGTCGGATCAAACCAAAGACTTTAAAACTGATATCTGCTGTTGCACTTACTAAACGCTCAGCAATTAAGTGTAGCGCGGAGGATGAAATGAACGGAGAATAAAAATGCGTCAGTGAATTTTTGACAAAAATTTAGTCCTGGCGCTAAAGGACCTTAGTAGTTATAAAGCACCATAAAACCACACAACATTTCATTTCAGTAGGATTTAAAGGCAGTAATTGAGCGTGCTGAACAAGTTACAAGAAGTCCATACTGGTCTTTTTACGCTACTGATCAATATTGGTATTGTTTTGTTTTTTGAGGCTGTTCTTTCGGTTTGTTGTTCTTTTCATTTTATATCGTATAAGCTTTCGCTGAACGTGGGAAAGAGGGCCCCACGTACTGTTAATTCGCCCCTGCCCCAGGCCCACAGTCAGTGCTAGTGCGGGATTGGGCCCCCCCCTGGAAAAATTTTCGTCCCTTAAAAAAAATCAGTGACAATAGCCCATCTAGAAACTTTTCGTCCCCCTTGCAAAAAATTTTGCCTTCCTAAGTATTTTCTTCAAGCTCCGGGCCTGACTGGCCCGTGGATCTTACGTTGGCAACCGCTGTTTAATATCGTACGATAAAGCTACACAAAGGAAAGCTACGTTCGAAGTTTAGTTTTAACTATATTGTTTGAAGCAGGGGTCGGGAACCTATGGCTCGCAAGCCATTTGTGGCTCTTTTTGTGACGGCATATGGCTCCCATGAAAAATGCAAGATTTCGAGGCTAAATTCACTTTTTTATAAGATTTCAATTTCTTTTTTTGATCAAATTTCATAGAACATTTTCCAATCTGGCAACACAATTATAAGCGGTTCTTTTCGTTTACTTGTAACACTTAACAATTCTCTTATTCGCTATATTCGACAATTATTCCGTAATAAAAGCTAGATATTCTCTAACTTTGTTACCAGTGACGGATCCAGGGGGGAGAGGGATATAGGGGATGCACCCCCCCCACCAGCCATTTTCAACAATGCTTTGGAAAAACAAATTTTTTCCATAATTTTGAACCTCTTCATAACAATATGCTTTATTCGCCGTAAGCACGCATTATCGAAACTGTGCGTACGAAATGCATCATATTTGGTGAAGCACTCAAAATTAAGGGCCAAAAATATGAACAAACTTTGCTTGAAAATTGTTCAAACAGCGCTAAAATAGCCATTACAGTGTGCAAGTTTTCAAAATTTTTCCGGGGGAGCTTGCCCCCGGACCCCCTAGAGTCGTTTTTGTTACTTATGTTGCTTAAAATAAACTCTGCCGGAAAAGAACACGCTTGAAAAAGTGACAAAATTCGGTGCCCTTCCCTGAAAAAAATTCTGAATCCGCCCCCGACACGAAACATGGTCGAAGGGTTTATTTACGCCCGTTTTCGGGTCTAAACGTCTTTGTATTTAGTCAACATTCAATCTATCAAATCACACCCCCCCTTCCACCAAAACTTTGTGGATCCGCCCCTGTTAGTTAGTTACGTAAGGAATTTTGATCGAAGGCCTACTTATTCATCTGATTTTCCTACTGAAGCTTACTGGCAGTTAAGTTTAGTTGTAGTTTCTCGTAATCTAATTATTATTAAGTTGCTTATTTAGTAACTTCAGGAACCACATACGAGTTAGATCTGGTTGGTAGACTTCATAATAAAGCACTACAGAGAGGTCCTAGCAAAAGAGAGATAACGATTATGGTGGATTTCAGCTTGAACGGACAGAGAAAATTGCCTTTGTAGGGGGGAACAGAGTCTTTGATGTGTCTAATATGCAATGCTCAAATTGCGTCGATGAAACGGTCGTATGTAAAGTGGCATTTTGATAAATGTCAGTGATTAAAAATATGATATGGCTTTCATGAAAATGCAAATAAAAATATGTGCCTTTAATGGCTCTCATAACAAAAAAGGTTCCCGACCCCTGATCTGCACATTTTATTCGTTAAAAAATGGTTCAGTGCTTTATTTTGATTGTGTGTTTTCCGTTATTTTTAAACCTTAGTGAGGCATTGTTTGTTACATGCAATTCTGATCAGTAAAGTAAAGAGTTAGATCGGACAAATTTTGTTAGCTTACTTTTCGGTTTTGTCATTGAGGTATTTGCGTTTTACAAAATACGCTTAACTTAGTTGTAATTCGTGCATAGTTAGAAAAACCTACTGGTAGTAAGCAGCAGACATGGGGTAATCGTAATATAATTTGTAATCGATTACAATTAATTACATTTTTTCAATAATCGTAATTGATTACAAACCAAAAAATCAGCTCTGTAATTGTAATCGATTACATTGCAGCTGATTACATCATCCAGTGGATTATCGCATTTAAAACTGATCTACACGATCATTAATATCACATGTATTTTGTGAATAGCAATCCTTGGGGGGTCGCGGGGGCAGCAATTCGAGTTGGAGCCTCCAAACATCTCGATCCTCTGCAACAAAGGATAGATGCTCTGCATCAAGGATAGATGCTCTGCATCCCAGCATCCCAGCAGAGTATCTATCCTTTGTTGCAGAGGATCGAGATGCTTGGAGGCTCCAACTCGAGCTGCTGCCCCCGCGACCCCCCAAGGATAAGCGGGTCCAGAAAATTGATTGATTGCAAACAATTAAACATTTTTTGTCGATTTAAAACCGGTGCTGCCGCTGCAGTAAACCTAATTTAACAAACTTTTGATGCTACCAAAAACGGTGAGAATTTTCGCTTTGCGTAATTTCTCTGCATTGCACGCTATTGATCAGTCTGTCCGCTGTGTTGTTTTGTTCCACAGTGTCCACACCAAACAGTTAGAAGCGAAAATTTAATTAGCGCCCTGCTACCTTCATGTATTTGATCTGAGTGTTAGACTCTACCACTACGAAGAATGTAAAGCAAAAAAAAGCCAGTGTCCTATCTGTGATATCGTTGTTCATTCATATACGGTAGGGTTATTGCTGAAGCATATTTTTTGTTAAAACGTCTGTTTTTTGAAGAAATGTGCATACAATTGCTATTTTCACGTGTTCGAGTATTTTTGAACAGTAAAAAAAGCTATTTTTCCGCATGACATGCGATATTATTTCCGCAAAAAAGTGAAACAGAAAATATCAACGAACAATTCCCGATAACTGACTAAAAGTAATCGAAATTATAATCAAATGCTTAGGAGTAATCGTAATTGATTACATGAGTGATGTAATTGCCCAAAGTCTGGTAAGCAATCTTGTTTTCCATGATAAAAAATTATCCTGAAAAATTTCGATCACTCGAGCAGGCATGCAATTGTCTTTCAAGAGAATCAAGACTTTTCTGCTGTGTGACCTGCACCTAAAAACGTAAATTCGAGAAAAAGGGATCTGGGGGACGAACCCCCCCAGACGTTGATACAAACTTATCATTTTGAGCCCCCCTGTCCAAAAAACGTTCCCGCGCCACAACTGTGCCAGTAGGCTATAGTTTATAATTGTAGTCGTTCTGCCGCTTATCGATAAACGCACTTTAAACCTAATCATATCGTATTTACCGTTGTCTTTTCTTCCAATGAAAAAATGCGTGGATGCAATTGATGGAGAGAAAAGCGTAGGCAAAAGTTTTGATGCTATTTTTGAGCACGATAAACATTTAATGATGTGTTTTTGTAGGTATGCACGGATTTAGATTTTACTTTAGGCTTGAATTATGCGAAAGTTTTTTTCATTTTTAGGATAAGCTACCGAAGGCCTACTCTAGTGAATCGCCATCACATATTTTAGCAGCAAGGAAAAAGTTGTTTCCGGCTAGATCATGGGGGCAAGTACTCCCTTCTCACATGGCCGATTTTTTCGCAGCGTGATTTAGGCAAATTATACTCATTGTTGATTGTCTATATCAAGATTTTGCTTGAATATTACAAGATTGATCCATTTATTTATTTTTTTAGTTACTTTAAAGCCGAAATCAATGTTACTTCAATCTCTTCAGGTTAGTTTTTACAGTTTAATTCTGGTAGATTCTCCAACCATGATTCTGAGATGTTGTTTTTTTGCAGTTAAGCAGCAAACGAAATCGTTTTTCCGAGCTGAACCATCTGATCATGCAAAGACACTTTTGAGAAAAGCATTAAGGGTCGAAGTGGAATTTTATGAATTTGCGAAGAAAAGATTCTACCTTCAACTTGAAAAATTAAAAAGTTTAAAACGAATCAGCTCAACCTAGCAACTTTCCTACAAAAATTGCATTGCCCAGAATCCTTGCCAGTATTTTTTTGGATAAAGCGGGATGAATTCGTTGTAGCGACCAAGAAGGCAAGTATAAAGAGGTGAACTTGAATACCTAAAAACAATCATGGTAATAAACCAGTCTTTCCTCAAACTCCAACAAGAGAAAAAAACGGAAGTTGAAGGATATTTTCTGTACTTGAGTTGTGGTGGGATTGGTATTTCACCGAAAAAACATTTCCCCGACAAGCGTGCAGCTTCATTAAGCCTATAACAACTATCCGCTTTCATTCTGCTGGCAAACTCTTCGTCAAAGATGAGAATCGGTTTGCCGCGAAAGCCAGCTCATTTTTATGGGATTATTTTGCGTAAGAATCGATATTTTTTTGATATAATTTTCAAAGACTACATGTAAGCTTGGTAAAAATTCAAATTTTGGCATTTTTTCGATTTTGTTGCTTAATTGTTTGAAGTTTTTGAAAGTGGGCAAACTTGTTTTTTCGAATTAAGCATAACCTCATGCATAGCCACAAGCAATAATGCGAATTAATATTTTTCAAAGACACCAAAATGACGGCAGAATATTCACAGTAAGCATGATAGGTAAATGTGCGAAAATGACAAATCACAAATCAATAGTCTCTTTTGATAAATCAGTTTTGTCATTGGCGGGCTTCACCCTGATAAAAGCCAACCAGATCAAACTGTCACAACGTTTGCCAACTTTTTGCGATAGTAAGTTACAAAGAAGATCATACAAAACTTATCGAAATATGTAGCCATATAAAATGAAACACAAAAATGATGTGTAGGAGTTCTGCACTTGCTCATAGCACAGTTTAAAACTTTGTCAAAACAGCAGCCTGTACCTGCTATTTGTGAAGCTATTTGAAATAAAATATCCGAAGTTTATGCATTGTTTCTAAGCTTTGATTACATAAACTTGACAACACCCCTCCCCAATTCACGTGTGGATACACTAAATGACGTAATACGTTCGACAGCGTTAAATACAAAATATAAAAACAAATCACAGTGCAAAGAAAAGAATGACCAAGTGGTGTGAAAGAAACAAACAAGATCGCTCGCACAATTTTAAATTACAACAAGTTTTTCTGCGGCTAATTGCATATTAATATAACCAAAGCCAACAATCCACTTTCTTACACTAAGAAAGGACATAGACCAAGCAAAGTTACGCGGAACTGATAAACTTGTAAGTTAAAAAAATCAAGAATGATTTAAATAATTCGTGCAACCGGCATTATAGGTTAAACCCAATAGCTTGACCAAAATTTGATCTTTGTGAGACAGTTTGCCGGTAGGATCAGGCCGAGTGGTTGGTGCATTGGGCTCCGAAGTTGGCTTCGCGGGTTCGATGCTCAACTAGATCATCATCCATGATGCATGTACTTCACTACTACAAAAACCCTAAGCTGCAATTAAGTGGCTTGAAATAACAATAATAAAAAAAGAGACAGTTTGCCGGTAGGATCAACCATTTCCCTATCACTTTTTAGCCGGGAACCTTGATTCAGTTTCGGGGGTGCAAGGGCTACAAAAATCGAAGAAAATTGTCTCACTTTCATGCTACTTCAATTGCAGCGGTTTTGTTTGCAATGGAGTCTATTTCTACACTTGCTTCTTCTTTTATTACTTCCCTTTTTTCTGGTCTTCTTACTTCATGCGTTACATCATTACTAGTCAACTGATCTCCATCTGATGTCACTAACTGAATGCTAGCTTCACGGTTAAGTGGCTTCCCATTTTCATCAAAATGACCGAATCCGTGAAAAGTGTGACGTGGATACACCTCACGAACTCTAGGGACAGGTTCGAGTGTAGGTTCGTATTTGACGCGGTATTCGCTTTGCTCGCGCGGACCGAGCCCATAAACGTTCTCGTCTCTTTCAGTTGTCTGAAAATAAAAAGTTTTGCTCAATGTCGATTCGCAAAAAATTTGGGCGTTCAAATAGAACCAGACAAATTGATATAAATTACCTCAACAAAAAATCAGACTTTTATCATACTCGTGGCATTAGGCTAAGCCGAGATGTGTAACGAGTGGCGGGCTTCATCCAAGCGGTTTAACGCATGGGCATTGGGCAACACAGCTCCGAAGAAATGCCGCAACGGTGGCAACCATTACGATAACCGTTAACCAATTATTAATTTCATTTACATAGCTTGCTCAAAAATGAAAAGGGTTACGTTAATTCAAATCTTCTCATGTATATGGGCATCAATTTGTACCAACTTTCTCTGCTCCGTGAGGACACTTAATGTAGAGTAGGTGTTTCCGTTTAATAGTCTCGAAATGGCCGTCCCGTTGTTAGTTGAGGTGCAATTTTTTGTCCTCAACAGCGTCAGCAGAAAAACGGTGACAATTAACCTTGTGGATGACTTTTTTAAACTTTGAGACTAACTAATAACGTTTCTGTCTTTTTTGCGCAATTGACAAAAACTGTATGAATTTTAAGTACTAAATCCACAACATTTTACTCACCGCACCATCATCTTCATCTTGGTTTGGTTCTGGCGGAGGAATACGGAACAAATGCGTACTGTATTCATCCTCCGTCAGTGGCTTAACAGGAATTCGGTTGGATAGCAAGCTTCGTTCTTTGTGAATTACACTTGAAAAATAGCAATTTAAAAGCTTGGTATTTTTTAACTCCAGTGACAAAACAAAATTTTTCAGTGTGAAGTTTTTACTCCGTCGCGCTTGATTCAGATTTAAAATAAAAAAATGCGCCATTCCCCAAATTAAGTGATGCTAATGTTTCCAGAAAAAAGTCCAAGCTGTAACGAGCTCGTTGGGGAACCACCGGCTACCTGCCTATCAATCATGAGGAATCCCGCTAAGTGTCTTCCCAACATCAAACAGGTACCGGTAATCTTGCCGGCTTGTTTTTCCCCTCCGGTTCTTATACTGAACTTCAAGCAGGGAAGCTGAGATGAGCAACTTTTGAGACTTGTTTGACCAGACTCTGAATCGAATTCAGAGTCTACCGCTTTGGAAGCAGAAGTTCTGTCACCACAACCATCTGTCGGTTGTTTGGTGATAATTGTACTAAGTGATATCCAATTTCTCCAACATTAGTTAGGGTCACGCAGCCATGCCTAGTCTTTTTGATGGGCATGCTTCAACGATTACCCGTTTTGCTGCGTGTGCCCTTTTCCGCGCTTGGCCAATACTTATTATGAACGTGTGTTTCTAACGTAATGGAGTGCGGAAATAAAAACGAATTGATTGATTGATTTGATGAAGTTTTCCAAAGCCAGCAATTGGGGTATTTGGTTGCGCAATGTATTTATAAAGAGTGTACAAGCTGACTCAATATAAGTTAAACAGAAGTAGATACGATTTTCGAGAACTCTTTATCTTGTAAAAATTGGTATACTACACCCTTGATATATGCACACCAAACAACCTTTTTTGTGCGTCTTAATTCTTTCTTTTGCTTCTTGACTCTACTGCAGTATCTCTCAACTTTTCAAGCTACATCTTCACTAAGAGCTTTGCTTACAAATGTAAACTTTATTTCTGCACGCTATGCACTTGCAAATACACTTTAAATTTTGTAAAACTCGACTATTTATGCTAGGGATATTGTCTTTTCCATGTCCGACTTTATCGTACAAACCGTTTCTAAAAATTTCTTTTTCTTCTTTCTTCTCTTCCTGAATATTAAGATTTCTTTACTGAAACAGCAAATTTATTCTCACATTCTTCGGAAAAAATAGGCCCTATCACAACTTCTCCAATACCTTCGAAAATAATCCTCTCTATCTCGATATATCAGCATTTAATTCCGCAAAAAATTTATTTAGAGCATTTTGCGCAGTTCTTTCAAGCAATTAGTTTAAACTATCTTTTCGAAGTATATAAAATTTGACATTTTTAAACTTTTGCTTCTAATCGTCAAAATTAATGACACTAAACTTCATCAAGTCTGAAACAACTCCAACTCTCCCATCTCCGCGGCTGAGCGCCTGCTGGGTTACACTGCTACAAAAAAACATCGCAGCGGTGGCGAGCCGTTGGCGACACTGCGTCCGATTTTACCGGCCCGGGAATCGAACCCCATACCTCCCGCACTGAGAATCCATGAGCTAACAACTGAGCTAACCGATAGGTCAACTCCAAACTCTTGAGAGCTAAATGCAAAAATTGGTATCCTGAACTGGGCTGGATTCGATCCCACTTACTTCATGTCATGGCCGTGCTTTTCGGCAAACTCGCGGTGATTTTCATCCGGAATAGGAATCCGGTTTTCTTCCATCACCCAACGACGAGAACCATACGGGCCAGGAGCAAAGCCTTTGTGTTTTTCTGTTGCTTCATCAAAAGCAGGAGGAAGAGACTTTCCAGCACTCCTAGCGGCTTGATCCACACTCGGGTTCATAACCTATAACACAATGTCATTACTAAAATTCACCACAGTTTAAAAGCATCCCTAGTTTCAATTCGATGGATTGAAGCCAAAAAAGGATTATTTCAAATTTTTTCGAAAGGTTTAAAAAAGCAAAAAATATTGACAAAAGACAACATTCGAGAGAGCTGCAACAAATGTTACCTCCCTGTGAATCATCTCTTTACGTTGTAATTTCCTTACCACAGACAAAGGAGGTAATACAGGAGCCGGATTTTTAGCCAGAGAATATTTGATGGGCCGGTCCTTGAGAATTTGAACAAGCTTGTCCAACTGGTTAGCCCGATTACTATCCTCAGTTTCCCACAAGAGTCGATGGAACCTCATCAGCGGATCTTCCACTACAATCCTCCTCTGCCATTCTTTTTGTTCATGGCTGTAATCATTTTTTTAATTAAAAATCACTTAAAAAGGTCAAAAAATTTGACAAATGATTGAATTCTATGCGAATACAAGTAAATCAAAAAAGGTCTCTCATAAACCTCTGCAGTGCGTGCTAAAAACATTGAACAAATGGAAATGCTGGAACTTGAAATAACAGCGAAAAATGGTGTTGATAAAAAAAAATTCATAAAAAGTACTATACCAGCTTACGGAGGAAAAATAAAGCCACTATAAATTAGTTTTTATTGGATTTCTTTTTCTCCTTAAGCTATTTTCGTTCCATATTTATTGTATTCCGAACTATACCAGCTGTTGTAAACCTTTTTCAGCGTTCTTACCCCTTAAAGCTTTCACGAAATTTTTTCGAGTTCATTGCCTACGACAAAGGCAATACACAACTGGACAAACTCTATCGTTACTTCCGCTGCAGTGCTTCGCACCCCCACTGAGTACTCATACCAGGAGCGTGGCCAGCAAAAAATTCAGAATGGAAATAGGGCAAGATTTAGACAAAAGGTTCCATTTTCAGTCTCTTTTAGAGATTGATCTCTAAAACGGTCTTCACACCTCATAAAGGGGCAAGAGCCACGGCAGCCACCCTGGTTACATTACTGATTCACCTTAAGTTAAAACCCTCGACAATACCTAAGCGCCTCTATTCGAGTACAACGAACAAAAGAAAGTTCTTACACTTTGGCGCTTTTCTCTTCTTCTGCTTTAACATCTCCAGAAAGCATAATAGTAGAGGGTAGGACGTTGCCGAAGTTTGGTGGAGGTTTAGAGAAAAGATTTAAATCTTTCTTTCTATTTTCCCATCTGCGAAGCAACAAATTTTGTCAATAGCTTTGTAAAAAGCTTTTTCGCGTTGGGCTTCAAAAAACGTTTCTCGAAGCCTAATGAAGATAAAGCTATTTAAGTTCTGTGCCGCCAATCAACTGCTCAACAAGTTTTGTCTGTAAACATCACAATACTCTTTCACAGTAATGCTTTAAAGCAGTTGTACTTCTGGCAATTTCCATTAAAGGAAATCCAGCACCGCATACGAGGAGAGGAAGTACGGTTATTACGCAAAGATCACTCCGTTAATGTAGTAAGCTCTTTTAACAATGATTGTCAAACGGATGCCTTCTCCAACAAAATACTACGTGAAAATCGCAAATTGTTGAAGTGCAAATTCAGTAGTATGAGAGGGAGACTGCGAAGTTAGTTTGCGCTTTTCGAGCTGCAGGTATCCGGTATGCATATCCAATGCGATCTGTTCCAGCCGTGAATCGAACCCGTCACGTACAATACGTACTGCACGGTGCCGTTATGACTTATTTGACTGTTTTTTTTTTTTTTTTTGAAGACGAAAACCTCATGCGACGTTTTTTTAACAAATCAACTTACTTGAAATTATCTCTTGCAAGAATAGGCATCATGATATTTCGGTGAAGCACATTATCCCGGAATGAGAATTTCAACTCCGCAATTCGACCATCAGCGGGTTTCATCGGGTGGATATTATCCTTGGCACTTGTTTTATGTCCAGGATACACAAATCCTTCTTTTGTTTTCCATGATTTCTTCGCTTCAAGGTCCAGCTTACGGTAATAAGAATCAACATCGACCGGAGAAAGAATGGCAGAGTTGAAATCGGTGTTGTAGGAGTATCTGAAATGGCAATTAATAACGGAGGTCATTTTCAAATTATTGAACTGAAAACTCAACTGTATTTGAAGGACCACGAAATGAGCTTGCGCTCTTTGAATCAGCAGCTAAACAGTTCATATGTCAAATGCGATCGGCTTCCGCAGTGAACCGAATCCGTCACGTGGAATCCGTAACCAGTGGATGGTTTTTATGTAAAAAGACAAAAATGACGGACTTTTTTTGGAAGAAACGAAGTAAAGGCAACCACTTATGGAGTGGTAACTGGCTACTCAAATCCGCCACTAATTGACGCTACCCCGCTAGTCTGTAACTACCAAAAGACTTCGATAATTATATCAAATTAATAATGGAGTTTTTTCATAGGAATTTTGAATTAACTGTAGTCACTTCGAGAACCTCAGAGAGACTACAGACATAACATAAAGGCAACCCACTACCTGGCAACGTTAAAGTTGCGTTTACCGACACACAGTGCGCGTCAACGCGGTGCACGTAACAGGTATTCGCTTGATTGATTACATGATAATAAGGTAAGGTGCGAAAAAAGTTTTCGTTTGCGTCCCGTCGCATCTGTAAACGCACTTAAATGGTTACACTTTTATGGTAGGCCTACTGTTTCCACCAACCTTCCTTGGGGATCATTCTCCATAAGCATTTCTCTCAGAAGACCTTTCGCCATTGCGGTTGTATTGAGATGTTGAGAACTATAATTGTGGGCTGGAAGCTCAACCTGTAAGCTTCTCACGTTTGGATGAGAAGGACGTCGCCTTTTACCTGCCTCCTGAACTGCAACCTGTAAAAAACACGTAAATAGTTGCTAAGAGACAGCTAAGTGGACAATGCAACTGCCTTCGGTGCGGTAGACTAGGGTTCCATTCAGAGTCTCGTCAAACCAAGAACTCTTAAAATTGGTATTTACAGTTTTCATGCTTGACCTTCAATATTAAAAGGACAGTTTAATGAACAGGTTGCTAGTGCACTCGTCTTGTCGTTGAAAAAGTCACTCAAAGGGATTTTCTTCCTGACATGGGCTAGACCAGCGACCGACGACTCGTAAGAACGCCTTCAATCTCCATCGTTGTCTCGCTGTAGGAGCATAAATTAAGCAGCGAATACTAAAGTTGCCGCAAATTAGTTTTTACAAAAGCGAAGGAACTGCTTGTAGCCTATAAAAACGACAAAAAAACACTTATTCCGTGAAAAAAAAAAAAGTCTACGACACAGAATACTAGTTCGAAGTCCTACGTGACTAGTTCAAATCACGACAAAAATTTTTAAAAAAGGTGCGTAACTTACAATATTAGCTGACACGTGATTGACGTTCATTGGCTGAGTTTTTCGTCGACGCAACAGTCGTTCAAATTCGGTGTTACTATTATCCAAAGCTGACAGTTTTCTTGTCTTTGAAGCAGGTGCTTCTTCCTTCGAGTCTTCACTCGTAAATTGCGAGTCAGTAGGAATGCCTTGAACTAAAACTTTGAAATTACTTCGACTGGGTTTGATCGAAACCAAAAAAAAAAACAAAAAACAAATCTTCATTATACTCGCGATGTTACGTCGAAGCGTGGAGCAGTGGCGGGGCACATCTATGCGGTTTAGTGATGGCCTGCCGGGGCAATACAGATGCGAAGAAACTTCGCTGTGGTGGCGTGCAGTAGGTGACAATGTGTTTCAGTAAAACGACCCAGGAATCGAATCCGGTACCTCCAGCGCCGATAGCAATGTCTTTAGCCGCAATGTTAGCTATAAATACACATGAAGAAATGAATCTGCTGCTTAAGTTACTTTGTACCTGGGGCCTGCTCAGTTGTAAGGGCTGGCTTTAGTTGTTCGTTTTCAAAATCATCGTAAGTCAGGGGTATTCCAAACTCTCTGCTCATGGAAATCACCATCTCTGCGGTGGGGAAAAGATTGGAGAAGACAACATCTCGGAGTTTTTTTACTTTGAGGACCTGAATAAAAATTACGCAAAACTCATGCTCGTGGTGCTGTGCTGCTACTAAGGTATTACAATAGCCTACTTCTCGTGTATTTAACAGCATTTTTATCCACGAAAATGCAGCACAAGTAAACACATACATACTCGATGCAAATTAACAACACAATATAACAAAGCAAAAGCACTTCCAATATGGGACGCGTTTCGTTCTTACGGGACTCATCAAACAAATGCTGAGGAATTCGGCACAACTAAAAAAAAAATTATGATGTTTCCACCTATCTCATAATTAATTTTATCTTCCTATCGCGAGAAAACGACAAACGGGTTGTGACAAACTGCTTAAAAACTTTCCCCCACTCAAAAACAGGGAATCCTGGTAACCATAGTGCAGTCAAGAGTTTCATTGAAGGTGTTTTAAGGACACGTAATGGGCTCCTAAAAAGAAAAATTGGGTTCCTGAATTAGAAAAACTATAAAAAAAAAAATTTTTGTTTTTTTTTAGTCCCTGTAGATTTGTTTTGGAAACTTTACAATTTTTTTCAAAAAATCTTTAAAAAATAGCTGAACTACGACATTGACAAGAACAGAAAAGTTCTTCCAACCTGGTTTAGTCTCAAAACACACTCAAGGCAGTCACGTGGTATGATATCCCGGATGTAAATAAGTGGCTGGTTCATTATTTCAGCAAAGGACTGATGCAAACGGACACGACACAGATCCACATCCAAAGCGGAGTAGAGTCGATTTTTGAAAGTCAAAGAAGTGTCGTAAAGATGAACAACAGTATCAGCGTCTGAAAAAATATTCAGAAGAAGTAATTTAGTATCTTGTAGTTGGTAATTAAAATTTGGTTTCATTAGGAAGCAAAACTGCTTGCTCAGGCAAAAACTTCATGTTTTGAAGTAACTCAACTTTTTGACAGTCAATGTTTTGACCTTATTAGGTCTCGTCAGAGAAGAATTATTTTTGAAATAAATTTTTCAAATTTTGTATAGTGAAATTAACACAAATGAGAACGACACTGTACAAAATTATCAATTCGTAGCAAACACATTAAAATAATAACAACTAAGGTTATTTTCAAATTATATTGAACTAAAAATTCAACAGTAATTGAGGGAGACTGCGAAGTGAGCTTGCGCTCTTCGAGTCAGCAGCCACCCGATATACTGTAGGCTATGGTCAAATGCGATCGGCTCCAGCCGCAAATCGAATCCGTCACGTAGGATCAGTCACCTGGGCGCGGTACCGCGAGACCATGTTGCTGACAAATTGTAAGAAATTGTTTTGGTTTTTTCAGGTTCAAAATAAAAATTCATATCGCCAAAGTGGTCATTTGGCCTTTCACATCTCGTATTTGAGTAGTTCTAGCCGCAAAACTTACTGTCTTTATTCGCGATTTCCACTTCAGCTAGCAACCGGCGCATTGATTCCTCATGCAAACCCTCTAGCACCATTAAGTGGACGTTTCCGTCAATCACGTGGAAACCAGTGATGATATCAAGAGTAAGACTCTGTTTCTGTTGTCTGAGAAATAAACCACAGCTCTTTCTATTTGCAACAGTTAAGATGGAAATTCATAAAGCGTAAATGAAACTACTAATTCATGGAAAGCGCTACAGTTTGTTTTACCGCTCTCGGCACCACGGCTGGGCTCTATTCACGGAACTTCCGGTGATAAGTACTCCCAGTTAGGGCGGCCACACTTGAAAAGATCAGCTGGCTAACGCGAAAACCAAGGAACCAAGTTCTATGCCAAAACCAAGTCCTGAGACAAAGCGTATAGGACCCCGCAAAATCTTCATGTGGCACTGCATGGCTCATCGGGTATGGCAAAGTTGTCTAATTCAAATAAATTTTGGTGGTATGAGGCTATCCTATTCATACAAAATCAAATAGAATCCAAATGGAATTCATTGATACAGTGCAAGCTCTAGTTAATGATAGTTATGGAGCAATTTGCCAGTTTGGGCCTTGCCTTGAATTGAATATCATAATTGACTTGATAAAAAGATGCAGGAAAAATTTGGCATCAGGAATTCTATAGTGTTTTTAAATCCTTAATTCTATATTGCATCAGGAATAGTTTAAATTTAAATCATAACAATAGTTTTTTCACTGAGAACATTTCAAAGAATTCCCCAAACAATTCCTGATATTTTACACTTACTTTGTTAATTTGAAAGTTGAGAGAGCTGCATCAATTACATTTCTTTCAAAGCCTTCCAGACCAAGAGCTGTAGCATTAGTCAGAGTTACAAACGTTTCAATTCGTCGCAATAAATCCTTGTTTTCGTAGTTGAAATAAATGACCATTCGCGCGAAAGGATTAATCTAAAACCGATGCTCAAATTAATCAAAATACCGAAATTCAAAAAATCAAAAACTCACTTCAAACGGCAATGACGTGTTGGCGATGTGGTTAAGACATTGGCGCAGGACATCTGGGGTTCGATTTCCGGGCTGGTCAAGTCGAACACAGTGCTGCCAACGGCTTGCTACCGTTGAGACGTTTTTTCGGAGCTGTGTTGCCCGGGCGCTAAGCCGCAGAGATGGGCCCCGACACTCGCTACACGCTTCGTCGTAATATCGCGAGTATAATGAAGATTTGATTTTTTTTAAGATAAAACATGATCTATTGGTCTGATCTACTGTTGATCAAATTAAAGACCATCATGGGAAATTTTTTTGGGTTAAAGTGTTTGAAGAAGCGTCCATACCTTGAGCTTCCTTGCCTCCACCCCCCTAAGGAGCAATATCCTCACCCAGTATTTTTAAGGTTTACTTGAGGAACCGCTAAGCGATTTCTAAAAGACCGCTAATTTTTTCAACAAAACTTGTGATGAAACTGCCTTCAACAACAATACCAACAAAAATTATGGCAAGCATTTGATTAAGAATACACAAAAACTTTTCAATTTGAAACTCATGCAATGGAATCGATTTCATTGAGCCATCACCATATTTACTGAATCTTCAACTTTTACCATTTTCAACAGTTGTTTTGCCACTCGCAGTCATTTTTTTTTGTCTTTCGTCTTTTTCCCTTTTTCTTTGTTAAACTTTACCGTATGTTTGCAAACACTAGAAAAACTTACTTGCTGTGGCAAAGGCAGTAATCTTGGAGCATAATGAACTGGTACTAAAGGATGGCTAAGACTAATCTTCAATTTTAGAGTAGTCCCGGCCGCTAAATACTCCCCAGCAGATTGAGGGGGCCGTTCAGGGCGATCAACTGCCCCCGGAACCCCCACCAAACGAGATTCCTTGCTGTCCTTCGAACTCAATTCAGCAAAAAACTCAGGAAAAGCGCAAGGGGATACGATAGCCTAAAAGTACAGAATACAAAAAAAGAGTTCATTGTCTAATCGTGCTTCAGACTTCATAAATTGAAAGCTAGATAAAGCAAAAGAGTTTGAGAGAAAATCAACGTGTTGGCTCGGTTTCGCTTCAAAAGCAGTAGGTAAACTTACGCTTTAAAATAATAACAAATTTTTGTCTGAAATTGTAGTTGCAGGTTTATGCAAAATTCCATTCAGACTTTTTTCTTTTTCTGCACAGAGAAAAAATTACATCGCAATGAACTAAGATCCCGCAGATAAACCTACTAGAAAATTATCCGAATTTTTTGAAATTTCATGATGCCTTTGGTTTCTCAATTCGCTTCTTATTAGAAATCTACAACTACCGGTACATACCTCGATCTGAATGTTAGTTCTTCCTCGCAAAATATCCGTGAGAGGAGCCTTGGCAACTCCGTAAGGATCGAAAGCCTTCTTTGTGCTTTGAAAAGCATTGTATGCGGTTCTTTTGGCGCTCACTAGAGCAACGTTGGAAATATCTTCGTCGGATTTTTCCACTCCAAAAATGTGAGCTTCCCTGAGAAACACTTAGATCAGGGGTGTCCAACCAGTGGCCTGCGGGCCACATGTGGCCCGCGGAAAGGTTTTGAGTGACCCGCGGGACTTTTCCGAAATTACCAATATTATCAACTTAATTGCTACGTAATTTATGGTGAGCTCACATTCCGAGAAATTGTCATTTAATGTTTGCTTTTTTGTAAGTTAATTTTATTGCATCACAATGGAAATTGTTTCGCATCACATTTTGATATTGTTACGTTCACATCCTTTCCACACAATCGTGTTCGTGTTTCAAAAGTAGTCAGTAATAAACTAGTTTGGACCGGCCGTTAGCTCAACTGCTTAGCGCACACGCTATCGATGCGGGAGATCTAGGGTTCAAATCCTGGCTAGGTCAAATCGGCATAGTGATGCCAACGGCTCGCCACCGCTACGACGTTTCTTCGGAGCTGTGTAGCCCAGGCGCAGAGCCGCGGAGATGGGTCCGGCGAATTTGTTACACGCTTCGGCGTAATACCACGAGTATAACGAAGATTTGATTTGGTCGCGATCCGAATTTATACCATAGGCGCACGCAGGGGGAGCACGGTGCCATGCCCCCCCCTTTGGCTCTGTAAGAAGGTGCTAAAACCTAACTTTCAGTCTATAATTTCTCAAACTGATAATGGTTGCAGCCTCCTTTCACTTATTTTGGCCATGCTTCTGCTTTTAGACATACCGTAAGCTGCGAAAATATTTTTGTATTGTCACGAGTAATTGCACTCACTGCATGCCCTTTTTCATAAAAAAAGCGTGCTAAAATGAGTGTTTTTTTTTTATGTGAAAACCGACCCCCTTTTCCTGCTTCGCCCCACACCCTCGGTTGTGCCCCCTCCTTTGCCGAATTTGACTTAGATTAACTCGATTAATTCAGTTGTTAAGTCCGTCGTTATTCGGTGCGGGAGATCTGGTAATTCAAATTGCACACAGTGTCACCAACGGCTCGGCATCGCTGCGACGTTTCTTAGCAGCTGTGTTGCCCAGGCGCTAAGTCGCGGAGACGATCCGCTATACGTTATAGATTCGGTGTAATACCGCGAGTGTAATAACGATTTGATTTTTTTTAAATTTACAAGGTTCGTTTATGAAAAGATGGTAGATCTAGAAAAAAGAAAAAGCTTTTGAAGAATTACAATGGCCCAAAGCGATAACACACGCCCTGGGAAAAATTTCCACGCGGCCATCCTTTGTTCTGATTGTTTTCAACATCTATTACAAGAATCTAGATTCTATGTTACGATGCTACCCAGATGCTGTTAGAATCTTTTTTGCTATTAGGCTGCAGTGTTATGGTTATGCTATGCGCGAAAATTGGCTTAGGTCGACTACACACTACGCAGTGCCTTTTTTCATCATGCTCTCTACTATGTCCTGAACCATGCACTTTTTTAAGCAAATGAAGAGTTTACTGAATCAATGCCACGAAGAAACACTGCTACAGAAGAATGTACGCTGTCGAATTATATAGAAGGGGGCTCAGAAAGTCGACCCCACTCAAATTTTCAGGTATATATACTAATACACTAGCGCTTCTACACATTTAAACCACAAAACTGCAAAATAAGGATTTTTTGATCCTTATAGTCCCCTCACCAAACAAAATTCGGAATCCTATCGTGATGCGCCTAAGAAACGAAGTTTTGAACTAACTGATACAACACAAAAGACAAATGGTAATGATTCTCACCCTGTATCTTCATTGTCCAGCAGATCTCGATCATGAACTTCAATTTGAAAAGCATTACTCATAATAAATTCACGTAGAGCTCCATCATCTAAAGCTCCTGAATAACAAAACAAATTGGTAGAACAAGCATACTGTTCGAAAAATCTGGGGTTCCACACTACGTTGGGACGAACTAGAGACTGTGAAAGTAGTACTTGTAGTTTGACGTCTTTTCTGTTTAAAGCAAGAGGTGCAGGGCCGGATCAAAGAGGGGGGTTAGACTGGAGCCTTCCCCAACGTAATTGGTATCCCGGTCAGAGGTGAGCCACACTTAAGTCGACAAATCGCGCCCTTTACAAATGCTCTGCTGAAAAGCTCAAAATCAGGCTCTAAAAAAGCGTGGGGCTTCCCCGAAAAGTTTGCCCGGAGCTCCACCAAAGTCTCACTACGGCCCAGAAAAAGTGCCAGGAAATCGGTTGAGCGTGCGCTGTGTGGACTTATTCAACTGGGGATCAAGCAAGTCCGTCTACGGCCTTGGATCAAGTCATTCTTGGCATACCAAAGGGAAATTTGAAAAACAAAGCAATTAATAGCTGCTGTTTCATCAGCAATATGTTGCCACTGAACAAAAACTGTGATGCAGATTTTCATTCAGTTGGTTCACGTTTCCAACGTCGTCACATATAGATCAATCTGAGCAATGTCTTTGCTTCAACACCAAATAAATCGTGATTCTATGGAAATGTAGCGTACGGTGCATCCGAAGGTCAGCGCCATGTCCTAGCGGTAACACGTGCAGGTAACAGATCCTACAAGATGGGTTCGATTCACGGCTGAAGCCGATGGCATTTGACATATTTACGGGTGGCGGCCGACTGGAAGAGCGCAAGCTCACTTCGCGGCCTGCCTCAATTACGGTTGAATTTTCTCTTCAATATAATTTGAAAATAACCTCAGTTATTTATTTTTTGGATAAAATTAAACATTTGACACCACACATTTAGCGCATCATCAGCAGGACACGCAAAGTCTATTTTAGAGAACTGATAAAGATTTGAGATAAATCTAAGCGCAAAACGTTTAATATTAACCATCAAAAGTTTGCTTCGGAAAACAAAAGCATGAAGAAATGTTATTGCACATTTGACATAAAGGTTTTTAAAGTTGTAAGTAATAACATATCTATTGTGTAAAGCAAATACCTAAAAATATAACGTGAGTATCTTCAAAATAAACATGTTTCCCATGAGGTCGAGCACACGTTGAATAAAGAGGCAGATCTAGGAACTTGTACTGGCAATATACTGGCTTGCTGGTTTTCGCGAGTCTGTAAAAAAAACAAAGAAACTGGTTGTTTCGATAACAATTTGCAATGGCTTGGATATTTGATTAAATTTTCACGTTGATCAATTGAATTGTATTAGGCCCTTACACGCAATGGTAAAAACAAATGCCACGCTCAATTAAGAGACAAATCTTTCGTTTTTCAGCAGCTGTTTTTTATCACAGAGTTTGGTCAACTGAATTAAAAAAGGCTCTTTTCAACTCTTCTGAGAGTGTACCTACCTAAGTGTGCTGGTAAGAAAACAATGTCAGCCACAAATAAAGAGACAAAAACTCCCGTTCTATAGCTGCTGTTTTTCATAATAACGTAAGGTTTTTACGTAGTTAACATATATAGTTTAAATTTTTTATGCATTTAAACAAAAGAAAAGCGTGTGTATCCCGTTTTGCTCTGAAACTGTAGTTGAAAAATTTAACTCCCAAATTTGGAAGTTTTTCGAAAGAAATAAGGTAGGTTTTTGGAAACAATCTATTCTATTTCTATGTTAGATTTTCAGAGATAACACCTTGCTTTATAAATACAATTCTAAAGTGGGGATGAAGTCTTCAATAAAAACACAGCGAAACTAAGCTAACCAATATCAAATTCCGCAAGTCAATTAACTTCAAATCTGTAAAAGTAATGGAACTGAAGTAACATGGAGTTAATTCAAAACAAAATCAACGCTTCATTATACTCGCAATATTACGTCGAAGTGTGTAACGTTTTGCGGGGCCTCATCTTCGCGGCCCTAGCGCCTGGACTACAAAGCTACGAAAAAACATTGCAGCGATGGCGATACTGCGTCCGGCTTGACAAGCTAGGAATCGAACCTCAGACTTCTGCGCCGATGGTATTGTATCTAACCACAACACCAAGCGACCCAGGAGCTAACTAGTGTAAGTAAAATTCTTTAGTCAGAGGGTAACACAAAAACTTTACAACTTTGTCTGCGCTACGTACTGGGTCTGGGGAATTGGATTATTAGGAAGATCTTTCACAGATCTGACTTTGATGCACATTGGGTTTAAAATCCGTTCCATCCTCGGAGGAAGGAGTTTTACATCCGTCGAAATTGTTGCAAATCCGTCAACCACTGAACCGTTTCGATCCTCAAGACGAGCCGCTACAACTTTCATACCTGAAAAATACATGGCAACACTGCTGACACCAAAAAATCTATGAGCAGCAATTTGTATTGGTGAGAGATAAGATTTCCTGGTAAGCTGAGGGAATGAGGTACATACGGCCACCCTCGGTCACGAAGAACACATCGGATTGAAACTGGATGATGATGAAGAGAGAAGCACTTCAACATTGATAGTCAACATCACTAAAATGAAACTTGAATTCTCAATAATTACGTTTGGCTACAGTAAAAAGTGAATGTCGCCAAACCAAAATTACCTTTTGAGTCTTCATAAAAAATTCTCGCTAATGTTGAACCGATCACAGTCTCGTCGGATAACTTACCAGAAAACAAATGCTCGAATCGGATTTTCACAGAAACAAATTTCTCTCTTTCTGCCAATGATAATTTCCTTGCGCTAGCGGTGAGAAGTTTTTTTGATGATTTGGTCATCCCACCTTTACTTCTGCAAGTAAATGAAGTTATGTAAAAAACACGGGATCAAGAGGACCGTTGGAGAAGAATAAACTTTCGAGTAGAAATGTAAATTTAGTTTAGGCGACATTCAGCGTACAATAAATCAGCGCAGCTAATTAAAACTCAGCTCCTTCGTTTTGAACTGCTTTGAGTTGTGAATAAAATAATAATTAACAGAGGTTAAAACGACATGGTCTAGCGGTACCGCGTGCAGGTTACAAATCCTACGTGACGGGTTCGATTCACGGCTGGCGCTGACCGTATTTGACAAACCGAGTGGGTGCAGACTCGAAAAACGCAAGCTCAATTCGCAGTCTCCTTTAATTATTTATGAATTTTCAGCTCAATAGAACTTGAAAAAAAATTTGAAGATAATGAACGCAAAACTAAACAACTTGAGGAACTGCAAAGTGACTTGCGCTCTTTTGAGTCAGCAGTCAACTGCTAAGCTAAACTAAAAAATTCTTATTGTAAATAATTTTGATTCCAAAAAATCTGCGTTTTCAGTATTGAGCAACAATGCCGAGAGGTTTACTCAGCATAGCCAAATACGAGTCGCCATCTTAAACACACAAAGCTGAAAAGCATTAAACATCCTTACAACAACATATGACTGTGGAAGCAGATTTCTTTTGAGCAAAAAATATTCAAGATTTTTTGCAATATGTTTGCATTTTCCCACCTCAGAACAAGCAAACTTGCAGGCATTTTGCGTTTTGCCAATTATCTCTTTGATATTAAATGCAAAGCAGGGAAGCCGTAAACACCAATTTTTTAATTTTTGGATCAACTCGACTTGGAATCGACCATAGCCTATCGCTCCAGAGGCAGACGCTCTATCTATTCGATCAGTGAATAAAACGCATTAATTTACACAAGGTGATCTTACGATGCCACTCTTGAATTTTTATCACCGACTGTTCGGGTGGATTTTCCACTTCTTGCCAATCTTTTTTGCAGTTGAGACTGAAAAGAAAAATTACATTCGAGCAAAAATAAAAGAGCAATGTCAGTATTTTAATAAAAAATATTCACTTTTTGCAGAAACACCAAACGCCAAGTCGGGAGTTTTCCAATTTCTGTGTACGGCAGACAACAAAAAATCTCAATCGAGTGTGATAGTGAAATGCTTTCATATTTCAAACACCTAAGTCGTTGCTATGCTGATCGGAAGATTTGATAGACCAGCGAGATTCAGACGATTCACACTGGTTCTATAGAACTGTTTCACGGAATCGATTAGATTGGCGAACGGACCAGCGTTGCTGTTTCTACTTGTACCATTAGTTGATACAGAAACGGCTGAAATACAACTTTTACTATAGAACCAACTGATAAGTTTTGATATCACTATTGGATGGAATCAACTGTTAAAATTGTTTTACTGTAAAAACAACGTAATATTTTCAAAAGGCATTAAAACAAAAAGCGTTTAAATCTAAAAAAATTACCTTCTTAAGCTTTTGACATGACTTAACTAAAGCTTAAATCCTCAAAGTTAAGTCAATGGTAACTTAAGCAGTGAAAATTAAACTTTAATTTAACAGCTTAGAGCTTAACAAGTGTGCTGCAAATTTATTTCGATTGCAATTTTGTCTATAATTAACCTACAAGCGAATCTCACTTGACGTTGCTTTAATTCAGATAAACGTTTCTTCTCTTCTTCTGATGGGTTGATGCCAGCCAGACGTCCCAAAACAGATGAACGACCTCTGAAATAATTTGAACATTGAGCTAGGGTCGACTTGACATGTAAATCTACTATTTGATTAATTTTATTGCAAAAAACTTCAAACCAACCCTGCGGCTTTCAATTTCTTGAGAATCTTATCGTAATGTACCCTTGCCCTTATAGAAACGTGCTAATATCTTCGGTGATGTCAGGGCCTTTATTCTTCAATTAAAGCTTAGATTTTTCCTCAAAGGAAGGCTTGCATCACTTACAAAGATGCTCATGGCGAAAGCCACTGACCGTGGTCTCTTACGCTAAAACTTGTTCATTAGATCTCAGTAAAAAGCCGTGGTAAAATCTACACTAAAAAATGCAGTACTAACGTTGAGAACCGAATCCTAGAAAAACTAAATCTTGATTAAAAACTACTAATCTATGAGTTACACATTGCATGCCAAGATTTTGAATACACTTGTCATACTTGTTATCTTTGTTTTCCAGAACCTCCGGTGTGTCCGTTTTACTTTGATTTTCGGGGCTTGGAGGAGGTGAAAAAGTAAAACCCGGAATCTTGAGACCATCAGATACTGAATTGCGCGGTTGCGAATTTTCCCAGCTACTGGACAACTTTGAGACAACAGCATGCACCTGACATTATAAATGATTAATAGTATCATCTATAATGATTAATTATAACCGGAAATGAACATATACATGCATATATATATATATATATATATATATATATATATATACTTGCCGACTTGTTCTCCACACTGTCCCTGTAAAGCCGAACGTCAAGCAGGGAAGCTGTGAATAGCAATTTTATTTCATAGCTTTGACCAGGCTCGGGACTGAACCTCGATTCTGGCAATCTAAAAGCAAACGTCACTAGCTATTCTGTCATTAAGTATTAATTTTTCCGTTTCTTTAATCGGCAAAATTCTAAAGCTATTATTTAACAGTCAATTTAAACTGAAGGTTCCTTACCCCTTGCCCTGGAAATTTGAATTCCGTATCAGAAGGGAGACGAAATGCTTTGGGTCTGTCACTTCTCGCTTTTGACGAAATTTTTTCTTTTGCGTCCCAAAGTTTTATTTCAATCACGTGATTTCGAAGTGACGCAACGTTGTCCATAGTAACTTCAATTTCGTGACTGTTAATATTAACTGTATCAACTATGTACAGAAAAAAAAATTATGACTCAAAGTTGCTTCGTGTTTATCTCAACATAAACAAGCCGAGATATTTTTGAAGCAACAAGTCAACAGTTAATTAGTACAGCAACGGAGGAGGCTATCAAGTGTATGCAATGAAGGATCCGAGGCGCACAATTTATTCTAAATTTTAAGCTATACACGTCAATGCAATAGCATCTCGATTCTACACTTAAAACTAAAGGCAGTTTCTATTTTGCCGTTAACGGCTAGATTCTGATTGGCTTACGAATGACTGGTTTCACCAATCAAGATCTACTGCCGGCAAAATAAACACTACCAAAACTAAAGGATAAGCATTTTTTATTGCTAGCGTCCCCCCTCCCAAAGACAAAAAATTCTGTATTTGAAACATCACCAAATACCTTTAATGTTAGTTTAGCTGAAGCAGAAATGATTTCAACGTTTTGGGCGGACAATACCAGCTCTAAAAAAGTTTTAACAAGCTAGCAGTAAGGGCTAGACATACCCTAACGTAACTTACCTATGAATCCACGCAATCCAAATTCGTTTACCATCATCCCAAGTTTTCACCACTCTTGAATCATTCTCAGTGAAAACTTTAGCAGCGACAGCATAAGTAACTAAGTCGGTGACCGTAGCCTCATTTTCAGGGGCAATTGTATACTCAGAATGCAGATAATGTATGGGCTTTGGGCTCTCAATTGTTCGTTTGTTCTTCTTTACCAGTTCTTCTAACACACGGCTGTGTTCATCGGTCGCTGCAAAATTTGCAGAAAATTTTACTTGCGGCAATGATTTAGTACTGTAGGCATTTCAAATGACATTAGTTGTTTGATCAAATCGTGTTCAGCGTGCAGTTGAGCAGCTCAGTTTAATACTCAGCAAAGTCAATCCAAAACCTTATGAAAATGATAAAAATCGTATTACGAAGGCTACCGGCCGACTGGCGTAGTTGTTAAGACGTCGCTATGCGTGCGGGTTCTGGGGGTTCGATTCCCCGGCCGGTCAACTAGGACACAGTGTTACCAACAGCTGGACAACACTGCGATACTTCTTCGAAGCTGTGTCGCTCAACCAGCTCAGACGCTATGGTGTGGAGATGGGCCTTGCCATTCGCCATTTGCTTCGACGTAATACTGCTAGTATTTACTTACCACAGAATTACTAGAGGCTTATTCTTAGTTTAGCCCCAAACCTGCTTGCATTGGTAACCAGTTTCGAGGCAACAACTAATATTAATTGTCGCAACCTTCTTCTCAAAACTTGAGTTTGATTCTTGGCCGAGTTGTAACCAAAATTTAGAAATATACAGAACTTTATGGGTTAATTTCGGCATCATTAAAGCTGAAATCGTTCTTAACTAAGCGTTTTGACAACCCAGATTCAGCTGTCGTCATCAATAGTGTATGCTAACCAGTGCTAAACTGTAAACGGCATATAATTGGTAGCACAATTGTAAGCCCAAATACCACTAAATGCTGCTACACAAACCACATCATTCAACAAACTTTTCACGATTTCGTCGCTAATTCAGGCAAATTCTACAGTTTGAACGTTTAACAGCTTACAACAAAACTTAATAAAGGCCAGTGGGCTCACTTACGTTTAGGATATGCAATGGCTAGTGTTAATGATATAGTAGCCCGATGTGGTGCAGACGGATCCTCTTCTTTGCTTAAATCTGCGGAACTTTCCTCTGGAATAAGTTGGTTATCTTTAAAAGAGTTTAACTCTGCTTCATCTTGTTGAGCCAGAGCATCTGATTTTACGGATGCTGTTTCAGTTTGATCTTCCATAGCTTTGTAAGTTTTGAAATTAATCAAGTGTTATTGCCAACCTGAAATTGAACCATTCTACCTAAAAATACAAAAAACGCATATACATCAGTACACAGAGATACAAATGCACAGTAAACCTCGTACCGGTATATAACAAAATATCAAGGATAATTGAATATAACGAACGAAATTTACAGTTCGGATGAAGAGCGAGCATCGGATCAATTTCATGTAAACGGATTTCGCATCCAACGGACAAAGACAGCCTGGCGCAGTGGTTTGGAGCGTCGTTTTTACGACGACCATGACCGCAAGGTTAATGGTTCCACTCCCAACCTGGTCTCGTTGTTGCATCCTTGGATAAGGTGCTTCACGATGATAATCTCTGCTTGGTGGAAGAAGGCAAGCAGCAAATTAAAAAAGTACGAAGCAAAATTCAACCGCAAAACTCGGAAACAAAAGCAACTCCTAAGCGAGTCTGGATTCGTCCTGAGCATAGCGCCTCCGCCGCTTTCTCGTGATAGGAGGATAAAGATGAAGAAATCAATCAATCAGACTGCCAGTCTCGCCTTGGTTGTATTCGAGGTTTACTGCACATGAAACTGGCACTACACAAGCAAGTAAAACCAACAAAAGAGTCTGTTTCCTTCCCAAATAAGTTTCTTTTTTGTCAATGGCAACCACCTCGTTGTTGTTGAGAAAAGGCTCGTTTTTAAGTCAGTTGAAAATCGTGCACGTAGAATAGAAGTTTAATAAAAAATGCTTTTGTTTCGAAGCAAAAATTCTTTACCTTTCACAAATACGCAGTTTGACACTCAAACGAAATCAAAGAACATCGACAAAAGGCTGTAGGCTAATTCGGAGCCAAATTATAAATTTCACCAAAAACTGATACCATTGCTGCAGGTTACAAAATGTTCAAATATGGTAAATTTTTAGCCAAAAACGCTACACATAATATTACAATTGCCACGGCTTTTGCTTGGTTGAAGTTCAATTGAAATTACGGTTAAAACTAGCTTACAAATAAGCGAAAATACTGGACGTCCAACCGCTTTAAATCAAACCTGCAAGCTGTTCATAAATTTGAACATATGAAGATGTCCTGATATTGCTAAATGCGCCACAGTAGCAACATTTACAAGTGAAAACCAATAAAAAATTTGTGAAAAATCAGTCAGGCAAAGATTGCCCAATAAAAAATTCCTTATATTTTAATCGTAAAGAAGTTTCTGTTCAAATATTGTTATGATCAGCAAGAATATTTACGCATATTATTACAATGTGAATAGAATACTGTAAATTTGAAAAAAAAAGCATTACAACTTTGTAAATGGAAACAAAATCACATTAAATGCAAGACAAGTTTTGCAAAAACAGAAAAAAGGTTAATATAATTTAGGAAGCAATTTTTATCTTCCTCCAGTGGGTATGGGGGGAAGCACAGGTTTGATATTAGCTCCCAATTGAAGGGATGACTCTTCTTCTGTGCCCAGCCAATTGTCTACATCTTGTGGTACTCGAGGGGCCAAAGGTGTGGAGGACCGGGACGATTCCTGTTTTGATTTTAACGACTCCAGAGCATCGCTGAGGGCAGTTAAGTCCAAAGGGTGGTTTCCCATTGGGTCATTACTCTTCTTGAAGGGTTCTTTAGGTGCTTTAACTGATTCTTCGTCTGAAAATCTTCGAGCTGATGAAAGACCAGAAAAACCGCTGCTGGTTCCACTAGATAAATTGGAACTGTCAGGAGTGGAAGAAGTTTTAGTGTCATTCGATGCTCCTTTAACTTGCTGAACAAATCTTTCATCTGTTCGTTGAGTGTTTAAATTGGGGTAAACCACTGGGGCAAATGATGGGTCTTGACACATTGAAGTAGCTTGGGCCATGGGGCTGCCTTCTAAGAGTCCGGGAGCAGTCATGGGGACCATAGGCCTTCGAAATATTTCATCGTAAACACTTGGGGAGTACCCCTCAATCGCTTCTTTGGCAGCATCCAGTCGCCGTTTATAGGAAGCTTCTTCAACCGGTGTTTTGCGTGACTCCAGTTTTCCTCTATTGTGAGCAGAAGCTATATCATTTGTAGTTGCCGACTCTCCTTGGTATGACGGTCGAGACCACGTCCGCCTCAGGGTAGCAGATGCAGTAGTGTGGTGTGTACTAGTCTCTTCCTTATTTTCAGTGGTAGACAATCTAGGTAGTTCTTCAGGGACGGCTGTATCGCTAGCAGCTAGGTCACTTGTGCCCAAATAATCCATAACTAATTGTCTCAGTCGATCGTAGGCTTCGGCTAGCTTGTTATTATTGATCACCATATCAAAAAAACCCGGATGTTCTTGATTGACTTGCTTGTACAGAGCATTTTGATGCTGAATAATGTGCTCCATTTGCTGCTGTGTATAAACTCCCCTTTCTACCATTCGTGATTTGTGGACTTCAGCAGAGGTGGGAATGATTAGCACATAGCGAGGCTCAAAGTAAGTGTTTTTTAATGTTCTAATGCCGTTGATTTCCATGTGCACAACGCAAGCCAGACCTTCTTTAGCTACACTTTCAACTGCTTCCAAAGTCAAGCCATACAAGCACCCATTGTGTTTAAAAGTCTGAATGAAAGAGCCTTGTCTTACCAAAGATTGAAACTGATCTGGGGTCACAAAATGATAATCTTTTGCGTCTTGTTCGCCAGGGTAAGGCACTCGTGTAGCGTGTGAAACTCCTAATCCAAAATAGTCTGGAAATTCTTGAGCTAGCCTGTGAGCAAGTTCCCGTTTTCCACTAGCTTGAGGGCCGGTGAGGACCAACATGGGGTATGGCATCTCAATGCTTGGTAAAGTGCTTTCGTATATTTTGCTAGGTTGCAAGAAGCGATATACAGTGTGTGTTATGTGGTCCAAAGCTGCTTGTACTTCGGGTGGAGGTTCAAAAAGATTGATAGCTGCCACTTTTTCCTCAACAGATATTGGAACCTGATCCAGCTCTTTGAGATGTTGCATTCCAAAAATTACGCTCTTTCTATACTCCTCTACGTCCACAACTGGATTGTTTACGAAATTAAGCACTCGCAAGCTTTTAATGAAAGCAAGATGATGCATCTCTTCCAAATCAGAGATCTGGTTGTCCGACATATTGAGGCTGTATAGCTGATGCTTAGCAGTGAAGCCACTCAAGCCAAAGATATTGTTTCCAGAAAAGTCCACTTCTTGTAAGAGAGTAACTGACTCAAGATTTTCAATTTGAGTAAGTTTATTGCAGCTTAATGACAATCTACGCAACCTCAAGTCATCAAGGCCCTCGATCTTATCAATATTGTTGTTTGAAAGAGTGAGAATCATCAATGACTGACAAGCAGAAAGGCCGGCAATTTGAGAAATGCCGTTGTGGTCGAGATTAAGTTTAACTAAATGCTTAAATGCAGACAAATCAGGCATATCATCGATCTTGTTGTGTGAAAAATTTGCCTGTCGCAAACTAATCGGAGGAGTAAAATCAAATAATGTCTCAAGTTCATTATGAGATGCATCAAGCTCAACAAGATATTTCATGCTTCCCAAAGCAGCTAAGGTTTTTAGTTTATTGTATGACAAGTCAATTTTTTGTAAGTGAATAAATGAATGTAAAACCGAAATATCTTGAAAATCATAGCCAGAAAGAGACAAATTAAGATATACCAGCTGAGTACCATTTGCAGATGTGCCTATGTTGGACAAAGCTGTAGTTACAGCTTCTTCCGTAAGAATTCCTAATCTAGCAATCTCAGTTTGTTCTTCATCAGCGACAGAAGAATCATCATCAGGTATGAAGAGTGTGTCAGCACCTTCCAATGTACCTAAAAGTTGATTTGGGTCCAATAATGCTGACTCGCTCTTGACCAATTTTTGGGAATCAATCACCACAACTGGGGGAGGTTCAACTGGAGCAGCAGGAGGTTCTTCTTCAGACTTTCTAAGAGTCGGACTTGAAGACTTTTTTCCTTTTTTGCCTTTCATACTTCAAGACTTTTACACACAGCAATACTATGGCAGTAATTCTATCCCACCCTGAATAAAGAATATGCATTTTTACTTATACAAACATACCAGGGGGCAATGTTCTGTATAGGCCGTATACAATGTTATACTATGGATTCACCATTGCAATCGTCTATACTGACGGCCAACTGTACATCTTCCCCTATCACAGATTACTTATAAATTCAAAGTGAAATAACATTAGCAATTGATTCAACAGATTGGCAGAGCAACTGAATAGCAATAATATAGGTACCGGTACCAGTATACAAGGATAGAACCAAAAACCTAATGGGACTGTATAGAGTCATATGGGACCGTATAGACAGTAGGCACTGTATGCTTTCATACAGTCCCATCCGGTTCCATATGGTCCCAAACAGTTTTTAGTGCTACCAGCATACAATAATACCTTTTTAATTATTTATTTGATTTAATCTGCTAAATAAATGAAGAACTTTTGTGGAAACTGTGGGGTTTGAATCTGCTTTACTTACAGAAAAACATCATAAGTGTAACCTATGCATGACTAAAAAGCAAATGATTTTGGGACAATCTCAAAGTTATCTGGCGACAACTTGCGACATGAAAAAGAAAAGCCAAAAAATAGTCTATCAACTGGTATTACAGGACAAAGGGTAACGTACTGGGTCAGCCATCAGCATAGAGACACAATTAGGACATCATAGCATTATACTCGATTTCTTTACAAGCAAAATTACTTTTTAACTTGCACAATACGTAAGGACTTATAAGCAAATGTCAGTTTGCCAGACTATCGGTAACACAATCACGCAACCTTTTTTTAGAACCATACAAGTTAGTATACTGGTAAGCTCATATCCTAGTCTGAAGCAATACCGTCATACTACAAACCAATTCATCTTATCAAAACTATGAACCAGAATTATACATAGATAAATTAGAAATTTAGATTACTTAAAAAATGTTCAAAAGGCAAAAATCTTTGTGGAATTACTTGCAGTTTATGCGACACCCATTCAGCCTACTGCAATAGAGCAATTGAGAGACCAGTAGGCCTACATTCTATCATAACTTGGCTGCTAGACTATTGTATTTAGATGTTCAGTTGCATATTTATCCTCCTATTACGAGAGAGCAATCAAAGAGCTATAACGAGCTTGCTGAGTTGCCAGCCACCTGTCTAACACACCAAGATGGGGGAATCTCATTAAGTGCCTTTACCAACAGCACAACAATACTATGGCAGTAGCAGTGACCATGCTTCTTAGGTGCAGTGACCATGCTTCTTAGGTGCAGTGACCATGCTTCTTTTAGTTTTTAAATTTATTGTAGGGTTGTATATTGCATGCTTTAACGGTTCGCGTTTTGTCGCTGTTACCTTTTTTTCGGCCGAATGTCGTGATATGCGTTGTTTCTATGTACTTTGATGGTCGTTGAATAAAACACACTACTACTACTACTACTACAACAAGTAAACTCGCTAGCTTGTTTTCCACACTCTCCCTTTAATGCTGAGCATCAAGTAGGGAAGCTGTTAATACCAATTTACATTCATTGGTTTGACCAAACTCGGAATCAAACCAAACTCTACAGCTCCAGAGGTGGACGCTCCTACCACTTGGACATCAGAGCTGTTGACTACGTCTGTAATCTATGAGTCACTTTAACTGCTTAACTTCCCCCAACACTAAATGATGATATGCATCACTATCGGTACAATAATGAAATCAACTCAGAACACCTACCAGTAACAGCATTTATAATGAAATGCTGGAACCAAATAAACAGTGATGGGCACGAAAAACCTTTCTGAACTAGGCTAAAGCAATAACAATAATTTCAAAAAGTCCTGGGCGATACCAATAAATCTCAATTTTTTAAAGCAACATCGGTAATCAATAAATCATTGCCAATAAATTTTTCCAATGAATATTGCAATAAATTTTCAATGTGTTTGACGAAGTTTTTTTTTTGTAAGTCACACTGCAAAAATATTGTTCTAGATTTTTCAGGGAAAGAGAGCAGTTCACAGACTTTGCCATGGCATTGAGTAAAACGAAGAGAGATTTTCTTAGGTTGCAGCAAGACTTTATGGACTCTGTGTATTTTATTCATAGCGCCAACTCACTAACTTTGAACACTGGGTGCATAAAGAATCAATTATCGCAACAATTTATCAGCAATAACAAAATATATTATGGTACTTAACAGTTAAGCAATATTACTAATTGATAAACCAAAACTATTTTGATCGATAACGATAATAAATGGCAGTGTCTATTTTGCCGTTAACGGCATACTGTAATAGCTTTTAGGTCTATTTTGCCACAGCTACATAACCCCATGTCACACAAATATTACATCTTATTCTATTCTACTGTCTTCACAAACCCAATTATTAACCCCAGGTCACACAAATCCGAATGGAACTGAAGCAACCCTAACCGAAGCCACCAAAGCGAAACAAACAAAAACCACGATGAGAATCAAACCCAAAACTTATGCAGTGCTTCCCATTATATGCTGCGCTCTATCCACTGAGCTACCGAGAAGTCGTGGCAATCCAGCACAAAATGGCGCTTAAAAACTCATGACGTCACTTACGGCAAAATAGACCTAAAAGCTATTTTGCCGTCAATGGCAAAATAGATCTAAAAGCTATTTTGCCATCAACGGCAAAATAGACCCTAGGCTACCATAATAAATTAGCCTATGGAAGTGTCTAGAGGACCAGCTCACGATTTTCATTATCAAAACCCTGCTGCACTGGACTGCTTGTTTGTTTCTTTACATGACGTTGGTGTCACGCTGGTATGACGTTATGAGCAGTAACTTGTAACATTGAATAAGGGGTATTAGAGTACAGTTGTTAGGGGGGGGGGGGGGGGGAGAGATTGAGATAGGGTTAGAAACCTAAAGTTAATGTAACTAAGAGGTTGGCGAGTACAAAGAGCAATTTTTAAAGAAAATGGCCGCCGGTCCTCTAGACACTGCCATAAATCATCCTGATGCCAAGATACAGTGATAATTGCCCATCTCTGGGAATAAAGCATTTTAACCTACACCTGTACACTGTTACAAGCTTAGGCTATCTAGCACTTTTACCACCATTTTTTGCAAAAACTTAATAACAAAAACATGTCATTTATTGATTTAACAAAACCTTTGACTTTGGAGCTACGCTACCGGTAGCTCCTTTGTTTTAGGTGGCAAATATGTACTCTTTTCAGTTCTCACCATAGTGCACAGTGCAACACCAAACTTAAAGCGGCATCGCTATTGCCATAACAACACTTTCACGCCACCAAACGTTCGCGAAATTTTACGCTTTCTAGATGAATGCTTTTTTCAAATCGTAGAAGGAAAAAGTAGATAAATGCAAGGGATCGACAGCTTCAAATATTGCTCCGGTTTAGGTACAACGAAATTTATTTTTAACGGATCGACTCTGGTTTGGGTATAATTATTTCATTAATCTTGGGTTTAAATCTGCGTCTATTTAATTATATAGATTATTGTACTTCGGTTCCGACTTCAGGTTCAAAATCAATCAATCCAATCAATCAAAGTTTTATTTCCGCAACACGCACAATCATTAACAATTTACAACAAATATTGGCATAATAACGGAAAAAGGCACATGCAGCAAATCGAGTAAGCGTTGAAGCATGCCAGTCGAAAGCTGACTTGGCATGGCTGCATGACCTTAACAGTCAAGATATAGGCTACTTCGTAAACAGGAAATTACAAACAACACATCAAACGAATTACAAAACAATCAACTATAAAAAAAAAAGATGAGTAGCATGGCAGGCCTAGTAGTGATAAGAACAATGGAGTAGCTTTGTGACCCCTGCTAAGGGAGGCTAACAGGTTCTAAACCTTGCCCAAGGGTTACCTGGAGGGAGTTGTGATTGGGTACCCTCATTCATCCACCCTTGCTAGTTAGCAAGTTAACAACCGAATGTAGTTTTTACTCATAACCAGGAGTTGAATCGCAATATTTATTTTTTCTTTTTTTCATTAGCCTATTAATTTTTTACTATGATATTAAGTGGCGGTGACTGCGGTTTGAGAACAAATAAACATACGGATGATTTTTGAAGATTTAACATAGCGTAAATGAAGAGTCGTAATGAGGCAATTAACAGTCTCCTCGAAGTAAAACACTGAAAATTTTTCCTTTTGCTTCATTGTGGTTGGTAATGTAGTTGGTCAGAAGGTTTCTGTGCTAGGCCCAGTCTCCGAAGAATTTTCACTTAACGTCTTGAGCTTTCTCTAAGGATATCTGCCACAAAAATGCACAGCAGCACCACAGCAGATTAACTCATAAGAAATAGAATAATCAAACAACTGTGAAGCTAATCGATCAAGTTTGCATCTACTTTGTCAGTCTATGTTTAAAAAATGGGTTTTAACTTGGTCAGAGAAAGATTTTAAACTTTTACACTCTTTAATCGCGTTTGGTAATTTACTCCATAATTTAGGCCCGCAAAATTTTATTGATTGTTGGCATAAAGTTAATCTGTACGCCGGAGAAATATGTAGACTATTACTTCTGGTAGACATTCGACTGGATTTTAATTCAAATAAGTTCTGTAATGCGACTGGATTACTTTTTTTTACAGTTTTATACATGAATATAGCTATTTCAACTTGATAAATTTGTTTGATAGTTAGAAGGCCATTTTGTTTCATCACTTTTTTGACACTTTCACGTCTTTTTAAGCCAAATACTAATCTGATAAATTTATTACATATGCGCTGTGATTGTTAAATTCTAGTTTCGTTTCCAAAACACCAATTACTTATACAATAGCGGACATGGCTGAGTAGAAACGAGTGATAAAGACTAAACATGGCTTTAGATCAGAGGTGACGAACATGCGGCCCGCGAAAGAATTTCCTGCGGCCCGCGAACATTTTGGCGAGACCAGCACTTTTAAACATTTTTTTCCCGTCTAATCTTTGCGATGCGATATCAAAAGCTGAGCCCCTGATTTAATCAAGCGCGTATCACACAGTAATTATATAAACGCTCAAAACAAGTCATCTGTTTCAGGATTCAGCAGTTCATCCATTGTTATGAAATAATAATAACATAACTCGAGTCCGTTGCAGCTTCAGCAATCAGCATAGTGCACCAGTTTACGGGTAACTATTCGAGTGAGAGCTTAGCTTGCCTTACAGTAGTACGAATTATGTGAGTTTGCGGAAAAGAATTGGTGAGGTGGCAGTACTATTTATCATATGCAAATTTTACTGCTTTCTTAAGGTATTAGTTATTCTTTTTTTAATCTATATTTAATTAGCCGCTTGTCTTCAGCGAAAAAACGAAATATTGTAGATGAAAAAAGAGTATTTCAAAAAGATTGGACCGATATCCGATATGTTTATGACCAGGAGCGTATTCAGAGGGGGGGCATTGTGCCATCCTTCCCCCTTTTTGACTCTGCCTTTTAGTAAAAAAAGAACAAAACTAATGGTGCCAAGTGACTGAAACATGCCAAACTCTTTTGATGGTTTCTGTAGCTTATGGCCAGTGGCTAATCCAAGGGTTAGAATGAGAGGTATGCATCCTCCCACCAGCCATTTTCAAAATAGTTTTTGATGTATACAATTTTTCCATAACTTCGAACCTCTTCGAGAGCGATAAGCCTTACACCTTGAGCACGCATAATCGAAAATGTGCGCGCCAAATGCATCATATTTGGCAAAGCACTCAGAATCAGGGTCAAAAAATTTAAACAAAATTTGCCTGAGAATTATTCAGAAAGCACTACAAATAGCCATTACAGCATGTAAATTTACAAAAATTTTCCGAGAGAGCATGCCACCGGACCCTCCAAGAGCTTTTCTTGTTTCTCAATCATTTTCAAATTTGTTCTGCCGAAAAAAAAAACGCTTTAAAGAAATATGGAAATTGTGGCTTCCCCCTTTGAAAATTTCTCGCTACGCCACTGTTTATGACTAAAAAGTTATGCGGCCCGCTTGCTTATTGGTAAGTAACAAAGTGGCCCGCGACCGCAAATAGGTTCGACACCCCTGCTTTAGATGATAAATATGAGCGGATGCGCATAACAGCACCAAGAGCAGCTCTCATTTTTTGCTTTATCATATCCATATGGTACTTCCAAGACAAATTTTCATTTATTATCACCCCCAAGAATCGTGTTGAAGACACTTTTTCAACCTTGTTATTTCTTAATTTCGGTTGAAAACTTGTTGTGGTTTTAACTGACCGAGATTTTGGAGTTTGGAAAATTATATAATTAGTTTTGTTAGCATTTATGGACAGTTATCTATGTTTTCAAGTTCTCTGTTTCCTTTTTCATAAAGCGCTTGCAAGTGTTTATCAACAATGAAAACATTGGTATCGTCTGCAAAAGATATATTTGTGCTAAACCGCAATCAATTTTTGAAGTCGTTTACATAGATGACAAAAAGTAAAGGGGCAAGAATTGAGCCTTGCGGCACGGAGCAGAAGGTATTTCTCTGGTTCGAAGAAATAACACCAGCGTATTCAAGAATTTGAGAGCGATTGGAGAGATAACTTTCAAACCAATTTAATGATACTCCTCTTACACCGTAATTTTTAAGTTTATGCAGTAAAATTGAATGGTCAATTGTATCAAATGCTTTTGATATATCAAGAAAGATTCCAAGTACTAGCTGTTTTCTTTCAAAAGCATCAACTATGTTACTGATGAGCAAAGTTGTTGCGTGATTAGTTGAATGCTTATGCCGAAATCCAAACTGCTGTTGCGAGATATCATTATTTATGTTAATAAACAAATGCAATCTAGTGTAAACAATTTTTTCGAGAATCTTCGACAGGGACGAAAGTAAACTAATCGGTTTGTAATTTAAAACGTTTTTAGGATTTCCTTTTTTGAATACTGGTATGACCTTGGCCTTTTTAAACTCAGAAATAAATTTTCCTTGACCCAAGGACTGATTGAATATGTAGGTCAGGGCATTAAGTGCATTATCTGGAAGATATCTCAGAACGATTGGAGGTATATGGTCAACTCCAGCACTCAGCTTAGGTTTAAGTGCAGATATCAATCTTTTCACTTCGACTATATTTGTAGGGGTGAAAAACATTGAGGATAGATTTGACGGAGGTAAATAATCAGTAAATTTAGTTGGAGATAGGGGTAGCTTATCATTTAGTTTTTCAGCTATTGTAGAAAAATGATCATTAAAACAGTTAGCAATTTCAACAGGTTTATTGATGATAGTATTATTATAGCTGATGGAAGTTGAGCTAAACTTATTGCGAACTTTACCCAAGAGGTTTTTCATCATTTGCCAACTTTTTCGAGTGTTCTTTTGATGCTTTTGAAATTAATTTTGCATGTGCTTTTTCTTTTTTTGTTTGATCATGTGGAAATAATAATTTCTAAGTTTATGATATTTATCTTTGGAGATTGAAGTTTTCTTTTTGAGATAGATTTTGTAGAGTCTGTCCTTTTTGCGCGAGAGAAGTAGCAGTTCACGATCGTACCATACACAACGTTGAAGATTTTTTCTTTGTCTTTTTTTTCTTTTAAAACAACTCAAAAGTAGGGGGTTAATTTCTCTTAAGAATTCTTTGAAGCTATCGTCAGGGTTAGGCATATCGTACACTTCTTCAAAGTCCTTAGTTTTGAGCATTTCATAAAATCTTTTGAGGTTAAGTTCACTAAAGCACCATTCTTCATTTTCTATTTTTAATAAGGGTGTACCAATACTAGAAACCTGAATTATGGGTAGATGGTCAGCTGTTTCATGAGCAAGAATGGCACTGTTTATTTGGGCCCCGATAACATTTGTCCAAATAGGGTCGATAGAAGAGCATTTATTTTTTGTTATACGAGTTGGCTTATCAATCAGAGGGTAATAATTATAATCAAACGTTTGTCTCCACATAGTTTTCAGTATTATTATTCTTTATGTCCAGTAAGTCAATATTGAAGTCGCCCATGATGAAACATTTGTTTTTTGATTTGTTCAAGATTGTCAAAGCATTTTGAAGTTGACTAAAAAATTTTGAGAAGGCATCTTTAGAATGCTGAGGTGATCTATAAATTGTTCCGCAAGTTATCTCTTTGTTCATAAACTGAATATTTATAAAAATTGATTCAAAAATTTTTTCATTCATTATAGTTAAGTCATTACAGACATGAAAGTTCAAATTATTTTTGACATACAGTCCGACTCCTCCTCCTTTTTGTAGCATTCTTCCAATAGATACAAAAGTATATCCTGTTAAGCATTTGTACTGTCCAAAAGAATCAGGCTGTTCCCAAGTTTCATTTATCCCAATTACGTCAGGTTTATGATCTAGTGAAGCTACCAATCCTTCTATTTTAGAGAAATTGGTTGGATTCACTATAGAACGAGCATTTATACAAAGGGTTGAGAATCTATAATTATTGTTTATATTTTCTCCTGGGTTTTCTAAAAATTCATTTACTTCTTTTGCAGTATACACTTCTTTTATCATGTTATCACTAATTTCCTCATCATTATTAAAATCTATATCACAATTAGTTAGTTGACCAGATTCAGTAAATATTTCATTAAGCAGTGATGCATTAATCTCAAAACCAAAGAAAAATTCTTCCATGAGTTCCTCATCGGAGAGAAAATGAAAGGGAAAAACTTCTGTTGCACAGTTCTGGCAGGTATAGTTGTTGTTAGAGATAAAAGTGTACTCATTCATTGACAAATCACTTGCAAGGCATTTATGGTGAGAAGTTAAATAGCAAAGGCTACACGTTGTATATCTCTGTTTACTAGTTACAATTTTTTTGCAATGATAACAATTGGACTTAAAACCACTAGGCATGCAGCTTGTACACAAAAACAAAATATACAATTAAAACAACTTAAAAGTGTAAAAAAAAAGGCTAAGCCTTATTGGCAAAAGATGAAGAATGGTAGTACCAGTGTTGCTAGTACGTTTAAGTAAAAAAGGGTTTGTATATTCAATTAGCATCAGTCATTTTTCACTTTTAATATCAAATGTAAAAAATTATACTTAAAAGTTGGCTAAAAATTTGTTGCAGATGCTAAATTTCTCACTGTACATAGACTAAGGCTGTGGCAGAAATCTATTAAACTACATCAACTTTTTAATTTCAACAATATCATTGACACTGTGAATTATTTGTTTTTTTCCAGCTGCAAATGCAAAAATGTTACCGTGAAAAGGCCAAACCGATTTAAAGCCAAATACTTCCCTGGCAGCATCCAAAAGTTGCAGTCTCCGCCTGGTGAGCGACTCTGTAATCACCATACGCTTCCCCTTCATCAGTTTTTTTTTGGAATATACATAATTTCTTTGACTGCGGCGTAGGAATTTGACAATCACTGGGCAGCCATTGTTATTCTTCGAAGGAAGCGGATGGGCGACGTCAATGTCGCTCACCTGCAAAGGTGGGTTTAACTGTAAATTTTGATTTAATATATTGCAAGCATATTTTTCGTGTTCCAAATACTCCCCCCTATTTGGGACTTCTTCGCATCGGTGAACAATTAGACAGTTGGATCTGCCATATTGCTCAAGATCATCTAGTTTCCTCTCTTGTTCTTCAATTCTGTTGTGGAGTCGGTCAACTATTTTCTGTAAATTGTTGTATGCTGTTCTCATTTCTGCCAGTTCCACTCCCTGCTCTTTTCGATCTACAACAACAGCATCAGCAGCAACGGCAGCACTGGCAGCAGGCCCACTGCTACTAATTTCAGCATCAGGCCTGCTACCAGTGCTGGCATATTCAGCCTCATACTTAGCCAATCTGCTTCCAAATGCTTGCATTTCCTCAGTAATTTTCTTGGTGAAGTCTTCCATCTTTCCTTTTGTTTATGATCAAGAGTCAGAATGAACCACAGTTACGGTAAGAATTTGAGTTAAAAATTTAGCAGCCGTCAAGTTTTTTTTTTTATGAAGAAGTTAGCCTAATTTAAACACTATTTTACACAATTTTATGGCCTAGTTTTTAAAATACCCTATTCCATTCACCTTATTCAAATAGAATAAAATATAAATAAATAAATAAGCGGTTACCTTTAATGAGGGTTTTCAGTTCATGTTGCGGTTCGGTTCGACGCCGTGAATTAAAGAGACGAAAATTTTCTGAAGAATTTTTAGTTTCTCATTTGTTCGTTTTAAAAAGTTAAAAACTTTTTAAGACAACCAGGGCTGCATATCTTCAGTTTTTTGGTATTATGATCTCCAGCTTTTTGATTTTTAATAGCAGTTTTTAGATTAGCTTTTTCGCATTAATTGTTCGTTTAAGCTGGCCAAAATTTGGATAAGGTTAGAAAAATGCAACAGTTCAAAAGTTTAGGCAAAGTGGTTTTAATGGTAATTTGGCTACGATATTATATCGTACCTTGCCTGACAAAATTTTAAAGATTTTCGAAAAGGGTAGCTCGCCAGAGAGCGCTCTTAGTTCAGCAGAATGTCATCCTGGGAGAACGGCTACTGTTTGCAGACGACTCGCGAATTTCCTGTTTATGGTAACTAATGCTCTCTTGTTACACGTTTCGTCATTATTGTTATCGCGAATAGAATCTTGCAGCGAGAACGAACATCCCATTTGTGAAAACATTAGATCAAGTAGCCTTGAGTTCAACTCGTTGTTAGTTTAGATTCTTGGCATAGCCAAGGTGTGCTAAGAGATATGTATATAGGCCAGGTATTGTTACTAAATTATAGGTCAGTTTGCACTATTGTAGCACAACTAAGTAGCTGCAGGATGTTCTGATGTTAGAGTAAATATGAAATGAAAATAAATAAACGTGGCTAATTTAATCAGAAAAAAGCTGTGAGGGGGTTGGTACCCAATAAGCCTATATCTGATACCGGTACTCAAGATAGAATTTGAAATCAAAATTAATCCAGTAATTTTTTTCGAACTTTTGTAGCCAAACCCGGAACCGGTTTTGAAATCTATTTCCAGTTCAACAAATCAAAAACCAAACCGTCCTGTTCACTAAAACAGTTACTAAAAGCATACATTTACAATAAAAAAATCAAATCTTCATTATACTCGCGGAAATACGCCGAAGCGCCCATCGAGTGGCGGCGTCCATCTTCGCGGTTTAGCGCTGGACAACACAGCTCCGAAGAAACGTCGCAACGGTGACGACACTGTGCCGATTTGACCCATTCGGGAATCAAACCCATGACCTCCCACACCGATGGCGTGCGCTTAACAAACAAATGAGCTAATCGACCGGTTGTGCAATTTTAATAACAAATTTAATTTTGTCCCAAGAATACCAAGGTCAAAAAAATATTTTTTAATCGCCGCTGCCATTATTTGTAACCTTTACCAGGGGCCTGCCCAGAGATTTGAAAAGTAGGGGGGGGGGGGCGCAATTTCCTGTTTCGGTTTCCAGCGAAAATATCGATGCAAACCAAAAAAAGGTCCTCACGTCTTTCGACGTCCAATTTACACCCCAAAATCAAGTGAAGACCAAGAAAAAAGGTCATCGCGTCCTCAGATGTCCTGTTTCCACCGCTCCGCTGACTGGTAATATATATCAGCTTATATTTCAGAGAGGGGGGGGGCGGATCTAGCGGACCCTCCTTGGTACGCCCTGTCTTTACATTAGTGAAAATCTGGTATTACTAGCTAATTTGAGTCAAATTTCAATTAAAAATGTTTCAAATGATGTAAAACATTCTGCAAGAGGAAATAAGATGACGAACATTTCGACAAATCAATAGAATGCTGTTGCTGTGTTTGCCTACAGCTGCTGTTGCTTAACCACGCTTGGACTATTCTTAATTGATTGTAGTTGTAGAATTTCAAAGGCAGCATGTAATGAGATAAGAAAAATGGACAGAGTTATATTACTGACACCAATTGGATATGCTTAGATCTTCTGTTAGAATAACAATTAAAAACAAAAGGAATAACTTTAGTTATTTTCAAATCATTGAACAGAAAATTCAACAATAACGAGGTACCCGGAGATACCCGAAACCAGTGGCGTAACTTGGCCTTTTTTAGGGTGCAAATGCTCACGGTCATTTTCCAGGTGTGCAGGAGCGTAACCAAGGAGGCGCGGCTTTTTTTGTTCTTCACTTGACTTTGGGCGGAAAAGTAGGCATCTGCGGACGTGATGACCTTTTTTTGTTTTTTGCTCTTGAGCGGAAAACGGATGTGATGACCTTCAAAGAACCGGTCCTCCTTTTGCGCAGTGAAAACATATCCGGCCCTGCTGACATGGCTTTAAATTGTGGCCCCCCTTTCAAATTCCTTGGCACACCCCTGTTGGGCAATGCTCATATTCTCAGCTAATCCTAGTTACGCCCCTGCCCGAAACACATGTTGAATGCGATCGGCTCCTGCCGTGCATGGAATTCCTCAGGCAGGATCTGTCACCTGCGCGCGGTATACTGCTAGGTCATGTCCTTGATTATTGTTCATTAACTATTCAGTTTAGCAGTAGTCTCGACTGTCAGAAAATAGAACTTTTTTTATCGTCAGCTAAAGCAATTACATTTACTCGAGTCCCCTAAAGTTCGGCTTTAGTGACTTGCGTCTGCACGCTTATTGCTGAATGGTGATTTCGTTTGTATGACTTTTACGTAATAAAGCTTGCTAACTAGTTATCAAACTAAAATTGATTTCCTAGATCAACTTGTTTTAGATTCCGCGTTAATTTTTACTACATTATGCAAGACATAGACGGGGAGACAACTGCCTACATAATCATTGAAGTTTTAATAGCATTTTTGTCAATCTCGGGAAATGGTTTGGTGTGTTATGTCGTCATGAATAATCGCTCAATGCGGAAAAAGGTGAATCAATCAACTAAAATTAATGGGAAAAGTTCTAAGCGTGTTAAAAATACCTCTTCAGCGTTTAACGGGGAAAGGAGTAATCAGACTTTTTTATGAATAAAGGAAATATTTTCCACTGTAGGCTTGCAAACGTAAAACAAAACCCTCAACACCGTCCTATCTTGAACCTTCGAAAATACGAATGATAATTTTGAGTTCCACTCACTATTATTCTATATTTACAAAACAACTACTGGTACCTATGTATATGGACACTGGACAAGTGTTTTTTTGGACTAATAACCCATGGTTAGTTCATGGGCAAGTCCAATCTGATCACCGTTACGTGAAATCCCCATTGACAGGAGCTCTTTAGCGTTCGCCGTTCGTACACTATATTTGTTGCCTGCTTAGACCCGAAGTTGGCAAATGGCTCCCCAAATTTACTGTATAACATGAAACAGTATTTATTGCTAGTTAACATTTTTTTTGTATTCTGCAGCCTATGTATATGTTCTTGACATCTCTGGCTCTCGCTGATATTTTTGTTGGAGCTGTGGCGATTCCATTCGCAATTCTTACGAAGTTGGGGCTTCCCCATAACGCTCCATATCTTTGCATAGCGATGCTGACTTTCATAATTATTCCCACTCAAATTTCCATCTTCAATTTAATGACAGTTTCAATTGAAAGGCAAGTATTCATATGAAAGTGCATTTACTAAAACGCCACTTGGCAACGCGACTACACGAACACGATAAAAAGATTGTCGCGGCCGCATTGTTGCTTGCTGCGGATTGATCGGACCTTAATGCGGTATTTATCCGTTTATTGAAGGTATATTGAACGATGACATGGAGGTATTATGTGAAACGATACATAACGTTATTTGTTATGTTGTACTTTAAAAAATGGAAATTCAACTTCTGTAAATACTGTATGTGTAAAAATTGTCAAAGCTGTAAAACCATGATCAGAAGTTTATTTGCCACAGTGTCTCTAGTAAGCTTTCACATCAAATCGTCTCACAAAACCAAGGAGTTGAACCGAACCCAAACCGCGAACCGGTAAAAACCGCTTTTTTTGGTGAACCCGAACCGAACCTGAATCGTTTAAATTTGAGATCATTGAACCTGAACCGAACCCGAACCTTTAATATTTCAAATGTGTGAATGTGAACCGAACCCGAACCTTTAAATTTTGGTGCAACTGAACCTGAACCAAACCTGAAGCCAAATTTTTGAAAAGTCTTGAACCTGAACCGGTACTGAACCGTTAAAAATTAAATTTCTTGAACCTAAACCGGAGCGATATTTTAAACGGTTCGACTCCCTGCACAAAACATAGCACAACGCGACGTGCTATAATTTTATACTAATTTTTTATCAAGTAACGCGTTTGCACGGTCGCAATTCTTTCCAAAAATAACTCCCAAAAATTAATCGGTCAGTACACCTAGTCACAGTCCGTCAATTTTCTAAATCTCAAGTATTTTTTAGGTATATTGCCATACGCTATCCTCGAGTTCATTTCAGCAAATTGACACAACGACCCGCGTTGTATCTCATAATATGTACATGGATAGTTTCTGTTTTGTTGGGTTTTATACCTATGGGCTGGAATAATATTAAATCTGCAATTCCAGCTAATCAAAATGGTGAGTGAACTTTCAGTAGAGAATTGATTTGTCGTGATGCGCAGCAGTGGGGCAGCGAGCAATTTTTAAAAGAAGGGGAAAAACTGCAAAAGCCAAAAGACTCAGCATTTTTCAGTCACTTACCAACATTTGTGCTTTTTTTACTGAGGCCAAGTTAAAAATGGGGGGCTTTGGCACAATGGCCAGTTGACCACCCCCAAAATACAGTACTGATACCCAGGTTAAATTGGATGCCAGAAACATGTTAATGAAAAGGTTCTTTCTTCGGAAAATGAATCTGAATTTGTTCTAAATTACCGGAAGCCATATGCATAGAAGATTGATTGCAACAAAAAGCCTTTAGCATATTTAAATTAACAAAGCTATGACAATTACTTCACTGGACTAACGGTATGAGCCAGGAAACACTCTTTCGCTCTGGTTGAATTCAATGTTTTTTTTTTATTAGCTGCACCAACCTCGATATACGCGTTACGCGACATGTGAAAATGCTCAGCGATAATCGCAATCGTTGTCACAAAAGATGAAACTGCAACGGAAAATTAACGGGTATATAGGACGCCTTATTTTACCATCAGAGGTTTAGTGGGGCGGATTGGGGCTCTGCCTAATTTCTTTAGAGACGGGAGTGGGACATAGAATAAACCGGTCAACATGCAACAAAAGGGGAAAGCAACCTCAAAAAAAATTGAATATTGTTTTTGAAAAGAGTTGTAAGGGCAGAGTACCGCCATAAAAGGCAATAACAAAAGATTTGCTTGCTTATTTCAGGCTAACATAATTATGAAGATTGCAAATTCTGTATGATGTCGCCTACCAGTTGCCACAAACCGCAAGCGTTATAGTGTAGTTAATCACATGATATTACCAGTTGGCTATCAGCACACAGTTGTTCTTTCGCTCTCTTCATCAAACGTTTGACAAAGCGTTGGGTATTTTACAAAATCAATAGCAATTGTTTTACAGATAACACATCAAAAACAAATACGTCTTTTTCAAGCAATCCGCAAGTGGAATGCCAGTTCGTTGAGGTACAAAACTTGAAAATAGCTTCTGCGTCAACAATAGCTATAAACTATTTTTAGTTTCAAATAGCAACTAACTCATTGTGTATAGTGGCATGCAACAACGTCCAATCGGTACTAAAAGGACAGTGAATTTGCATATTAAAAATTAAGTCTCATTGCCATTTATTCAATTTATTCTTTTTTGTTGCCGGTATAAAAAATTTAACTTACATTTTTTTAATTGGATCAAAATTTTACCTCATTTTTAGTCTCACGCAACTTGGGGTTATTGTGTGGAATGTCACTTTTACGGAATGAACAGCGAAAAATAAATAAATGGGGATATTTTCATTATGGAATATCAAGCTCAGCAGCGCTTAGGTAGATTGCAAGTAAGCTTGTGCTCTTCGAGTCAGCAGCCACCCGAATGTGTCACATGCCAAACGCTATGGAGCCGATAATCGAACCCGGCACGAAGTATGTGTGACACGCACGATATCTCTTGTGCCATGACGCTGACCAAAGATTTTTTGACCTTGGTTTTGACAAGCACATCAATCAATTGTATTTGGTTACGACCTGAAATACGATGCTTAACTGCAATAATCTATGCTTAAAACTTAAATAGGCCGATTCTTACAAGCAGCAAAATTACAGAATCAAAATCAGCATTAATAGGCTACGGTTCAGCTGGTAGATCGAATTCTCGGAATGGGAAGATAATAATGCATCATTAATTTTTTTATCGTGTACCAGTCAAGAGGTCATTTACACTTACAGTATTTATTAATTGACTTTTCAAGCTGGTTCAAGCCTAAGGTTTCATCAAAATCAAAATCTTATTCAAATAAAAGTTTATAAACTAAGAAAAATTCTATCGGAATATGATGAAACACTGCATAGTAGGAAACGTTTTTTAGGGGATTTTGTTTACCGGGCATAGCATGCTAGGCTAACTATTTCAGAAACTTTGTTCTTACGGTAATAATCACAGACGGAGGCTAACGCAAAAACTCCAACTTTTTTATTGACGTTTCGCTCAGCAATTCACGCCGAGCTTCTTCAGAATAACAGGTGCCAGGGTGGAAAATCCAGCCCTGGCAGAGAACAGCAAAATAGTAGCACTTCTTAAATTGAACTGATTATGGTAAAGCAAAAAGTTTGTATGATAGAAATATTGTGAACTGTTGCGTCATAAGGACAATAACTATTAAAAGGAATGAATTAACAAGCGCAGAGGTACAAAGACGGTCAAAAAACAATTTGGCATGAGAATTACTGAAACAATATGTGATAAACTTTTGTGGAAGCTAACGTCTGTGTGCGCGAAACGTCTTGTGAGCGAAACGTCAATAAAAAAGTTGGAGTTTTTGCGTTAGCCTCCGTCTATGATTATTACCGGAAGAACAAAGTTTCTGAAATAGTTAGCCTAGCCTCGGAATATGATCTTGCTTCTGATGCAGTGGCGTAGCCAGTAGCCACGGAGGGGGGTTACAACCCTCCCCCATTGAGCCTCAATAGACGTCATACTTACTTCTTTTCCTGATGTTTATTTCGAAGTGCTCGATACTTCGTCATTGATAATCTGGTTTCGTAATAGTCATAATAACAAGAATTACGTAGCGTTGTTTCCTGAATCTTGTTCTTTGCCGTTATGCTTAATGAAGCAATGACGCGATCTTATTAGCAGGGCAGTGCCGCTCCTGTATATGCAACTGCTCTCGGCCCCTCAGACCTTCCGTAAAAAAATGGCTAAACGATTTCAAGCAAAAATGATCTACGTACTGTAGCTCAAGAAAAAACTAAATCGCTAACATTTAAATATTGTTTCATCAGTTTCACCAGAAAGCATTCCTTTGACTTCCTTACAACAATCGCTCCTTAACTGTTTTCGGTATTTTTAGTTTAAAACATCTCTCTTAAATTTGAGGCCAACTTTAGTTATAATACAACCAGGTGCGGATGTGGAGTATGCTGCGTATGCATCCCCCCACCAGCCATTTTCAACAATGCTTTCGATGAATAAAAATTTTCCATAATTTCGAACCTCTTCGTAACAATATGCCTTAGTCGCCTTAAGAACGCGTAATCGAAACTGTGCGAACAAAATGCATCATTGGTGAAGTACTTAAAGTTAGGGGCCAAAAATGTGACCAACTTTCCTTAAAAATTGTTCAAAAAGCACTAACATGGCTATTGCAGCATGCAAATTTTCAACATTTTTTCGAGGGAGCATGCCCCCGGGCCCCAAGAGTCGTTTTTGGTACTTAAGTTGTTTAAATTAAATCTGCCGAAAAAAATTACGCTTGAAAAAGTGACGAAAATTGGTGCCCCCTCCTTGAAAAAAATTCTGAATACGCCCCTGACATGAAATATTTTCAAAAGGCTTATTTACGCCCGTTTCCGGGTCTAAACGTTTTTGCATTTAGTTAACATTCAACCTAATTCAAAATTGCATCCCCCCACAAAAACTTTTTGGATCCGCTTCTGCAAACAATGTATAGTCAAATGTGATGTCATTCTCAACCCCTCCCTCATTGCAAAATCTTGGCTACACTAGTGTTTTGATGAATGCCCTTCAGGTATAAAACAGTCTGAAGCTACTGCTAAAAAACAATCATATTAAAGGGCATGTTGATTGGCTGTAGAAGGCTTTGACTTTCGCAACACAGAGCTTGGCTATGCAAGTAATCATTTACATTTGTCTGATATACTCATCTTCTATATTTTTCAGGTGATGAGCGACAACTATATGCTTTTTAACTTTTTTGCCTGCACGTTGTCGCCCCTTCTGGTTTGCGCAGCGTTATACTGTTTGCTTTTTCGAAGTTTGTTGCGAACTTACCGAGGTCCTTGGAACTCGATGTTCATGAGTAGCACACGAAGTGATTACCAACACACATCCAGCTTCAAAAACAGCACTCCGCCAATGGAAAGGTGACTAAACTGTAGTTCAAAACTCATACTTGGGGATAGAAATTTTTTTCTTGGCATGGTGTTGTAAATAAAGTAGAACTATCCCCAAGTCAAAGGAAAAATTTGTTTTTTTAGGGGGGGAGGGGGCTTAAAATAAAAGATGCTGATTTTGCCTTGTTTATCTAAAACTATTGAAATGCCAAACGTACAATTACGTAAAGCGAGAAATTTAGGGGAACTTAACTCTTCTTATACCCCATTGAATTCGATAATGCAAGTCTTTGAAATTCACCTATGTTCTTCGGAAAAGTTTCGGCTACCCATTAATTTACAACAGCACACCGTCTTCGGTGCACATATTCGACACTCACTCGCAATTCGCAAGCAGTAGCAGATCCACAGGTATTGTAATCCACTCCCCACACAACATCTCTAACTGCAAGCAGCTGCAACATGTGTGTAGGTATTATTATGAGTTGAGATATAAGACGTCCGACCTAGAAGGCTTGAAGTGATGAAGGCAAATCGCTCCTTTTTGCAAAAATCTTAGATCCGTCCTAATCGTCCCTTAACGCAAGCTCAGTTTGCAATTCTTCTCACTGCTTTTCCATTCATCCTTTAAAAATATTCCTGAGTATCCAACGACCAGCAGTTACAGATAAACAAGTACAGAGCGACTTTTTGTTAGTTTAAAAAACCTGCTGCGGTGACAGATGGCTGCTCCATCCTCAACTGAATCAGGCTTATAGTTCTTCGTCGAAATGACCAGTAAATGTAATTTTAACGTAAATGAACTGAAAATTCAACAGTTATTGAGGGAGACCGCGAGGTGAGCTTGCGCTCTTCCAGTCAGCAGCCATCCGGTATATATGTCAAATGCGATCGGCTCCAGCCGTGAATCGAACCCGTCACGTAGGATCTGTAACCTGCTCGCGGCACCGCCAGGCTATGTCGCTGACATCAACTACGGCGTTATGATGTGCCCGCAGTTCATACAAGGTCTTCGGTATTAGTGTTAAATAAAGGCATGTTAATTTACATAGCGAATTGACCTACTTTTTGTAACATACGCTCGGATGCTGTTGTCACGAACTGGTATCTTGAGTGTCTAACTCAAGCTATACAAGTTACAATGCAAACTGACACCTCCTTCCTGTCTTCTCACTGCTTCGATAAATATGAAAGATCTTCAAAACAAGTCTTGTAAAATTGTAGCAAGAACCATAACTTTATTTATTGTTTTTGTGTTGGCACTGACTGCTGTTCTCATTTTTCATGTTTTAATGTTAAATTTAAAATTGTCTTTCCGCTTCGCAAAGAAAGATTTCAACAGAAAGACTGAGTGCCACTGCCAGAGCTGGTGCTGTTAGCATACGGTACCTTTTTTATCTCAATGAAATGTACTTTTACTTAATTTCAGGGCTTTATGATTAGATTTACTGCAGTTTTGTTTTTTATTGTTCTATCTTTCAGTTCGCTGCCTTCGTATCCACCAGTCACTTTCACAACATCACATATAATTCCAATCACTTATTATTATACAGTACTTATACACCATCTTATTCAAATAGAAATCACAGTTAATATCTCGTAATAAATCCTAACTCAGTAGCTATATCCTACAAGAAACTACATCGCATTCCTATTACTCTCTTATCACACTCAATACATCGCTCTACACTGCAGTACAGAGAATCGTGAACTAAGCAAGTCTCAACAGAATTACAACAGTCGGCGCTGAGACTTACGGCACTAAAGAGAAATGCACTTAGATAACATTGAATAATAAATCAGGGTTCGAAACCAGATTAGCACAAAATCTACAACACTCCTCCCGACACAATTTACAAACTCTTCTAAGCATACACATGCAATTACCAAAAACAAAAGAAATCATTTAAGAAAAACCAGCTTGGTAGAAACTAGGAGCTCTTCGCTTTCTAGAAGGATAACGACTAACTACTGCACTTGCAGGCACATCACGGTCATTATCACTATCACGATTCAACGAAGAAGAGCTGGGTTGATCAGATAAGTTTTCAGAATTAATACTATCATTTTCATGCGAAGTATCAACAACATCACTCAAAAAATCGTCAAATCTAGGTTGCACTTGGTTTTGGTGCCTTTTCCAGATGCCACGGTCAGTACGAATTAAATACATCATTGAACCCACATTCTTAATAACAACACCACTAAACCACTTTGCTCCAGATGCGTAATTACGAGCAAACACAAGATCACCAACACAAAACTTCGGCGAACGAATTGAATCACGATCCATAATAATTTCATCATCAGTTTTAGAAACAGTTTTAGTAGGCGGCAAAAACAAAGACAACAAATTTTTTGGCTGGCGCCCATGAAGCAATTCTGCTGGCGTTCGCCAATCTAAACTAGGATGAGGTGAACAACGGTACGATGCAAGCACAAAACGAACTGCTTCAATAAGGGACTTTCCCCCTTTTACATTCTTGTCGAGGCTGCATTTAAAAGTTTGAACGAAGCGCTCTGCTTCACCATTGGAAGCTGGGTGAAACACCGGCGAAGTCAAATGCTTAATATTCAACCCAACACAAAAATTCTCAAATTCGGACGATACAAATTGCGTTCCATTATCAGTAACGATTGTATCAGGCAAACCTTCAATTGAAAATATCTGTTGTAACGATTCAATAGTGTGTTTTGAGGTAGTCTGACCAACATTTAACATTGTTACGTATGGGAACTTCGAAAAAGCATCAATACAAATCAGCCACATCTTATTTAAAAAAGGTCCTGCATAATCCAAGTGTAATCTCTCCCATGGTTTGCTAGCCTGTGGCCATGATTGGAACGCGGCAACCGGTGCTTTGGCATTTTCACGACAAATCATGCAACCACGCACTAAACTTTCAACGTCACTGTTTACATTTGGCCACCACACATACCTACGTGCTGTTTGTTTCATGCGAGTGGTGCCCCAATGCCCTTCGTGAAGTAAATTCAAAATCTGATTACGCAAAACAATGGGAATCACAACACGAGTACAACCTTGACGTTGCAACAAAAGCACATTGTTTTCCACACACAAAGAATTTTTTTGATAGTAAAATGCCATTAATTCACCATTAAGACGTGAAGGCTTTGGCCAATTATTATGACCCACATACAACAAAACAGATTTTAATGTCGAGTCTTTAAGAGTCTCGTTTCGAATGCGCTCACAAGTAATTGGAAGTCCGTCAAGAGCTTCCTCAATGCTGCACACAATTTCAGCATTTTCACGTGACTCAAAGTGATCAAACTGAGTATCAGTTTCTGTTGACAAACGCGACAGTCCATCGGCGTTACCATGGTCTTTGGTAGGTTTGTACTGAATGTCATATTGGTATGCCATTAAAATGATAGCATAACGTTGCAGTCTTTGCGCTGTTAACACCGGTAATTGTTTGTTAGGAGAAAAAATTGCCACTAAAGGCTTGTGATCGGTAATTAAACGAAATTTCCGCCCATACAAGAACTGATGAAATTTTTTAACTCCTGACACGATTGCCAGAGCTTCTCGCTCTATTTGAGAGTATCGCTTCTGAGTGTCAGTGAGAGTTTTCGACGCATGGGCAAGTGGGGTTTCAACGCCCTCATGCTCCTGCATTAGCACGGCGCCAATGCCTTTGTTAGATGCATCGGTAGCTAGAATCAGTGGCTTATCTGAGTCAAAGTGACTTAAATTTGTAGCATTAATGACATCACTTTTTAATTTTTGAAACGCGTTTTCGCAATTAACAGTCCATTTATAGTCACAGTTCTTTTTGAGAAGTTCATATAGCGGACTAGCCACTTCAGCTAAATTTTTGACGAAAGCACGGTAATAATTTATTTTCCCCAGAAATGCTTGAACTTCAGAAACATTTTCAGGTCTCTTCAAATTCTTTATAGACTCAACTGATAACTTGGATGGTCTTTTGCCACTTTTGTCGATTATGTAGCCCAAATATTCAACTGAATTTTGGAAAAAAATCGATTTATCCAACTTTACCGTCAATCCGTACTCACTCAGCTTTTGAATAAGTCTCTCAAGATTTTCCCAATGTTGGGCTTCAGTTGATCCAGTGATGATTAAATCGTCCAGGTACACAGCCACACCCGGTAATCCAGATGTCATAGTATCCATCAATCGCTGAAATTTGGCAGGACTCGAAGCGACACCAAAACACATCCTTTGGTATTGATATAGTCCAAACGGTGTATTTATAACACACAACTTCTTTGCTTCTTCGTCAAGTTCTAATTGCATGTAGGCATCAGCCAAGTCGATTTTAGAGTAAAACTGCCCTCCTTTCAACTTATCCAACAATGAATCAAGTGTGGGAATTGGATGCTGGTCGACTTGAATCCGACGGTTAAGAGCTTTAAAGTCCCCGCAAATCCGCACTTTGCCGTTCGGCTTGTTGACAATCACTATTGGAGCGGCCCAGTCGGAATATTCCAATTTCTGTAGTACTCCCATGTCAGTAAGTCTTTTTAACTCGTCTTGCACTTTCTGCTTGATAGCAAACGGAATAGGACGAGCGTTGTTGAACACTGGGGTTACATCATCTCGAAGAGGAATAGATACTTTCAATTTTGAACACTTTCCCAGCTGTCCTCCAAATACGTCGCTGTATTTGTTCTTAAAAGCCTCCATTTTTGACTCCTTCACAGAATTCGATACTTCTGTATCTGGTGATTGAGGTGCTTCAGGTACAATCTGCAGAGCTGAAGTTCCGCCATTTGTCAAACCAAAAATGTCACTCCAATCCAGACCCAAAAGATTCGAGCCCTCTTCGTTTGCCACTACTAAAGATAAACTTGAACGCACCTGTCCTCCGATATTCACGTCCACCACACTCTGACCTTTAACATTGAGTGGCTTACCCCCGTATGCCAATAATGACGTCTTCATTTGAGTACATTTGGGTGAACCTAATTGACGATAGCCTTCCAGTCCAACCATTGAACACGTCGAACCTGTGTCCCACTGGAACATCATAGGGGTATCATTCACTTTAGCTTTTAGCCAAATTTGTTTACCAATACGCTGGTAAATATTAGAACAACGTTCCTTCGACGTCTTACTTTCATTAGCATCATCAGTTGGACTTAAACAGGAAAACACAGTGGCCACCTGCTCGTTTATCTGCTTCGAAGATCGTTGTTGTTTCTCAGAGATCTTTGACTTGCAAACTGATTTTAAATGCCCTTTCTTTCCGCATTTGTGACATGTGACCTCTTTGTAAGGGCAAGTCTCCCTCGAATGTGCAACATAACAATCCTTGCAACGCTTCCACATTCTATTGGAACGAAACGATTGCTTTGGCGCCGTCGCCGCGCATCCTTTTTTATAATCGGAAGACATTTTATTCACGTTTGCCGATTGCTTCATTCCACTTTCGTTTTCCGCCAAAAGTTGATCAGTCTTCAAAGTTTGTACATATACTTGTGCTTTTTTTAACACATCTGCTAATGAAGCATTAGGATCAATAAGGCACTGCCGTCTGACCTCAGCGTGAGGTGTATTCTGGATCAGCACATCCCTAATTTGATCATCGACAAAACTAAGATGATGGCAAGCTTCACTTTTGCAATTGAACTGGCAGTCCTTTGCAAGCCCGCGAAGAGAAGCTACCCAGTCGAAGTAGGATTGCCCCGGCTGCATTTTACAATTGTAAAATGAATATCTGGCAGCTTGAACGTGGGTTGTAGACTTGAAGTGAGTGGATAATTTGTCCGTGAGTGTAGCGTAGGGTTGTTCGATTATCGTTGCTTCTCCAAACAAATTTTGAAGGAGAGAAAATGTTTTTGGCCCAAGACACGATAATAAAAATGCTCGTTTCTTGTCCAACTCAGTCACACCATAAAGCTCAAGGTGCTGATTCAACCTTAGCAAATATTGATCCCACGTTTCGTTACTGCAATCGAACTGCTCAAATTTCGGAACTGAGGTAACTATAGCAGGAATAGGTCGAGCTTCCGTTTTTGCAAATGCTTCTAACGTAGCTTTCATTTGTTCTTGCTGCTGCTGCAAAACATTAACAATCGCTGCTAAGTTTGGGTCCATCTTTGTCCGACTTCTGACACCAATTGTTCTATCTTTCAGTTCGCTGCCTTCGTATCCACCAGTCACTTTCACAACATCACATATAATTCCAATCACTTATTATTATACAGTACTTATACACCATCTTATTCAAATAGAAATCACAGTTAATATCTCGTAATAAATCCTAACTCAGTAGCTATATCCTACAAGAAACTACATCGCATTCCTATTACTCTCTTATCACACTCAATACATCGCTCTACACTGCAGTACAGAGAATCGTGAACTAAGCAAGTCTCAACAGAATTACAACAGTCGGCGCTGAGACTTACGGCACTAAAGAGAAATGCACTTAGATAACATTGAATAATAAATCAGGGTTCGAAACCAGATTAGCACAAAATCTACAACATTTATTTAACTTTTTTTAAGATTTTTCGTACGTCTGAATCTGAATCAATAACTAATTTTTCCCCGTCTTTGCAGTGGATCCACTCGATCGAATCATGAAGCTACAAATGAAGCTAAGCAACATGAAAAATTCCGCGTAAGTATCAGTGATACAGTGGTAGGCTAAGCTGCAAGAACTTGCGTTAATAATGTCCTGGCTACATCAAACACCGACTAACCAACAATTTTTATTGTTCAAAGAAAAAATTCAACAACTGATCACAGTACTTGACTAGGGAAATAAATAAAGTTCTTCCAATTACACCACAACAGAAATGGTGCGAGATCTTACAAATTTTACCGTATAATATTCGTTGATGTAAAATACTGTATGTAAAAACAACTATTTTGCAACAAATGTGGCCAAATTGAGATCCTTTCAAATAAGATTGAATAATATTTAAAATCAATTGTGGCAAATGTGCAACAGCATGGTTTAGAAATTATTGATAGTAATTATTGCGTTGGCTATTTAGTTTGGAAGAACCGTAAACTATCATGCACTTGTTTTGTAATTGTAAATTTGTAGGTATCGATGGTGAAAATGCAATATCTCGCATTTGATTTTTCACGATGTTGAGAAAACTAAACAAACTTCCTAGTATTTTTAATTATTGAAATAAAAACTTGGTAATATCAAAAATGTTGGTTCTTAAAACTATCGAATCAACAATGTTATCAAAAATTTTCAAGCCTTTCTCTTTCGGGAGTAATTGGCGCATGCGAGGTTTTGCGTTCACAAATTCTGATCAAGTTTGTTTTTTTTGAACCACAATACTAGGTTTTGCGTTTTGATATTGTCAAGCTAAAATATTATTTCAGCGTTTAGGAAGTATTGATGACGTCGACCAATAAACGTAAGGAAGAAAGAACATGACATCATACTGTAATGACTTCATTGACCTTATGACGTCATAAAATATATCATAGTATACGAATTTATTTGCGAATTTTAATCAACGCCTGAAGAAGGATCATGTCCATGTTAAACACTTATTTATAGCTTTTCAAAAACAAAATGGACCTATCAGGGCCGGATTAATGGTTTCTGAGGTGTGGGACCATCTGGTAGTCAGTGGCCTATTTTTTCCCCGTCAGATAAAGACCTGCTGAGATATGTAGCCTACATAGCAGTATCAAACACATTCAGAAAACACATTTTCTGAGTTTAAACAGTTGGCACGTAGCCCACAAAGTTTTAGAAGATGTCATACCTCAAGAGTCTTAAATCCTGCAAATAATATGCTTTCTATTTGTTACTTTGTAAATTATTCTACTATAGTTCCCCCAAGCCATGCAAAATTAACGTTAACCTCCTTCATAGCCTCTATTTCGTATCCTAACGTCCCTTTGCGTACCGGTACAAAAAATCGTTCGGCATTTTGTGTAAAACTATCTTTAATTTACGCCACTGTCTATGAATTATTACGACAAAATAACCATGAATTTCAATGACTCACTAAAACGGCTTCATTTCTTCGGAGCTGTGTTCCCAGCAGCCGCCATGCCACGGAGATGGACCTGGCACATGTATCACGCTTCAGCGTAATCTTGAGTTAATGAAAATTTGGTTCGATTTCTTATATTAGTTACTGGATAGAACGTTACATTACACACTATAACCGATGCTAGGCTATTGATAGTATTGATTGTGATTTATTGCAAAATTCACACAGCAATGAACATTTATATCAAGTCATTTTATTTACATTTTGTTTCATTAGTCATTCGTATATACAGTTTTCATTCTGTTTCAAAAACCGTCAAAATGGTTGTGCGATCATGGACTTCTAAATATTAGAACCTGGACTGGAAACTGAAAGCGCCACAGGTCAAAGTGAGGCCAAGATACCTAGCTGCGTGATAGCGAAAACTGAGCTGCGTGATAGCGAAATCGCATTGACAAACGGAGGTGCGAAAGTGAAAACTTGCGCTCTTGTCCGTGTATGTGCATTTGATAACGCGTGTAAAACAATTGTTATTGCGCATGTGCGTGCGTGCGAATTTAGCAAGATACCGAGATGCATTGTTTTTGATAGTTGGCCTCATGTTGTCCACCAGTTTCCAGTCCAGGTTCGACTATTTAGAAGTCCATGGTACGATGTAATAGAACAGGGTAAAAGAGAACACGTAGAACAGGGGGGTGCAACTTATTTGAGTAACGGACCTCATTTGCTTTTCAAAAACTTTTGCGGGCCAAAATTTAGAACCGCGGTATTGTATTGTATATTTTGTATTTAGTTGTAAGCTTATATTTAACTCCTATCACGAGAAAGCGATCAATGCGCCATAGCAAGCTTGCTTGGGAGTTGTAACGAATAAACTTGTCGGCTTGCTTTTTCAACTGTCCCTTTAATGCTGAGCGTCGCTAGAAATCAAACCCCAGTTTACAGCTTCAGAGGCGGACGCTCTTACCAGTCGTTAATGTGAGCTGTTAAGGGACTATAAAAAAAACTATGGCTTATTTTTTTATTATTTTTCGTTTTTTGCTTGCCATACTCAATGCTAAATTTAAAATGAAAGCAGAATATCATAGCACATGCAAAGCGCGCAAAACCACGAACGTGCAATCACTTTCGCGTGACAGCATGTTTCATTATGACTTTGAAAGCTTTGCCGGGCCACAGGTGGTCTGCGGTTGAACGCTCCTGCCGTAGAGCAATCATATTGTGTCAGAATGTTTTCATGTAGGCTACATTTTTTGGCATTTTTTCGCTTTCTGCAATTTTAACCCAATACACAGGGAGATTTGATTGGTTGAGAGGGGCTCGAATAATTTCAAAGGTAGCTTCTGGACCCTGTTTCCTGCGCCTAGAATGCCTCAACCATTGGGCTGGTGACGTTGTACTGGCCCGAATTTTGCGACTTAAAGTAGGTCCGAATCTTGCGAATTCGTTATCAATCTTTTTTGATTACGTTTAATTGCCGCAGGTTTTGTGACTCAATTCAAGCGTAAATTCGTTGAAACTTCAAAATAAAATAGTTGATTAAAGAAAAAATCACTTAGTTGTTTATAATACGTGTAATCGAAGGGCCTATTGTTTCACTGGGCCTGGGGCTGCAACCCCATCAGCCCCCGCCTTAATCCGGTCGTGAGGCCTATTCAAATAAATTGCTTAAATTGTTTCAAAGCATCCCATTACTAGATTGCTGGGACGTGCATTCTGCAATGAAAGGGCAGTTGAATTTAGGTAACGGATCAACCATTGACGGACACGAAGAGGGCACAAGCACACCTTAATTTTTAGTCATGCATATTAAAAAGCTGGTAACTAGGTTACTTCTAAATCTACAAAACTGCGAGATAAAGCATTTCCTTATTCTTAGTCTACTTTCTTCCAAAAAAGAATTCTTGAATCCGCCCTTAATAAACGTGGTGGCTTTTAAGCGATCTTGTTCGTCTTTTATCATGACCTTATTAGCGGCACCTTTTTATCATCAACTCATGCTGTAACCAAATGACCTGCGCCTAGTTATAGCATAGTTTGCGCGTCCCGTAAAAGTTTATTCAACCCAAACCAATCGCTCGGTAAAAAAAGCAATTTCCGTTCTTTCTTGTTTAAAAAGCAATATGCCGGGAAGTTCCTGTCCTTGTAGCACGAAGAAGTAGCGCAGAAAAAGCATCGAATTGCAGGGGTTTAGAGCAAAAATCACAAAAGGGTAAAGAGATTTACCCAAAAATTCCTCAAGTACGAGTATACCTGTGCTAGCAAAAATTTTAAGTTAAAAACAAATAGCTCCAACAAACGTTACACAAGACACTGATAGTGATAAAAGTCGATTAAAAAATAGAAGCCACCTAAGAAGGGGTACAGCGCTCCAGACTTCACTTTGTTATCTTTGAAAATGAAAGCATTCGTTTAGGCTACGCCGTAAGGTAGCTCACATCCTTAGACTTATCTTTTTGCAATTTTTATCTTTTTGTTTGTTTAGGCTCGTTTAGGCTACGCCGTAAGGTAGCTCACATCAAAATTTTTATCTTTTTTCAATGTCTCAAAAGTTTATGACGTTTAATATTTTTTATTACGCTTATACTTCAGAAGAAAAGCTTTGGGAAAAATGACTCTTTTGCTTCATGCCAGCTTCCGGGTAGGCTATATTAACCGCAGAAAGAGCTAAAAAAAATTAAGTATAACAAGGCGTGTGGTGGCTATAAGTATCGCTTGAAATGAATCCATCCTTACTTACTTTTCATAATATACTCTAACTTTGAAATTTAAAAGGATTAGGGCCAATGGCGCACCCAAAAATTGAGCGTCAGACCTCCTTTGAAAGAAGTCAAAAGATGTTATAACGCTAATTTTCTTATAAGAATCGTAGCTTAATGTTGAAAAGCTTTTTTACGCGCTCTCCTTTTAAAAATTCTAGTGACTGCCCCCTACGACACTCCTCAACTTATTCGCCATGGTTATATTCGCCCAACTATGTTCTGGTGTTTTAACAGAATACTCTTATTTCAACTATCAAACTCGCTGTAAAAACCGCGTGAAAATTTTGGGAAGAGCAGTAGCTTGCTGCTACCCCGATACACGCTCAGAAATGATTAGATTGAAGCTTTTTCTCTCAAAATTGTTTGTCAGTTATGCAACTTTATTATCATTATTAGGCTGAGCAGACTAACATTCCACAATCAAGACAGTAAACTTAGATACTCAAAAACAAAATTTTTCTTCGTTTCTCCTTGTTAAATAAAATTCAATTTTTCTACAGTGTACGAGGTTTTTCATTTTTGTTAATGACGTCATAATTGCATCGACAATTCGTAACTGTATAAATTTATATGCCTATGCTTCCGCACAGAATATTCTACCAAGAAAAGCTTTCGTAAAAAACAAATTTTGCTGATAAACGAGGTTTTGGTCTCACAAAAATATCAAAAGTTGAAATACGAGGCGTTGAATTATAAGCGATGACGTCATTTCGAAATCTAAACTTTGCCAAAATAGTTTTTCAAAATATGAAGTATGAAAAAACAAAAACTTTAAGCCAATAAAAAAAAAATTTGAAAATTTACACATAGGAGGTTTTGCATTTTCACCGGTCCTACTAAACACCGCTAAGGACCAAAGCACCGCAAAGGACGACAAAAGACAACAAAGTACTAACTAAACACGGCAAAAGAACGACAAAGGACTCAAATTGACCTATTAAACACCGCAAAAAATGGCAAAGGACTTGGAACCATACCATAACAAAGAACGATAAAGGACTTTAAATTAGGGTTAGGTTAGGGTTAGGATTAGGGTTAGGAATACGGTTATCAAGTCCTTTGTCGTTCTTTGCGGTGTTCAGTACATCAATTTGAAGCCCTTTGTCGTCCTTTGTGGTGTTTCAGTTCTTGGCGGAGTTTAATAGGACCCCATTTTCACCATCGATATGTTTTGGTGTGATGTGTCAGGTTGGCTTTCAGTGAAATTCTTTTACGACTTTGATTTGAATAAGAGACATAAATGATTCGGATTCCAAAAAAACAATGGTGTCTTTCAGCTTATAAATGGATCACTTTTGTACGCATAGATTTTTAATTTATCGACGTAAATTCTCTAAATGTAAACTCAATATGGTGCAATATTTTAACCTCGATACGTTAGCTCCATTAGAAAATTTGAATATTTCATAGCGAAAAACAAACATGACTTATAGAATATATATGATCCCAAATGGGCGTTTTTACGCTAGACTGATAGTTCAATATTGCTTTGTGTAATAGCTTTTTTTAGTTTTATAAAACTAAAAAAAAACAATAACAGGTTAGTTTACATAAAACTTAATTCCGTTCATTTCTAAGCCTCAAAGAGTCAGAAACCTAGTCATAAAGGCTTGATACCATGGCTACCTTATAAAGGTGGCCATGCTTGATACTAACTACGTTACAATACAACCTAGTCCAATGACTCGCAATCCCTGCAGTTTTGTCCTACGCCTATCTTGCAGCGTGTTAAAGGCTGAGTGCAATTCCACTTAATACAAAACTTGCGACACACAAAAGCGTATAAATAAAACGAATGCAAAAATTTCCGTGCGTGCACTGAAGAGAGTCTGTATTCTCAAACGGGTTAAGGAGTTAGTTTTTTATTGGTGGATCTTGAGGGGCCAAGGGGGCTCCGACCCCAAGATTTTTTGCTATAACTTACATAATAATAAATAGTAGGCCCACTACGATAATAGGTAGACCTACAAAACTGCAAGATTACCGTTTTCTACCTCCAAGTCTCCCCCTTTAAAAAAATTCGGTAACCGTTCTTGCTTTTAATACAGAAAACAGCTGGCTCACTTCCGCGGCTTAGCGCTTGGGCAACACAGCTCCGAAGAAACGTCGCAGCGGTGGCGAGTTGTTGGGGACAGTGCCCAATTTAACCGGCCCGGGAATCAAACCCCAAACCTTCTGCGCTGAGAGCGCTGTCTCGAATCGCAACGCCTTCCCCCAGGTTAGCATCCATCATTGTAAAATAGTTTCGTTTTGTTTTGTAGATGGAACAAAGCCATGACTCTGAATTTAGCAACACAGCATTGAAGACCAACCAAGGTTAAACAAAGTTAATGTATTGTTCAATTATTTGCAATAAGGAAATTATATGATGAACTGAGCGCTGATCAGCAACTATGGCCACATGATCATAAATCTTGGCTTTGAATTGAGGCAGATTGAACAAGCACGGTTATCTCGGCTGGTTTTAATCGGTTCAAAGTCTACTTTGATATTGAATGATTTCAAATGATGAACTATTGACATTGCTGCGACTACCCTATTCCAACCATTTCTGTTTTTGTGGCATAAAAACTTGGTAAATCTTAGTAAAGCGTTCCGCATGGCTTTTTAACACTTTTGAAATTTAGACATTTAGGCTATTAGGTGTGAAAAAAATACTCTAGCTAAAATTACTAACCATATAACAGTTATACTCTGTACACTTCCACCAGGGATCGTAATTGCCTAATAATACAGCAACCTACACTGCAAATAAAATTGGGTATTTTTTTGGGTAAACATTTTGGGTATTAACGTTGAGAAGAAACCCAATTTTTTAAGTTGGGTGCAGATTACCCAAATGGAGTCTACTAACTGACTACTAACCATTATGCGTTAGGCTATTTTAGCCCAAGTCAAGGTCCCAATTAATTTTATTGGATTTTCTCTACCCGAATGTTTTTAGGCAACGAAAACCCAAAAATTGTTCTAGCTCCATCATCGCTCATTTGCAGAGTACTGGATAAGTTAGTGTGTTATGCTACAGGGTCTAGTTAACGCCTATACTTACCACAGCATTTCATACGGAGGATCTCATACGAAGCGATTCTGATGGTCTACTACTGTAGATGTTCCGATTTGTAAATAACACAAAGAATCATAATAATATTTCATTAGTGGTATTTTTGAAAATACGTCATATTGGGTACTCTATATCCAATATTTTTTAAAATTTGATTTTATTTTCGCTGCAAGCAGTGATCAGTGTACAGGCTCTTCGCGAATAAATATTTCCTTAAATTAAAATAAAATACTGTCTGCAAATGAACAAATGTAGTCCAATTTTATCTTGAATTGTCTATAATTTGTCACACAAAAGTATGGCTTTCAAGCTGGCAAAAAAAGCTATATTTTGCGATTGCTATTCTATTACCTGTATATAGTTAGGTATTTCGAATGTAATCTATTCTCTTTAGCGCCGTGAGACTTTTCAGATTGGTTTAAACTTGAAGGCCAATGGTATGTGTTCAGTGGCGTAGCGAGAAATTTTAAAAGGCGGGAGCCATAATTTCGACACTTTTTACAAAAGTATTTTTTTCGGCAAAACAAATTTGAAGCTGATTAAGAAGCAAGAAAATCTCTAGGGGGGTCCAGGAGCATGTTCCCTCGGAAAATTTTTGAAAATTTACATGCTCTAATGGTTATTTTAATGCGTTTTGAATAATTTTCAGGCAAATTTTGTTTAAATTGTTTGACCCTAATCTGAGTGCTTCGCAAAATATGATGCATTTTGTTCGCACATTTTCAATTATGCGTGCTCAAGGCGTAAGGCTTATCGCTATCGAAGAGGTTCGAAATTATGGAAAAATTGTATACATTCAAAACAACTTTGAAAATGGCTGGTAGAGGATGCATATCCCTCATCCTACCCCCCTAGATCCGTCCCTAGCCATAAGCTACAGAAACCATCAAAAGAGTATGGCATATTTCAGTTCCTTGGCACAATTAATTTTGTTCTTGTTTACTAAAAGGCAGAGTCAAAAGGGGGGGGGGGGCATGGCTCAATGCTCCCTTAAATACGCTACCAGTACTGGTAGTGTTGCGAATGTTAAAGGGGATATTGCATGAGTGAGCTTTTCGATAATCTGGTTACTTATTTCCATACTTCGTTTTACTAAAACGTTTTCTGGGGCCTAAACGTTAATGCCTACCTCACTTTTGTTTGTGCAACAGCCAAGAAATTCTATAAACAAAGATGAAATCTTTGGAACTGTTGTGAACTGTATTCCATTATGGCTGTTAAGATTTTTTTCCATAACATTTAAGTTCTTCAGTTTCAACCATCCCTCTAGCAAATTTTTTACTGCGTTGCTTAAATTTTTAACAGTCAATGTTTTAGCCTATAATCTTTAGTGTACGCGCATTTGCTCAGCTACCGACCTATCTGAAAACAGCGTATGTAATAATATTTAGGTCAATCTATGCAACAAAAAGAAAAAGTAGTTCCAGCAAGCACCAAGTGCCTTTTTCTGATGACAGTAAAAGCGAGCTTGTCGGTTTGTTCTCCACACTGTTCGTTTATACTGAGCCTATGTAAGGTTAGATTAATTCACGTTTTTTAATCCGGGGCTGTTGTCCAGAGAAAAAATTAGTGCACACAACCCACTAAAACATTTTTTACTTGCACAGCATAGGTGAGCCTATCATTTTAAATTGATTGGCCAATAGATGCACGTACAGTATATCAGATAATAGCTTTTAACAGCCATAATAGCTTAGTAAGACTCGAGATCTGTAATTCATTTTTTTTTTTTTATTTATTTTCACCTCCGAAGTGGGCACAAGACAAAAAAAACCAAGTTATAAACAGCAGAAAACGAGACACCAAACAAACACAACTAATAAGAGTGAATGAACATGTCAAAAAATTCACTTTAGTTTCTGATTATACAACTATAAACAGCGAAAAAGGTTTCTTATTGCACATTCATAATTTTTATTGCTTCTGGTTTTCTCGGCCAAGTGTCTAGTTCGAATTCTATTTTTTATACCAATAATAATACTACTAATGTTCAAAATTGCGTTATCATGCACCATGTTGTTTCTATGAATCCATATTGAGTATTTAGTCACACTTAAAAGTAAAACAATTGCAGTTTCTTGGTCAGTGCTAATTTGTTTAAATACAGCTCTAACATCCAAATACAAACAGAGAGCGATCGAAAGGCTTACATTAACTCCTGGTAATTTAAATAAACAGATATCAACGTAATCCCAAACATCTCGTAGTTCACACCATCGGTAAAATACATGCGAAACCAATTCATCATTTTTTTACAAAAAGTAGGCCTACACAAGTTTGTCTGATGGAAAAAAGCAATAAAATGTTTGCATTTTAAAGGAAGCAAATTCCAAACAACTTTATAGTTAACGGTTTTCAAATAATTAGGCAAAACTCTATGATGAATATTTTTCCAAGTGTGATTTAAATTGACTGTAATGTTTGGAATTAAAATAATACTTTTGACTAATAACAATTTCATATATTTCTCGATATTTGCAATTTTCTATCTGGAAGCTGGTGAGTTTTGTTTTTCTTATAACATCAATACACTCTTGGTAATGTACTGATGGCTTAAAAGCATGAGGTACACAATTTGAATAATTAACATTAAGTGTCTTCGAAAGCCACCTACCACAGTAGTATTCCAAGAAAAAACAGTATGAGAACCATTGAATGTTTCCTGTTTTAATTAGAATGTATTGTTTCATCTGTTTTACAAAAAGTAATTGCATATACAAAGGGATATCTAAAACTCCATATTCACCTTCATTTCTATTTTTGCTTATTTCAGTCATGCTTATAGAATTATCAGATCCAAGAAAGTACTTCATAATAATGCTGTTAAGTTTTGCTGATAAACTATGCGGAAAACAATACACTTTGGATAAGTACATCAACATTGGCATAAATTTCATCTTAATGATCATGGTTTTAGCATCATAAGTTGTTTTAATTTTAGATAAGTGAGTGGCTTCTTGTTGGATAGTATCAATTTTTTCGTTAAACAATTGCTTCACGAAAACGTAATTTCCAAAAGGAATATTTAAAACGTAAATGCATTCATTGTTCTAATTTATAAACGATAAGTCTGAAGGTATAATAGTATTCTTTTTCACGATCAAACCATTTAGCTTGCGCATATTCAAAGATAACCCGGTTACGCGCTCATATTCTTCAAAACCATGGAGCATTCGAGTAACTGCGTGAACATTTGACAAGGTGAAAGTAATATTATCGGCATATGCTACATATTTTAAGATAGTTTTCTTCGATCCAGGTATGCAAACACCATCTATATGTTTGTCATGATTCACCATTTTTAGTAAAGGTTCCAAGAAAAGCAAAAAAAGATGTAAACTTAAAGGGTCTCCTTGTCGAACCCCGCGATGGACGTCAAAACAATCACTTATATAACCATTTACAATTACTGATGCATGAGCGCTTTGTATCAATTTAGCGATAAGATCACAAAAAAAAGGGGCGAAACCAAATTTTTCCATAATCTTGCGTAAAAAGCTATGTTCAACGCAATCAAAAGCTTTATACAAATCGATTGAAACAAAATACGCTTCGTGATCATGACTTTTTAAATATGATAACGTGTCACGTAACAGTAACAACCCATTCGTAACATCCCGACCTCTTACTGCAAATTGTGTGTCATGCAATAAATTAGGCATCAAAGGCGTTAATCGATTAGTAATTACTTTACTGACAATCTTGTAGTCAACATTGAGCAACGTAATAGGTCAGTAATTTGAAATATCTGCTGGGTCTGATTTTTTGTGTACCAAAATAATATAACCTTGATTAAAATTTTTGCAACTGGATACTTTGGAAAAAATTTCATTTACTACTTTAGTGAAATCAACACCAATTATTAGCCAATATCGCTTATAAAATTCAGCGCTTAAGCCATCTGGTCCAGGGGTTTTTCCTTTTTGCATTTTAGTTAAGGCAAATTCGATTTCTTCTTTAGTTACCGGAGCGCATAAGCTATCATTTTGCTCATCAAATTTGTTATTATTATCAAGGTTTTCGGCGTGAGAACGCACTTTTATAGCTTGTAATTTTTGGAATTCACGTTTTCTAATTTCTTCTTTTACTTTACGAAATTTTGTAACCACTCGTTTACCATTAGCCAAGTCATTAACTAATGTGCCTAGCTCAAGTTCAAGACGCTGTGATTCTTTTTTGTCAAGGGATATCATTTTTTTTGAAAAAGTGACTAATAAATTTTTTAATTCTTTTTTTATTTGGTTCCACCACGTTAAATGATCTGGATATGTTAATTTTTGTTTAATCCATTCAGACCATTTAATTACTAACATTTGCTCCAATTCCTCATTGCCAAACAAAGAAACATTGTTTTTCCAGTATCCTTTCCCAAAATTTCGAATTGAACTTATTTCTAGATTTACAGTAACTGCACTGTGGTCAAACACAGTTACGTGACTCGTATCACACGCTTTAACGACTATACCTTCATTTACATAAAATCGATCAAGTCTAGTAGCAATTGTTGGCCCCACCCATGTAAACGTATGAGCATTAGGATCAATACATCTAAGCGCATCTTTGAAATCAAAAATGTTGCATATTTCATTCAGCGAATCAGATTTATACTTATTAACTTGTCATTAAAATTTGATCGGTCTAACAAAGGATTATCAACACAATTAAAATCACCAGCCAAAATGGTAGGAAAAGCACTTTGCACATACAAATAAATAGATTTGTAAAAACGATTTTGCTCATCATTTGGCGAATTGGTCCCACCTACGGGAGCATAAACATTTACTACATGAAAGTTTTCTCCAAAGATAGATAAATCAGCAGCAATTATTCTACCACTTGAATCTTGCATCGTTTTTTTAACTACGATATTATTGTGACACAATAAAATTGCAACACCTTTAGAGTTATTTCGGGCGGAATTCCAAATAGCAGTATTGCCCCATTTTTTTGACCAATGATATTCAACTTCCGGTGGGGAAAAAGTTTCTTGCAAGAAGGCAATGTCAACTTTGTTTGCTCTTATTTTGTTAAAAATTGATTTTCGTTTTGCCCAGTTTCTGATTCCATTACAATTTAGAGTGAGGAAATTTATGTATAGTACCATAGTTGAAAAGGAAATAAGTGCAGAGTTCTATTTAGTGTATTCAAGGGTTCCATTTTCATCGTTTTTAAGAAATTTCATGCCGCATTCGCAGTCCCAGAAAGATGTATTTTGAAAATCTTGGTTAACGACCTTTCCACAATTACAGTTAATAATTTGGATTTTGCACAGCGAGTTTCTGCATTTGAGTTTCTTACTGGCTTCTGGAAGCACATTTAGCACATCACAATCACACTATGCCAATACACTGTCACAACTTGCACATTTGTTCAATATGCCACTAATTGAACTAATTTTCACGTACCTTTCGCAATTATCGCATCTCTCAAGTAGTGTGCCGCAGTCGAGACATCGGTGCGAATGAAACCCGGATGGAATCAGTTTTAATTTACCTTCACAACATACGTCGTTGATTTCTCGTTCGCATTTGCAATTTGTGCACGTAAAATGCTTTTTTTTGGGATCGCACTGGCCAATTTTGTTGCAAAATGAGCATTGTAGTTCGAGGTATGTTTTGATTATTTTGGTTCCAGTGTTGTCACAGTCTGAATTCTCTTGACTTTCCGCTTCTGACCTGTGGCGTTTGCACGCTTCGGTCACTCGCTCATGAGCTGGTTTGCACGTCATATCCTCTTCTACCAGTTCAAACCAATCCTTATTTGGATTTTCTCGTTCATTACTTTGTGTACTGTTATTCTCAGACTGTAATGCGTAGGGTGTGTCTTGTTGAACGTGAGAAATAGTTGTTTCATTTGAATTTTGGTTATCAATAATAGGAGTTTTCCCAGGTTTATTCTTTTGTAACTTAGGCCACTATTTTCTTTCTTCTTTTTCTTCACATTCAGCACTTTTGTGACCAGTTTTCCCGCATAAATGGCAGGTTGCCTCTTGTCCTGCGTATTTAACCAAAAACTCGCATCCTAAAACATATATGTAGCTGCCAATAGGGTTTTCTGTAATTTGGTCTTTCCTCATTTCAAACATATGGATTCCCATTTGAGAACCTTTTTGATCAACTTTATTCACGTGTCTGGATATAGCACCATGATGCTTTTCTAGATAACTAGAAAGTGCATCAACCGGAAATGGTACTGGAACCCAGTGCACAGCAGCATAAACCTTGTCTGATTCGTATAACCGTAAGTTTGATATATCTCTGACTTCTGTGAGTTTTTTGTGTACCCTTAAAACTGTTTCCCGGTTTTTACACGTTAAGTCCATGTAATTAGCTTTCTTCTCCACCAACCTATTACCTGGCTTGAGTTAAAACCTAAATCTTTAAGCATTTTCCATATTTGTGCTCTCGTAGTTCCATGGGGATTCTTAAAACTTAAACAATTAGGTCTGGTAAACTTTCTAGTGTTAGCAATGCTTCCAGATTTAACAACTTTTGCAAAACTCGCCATTTTAAATCACTTCCCTTGTCTTCACGTCAGATAGAATTGTCATCCGCCACTCTCAGATAAATTTTTTTAACCGGTACGACCTTACAACAGTTTTGACGTCGAGCATTGAAACAACCGTGCAAAAAAACAAGTCAGTTAGTTTACTTGTTCAGTTGAGAAAGGCACCTAACAGGATTCGCGCACCTTCAGGAAATAGACAGGTCGTAGTGGCGTCGCCAAAAAATATTTGAAGGGGTTCATGACTAATGCTGTATAGCTTAATGTAAGCAAAGTGAGTGCTAGTTTTTACATCGTTTTTTTTCTGTTTTCGTAAAATTTAAGGGGGCATGGCCCCGGTACCTCCCACCCTTGGCTACGCCACTCAAATATGGCAGGTGGCCAAGTGATAGCAGGTTTTCTAAACACGCCTGTTCGGTCCAAGCCAATCTTTCAAGGCAAAGAAAGTTATAAGATTCCCCCTTTATAGCACCTCGAAACTGCAACGCTCAATTATTTATCAAAATGTCAACATCTGAAACGATATTTTAAAGACAGAAAGTCCTTCTTTACGCGCGGTTTTTAGATGAAACTTCACTGCATTTTATTCCAAAATGTATTAATTTTGACCTTACAGGAGTCCAAGCAGCAGCAGCAGCAGGGTATATCGAGAATTCATATGAATGCTGTTTGTTTTCGTAAATCTGAGTAACAATAAAAGTCCACTGTTTAGATTTTGATTTATCCGTCGGTATAAGGGTGGTTGCTTGACTCTTATGACTCTGAGGAAAAGTGGCATCACGCTGCTGCTGCCTTCATCACCTGCATAACGCTGTATGGTATAGGTTTCAGCTGCATACAGCAAAGGAAAAACCAGTGAAAGTTACGTATTCACTAAATATTCTTCAGAATTTCGAACTTGGATGTTTGAGTAAATTTTTTTTTGTTCAATATAAAGTTGGGTAAAATTTTTTAATAATACAACGAAATTTTTTACGTTTGGGTAATTTTCAAAAATACCCAAAATTATTTTGTTAAGTATAAAAAATTACCCAAAAGCAAAAAAGTCGCAATTGGGTAGAAGGTGTGTTTACCCCCCAAAAAATTGGGTAAAAATTGTATTTGGCCACAAAATTTCATGTTTACCCAAAAACTTTTTTACCCAAAAAAATTATTTAAGTTATGTTTTGGCCATATCAATTTATGCCCAAAATATTTTGGGTAAAACGTGTTTTACCCAAATATGAATTGGGTTGAGTGGAGTTTTACCAAGAGCTCTACCCAATTTTATTTGCAGTGTAATCTAAGCTTCTTCTTGGAAGCTACGGTTCGTAAATCCTCAAAAAAGCGTTTTTGCGACACCAGTACACTGTTACAAGGAACAAAAATCTATTTTTACTCATTGATTTGCATATTTATCCTCATTTCACGAAAAAGCAATCAAAGCGCTTTAACGACCTCGCTTAGGAGTGCCGGTCACTTGACTACCGCTTTAATGTGAGAGAATCCCGTTAAGTGCCTTTCCGAACGACGCGACGAATAAACTTTCCGGCTTGCTCTCAACGTTTTCCCTTCAATTTAATGAAGTAGGAAAACTGTGAATAGCGATTTTAAAGCCCACTGGTTTGATCCGACTTGTAATCAAACCAAATCTGCAACTCCAGGGACAGACGCTCTAACCCCATCGGCCACCTGAGGAGATATTCGTCCATCTGACTATTGCACCAGGCTAGTCAAAATAGCATTTTGTACGTACTGGTGTAACTTAAATAAAACTGTAAGCTCGATTGCCGAGTGGTTAGAGAGCTTGACTTTCAATCACAAGATCCTGAGTTCGAATCTGCGTTTACCTGATTAGCGATCAAACCGCGAAACTAGTCGCAGATTGGTTTTTACAATGTTTACGTAGAACGTCCTCTATGGAAGTGGTTCTCAACCTTTTTACGTTGCGGACCGGCAAAATTTTGAAATAAATTATATCGACCGCTGGACTTTAAAAAACAACCAAAAGCGTCACCTTAAAACCATTAACTTGATATTCACAAATGGTGTTTTTGAAAAAAAAACACTTGGCCGCTTGTTTGTTTTCGTTTCACTATCAAATTTCGATAATCATACTGCTGAATTTCAGTCAAATTAATATGTTCTTGGATTTCACACGCTACGGTACTACCGCAACTTGTCGTAAACGAGTGGCTATGCCCAAGTTTCGCTTCATCTCCTGTTATCTGCAGTGCATGTTGCCAGCTGCTTGAGGTAGTATGGTGGCTGACGGACAAAAGGTTTGTGCGCGTGAAGCCTCGCGGGTTATAACAAAAAGCCCAATTTGGAATTGAGGTATAATATTGAAATTAATTTCGGCGGACCGGCAGAAAAGTAGACACGGACCGCTGCCGGTCCGCGGACCGGCGGTTAAGAAACACTGTTCTATTGCCTACCATGATTTCTCTTTGAATGAAACAAAACTGTTATGCTTGCTGCAGATTCATGATTTCTCTTTGAATGAAACAAAACTGTTATGCTTGTTGCAGATTCCGACGCACAAAACGGTAAATGTTGGAATGGTTTATCCGAACTGCAAGTCAGAAAATTTTGCGTAAAGATGAATGTAAAAAGTCAAAGGTAATCAAATCGAGAATGCAGTAAAATTTGACCAACTCTTAGTTCGTACTTCATGATTTCGTAATGCCCGAATGAAACGATCTCTGCAAGCAACAATATGAACAGTTTATTCGAGCGTCAACTGCTGCAGGGATAGAATTGCTGACACTGTTGCGATAATCAGTTTTTAAAAATTTTTGGTGTGATTTTACTGGCAATGAAACCCAGTGTTTTATCCTTAAAGCGAGTTTTATAAAACATAAAACAGTGCAAGTCGATCGAAAAAGTATAGAAAGTTATAACTTCAGTATTGAAACGTAATTCATTTTAACGGAAGTGATTTGACATGCGTCTGTCATTTCACGTTAGAAAACGGCGCTTTATCGATCACTCATTGATAATGTGACCTATTTTTACAATTGGAGGCACTTGGTATAATACAGTACATAATGTAGCGTACACATCCAAGAGGAAATATTTTAAGTGTTTGCTGTCTTGTATGCTTGGGTATAATGAACGAACATGTGATTTGGCCTATTCCATCGCATTTGCCTCGCTGAAACAGCAATCCCTTGCGTTAAACGCGAAGTAAAATTATTACATAGCCTTCGCAAAGCATAACCACTTAATTATTTGAGTAGTCTATAATTTCAATGAAGATGGTAGCACTAAAAGATAAAAGGATCGTAAAAAACGTTTTGGTGGAGTCCTTCTATTTATATTACGTTATTAATGGACGCTTCTTATGGGGCGCCGTTTGGAAAAAAACTATTCGTTTTCGACTTATTTTGCGCGTGTATTTTGGTCCGACTTAGAGTAACATTTGTCCGATATATAAGTAGGATATTTCCGATATATATATCGGACAAACTATGGTCTAAATAAGCTCAAAAAACATGGTTCACAAAATGAATAGTTTTTTCTAAACGGCGCCCCATAGCTTCTCCCACTAACGCTCAATCAACCGTAACGACGTGGTTTTAGCAAAAAGTTGCCATCAAATCGAGTTCGCATAATGGTAAATCAGAGTAAAATCGCTGTTTTGCATTGTCTTTTTTGTTGAAACAAAAACTATTTTGTTCTGTAAAACAAAAGATATTGATTTATAAATATTTTATAAAACAGTTAAAGTCAGAAAAATTTTTTGAAATTTGCTTTTGCCGCCGGTGGTTTTGGTATTTGTAGACTGGAATTACGTTAGGTTATCTTAACCATAAGGAGCGCGTAACTTGGTTCTTTCAGGTTCAGACTTGAAATGTTTCTTAATTTTGCGTTCAAGATTGCTTTGCTGAGAAACCCGTGCAAAACCTTTGCTGCAGACAGCGTTATTTCACAGATCGCTTTCACGTTTTGTATGGTTAAATTGTTTTACAAATTACATTACTGACAATGCAAATTGCAGAGTGTTTGATTGATAAGTTTGTGCTTTGTCCTGAACCTAAACGAACCATAAAGCTTAAATAGTGTTCTCTGCAAGCAAGTTGAAATTCATTTATTATAATTATATGAATAATGTCGCAGTTTAAGAGTCGCAAAATGCCCACGTAGCCGTTACGGTTAATAGTAAACTACAAAAACATACCTCACGCAGCTAATACATTTAGCTAAGATGATTTTTGTGTTCTATCATACATTTACTAAACAGCATACTCACTTATATAAAAATTTTGCCGTTGTTATACGAAAAATCGAAGCGTTTCTTGTTATTTGCCATTTATTTCTATAGTAACTTGATCGCTTTATGGCAACACTCGCAGAAATCGCTTTGACGCGCATACGCAGTAAGCTACAGTGCAAAGGGTCTATTATAGAGCTAATGAAAACAAATAAAGTAGGAAAAAACTCATTTATTTTAGAATCAGTAGTCTGGCACGGTGTTCTTGATTTTACAGGAAATCCCAGCAGCGTGATAGCAAACGGGACAGCATAATAATAGAAGAAATATCATCAGAGGTGAGGTTTTGCGCAATCTAAATTTTTCTTAATTTTGCATTCATCAGAACAACGTCATATTCGCGCTTACGTCGAGACAAAATTTAATTGTTATTTTTGACAACGGCGTGTAGCGGAAGTCAATGCAGCTTGGATTGACCAGTTTCAAAAACTTAGCATGTCACAACCGCAGTGTACAGTAGATGAGATGGCAAATTATTTCTCGAACAGTAGGGTAGTGGCTGCAGAAGAGAGCGTACCGGCAGACTTGAGCGTTCTTGTCCGTATAGTGAAATATACATTGCTTTGTATTTAATTGCATTTTTACCCTCCTATTACGATAGAGCGATCAAAGCGCTGTGACGAACTCGTTAAGGAATTGCCAGCCATCTATCTACCACACCAAGATGGAGGAATCCCGCGAAGTACCTTTTCAACGGCAAAACATGTAAACTCTACGGCTTGTTCTCCATCCGCACTGTCCTTTTAGTGCTGAGCGTCAAGTAGGGAAGCAATGAGTACCAATTATAAAGTCATTGGTTTGACCCGACTCTACATCAAATCCGAGTCAGCAGCTACAGAGACGGAGGTCCATACCACTCAACCATCTGAGCTGTAACCTCGACTTGAGGTTAATTGAACGAACAAGCTTGAGATCCTGATTTTGCGAAAGCTATCTTTTGCATATTATGATATTTTTTGCATAAACTATGCAAACGCGAATTTACTATTCAAGGAACAGGTGGAGTATATAGAAACCACTGGTTCAGTCGCGCACTTCACCAACGGCAGATAAGGAACAAAAAACCAAAACTACTGTGTTATCGATCATCCCAGATCTGCAACATCTACACACGATACGTTCGATAAACAAAATTCTTGAATATTTCTTTACATTGTCTTCAATTTTCTATTAGGTTGGTTTTGAGCTGCAAAAGCCTTCTGATCATCAGAAGCGACCAAGCGATATTCGAGCTTTTAAACCCAAAGAAAACCACGCAAAGAAGCTTAAGAGGAAGAAGGAGATTCATGCAGCTGGAGTCTTGGCTCTGATTGTGTTAATGTTTGCAATTTGTTGGCTGCCTATTCATATTATTAATACCATTCAACGGTAAGACAATCGATAAAAAATCTGACCAATCAACCATTATGACGTTAATGAGTTTAAAAAGGAGGAAGGCGTTTAGCAATAGTAGATTAACTGAAAATAAGCAGGGAGAACGTGAAGTACGCTGATGCTCTTCGAGTCAGCAGCCACAAGGTGTAGGCTTACTTGCATTGGAAAATGCGATCGGCTCCAGCCGCGAATCGAACCCGTAACAAAGAAACCTGTGCGGGGTAGCCTACCGTTGGGTTATGCATCTGACAGCGCCGATATGCTGAAAAACATCTTGTGATAGTCGTACTGAGAAACAAGTTACTGAGTCATGATCGTGCAAAAGCTTCATACCCATTTGTTACTTTTCAAACAGGCCCTTGGTTTTACAGCTGCTAAGACATATACCCTGTCCACATTTCCGATTTTCGTGGGCTTTAGGCCCGAGGTTCTTGGTTTTAGTTTCTGCATCATAATCAATTCTTTGATGTCATAATTAAAAAAAGTGAATTACGACATCAAAAAATTGATTATGATGCAGAGACTGAAACCATGGCCTAAAGCTCACGAAAATTGAACATGTGGACAGAAATCGTGAAACGAATCATAAAAAATGTCTTGGTAAGCGAAAGTCCAAAAGTCCACGAAAATGGAACTGCGGCCTAAAGTCCTCGAAAATTGGACATGTGGACAGAAATCGTGAAACGAATCACAAAAAATATCTTGGCAAGCGACAAATGTCGTCCCTTGTAGCTTAAAACCGACCGATGAATATGAAATTGTTGAAATAATTGCTGAATTAAACAGCCTAAAATCACCAGGACATTTAGATATTCCCGTTGTTTTGCTCAAAAAAGCTAAATTTCTCATCGCTCAATACCTTGCAGACTCATTCAATGAATGCGTGGTGACTGGTATTTATCCGGATGTTTTAAAAATCGCCCAAGTTATTCCCTTGCATAAAAGTGGATCAAAGCTTGATTTAAGCAATTACAGACCAATGTCTATTTTGTCTCCTATCAATTAAGTTTTTGAAACGATCTTTTTGGGAAAAACTTAATCTTTTTACGGCTTCTCAATGTGGAATCAGGAAAGACCACTCAACAAATCTTGCTATTACTTCGCGTTGTGAAACTGTACCAAAACACCGCCATGAAAAGAAATTAGCATGCGGTACTTTTCTCATTTTGTTGGACAAGCTTGAACACTATGGCGTCAGAGGAAATGCACAATGCACATAGCTTATTAAAATCATATTTACCAAATAGATACCAGTATACTGAATTTAATAATCAAATCTTTTCCAGTCATCTTCCAGTCACCATTGGCGTACCTCAAAGAAGTGTCCTAGGCCCATTTTTATTTCTAGTGTGCATAAATGACTTGACATATGCTTGCAATTCAGATATCATTCTATACGCAGATGATTCGGTACTATTGTGCGCTGAGCAAAGTATTGAAAAACCTAAAATAAAAACAGGAGCTTAATTCTTTCCACAAAACTGAATGCTGGATCAACTGCATTGAAAAACCTAAAATAAAAACAGGAGCTTAATTCTTTCCACAAAATTGAATGCTGGATCAACTGCAATCGACTTACCATAAACTATAAAAAAACAATCTGTGTTTTTTTCTGACATAAAAAACATGAAGTACACGATCGATTTAACATTAGTACCTGTAGCTCGCTCATCAGTGCAACTGAGGTTATCAAATATCGGAGAGTTTTTTCAGACAACCAGCTAACTTGGAAAAATCATATCATTCTGCAATTGAAAAATTGTGTATTGCAAAGGGCATCTTAAGCAAGCTGAGACATTTCGTTCCCGTGTATATTTTAAGAAATGTGTATTTTGGAATAGTATTTTCATACTTGCAATATGGGATTGCAGCATGGGGAATTGCTGCTGCAAAATTTATCAACCAACTCCAAACACACCAAAATTATGCGTAACTAAAATAATGACTGGCTTTTCTTTTTTTTAGAACAACACTTTTTTCAATCTATCGCGAAATAAATTTGCTAAAAATAAGTAACATATATATCCTGGAAATACTGAATTTTGTATACAAATTTAGAGCAAAACTATGAGGCGCTGTTTGGAAAAAAATAATTCAGGTTTTTCCACATGATTTTTCGGCTAATTCTTGTTACATTTTGTCCAATATATTATATAGGAAATTTCCTATATGTATTTAAGACAAACAAGTGCACTGCAAACCAAAATGGGTATATAGTGACAACCCAAAAAACTTGGGTAATAAATTGGGTAGACTCGTTGAGACACCCAACTTATTTAATTGGGTATATCTTATCCAATTCATGTACCCAAAACTGCCAGCAACAACCCAAAAAAAAAAGGTGAATTGACACATTATTGAGACCCAACTGTGAGTCTCGGGAATTTAAGATCTATACTAACTCTTTTCTTGCGCCTATTACGACTGTCCTGGATTGCTCCCTACGCGCATTTCATACCTCAGCAGATTCATATGTAATACTTCTTGATTCATATATAAAACAACAAATGAATGAGTAAATATAAATAAAATCAATAAAATCAACAAATGATGAGAACAAATGAATGAATAAATCAAATGAATGAATAAATAAATCAAATCAAATGAATGAATCAAATCAAAATGATATGAATGATATAAATGAATGAATAAATCAAATTAAATGAATGAATGAATCAAATCAAATGAATCAAATGAATAAAACAAATGAATGAATAAATCAAATCTACTATAAAATGAATGAGAACAAATAAAATCAACAAATGATGAGGGACGTAATCCCGAAACAGGATGGCTCAGGTCTTATCTTGTATAAAACAACAAATGATGAATAATTTTTCTTTAGTGGCATTTACGCAAATACGTCATTTTGGGAGTTTAATACCCAATATTTTTTCAATTTATAAATTTGTTTTTTTATAAATGCTTATATGTAACAATGCGATAGTAAACCACGAAGCAAATCAAACTTCTGTTTGAGATTTTTGGTTAAGATGGCAAGCATTTAACTTCGGAAAACATCGTTACCAGCCTTCTAAAAATTATTTTGTACACTTATCAACCGTTTTATAAGAGCTTATGTGTGAACAAGAATTATGTATGGATGCAGAAATCCAACAGGCGTGAGAGGGCAAAAATTGGACATCTGGACTGGATAATTTTGAATGATATTTGCACTGCTGGGAGTAGAGTAGAAGCTGCTTCATATCTCAATATTGATACTCCTAACTGTACCACTAGTTAAAACAGAACCGGCCAAAAGTAAAACTTCTGTAATTATAGAACCGGCTGACAGAAAATTTGAATCCCTCCACTGCTTATAGCATCTCCATTTTAGGTTCTTACCCTAGAATGAATTTAAATTTTTAACTAGTTGCGTAACAATTAGCTAAGTACAATAATCTCCGGCGATGTACAAATTTACTAGGTAGTATACACAATTGATAGTTGGGCAAAAATTAAAACAACCCAATTACGTTTTCGAAGGTTTTTGGGTGTGGTTGATTTTAACCCAATTATGTTTCGCTTACCCAAGTAAAATTTTTGGGTTTAGCTTTTGAATCAATATTTTTTTCGCGTTCTTGGGTAAAAACGTTTTTGCCCAATATTTTTGGGTACTGCGTCATAAATAATTGGGTATTGGGCACTTTTACGGACTTCTACTACCCAAAAAGATTTGCAGTGTGGTTTAAAACAGCCGAAAACACTGACGCAAAATATATAGGAAATTTTGTATATTGGGTTCAACTAAATTACATATCGTAGAGCGAGACAGCGCTGTTTCTGGCTATTAGCCTTCATCAGCCGCCCTCAGGTAAGAAACATTCATCTTCCAGGACGAATGATCTTGCCAGGATCATTCATCCCTTCGGATAAATATTTCTTAAAGAATTTAACCTTTGTGGTACGCATATGATGAAGGCTAATAGCCAGAAACAGCGCTGTCTCGCTCTACGGTACGATTTACTGGAGTGCCTTGCACTGTTGGTGATGGAGTGCTGTTATAGCCTCTGACCCAACAAGAGGAAGTCGTCATGACTTCCCGTCCGGTAGGCCAGGAAGGACACTGCTTTGTAGTTGTTTAAATTACAAATAGGAAATTCCATTACAAATAGGAAATTTCCTATATATTTTATAATATAAGACAAATTACTGCTCAAATTCGCCAAAAAATGCTGCGCAAAACGTTGAGGAAATTTCCTATTATAATCTATAAGACAAATTATTGCTCAAATTAGCCAAAAAACGCAGCGCAAAACATATAGGAAATTTCCTAGGCCTATAATATGTAAGACAAATTTATATTGCTCAAATTAGCCAAAAAACGCATCACAAAACATATAGGAAATTTCTTGGGTCTATAACGTATAAGACAAACTATTTCATAAATTTGACAAAAAATGCAGCGCAAAACATATAGGAAATTTCCAATGTAACATATAAGACAAATTATTGCATACATTTGCCAAAAAAAGCAGCGCAAAACGTATAGGATGCTTTGCGCTGCTTTTTTTGGCAAATTTATGCATTTTTTTCCAAACGGCGACTCATAAATTTCCTATATATTTTGTGTCAGTATTTCGGCTTTTTTTAGCCACATATTTGTCTTATATATAAATAGGAAATATCCTATACAATATCTTGGACAAAATGTAGCTTAAATTGGCCGAAAAAACATGTGGAAAAACCTAAATTACTTTTTTCCAAACAGCGTCTCGTACAAAACTCTAAACTCCTACGTTCCTTCCAGGCCCGGCGCCAAGGGGGGCCAGGGGGGCTTGCCCCCCCCAATTGACATGCTTTGCCCCACCATTCAAGAAGCTTTTTTTTTTGAAGACAGCGGCTTTTGTGCTTAATTTCAAACTTTGGTCCCCCTGATAAACGTTTGGCCCCTTCAAGTCGACTGCTGTGGCGCCGGCTCTGGTTCCTTAACTAATTACTTCCACTCTGCGCCTGAAATTCACAACATGCCAACACGATTTAGGAAATGCAACAATTTGGCGTTGCCTACCTTTTATACATCTGCTGCGCAACGCTCTATTCCATATCAAGATAGCAAAATATGGAATGAACTACCAGTTGAAATTAAAAGCAAAAATCAAATCAACTATAGAACTTTTTTTAATTATGTTAAAGTGCATCTTCACAATAATCAAAAATGAAAAACTTTCCATTTTAGCATTGCTGCTTCAATCTGCTTTATTACCACTGTTATACGTATATGATACACTTAATAAAGTAAATAAATACCAGATATATTTATGATTTGTTTCTTGTCTTTCTACATTATTTCTTTTTGACGCCGACGTAAATAATTTCTGAATGCTTTTGTTAATTTAACTTTTATTCGTATGAGGCTATACTGTATGTATAGGCTACTTGCGTAGTGAATCCATATTTTATCTGTTCGTGTTTTTTCTTTTTCGACAACTTTTTCAACTTTGCTAAACAACGCTATCAGGTGAGAGGCTGCGAAAAGACCATGAAGCCCAGCCCAAAAGAGCTGAGTAGTCGTCAAGTCAAGTCTGCAGCTGAGTGGTCGCCTAGTCTGCAGGTGAGAGGCTGCAGACTTGACGACCACTCAGCTCTTTTGGGCTGGGCTTCACGGTCTTTTCGCAGCCTCTCACCGGAAAATTAATAGCTGTGAGTGATTGATCCTATTTATGTTTTTTGCGTGATTATTTCCCCAAACAAAAATAAAGTGAAATGGATGGGCTAAATATCGTAGCCTACTTCTACCACGTCTGCCTTCAAAACACGAAGCTGGGCTTTGATCAAGGGGTCCACGTTTACACAAACTAGCATAACCGGACGGTGTGGTAAAATGGTGCTTCCCCTTTTCACGGGTGCTATATACTTTGAAGTCATCAAAGTAAGCACCTTACATCGTGTAGACCGGAGGTGTTTCGCCTTATTTAGGATTGTTGCTAAATCCAAGCCTTCATATTTTCATGGGACTAAAGAAATACCACCAAGAATTTATTTATTACTAATTTGTCTTTGTATTTTTTCAGATTCAGTGATGGAAATGTTCAAATTCCGATCTGGCTTACCAGTGTTGCCATTTTATTATCTCATGCAAATAGCGCTGTCAACTTCTTCCTTTACTCTTGGCGACTCCGCGCCTTTAGAAAAGAACTAAACCGCCGAGTTTTCCTAAAAATAACCGCTCTGTGTCGTTGTTCATAGCAAGAACTAGTATAACTTTGCCACATAGCGGGCCGGGCAAATATTCAGGAATGCTGCATTTCAGTCTCATTTTTTTAAACTCATTTGGAAAATTATGTTTTCCATTTAAATCACTTGTCAGGTACCGGCCGTTAGCTCAGTTGCCAAGCACACGCTATCGGTGCGGGAGGTCAGGAGTTCGATTCTCGGGCTGGTCAAATCTACACAGTGTCGCCAACGACTCGCCACCGTTGCGACGCTTCTTCGGGGCTGTATAGCCCAGGCGCTAAGCCGCGGAGATGGGCCCTGCCACTCGTTACACGCTTCGGCGTAATACGGCGAGTACAATGAAGATTTGATTTTGATCACTTGTCATGACGCCAAAATAATGAAAACGATACGCATTTAGTAAATTATATCCTGTGTCGACTGAATTGCGTATTGTGATTTGTGTTCCAAAATTAAGTTTTCACTGATTATTGCTACTAAATCAATGATTATTGCATCGACGCTTAGACAACCACACATTTACGATTTACCCGTGGTTGGTGCAGAATATTGAAGACTTACAACGCATATTGCATAAATACTCCAACATTTTCATCACTAATAAATCAATGTAAATTTGCAAAATGTATTTGATAAAATCGCTGGTCCGTGTGCAAGCTGGGTGATAAACTTATTGCCTGACACGGAAGTTTAGCACAGTATTTAAAGACGTGACAGCTGATTAAGCATTGAGTTTTTTTGTATAACTTGCATTAACGTTTGCCACCTTCCCCACTCACTACCCACGTGGCCATTAACGTACTACAGCACATATACTCTTAAGTTAATTTCATAAAAAAGTCGGCCTTTCGCTTGACAAATTTGTCGTGGTACCTTCTTGAAAGCATGCGTGGTCTCTCCTGAAAATTTTTGGCGACACTTTTATTACACGTAGGCTACCTTGTGAAGCGTTCAAAGTGCAGAAGTTACCACGTTTTTACCAACTTTAATTGTTGTTTGCTTGTTTTTTTGAAAATACAACAAAGACGTGTTAAAATGTTCGTTTCAAACAGTCATGTATTTCAAATTTAAATAATTATTCATTTCTGACAATAACAGCGAAAAACAGTCATTTGACGATAGGGAGGTCCTAATTTTAAGTCATCGCTTGAAACTATTGTTGAAATGTACCGGTGGCTTGGCTTTTTAAAATCGCGCAACGCACACAGTGGCGTAGCGAAAAATTTAAACAGGAAGAGGGGGCATATACTGCAAAAGCCATCAAAAGCGTCTGGTGTATTTCAGTTACTTAGCAACACTTGTTCTTGTTTTACTACATATGAGCAACGACTCTCCCCTCCAAATATGCCCCTGGCGACACAAATCACCAAATTAGAAAGGCAGGAACTTGTTACTACTGCTTCATTTTCATACTCCTTTAGAAAAGCTTGGTAGGGAAAAGCAATGCTTCTATAGGCATCAGTAAACTACAACCCAGAGGTGGGCACGGTACTTTTTTAAAGTACCGGCGGTGCCGGTACTCGGTACTTTGTTCAAAGTAGTGGCGGTACCGGTGCTTGAAAATCAAAAGTACCGCGGTACTTTTGTCGGTACTTTTCAAAAAAAGTTCCAGAAAGGAAGTGCTGCACTATATTTTGTTGATTTTTAGATAAAACTGTAGGCTACAGTTTCATAGTAATTAGTTACCGGTAGTACTTGGTACGGCACAATTCACGAATTACAAACTATGTACCAACCATCAAAAAACGGTACAAAATAAGCTATATAGTTAGTCGCAAGTGACACAAAAATCAGAAGAAATGCAGCAATTTCTCTCGCCCATAGAAATGGGCCGTCACGCATAAAGCGAAAGCCTATTTTTATTGGAAAGCACTCTATGCGCTGAATGCGACAAAAAGATTGTTTAAGCATTTTGAATGAAAGGAGACCCCAGAAACAGAAGTGGCCTATGCTGGAGTTTTCGATGGAGGGAGTTCGTCACAAATCACATTTAATGACGTCAAACCTTTCAGTGAAGTCATCAAAATAGCAACAGAAGTTTTAACATCGAAGTGTGCAGGGCAGGGGTACCCAATTTTTTTGTCAGCGACATGGCGTAGCGGTATCGCGCGCAGGTGACAGATCCTACGTGACGCGTTCGATTCGCGGCTGGAGCCGATCGCTTTTGACATGCAATCGCTTTAGACATACGGTCAACAAGTTTTAAGAGGGGCTTGTATATAACGGGTGGCTGTTGGCTTCAAGAGCGCATCAAGCTCACTTCTCAGTCTCCCTAATTACTGTTGAATTTTCAGTTCAACATAATTTGAAAGTGATGCCTCATAGCCTCAGTTATTTACCGGTATTTATTTATTTCAGAAGTCCAGATTTGATAATATAAAAGTGCTCGAGGAGTCGAGAGCTAATAACATTTAATGGCATGCTTCGCTATTTTTTTGAAATTTGTTGCACTCCGGATCATCGCGTAGGATAAATCGTTCTAACTTTTTCATGGCGCTTAATTTTCGTGTCTGTGATTATCAAAAAGCACTCAAAGCTTTAAGCTAGATTCATGTGATCATAATAATAGGCAATACTTTGTGCGACCACGGACGAGGACAGTATGAAAACTCAACGCGAGACTGGAGACCCTGGGTGTATGGAGTAGTGATTCTTTAACATTTTTGCTCTACTACTTCGTTTTGGAAGTTGGAGACTTTCATCACCCCCTTATCAGGAAACAAGTTGAGGGGCGTACGCCGTACATAGACATTTTTCAAGATGGGATTGTGTAAGTGCGAAGACACGTTTTGCTTTGTGAGTTTAATTAATATCTTGTGAATTAAGACATAGCAAGTGATTAAGTAAGTTAGTTGGAGCAAAAATGCATATGCGCGTAAGGAGTTCGGAATAAATCTCATAACGGAACCGGCAGAGAGCGAATAACCGACAAAGTTAGACAGGAAGAGCTGCTGCAATAGACGGTCATAATCAGCAATGATTAGTTTGAAACATTGTAAATACTCGTCGAGTTGACACGAGTAAATGTTATACCATTATCAAAAACGTACTATGCTATTAACGCAGGCCTCAGGCCAGTAATGTTTAGCATGTGGGCCTTTAAAAAACGAAATTGATTTCTGCTTGCTAATAATAAGGTCTACAACAGTGGTTCTCAAACTGGGGACCGCGAAGAAGTTTCAGGGGAACCGCAAAGAGGTCGCGGATTTCTGATAAATCACCCCCTTCAATTGTGCTTGATTGAACATCTGCGGACGTGAGGACATCTGCGAACGTGAACAGCGAAGGCGGAAGCATTTCTAAAGTGGGGGTGCCCAAAAGCAATCACCAGATTTCCTTCCCCTACAACCCATATTTAGCTTGTCCGCGTGTGACATGTCCAACTTATGTAGCTACAGACCCACGGCTCTTGCTTCTAGCTTCTGTATCACAAATAAATTTTTGATGTCATAATAAAAAAATATCACATCAATAATTTAATTATGATGCAGAAACTAGGACCGAGAACCGTGGGTCTAATGCCCAATAAATTGGCCATGTGGACAGGGTAATTGTGTAGCTAAAGTTTATTGTTTTAGCAACCCCAACAGCTTGTAAATACCATAACCGTTCGTAAAGCCTCTATTGAAGCGCCGCTGTAGGGGAAGGATTGAAAAAAGAGCGCCACCCTCTAATTGAACATCACCTGTAATCAGAGCCGGATTTGCCAATAGGCTAAATAGGCTAAATTCTAGGGCCTCGGAGAAATAAGCAGCCTCATTAACAACAGCGAATTAGACCTTTGTTGTTGGAGATCAAGACCTTTTCTTTTTTTTGGAAATCGACCATCAAGACCGTTATGTTTGTGGAAATGAGTCTGACCATTGATCACTAGAGCCTCATTGTTTAAATAGCCTAGGGCCTCTCATTATCTAAATCCGGCCCTGCCTCTGATGCTACTACAGGGGAAGGTGTTGAAAATGACGAGCACAGCTACACAGGGACGTGTCACTTGATTTTCCGCATTGAATTTTTGATTACTTACCAGTGACTGTGTTAAGGTAGATTTTTTTTTCTTTAAAGGTGAAATGTTAACTCTGTTATCAGTTTCTTCTTTTCATTAATTACATTTATCTTCCCAAAATTCTGACCAGCTAGTCAATAAATATAGCACCATTCTCCAAAATGAACACCACTTCTTATAGAACGACACAATACGAAAAGAGAAGGGCTGAAAAATAAAGCGCTGTGGCCGTGTGTCGTTCAAGTAGAGGTTTCACGGTACGTCACGTATACGGTTACGGAAACAATACGGTTACGGTTAGATTTAATTCAGTTGCAAAATCTGACTAAATTGATCGATAACTAAGGCAGATAAACTAAAAAATCCAGCACGAATAGGCCAGTTTACAACCTGGGTCGAGAAGTGAGAGGTGAAATAAAAAGCCAAGACCAAAAATTTTGTCGAAAAAGTTACCGAGTAAAAGAAGCAGGGGCTTACGCAGATGCTTTCTGAGAGGAGCATATAGAAGAACTTTTCCTCATTAATTAGGCTCAAGTTTTGTAGAAAAATCGAAGCAATAACAGGTTTTAACGAGTTTTCGAGGAGTCCTACAAGGGAGCGCGTGCATAAGAGAAGCCTTTTCCTGGCGTATGCTGCTACAAGTTGCGATATTCACCAGGTAGATTTAAAAAATTTCAAGTTTTTCCAGATTCGAACCTAAATAAAAAACGTTTTAAAGCCAGAGTCTCTCCATTCTTACTTTCGATTTTTCTACACTGGTTAGAAAAGCCGCAAGCTCATGTTTTTGCGAACAAACAGACCGTAGTAGCAAAATATAGGTATGATGGGGGAAAAAATATGATTTTGTGACGAAAAAAACAACATGCCGAGTTAGTAACTGCTGATCAAATAAACGCTTTTACATAATTGTGTCAAAATAACATAGTTAGATTGTACGTTTGCATGCATTAAGTATTACATGCATTGGTCCCAAATGTTATTTTTATCCTGGCTGTTACTTAGCATTGGCCTCAACTGTAATTTTTATCCTGACTATTACTCAGAACTTTGATCACACTTATTTTCACATTTCATGCAAGGCATGACCAATTATGAATATGAGCAAGCGAGGAAGCAAGGATCAATTGTGAAATTAACAAATAACAGTATAGCACAGGGGTTCTCTACCGTGGAGCTATGGCTCCCCTAGGGCAGGCCCGCAGCCAGAAGAAAATGCTAAGGGGGGCAAATTTTTTTGCAAAGGGGGCGAGAAATTTTTAGGTGAAATTGGTTTAGAAGAACTACATCCACTCTAATGTTTCGACTATAACCAAAGTCTCGTCAGCCTTGCTACGCACAGCCAAACCAGGCTAAACTCATTCCAGACTGTAAAGACTCTTTTTTTGCATTGCTTTACCTGTACATCTCGACTTTATTTCATCTTTACCTAAAATAGGGCACAACCTAGAAAAGAGATGAAGTCGAATGTACAGGTAAAGCAATGCAAAAAAAGAGTCTTTACAGTCTGGAATGAGTTTAGCCTGGTTTGGCTGTGCGTAGCAAGGCTGACGAGACTTTGGTTATAGTCGATACATCCACTCTGTTTCAGATGTTTACATTTCCATCACGCTTTCTTAAACCAGTTTCAAAAGAAAAGAGTAGCAAAATACTTTACAATCTTACAGAAAGATTTGACAGCGTATACTGTAGCATTGTTGAATCTATTACGCTGTAAATTATTAAATTTACATGTAATTCGAAAAAGTGGCGAGCAAAGTTAGTGCAAAAGCAATAGATAGTATATCATCGGCTTGCGGGTTTGGCGGTTTCTTTTTTACAAATGTTCTGCACCAGAGCCGATCAAATGTAGCGGATTCTTACTTTGTAAAGCAAAACATGCACTGGCACCCTGGTAGACCTCGGAATCGCGGAAGGAACAATTGTATTTATCCTTTGGATAGGCAGGCAGCTATGGCCGGGAAGAAGCGTCTTCTTGCAGATCATCTGGTAGACGATCCTGATGCCTTTGCGAAGAAAAAATCGATGTCGCTGAGGTCGAGCTGCTATGCGATGTGCTTCGCGATGCGAAAAAAAGGACGAGGCCGTGTTGGAGAAAGATCTTGCAGAGGAAGAAATTCTGATGACAAACTTGTCACTTGGTGGTCTGATCCAACAGTATTCCAAGAAAGTAGACCTCAGCCAGCAAGGTCATGGCTAGGAACGAAATATTTGCATTGCCGTATTATGACATCATAGATAAAAACCGAAAGAAAACTTTTTTCTTCTTTTGTTCAAAACGGACGTTAGTATAAACAATACCAAACCGATCGGCAGACAATTAATTCAACTTTGGCGCATTGCTGCGAAATTTTCGGAAAGTCGAAGTTCGCACACTTTGCTGTTATTTACCAAGAAAGTAGGGTTTTCTTCCACGCCGCAGAGGCACTGATTACAGAGATTAGTATCTACTCGCATAAGTTCTCTTTTTCGCATCTTTATTGTGCAAAAGTTCTTCAATAAAAAAAACCCACAGCGAACAGAAATGAAGCACCGACGTAGCACAATGCCAACATAAACAGAGGTAGCATTATTATGCAGCCACGGTAAAGGGTATCGAACTCTTAACCTAACGACCAAGAGCCGAACGCTTTTCCTTTACAATACTTACAGAGTTCACTTTTCCTCCACAATGCTTACAGTCACTCGCACACAAGAGTGCAATGCAAAACGAACTTGATTTTTTTACGTTAAATTATTGGTGACTGTGGTGACACCAAAACTGAACAAACATACAGCCTACAGACCTATACCGGTACGCAATTAATAATGTAATTCAAGCAGCTCTCATTAGCTTCTGTATCAGGATGTGAAAAATATCATATTAAACTAGGCGAGCTTGTTAGTAATGAGACTTTTTGTAAGAACTGCGGGTTCGCTTATTTCATTTTATATTTTATACAAACAACATGAATTATATCGTATCAAACGTTAACTAGTCATTAATTGAGTAAAAAACAGGGCAAAAAATTTTCCGCGCCCCTCTTGGTTGCGGGTCTTGAAGACAGTTTTACGTAAAAGTGGAATGAATTTTTGATGCGACTTGTTTATGATAAAAAAGAAGATTAATACCCCAGTTTGGAGTTATACAAAGAGTTCCATTTAAGAAATTTCCTATCATGCATTTGGCAGATATTCACCAATTTTTGGCGAGTTTACTACACAATCAACACCAATATATGCACGTATAAATAGCTGATTTTCTTTAAAAGAGGCAAAAATTTTCCAGGAAGAGCGTGGCCCCCCGCGCCCTCCCTGGCTGCGGGCCCGCCCTAGATGGCCACGGGACATTAACCAGAGTCCACGAGCGCAAAATTTATTAACGGTAATTAACCACTAAAGACCAACGGACCGCTGTAGTGTCGCCACTACAAAGGTAATAATGACATAAAATTTTATCGCTGATCAGGGGCCATGTTGTGGAGCTGAGTATCTCGAAGGAATAGAATTACGCCACGATTACGAAAACCCAATTTCTTAAGGATTGCCATAAAGCGGGACAGCGCTGTTTCGGGCTATCACCTCTCATCAACCGCGCACGTGGAAGTCGTGATGACATCCTATTCAGCAGGCCAGGAAGACACTGCCGTTTTACTTTTCATGACGACTGTTGACGATTGTTTCTCTTCAGAAATTGTTATGGAATCGGAAAGAAAATTGAAGGCCTGATTGCAATTATCGTCCGTCAAACTTCCAAGTACAATCTTGGGGGTTCGTTGCATTCCATTGAAAATAACACTAGAACTTTGAAGTTAAAAATCGGTCGAGTTGCCAGCTCGGCTTTAATCCAATACATAATTCGCTTTTTTATAGCAATTGCAAAGCGAGGTAAAATAACACGTTTCCTTCTATTTTTCACCAAATATGTGTAGTTTGATTGTTGTTATTAAGACAGTTTAATTTTTAACATCATACATTTCTGTTTCTATTCGTTGGATTATCATCAGCGAGTATTATGAAACAGATCGACGAGGAAACAACTGGTCATACAGTTATCGAAGTAGTTATAGCATTCCTGGCGGTTGCAGGAAACGGTTTGGTGTGTTACGTTGTCTTCACAAATCCTAGTATGAGAAAGAAGGTAAGTTGATTACAAAGGACGTTTCGACCACATAGATTCAACTGTTATCATCAGCAGTATGAAGGCGGTAAAAAACTCCACAGTTTTATTTTGACTTTAAACAAATATATCTTCATTATATTCGCGGTATTACGCCGAAACGTGTTACGAGTGGGGGCTCATCTCCGAAGAAATGTCGCAGCGGTGGCGAGCCATTGGCGACACCGTGCCGATTTGACCGATCCGGGAATCAAACCCTGACCTCCAGCACCGACAGCGTGTGCTTAACAACTGAGCTACCCGACCGTGATTAACTACTTTATCACATCAATACACATCGTTGGAATCAATAAGCTAAGAGGACCGCAAAGTTTTACATCGATTCAATATTCATTGTTCTTTTTTTACAGCCTATGTATATGTTTCTGACATCTCTGGCACTCGCTGATATTTTTGTTGGAGCTGTGGCAATTTCATTCGCAATTCTCACAAAACTGGGGCTTCCCCACAACGCCCCATACCCCTGCCTTGCAACGTTAGCTTTCATCATCATTCCTACTCTTATATCAATCTTCAGCTTAATGGCAGTCTCAATTGAAAGGTAAAGTGAAAACGCAAGTTTTTGTGGAGCGCTTTTCATCTATCAAAGGTGCGCTTACCGATACGCAACAGGTGGCGAAATGCGACAATTTTTTTTTACACCTTGTTGGTTATATTTGCTTCTTTCAGACAACGCCAAACCCTGCCAGTGCTATATTAATATATTTACTTACTTGTCGCGGTACGCGTTATCGCCCCCGAGAACCATATACAGGTGTCACAAGTCTAGAACAAATTCGTTAGTAGTGCAACTGATGTATTGTATACCATTTCTATTTCATTTTCCACGCTAGCCCTTACGCTGAGCGTTATGCTGGGTAGCTATGGAGATCGAGTTTCAAGTTTACCCCCAAAACATTTAACAAATGCTCGAACCACTATGAGCCCAGCGGTTGAAATCATAGAAATTGGACGCACATCTCGCAGAAAGCTAACTGTATAGTTCAAATGTTCAGTAGTTTCATTTTATTGCAAGCCTTATAGTGTCTTTTTTACAGATATATGGCAGTTTGCCACCCTGTAGCCCATTTGCACAAATTAACCAAAATGCAGGCTTTGTACCTAATACTATTAACAAGGATCGTTTCAGTATTGCTTGGGCTAATACCCATGGGTTGTAATAACATTTATTCTGTTCATAATCACAGTGAGTATGAGCATTCATAAAAATTTTCAGATTAAGCAACTATCTTTGAATGTCCTAAAAGCATAACCAGGCACTGTACGTACCCGTAATTTTTCTCTCCCCAAATTCTCAGTAAACCCTTGTCCCTGTTTAAAGTTCAGAATAAAAGTAGAGTGTCGAGAACCAGCGAGCAAATAACTTGTTGCACTGGAAAGGCACGTAAGAGAATTTTCCCAAACTGCAGGTAACTGCTATAACCTAACTCGCATTAAACCATCTTGCGAGAGCATTTCAGTCGCTTCCTCATGTAACGAGGGTAAAAATGCAATAAATTCAACAACTAAAGTAGGAATTATGAGTGGCATGCTTCTCAATATAAGTGTCCAAACGCTTTGAATGTTTGCGCACACTTTATAATGTCTTTTTATAGATAGTTACTACTCCAGAAGTCACAACTGCTTACTCAAGCAACCAAACGACTAAATGTCAATTTGTGGAGGTAGATTGGATCAAGTTTGTAATTTCATAAACTCACATAAATACGCTGATGGCATTGTTGTTGTAGACCTAATATTACCGCTTGCACGAAATACACGGTAGCCTATACAAATCAACGGCAAAAAATTTGTACAAAATGTCGCATGTCGCGCCTGAAAATCAAACATAGTCAAATGCTATTAAATGTCTAAGCTGCACAATGCCCCCCCAACAAAAAAACTGTAACAAAAAACTGATTGAGCAAACAACAGTTGAAAAAACACGCTCCGAATTCAGGCAAGCATCACCTGGAGACGAAAACAGTAAGATAATTCACCACAGTAAGGTCTTGCTGTCGATGCAGTCAGCTTTCTGCGCTTTTAGCCTGAGATGGATGAGGACTGGGTACTGAGTCGCAGAGATGGCCAACCTAAACTGCTGACACGTGTCAACGCATAACAGGAAAATAAAGATTTGGCTTGAAAGACCCAAGGGAAGATCACGAACTTTCTTCAGGAGGAGAGCTAAGGATAGAAAAATTGCTTTTGTCGCAATTTTGCACGGTATAAAAGCAGCGAAGTACGAATGTTGAAGTACAGCTAAAAGTTTAGGCTGGGACCCCCTTAGACTACCTTTCCCTTTCGGATCCGCTAATGAAACCTGCTTCAATTTACTACTCTGTACCCTAAGTCAGTCAGTGAACCAATGAACAACTTTATTATATGTTGCAATTTTTATAGGTCATGAGCTCAGACTACCTGGTCTTTAACTTCTTCGCTTGCTTGTTGCCTCCCTTACTAGTCTGTGTGGTCTTGTACTGCATCCAGTTCCACAACTTGTTGAGTATTTACAAAAAATCCGGTAGCAACCCCGTAACATTTATCAGTAATAACAAAAAAAATGCAAAAGACACAGGACCAAGACAATAATCTATCACCAGAAATATGAAAAAGGTAAGCGTATGTTTAAATATGCAAACTTATAGCTAGCGCTAAAATTTTGAAAAAATATGAGGGTTTTTTAGGGATAATATAGAAGTGATGAAGGTCAATTGGAAACCAAAATTTTGAATCATAAAAACTACAGGCTTGTATCATTTTTAGTTCCTTCAGGTTGACTAACTTTTGGGCGCTAATCGACACCAGGTTCAGGATGAAACGGTGAATCTCCTTACGATGGATACGAGTAGTAATCGTGGTGTATCACATTGCTTTCAATTTTTTCATCCCGCCTCACATTTTTATGTCATCTAGCGCTGTTTAGCTCGCCAATGTACAAAAGCTTAAACTTTATCAAACCAACAGTAGACGAGCATTATAGGTATAGAAGGACAAGAGACCGAGCGACTTTTCCTTTTCCTCGTCTTATAGCAGGGTTTCCCAAACTTTTTGTTCATCGGTACCCTTGAATAATTTATGGATTCGCTCGTGTACCCCCAAAATTGGTGAAGACCAAAAAAAAAGGTCTTCACGTCCACAGAGTCCTGTTTTTTCAGCTACAAATGCAAAAATTAGCACGGAAGCACGAAATGGCAACCCTGAGTATACAGGACATCTGAAGAATGTGTAGACTTTTTTTGTTGCTCTTTCAATTGGTGCGGCCCTAATCTTGGACCTATTTATTAACATCAGGTAATAAAAAATATAAGCTAATGTACCCCTTGAAAAAAAATGTACCCCTGGGGGTACATGTACCCCAGTTTGGGAACCCCTGTCATATAGTGACGCTATAATAGTAACGACTTTGTGTGTTTTTTCCTGTTTGTTGTCTATGTTTAGCGTTGATGGATGCATTGCACCAATGGATGGAATAAATATTCCGTGATTTCATCATTTCTTTTATATATACCACAATTTCTATATTTAAAGCCAAATCTGCATCTTTTAAGCATATGTAATGTTTGCAGAGAAACTCAGATAACTTCAGTCAACAAAGAAAGTTCTCAAGAATTTGTAGAAGAGGTATAACGTATTATTTAGTGATATGAATCAGTATTATTTAGGGTACAATTTTTACATTAAATTTTTCTCTTACGAGAAAGCGACTGAGACGCCGGGTACCTGTTAATTGCTTAAAATTGGAGTAATCTCATTGATTGCCTTTTTCCTAAAAGCACTTTACCGTCTTGTTCTCCATGCTATTCCCTTAATGCCGAAGTTCAAGCAAAAAACCTGTGAATATAAATTTTTGGGTCTTTAGTTTGACCAGCTATAGGAATCAATATAACTCCTTGAACATAATGAGCTTTGCTGAGGAGATATTGCTGACAGCAATAGCCGATGTACAAAGTGGCCGCGTTGCCTGCATGTATCCAATTATTGTGTTATGCTATGGATTTTGTGGTATACCAAGTTACAAGAATCCTGTCTTATTTGTTTTCTTCTAGCACGAAAACATAACCTTTATCGAATATCTTCCAACATTAATAGTATTTCTTTTTTTATGCATCGTTTTTTCAATCAGCTGCTGCATTTTCTTGATTATACTTTTTCAGCCAAATTATTTTGTTGATCAAAAGAAAACAGCTGTTGTAGCGAATTGCGAAGACGAGAAAAAATATGCACTGAAAGTCAAGAAGAAAGAACTTTGTGCTGCCGGAGTTCTAGTCTTGATTCTGCTAGTGTTTGCAGCTTGCTGGTTACCCATTCATATTCTCAACACCATACAACGGTAAGCAAGTATCAAGTACATTGTACACCAGGGGGCAGAATATTTTTGGAAAGGGAGCTAACAATTAAGAAAATGCTTATTTTGCACATGGACTTGGCCGAGTGGTTTGTGCATTGGGCTCCGGAACTACTTTCGCGGGTTCAGTACTCAACTAGGTCGCCTCCATGATGCATGTATGCTTCTAATATAAAAAACTGAGCTGCACATATGTGGGTAGAAAAAAGAAAAAATGCTTATTTTGCAATTTTTGTATGTCTGAAAGTATACATCAAAGCACCAATGCGTTAACATGTAGGTAAAAAAAAAACTTCGAGTGTGGGGCTTGAACAAGTAAGCTCCTTTCAGCGGATTTTCTGGATCCGCCAATAAAACACAGTCAAAAACTTTATGACAAGTAAAATTGCCGCTGAAAGGGAGGAAGAAATTACTTGAAAGTCAAAACAATCGTTTAATCGTAACGGTATGCAAGGCAGAAATGGGTCATCCTTCGATAGAAAAGTGTGATCATGGTTCGTTTGCAAGATAATCCTTTTTTATAAGCTTCAGCATGAGGTGATGTGTGCTATACAGCAAAAATTGGCTGTGCCTATGTACGAAAGCATTTAAGGATTATGGAGTCGGCCAATGGTTAGCGCATATTGGGCTCCGTAGCTGCTGGCTTGGCGAGTTTGATACTCAGCTAGGTCATCATTCATGATACATGCACTTCACAAATATCGAAACTAAACTGCAAAAAAATTAAACTCTTTCAATTTTTCAGATTCAGTGACGGTAACGTTCAAATTCCGACCTGAATGATCAGTGTTGCCATTGTATTATCTCATGCAAATAGCGCTGTCAACTTCTTCCTGTACTCGTGGCGACTTCGTGCTATCAGAAAAGAACTAAATCGTAAAGTATTGTCAAAAATCAACAAACTGTGTTGCCGTCGAAATCAGACAAGATAGTTCCAGTCTTGCCACCTTGTCCGTCGAGTCCTTAATCAAACTAAACTTGTTCATTGGGTGAGGAAAATATATTGCCACAGGAAAAATATCTAAACATGTTGAGTTTTTTCTATTTAAATTCAAATTGAAAATCTTCTTTTGGCCATCTACAGGTGGGTTTACAATTGCGATTGATTAATTATTTATACTGTAATGTTGATGTCTATTTCTGTTTTTTACACGCATTTTCAACGCATTGTCAACCAAACAAAAATCCGAGCGCATTCAGGATTTTTATTAATTGGGAGCTTTGCTTTTATGAATTTTGCTCATAATAATGCATGAGCATTGAAAATTTCAACTTATGTTGTTATACGGTAGACGCTTCAGGAGGGTAGGGGACGCCGCCACAGCATCAAGCCTAGACAAATATTGTGACTACTGGATCTATACAAGTGCTAGAAAAATAGCAGCTATAGTGAATCTACAAAAAATGCAGTGAACGGTTCTTAAAACCTTAGCAAATCTTGTTTTGAATAGATGTTATTATTTAACAGCCGCGCTATTTACGTGCCTCCTTATTTTGTATTATTTGTTTACATTTAGCTTGGAATAATCGCAGTGCAATGATTTTTGTGGATTTGATTTTGTATAATAATTAAATTCTTACTCAAACTTCTATCCCAGTTCAAGATCACTTATTTACTAACAGCTGCAACAAAACCAGGTTTTGAATGAAAACTTTTTAAAGCATTACAGTATTTTTTATGGCATTCTGCGTCGTTTTTTGAAAGACTAAAAACAAAATGATGCCAGACATTAATGCTATTACCGTGTATCGTTGCAACATACAACCTTTGAAATCGACTTTGCAGCGACTAATACGTCGGTGGGTGAGACTTTTCCTGAATAATGAATGAATTTTTCGACTCAAATTCGCAGATAAATAAACAAAAGCACATTTACGACTGAGATAAAAAGGCAACAGCAAAACCCTCATCCACACCAGGAATCATGCTCAATTGCATTTTTCTACGAATATGAATATGAAAGTTCATCCACGAATATGAAAGTGTCAACCTAAATAACAGCGTGACGTATCTTACTTTCACTTTGGACATTACACAGAACAGGAGTGAGTGTAGAGATGCTGTCAACAATTTGCCAGATTCTTTAACTTGCAAAGCAAACAAACAAAATATGATAACAGCTTATTATTAATTATACAACGAAAACCTTATTCAAATAGAAAGAACAGTTAGTAAACAACCAATAACCAATATCAAATCCACATTCCTCTAGCCTTATTCCTTGTACCAGCGGACGTCAGTTCTCTCATTTCTAATGTAACAGGGTTTCCAATTATATCTGCATCCACTTTGGAATCCAAGGAGTGGGTTATGCCCAGTCACTGCAAATTATCCCCTTCAGAAGGAAATTTAACTACGAGTTCAAAATAAACACAAACATCAAACTGGAAAATCATAAAAATTGTATGTTATGTAGTCGCAAAGTCGAGAAGGGAACAACTTTGTCTCGGTAAACGGGTTGAGTTTTGCGGCGTGGGAAATGTCTCAGCAACAGGAGGCTCCTCAAACGAGGATGAAGAACAGTATGCTGGTTTAACATTATCAATTATTGCTACAGACTGTTGTTTTACCTCACGCGAAATGGTAAATGTTTTTTCAGTTTTTAACAGCACTTCAAAAGGTCCATCATACGTCGGAGTAAGATTTGATTTTATGGGATCGTTTTTTACAAACACATGAGTACATGAATGCAATGAATGGGGCATGTGCATTTTGAGGATCTGAGCAACTCTCGTATTAATGAGCCTGTATTGACTTGCAAACGATTTTAACGAAGAGATCATTTCTCTAACGGAAACTTCCTCAGCATAGCTGTTAGCCTTGTCAGCGCATAGATCTCCAGGCAAACGTAAAGTTTGTCCATATACAAGCTCAGCACTACTGCATTTTAAATCTTCTTTATACATAGAGTTTAAAGAAACCCTAATAAATGGAAGATGGCGTGTCCAGTGAATCTTGTCCAATTTTGCTGTGAGGGATATTTTAATGTTTTTGATTGAACGTTCAGCTAACCCATTGGATTGAGGGTACCTAACACTGCTGGTGCGGTGATTGGCACCAATATCAAATCCACATTCCTCTAGCCTTATTCTTTGTACCAGCGGGCTTCAGTTCTCTCATTTCTAATGTAACATGGTTTCCAATTATATCTGCATCCACTAGGGAGTGCAGTGAGTGGGTTATGCCCAGTAACTGCATGCGTGGTTATAAAAAAAAAATCAAATCATCATTATACTCAAGGCTGTTAGCCGAAACGTTTGACGAGTGGTGGGGCCCATCTCTGCGACTTAGCGCCTGGACAACTCAGCCGTTGGCGACATTGCGTCTTACATAATCGGCCAGGAATCGTAACTCAGGACTACCGCATCTTGCTTTAGGCACTATGCCACCGATCGCTTTATTGCGGTGTTTTCAGCCTTAATCGAATATGGTTATAATTTCAGCCGTTATACAAGTTTTAATTACTGCTAGCACAAATTTCCGAAAGCACAGCAATTTAATCACCGAATAGGAAACCTTTTCGGGTGGAATAATTAAAATAAAATTGCACAGTTGGTGTAAAACTAAAATACTTTCCTCATAAAAAACTTATTTAGAACTAGAAAATTCAAAATTTCTAGGCACATGCTTGGCCTACGCCAGTGTTTCTCAACCCCGAGTCTGCGGACTCAAATGAGTCCGAGGATGAATCCGCGAAACGTACAGGCTCGGTAAGGGTTCAAATGGGAATTTACGACCACATGGCCAATCGCAGCGTGTAATCGTTCTGTCTGACTGCGACTACGCATTCGCGAGTTCATTATCTGCGTTTACGAATTGAAAGTGATATGCGGAGTACTACAAAATATTCGCGAGCTTACTGTCAGCATCTACGAGTTAAAAAAAGTAATATAATGGGTGTTACAAAAAAGGATATGGCAAAGTGGCAAGTCTTATAATGGTCTGGTGAAAACATTGTCAAATTCTTGAACATATGCAGAAACTTTGAAGCTTTGTGGGACACTTGTAATGAAAACTTTGAAGAAAACTGCCAAAGAGCATAACGTAAACAAAGTAATGCAGGAATTGACTGCTGCTGGATTACATATTGACAATGAAGAGTCACTCAAAAAAAAATAATAAAAACATACAAAATTGCTATAAAAACAAACCGAAAACAATTTATTCCACGGAGTCGATTTTTCGGCATGAATGTAAAGCTTCCAAATCAACGGTTTCGAAACCCCTTACAGCTTCCAAATCCTTATAGTTAGGAATAAATAGGCCTAATGCTTTCTTTTCGGTAGAAAATTGTCGAACAACCTTGTTTTCGTATCATGAGTGACTTGAGTCCGCATAAATTTAAGCTAGCTAGGAAATAGTCTGTGGGCTAAAAAGGTTGAGAACCACTGGCCTATGCATACATCTCTCAACTTTTTGCTGATATATTGATCTCGATGGAAAAGAAAACAAAAATCTTGAACTTTGTTGGTCAGCGTCTAAACTCTAGCCACAACAAAAGCTCCACACCTGTATTACGCCCACAAATCAATAGTTCTGAAATTCTGCCTCGCTGATAGCGTAATTGTATTGAAACATTAAGCTCAAAAAGATATGAAATAACAGAAACGTAAGAGTACGAGAATACTCAACTTTTCAGGCAATAAGTCAAACTATAAATCAATTTTAACAGATTTATATGAGATAGAAAACAATGAAAAATGTTAACAGCGTATTTTAAAAGATGATTAAAATATTTCATTTTCCCGTCAAAAAAATCAATAACATTCATGCCAAATGCGCTGCGTTTGTGACGTCATATTGCGCGCAAGTTGTAACTCTATACCTGCGTCAAGTGTAGCGTAATACAGAAAACCAAGATGATGAGAACACATCGATGTTAGTTCAAAAGAAACGGCTAAAACTGCGAGCGACTTACGAGAACATGATTTCAAGACCAGTGTAAAAAGCTCAATATACATCTGCGAAAGCAACCTATATTTATTTACTCTCTGCTGCTGAGAGTTATGAGTTAGTTTAAATTTGAGTTTGACTGAAGTGCTAGTTTATTCGCAGCTGATTTGTTGAAATAGGATGGTCGTACATCAATTGGCGTCACAGCTTATAAACAGAATATCACAAAACAAAACAGAAAGTAATGAAATAAAGTATAAATAGAAAGAAAAACAAAATACAGTGTAGCCTAAAGTGACTACAAGCAACAGGAAAGAAGGTAGTAGTAGTGCAGCAGCGTCTTTTATTTCTGCACCGTCAGAATAAATAGAACGCAGCAATACAGGATTTCAAATACAAACGTACACAGAAAAGAAGAGAAGCAACAAAACGATCAACGTTGCAACATGCTAGCGAGAATGAAACCTGAAGATGAGGGGATCAGTAGGCATGGTCGCAACACCCGAAACGTCAACTGATAGATTCGGCAAATGATGCGATTAAAATAGCAAGACCTCAGGGGTGCGTTTGTGGTCACACTTATGGCCTTTGCAACCGGACGAAAAACACAAGTTTTTTTTGAAAGCATATTTTTGCAAGTTTTGAGTCCTCTCTTAGCGTTACAAGGTCAAGACGGCTCTGTACATTTCTTTTTGAACCGCTGAAACTGCATTAAAACCTAGGAAATGTGCTCCTATAACTCAATTTCGCATTTTTGCTGAAATCGTTTATTGTAGATGCCCCCTTCGGTTAGAGTATTGCGAGTATATTGTGAGTATGTTAAATGGTGTAGTAACGTAAGCAAAAATGTAAGTACAAATACATAATTGTCTGTATCCATACAAAAACCCACTCGACACGTATTGCCTTGAGTACATCTCGATCACACCAACTGAACTGAAGAGATCTGGAAGGTCGAAACAGCGCACATTGTCTTTGCAGTAAGATATTAACTCTTAGATGAAAGTAGGGCCGTAAAAAATTGAGGTGGGCCGCAGGGCTTCTTTTTAGGGAAGCCCCATGATTTTTTGCCGAAAGTTAGCTGCAGTTCTTTTTTTAGAGGGCACGATTTACTAACGCAGTGGTTCCCACCTGGGGGTAACTTACTCTCAAGGGGTAATATGTGAAGCTTCGGTGGGTAATGTGGTACCATTGTCAAAAACATACGCCTGAAGGCACGTTTTTTGCTCTTCATCGATATTTTCACGAAAACAGGACACCTGAAGACTTGTAGACCTTTTTTTTGCACCTCACCGATTGGTATAACTGAGGTAAACTTCAATAATAGACCGTGGTAAGTAGTTGAGGATCAGTCATATCAAGAGTGGGTAGTGAAGAAAAAATGGTTGGGAACTGCTGTACTAACGGATGGGGAATATACAAGCTCCATACCTATTCTTTATGCAGTTTTAGGTGAAGGTACAAAGAGTTTACTACGGAAATCGTAAACTTGCTGTCGGAGCAAACATACTCATATCATCCACCGGTATGTTCTTGACGTAAAAATAGTGAAGTCGAAAAAAATGTTGCCATTTATCTAACATTTATCAGTTTTTTACCGGGATTTTATCACGGACTTATCAGTTACAGATTAATCAAGGCAGAGTGCGTAGCCAAAGCGTTGGAAGTAAAAACTAAGAAAAAAGAAGCAAATTGCGACCTTGAAGCAAAACTCCCAAAACTGTAGACATTTAGGAACAGAACAAAGATTAACATGGAGAAACTTTCAAGACAAAAGCAACCCCAAAATAATGCTATTTGTAAAGATTAATTGGGACGTGAGAAATGTTTAAGATAGAATTGTTAAAATCCGACGTCAGTTATCCCAAACAGGGTTAAGACCCAACAATAATAACAAGAATAATTATCCTGTCCACATGTCCAATTTTAGTGAATCTTTGACGTTATGGTCAAAAAGTGGTTATGGCATAAAAAATTGATGATGACGCAACAACTGGAATCAAGAACTGCGGATCGAAATCTTAAAACAATCAACGGAAAATATTATGAAAAAGTACAATGAGTGACTGCTGGGGCGTATACACAATTTTATGGTGGGAGGAGGCTAAGAATCAAAAAATACTTACAGTGCAGTTTTGTAGATGTAGTAGTAGTGTCTTTTATTTCCGCACCGTCAGCACAATAAAAGAATACGATAAGAGTAAGGAAATATAACGCGGCACGGGAAAAGGGAAGAGGCAACAAAACGATTAACGTTATGGCATGCAGGTAGGAGAAGAGGAGTTGACAGAATACAGGAGTAGGCATGGTTGCAACACCCAGATTATTCAAGCTCCAAGTTCATTTGTACATCACATGAAAGAAGAAATGTATCAAAGTTTTCATGTACCTAATACGCAAGTTTAAGAGGGGCTCAAGTCCTCTTAGTACCCATGATTACACCAATGAACTGCAAAGTGAAAATGGCATGCTCTGAGTTAGCAGCGACTCTAAATATGTGTCAAAAGCGATTGCCTCCCTCGACCCCCCCCCACCCCCCCAGCCACAAAACAAACTTATCAAACAGAAGTCTTGATTCTTGTAGCATGCTGTAATGCAAAGCCGTAACTAATCCAATATCGCATGTAAGAAAGAACTTGGGAAGGAGAAAAATTGTCGTCGAAGATCATAAATTTCTCACCAGTCACCTCTTCAAGTTTATTTGTACATCACATGAATGAATAAATGAAGATGAAATCACAAAGATTCACACTAAATATGGAAAGATAATAGCACAAGGCGGAAGCACAAAGCACTTTCCTCAAAGTCGGTCGTAAAACAGAATGTTTTGCCAACTAACATTCAGCTGTCATCATCAGCAGTACATGCAATGTAAAAAATCAAAAAAAAAATCAAATCTTCATTATACTCGCCGTACTACGCCGAAGCGTCTAACGAGTTACAAGGCCCATCTCCGCGGCTTAACGCCTAGGCAACACAGTTCCGAAGAAACTTCGCAACGGTGGCGAGTCATAGGCGACACTGTGTCGATTTGACCGGCCTGGGAATCGAACCCCAGACCTCCCGCACCGATAGCGTGCGCTTAGCAACTGAGCTAACACATGCATTGTACACATGTATTATTATTATGCAGTCCAATGTTTTGTATTACGAACATGAACGTCGAACAGTTCACACTCAACAGCGTAGTGTTTATGACGTATTGATCTTCGAAAATGGCAGTGAATTGAGTTGTACTTCCGGTAACACAAAAGAGAGTTTTTACTGGCGTTGTAAAGTCAAAAGTTTAAAATCAAGAGTCATAAACACTTCACTAGAGACTTCAAACCTTTGAGCAGGCCAATTTGGACATTTCAAGTAAAAAAATTGCTCAAAAACCTTAAATGTTGTATTTCAATAGCCTACATTTTGAGCTTAATCACTTTGACAGCATCAACGTACTGATATTTCCTATGAAAATTCAATGTTTCAGCTATTTTTATACAGTGGCGCGCCCAGAAATAATATCTTTAAAGGAGAGCTAAGATTTGAAAAAAAGGTTATTTTGCAGGTTTGCGCGTTTAGAAATCGAATTGTTAATCCATAGACACGAATATTAAAAAATTCAGACCCAATTGATCCGCCAATGTTATATCATTAGGGCCATTTTTTTTTTGACCTAAAAAGTATATTTTTGACTTTATTTTAGTAAAATTTTGACTTTATTTTGACTTAACCGCTTCCGCGTATTATTTATGTCTTGTTGCACTTTATTAATTAAATATGTTTTATAATCTGCAATTTACATAAGTTTTTAAAGAAAAAGACAGCCTACTTCGAACATTTTCTCAATTACTCAGTGTTGAAGCTAATGCAACAAAGCGACGAATCACGTTAAAACCTAGGATAACGAGCCATTGTGTGTACCGGTATCAATTAGTGTGTAATACAAAAATTGCGTTGCTATCGCAACTGTACTGTACACTAACAGTATGTCTATGATTTTTTTAACGAAAGCCACGCAGTATAATTACAAGGACGTTTTATTGTGATGCAGCATCATATATTTTTTTACGTTCTTAACATCCAAATTTCTGTCTTTTCTCAGTAATTTATTGAGCATAGAAAACGACCTCTCAACAGCAGCAGAAGTTGGCTGGGCTTTTTGCAATAGTGCGTAGCTTGTTGGGTCAATTGTCAAGTTGGTACAGTTTATTATTGTTTCTAAATCAGAGTTGGATAGTCGTTTGTTAATGTAGTCTTTAATCGCGTAAGGATCATCATCGAATTGCATATTCTTCAGCAGTCCGTATGCTTTGGTTATTATGCAGGCACTTCCTTCTAAGAACTCTACGTTGGCTGCTAGAGTCCGGTATTGATTTATTTTAACCAAGTCCGACACCAAACCTTCCACATTGATAGCGTCTACTGCTCTGCTGACTAAGAGGCCTGCACTTGTCCAATTGTTGACAATGGTACGAACAGCTGGAAGGTTCTCACTATGATATAAGGCAGCTCTAAGCCAAGTTGCCCATCTTGTAATTACAGGGTCAGTAGGAGATGGCAGACCAGCATCATGAAAATCTCTCTTGCGATCTTTGTTTTTGATTGTTGCTGCCTTGATCGTTGCTATTACTTCATCAATATTTTTAAAATGAGCACGCACACGCATAGCGCAGTTATGTAGTAAGTGCGCAACGCAGGTGACATGCATCAAAGAAGGGTATAATTCCTTTAATGTCTTTCCAGCCGAAGACATGTACCGAGCAGCATCAGTCAAGAATAAATGAAAAATTCTCGCGTTTTATTTCAAGTTGTCGCTATATGTCATCCACAGTGTGCAGAATAATACTGCTATTAACATTGCGACCGCTGTCAAGTGGATGGCAATTAACGAGGAATGTCTGATCTGGAGCATCTAAGCTGCTCACAAGCACACTAATATACTTTTGTTTAGCAACCTCTGCTTCATCCGCAATCAAAAAAATTTTTTTGTTACGAAGTAATTATTGAATTTGTTCCTCTCTTTGGGATGCCAATTTAGCAACATATGCCCGGGCTGCAGTCTCCGAAGGCAATACTTTTCCCATTCTAGCAAACAGAGACTTTAAAGAAGGATGGTTCAGTTTATGAAGTGGGATATCTGCAGCTGAGAATGAGGAAACAACCTGTTTCCTAAAGTTTACTTGATCGAAATGTAAAAAGGTTTGCTTACTTTGAGATTTGCTCTTCGTCTTCAATTTCCCTTGGTGTTGCTTACTTTTTCGGTGGCTTTCCACAAAAAACTTTTTGTCGCATTTGACTAACACGTCGCAAAGGTTGCATCGCAAGTCGCCGGCAGGAGTTGCCGAAAACTCATCCGGATATTCCTGGCCAGTTTGCCTAACTTTCGCTATAGAAGATTTGGCTTGATTTGGCATTCTTTGCTTTGCAAGCTACAAATTAATAGACCACGTGTAAAGAGCGCAAGGGTTTTCTAAGATTAGATTAATTGTCTAACAATTATGTATCTATGCATCAACAATGACGTTTCATGCATAATAAGTGCTATTTCCTTCTCAATTACCGCACGCATTATTGTAACGATAGTGCAAATATTGCAACTATTTCAAAAGTTTAAAATCAAATAAAACTGCGCATAAATATTTAATAGCAGCTCAAAAATTCAAAAAAATATTTAAAAAATATAAATTTGTTCGTTTTTGTAAGGAAATTTTTGATAAAGACAATTTTGACAAATTTTGACTTTATGCAAAATTTTGACTTTATTTTGACTCATAAAATCTATCAAAACAGACTCCTGAACACCTGAAACGAACGTTAGTACACAATCACATTTGATCATGTAACAAGGTCCTGAAAAAATTTAGACTTTATTGACTTTAGCAGGCCCTATGTATAATGTAATGTGTTTCACTCTGCAGTTCTCACTTTTTTATGATGATATGAATATCGTAACAAAGCGAAAGTATTGTACATAAACAAGTGCTGATTGATGAGTAAACAATGGACTCTGTAACTGAAACCACGATCTATATTATTTTGGATGTTATCCTAGCTTTTACTGTTATTATCGGAAACCTTCTGGTATGCTGCGTCATACTCTACAGTCGAGCTCTACGCAGAAAGGTAATTTTATTACTATATTTTTCTCATTTGTGAGCAAAAAATGCGCTTGTACTTTTCCATTAACAATCGTTTGCTTAAAGGTGATTAAGGATATTTAGGTAACACTTGTGTGCTACAAAAAAACAAAAACAAAAAAAGTCGAAAGTAACTAGCTAGCTGTTTCACCTTCAGCCATATGACTTCGTGTACCCGACTACCCGTACAGTGTTTATTGGCAGTTCGTTTTATGCAGTTGCTGACGTAGCAAACCTTTTACGCGATCCCAACTTTCATGTATCACAAACACGACGCAAAAAATATTGTAATTAATCAAAATATTGGAAAAATAGCGTGAATATTAAATCTTCGTCGTTCTTGCGGCACTACGCCGAACGTGCACGAGTGAAGGGGCCCATTTCCGCGGCTTTAGCGCCTGGGTAACAGCTACGAAAACACACCGCAGCGGTGACGAGTTGTTGACAAAACTATGTCCGATTTGACCTGTCTGGGAATCGAACCCCCAATTTCTTACGCCGATAAAGATGTTTTGCATAAAACAAAGCCGGTACGAAAACTTTGAAAAAATTAAAGTACACATTGCCAAAATTGTTTACAGAAAATTACAGTATATTTCGGCACTTTTCAGGCTATGTACATGTTTGTTACCTCTTTGGCTCTGGCGGACATTTTTGTTGGATTGACAGCTATACCGTTTGGAGTCTTGACCAAATTAGGTTTGCCTTACAACAATTCGACCCTGTGTATCATCATGCTTTCATTTATCATAATATCTACTCAAATTTCGATATTCAACATGACTGCCATATCAATTGAAAGGTTAGTACAAGTTTATATTGTAATAAGAAGTGAAATTTGTTTGGTTTATGGTCAGGAACGTATTTAGGGGGGGGGGTGGTGCCACTTTGTTCTCTTTACCTTTCAGTGAAAAAGAAGTAATGTTGCCTGAAATATGCCAGGCTTTTTTGATGGCGTTTGTAGTCTTTGATCCCTCCCTTTTTTTAAATTTCTCGCGGTGTCACTGTTAATAGCTTTAACACCTATACTGAATTTCCGCATAGAGTAGATTCAGGATTTTTGTTTATGGGGATCTATTTTCATGATCACACGGAAGATAATAAAGCAAGAAAAATGGTATCTCAACTCATATTGTTGCGCAAATAATGCATGCAGCATTTGCTTTAAGTTTTAGAGGGGTAATTCCCTATTGCTCACCAACCCTGATCCTTTTTGAATCCGCCACCTTGCGTACGTAAAGAATACTCTGCACGCGTTCACCTTTCGTTCGTTTGGGGTATTATGACGGGCAGATAAAGACATCAACTCCGTCACTTAACCCAGATCCATAGGTCTCTTCGAAAAATACGAAATGAGAACGAATGTCGAAAAAATCGCAGGAAGACAATCGAAAAAATCTGGAATATGTAGCTTAAACTAGAAAGCCAAACGTTTTTAGCCTTACACTCAAGTTCAATTGGTCTATGCATACGTCGACATACTACTTCACGAACTGTTGCGCTCATGATGACCATCAGCAGTGTCGTTGCAATGAAGTTTTAAAAAAGTGTTTTCAACTTGGCTGATTGCGCAGGAAGTTAAAGTTTTAACTTGAAATCTGTTCTAACTTGTGAGAGTTTATTTTTAAAGAACTGTTTCTTGCCCGCATATTCTAACAAACCTCATGAATTCCTTTGGAAGAAACACGTTGCAGCGGCCAATATTAAATAGTCGTACAAATACTAATCATCAGATATTCAGAGATGTCCGGAGTCAACTTTTCGAAATTCTAATTCGACCCGAATCCAAGACCGTATATAAATTTGAATCCAAGTCCAAATCTGGAAGTTTATAACAATCGAATCCAAATCCCAAACAATCCGGTTTAAATGCATTGTTCTTCTCAAATTGTATCCAAAATCCAATAATTGGTCTAATAATGGTCATGCATCCAAAATCCAAATCCGGCCCAAATCCAATCGGTAAAAAAGTCGAAAATTCTAATACGGTTTAAATCCGGTAGAACTACCAAAATTCGATCCAATTAAATCCTAACCCAGTGGTTCTCAAACTGTGCGTCGCGACGCGCTGGTGCGTCGTTTTAATTTTTAAGGGGCGTCGCAAAATAATTTGGATTACACGATGGGACTAAATTTTAACCACAATTTTGTTTCATTTTTCGCAAAAACAAACGATTGTGATTGATTTCTCAAGAGTACAAAACTTTTTGCTTTCTTCAGAATATTCTGTTTTCAACTCAACAGTAACTTATATTTTATGCGCTTTAACTCTGTTGCAGTAATAATTTAATTTTCAGTGCATTTGATGCTGCTGAATATTTTTTGTTCAATAACCCGCTGGTTGGTGGCCTACAGCGGTAACGACATCGCTTTCGGTGTGGGTGGTAAGGGTTCGACTTCCAAGCCGGTCAAATCGTACACGGGCAGTGTCGCCAACAGATCACCACCGCTGCGACGTTTCTTTATGCTGTGTTGTCCAGGTGCTAAGCCACGTAGATAAGCCCCGCCAATATATCGTTACGCGATTCAACGTATTACCCTGAGTATAACAGAGATTTGATTTGCATTTTTTCAAAAGGCTCTAGACAAGCGACGGCCTTGTAATCGGAGAACATTCGCACCAGCTTCGACATCCAATTGTGTATGAGTGGTTTCGTTGCGTAGCGTGTGACCTTGAGTTTATAAACATCTATTTTTTAAATGAGCTCCGTTTTATAGATCGTGTTCCAGCGCATGCACTACTTGACAAAAACGAAAAATGTCAAGTAATTACAGATCCATACGCTTTTATCGTTCTAAGATGACGATTTTCTGGAAGATTTCGTTACAAGCAGAGACCTCATGGCTTGCGATTAAGTTAATGGTTCGAGTTTTTACAATGTAGTTGAGGGACTAGGTTGGCTACTTGGTCAAGCGATACCAAAAACTTAAATCACGGTATTCCCAGCAACGACTGTAAAGTGGGACACCATTGTATAATACTCTGTGAAGTCCGTAAAATCAAGAAAAAATAACGGAATAGTCGTTGTGACAAAAAAATTAGTATTTCGCTTCAAAAAATTTTATATTTACACCAGTACGTCTGCAAAGTTAAAAATTCTTTGAGAGTGCGTCGCGACAAAAGTTTGAGAACCACTGTTCTAACCCAAATCCGCGGACATCTCTGATATTCATACAGTCGTTGTATGTGGGTTACGGACGCTTTGAACCACCTTTGAGTATCTTTTATGATTCTTGGAACTCCAAAGAACCCCCGGTACACATTAACGTTTCACAAACGGGTCCTCTTACTCCCCCATCTCTCACACTGAGGCAACTTATTGTGTTTGTTGTTTTTTTGCTGATGCTAAAAGCTAAACCGTTCAAGTTGTTGAGCAAAGTGCCCGAAACTATGCACTCAACAAGCACAAAGGCAATCTGTATAATGTACTTACCTTGATGCTTGAAAATGCGGGAAATAGAACTATTAATGCGCTATAATGTTTATGCCACTTGGTATGTTAGCTTTAAGTGCGAAAAGTTCAATTTTGTAAATGTGAGCTGAATCAGTGGTTCTCTAACTTTTGCAGTTTGGCATTTCGATTTTTTGCAGGGTACGCTGCTAAAAGTCACTATGATATTCTGGCAGTTATGAGCAATTATACAATATCTATTCTACTAACATCCTTTTTTTGTATTCAACAAACTTGTATTCACGTAAATTCAATATCATATTTCAGCCATTGTGTGTTTATAAAGGCTGTATGTACCGTCAACTTCGTTTAAGATAGGCCGTTGTAACAACAATACTTCATTCGTTTGCTTTCAGTCAAAGCAAAGTGCTTTACAAAGCAATGAAGTTATAACCTATTAGGTCTAAGTCAATGTTTGACTAGTTGAACTTCAATTGCATGACAAAATTGGAATCTTGTTTTTATAAAATTGACCAATTTCAAGATTGACTGGCGTAACAGCTGTTCCCAAAACTATGGCAATAGTCGTTACGTACTATATTATTGAAAAAAAAAAGGTTTTCTTTTTTTCGTAGCTCGTGAACGATCCAAAAAGCGTTAAAATATGCAAACAAATTAGTACTATTACTTTCAATGTCCTAATGAATATATAGAAACATGTAGGTCTACCGGTATTTCAATCGTCAACGAGAAGTATTTTTTCTTGATTCATCACGCCACATTCTTTTGCGCTTAGCAACGGTGTAGCCACAAGCGGGGGCACTGCCTAGTGCCTACCCCTTTGTTGACATATGAAGGCTTTTTTAGGCATTGATCTTTAAGGGCGAATTAAAACGGGGCTTCTCATTGTCTAAATCCGGCCCTGACCATCCCCAAATATTTCGCTAACTCAGCCCCCTGCATTAAGAACGAACAAAACTAAAAACTGAACGTTTTTACCGCTAGAAAATGGTTAGGTTGAGGAAGCATGATAATCATTACCCGAAATAGCAACAATATTATTCGAAAGTTAATTTGCAGTATAGGTTGACAGCAAAGTTTCCATTTAAAAGAGTTTTTATTTTTTAACGTAGATTTTTTAACGAATTTGCTTGTGTCGGCAATAACTTTGGTAAAAAAATTTGAAAAATAATTCTGGTTTATCAAAACATGTTCGATAGTTTCATGCGGCAATATCGAGTAGCTATTCTCGCACGTTCAAATTCTAAATATTCTTTACTTATCTTTAAAAAACGACAAAAACATGACAATCTTTTCCCATTACCGCCATCCATATGTTTGTTTATCGCCTCTTAATTTACACAAAGCTGATGGTAGACAATACATTTTCCCGCTGACAAACAAACACTTTCATTTTTGGCCTTTTCTCTCAAATGAATTATTTTTATGAAGATTGACACAAAAGGAAACAAATTGAAATAAATAAATCAGTTAAAAATAAGAAAATAGAAATGATTTCAAAAAATTACGGGTAGCCTCCCTGAGTATTTTTTGAGTCTTTTTACTATTTTAGGCTCACAAATGTAGGGATGAATAATGCTTATCATATAAAAGCTACCATAATTTTTCCATTTCACCCTTTTATCAATGATCGTTTTAATTTCGCTCGAGTTATTGCGTTTTAATTGTGTCCTATTTTGTGTTTTTATGTCATAAACACCAGCAAAGAACAAAAAAGATGTGATAAAACAAAAACAGTGTGCCCTATGCGGCCGTCGACGTAAACAAAGTGGAACGATGCTTCCTTCCCCAAAATGCTAGATTTACTAAATAATAACCTTCAAATTCTTTTCACTAAAAGTTGAAGAAAATTGTTTTAACCAAATATCTCTTGACTGCAGATATATTGCCATTCGTCACCCTCGCTTTCATTTTACAAAATTGACCCCAACTACATCATTTCGCGTCATAGTGGTCACGTGGTTACTATCTGTACTAGTTGGACTTCTCCCTGTCCTTGGATGGAACAATCTCCACCCTCAAAACTCATCCAATATTGCAAGTGAGATTTATTTCAAATATTTTTTCAAAAAGATGGAAGTTTAGTAGAATTTTGAGATTTCGTTATGCTTATTTACCCTGTCCACATCTCCAACTTTAGTGAGCTTTAGGCCTGCGGTTCTTCGTATAAATTTCTGCATCCTAATCAATTTTTTCATGTCCTAATTAGAAAAAGTGATTGTGACATCAAAAAAATTAATTATGATGCAGATACTAGTTACAAGAACCGCAGGCCTAAAGCTCACGAAAATTGGACATGTGGACACTCGACTGGGTAATTGTTTCATTAAAATAAAATTTATTCAAACGACAAAGGTTGATAGAGCGCAAAACATTTGTGATACTACATTCTAGGGGTTGCAACCGTGCCTACTCTTATTTTTTTAACTCATCTTCTCCTGTTTGCATGCAATGACGCTAATCGTTTTGCTGCCTCTTCCATTTTTTTGTTGACCACCGTTAGTATATTTTCTTCATCTTATTGTATTCTTAATCGTGTTGACGGAGCGAAAATAAAAGACGCTTATTACTACTACCACTACTACTTCTTCTATACCATCTCTACGCTAGTGACGTGTTGAGGATATGTGGGTGCCTTAACGGGGTCACCAACGTCGTCCAAGATCTGTAGATCTCATCAAAAGTTGGATTATCGTGAATTATTGTTTTCCTAGATACAAGTGCAAAGCTTAGCGTAGGAATCCAACATACGACTTAGCGATTGTGGACATGACTAACCAAAAACCACATGTTGGTCTGCTGTGTCTTAAATACCCTGTACACATGTCCAATTTTAGTGAGCTTTGGGACCGCGGTTCTTGCTCAGTCATCATGCTTAATTTCTGCATCATAATCGATATCTTGATGTCATAATCACTTTTTCTATTGTGACATCAAAAATTGATTATGATGTAGAAATTAAGCGTGATGACTGAGCAAGAACCCGGGCCTAAAGCCCACTAAAACTGGACATGTCGACAGTATAATAGAATAGTCTACCACGCACTGTTTGTCGCTGAATAAACGTGTATTTTACGTCGTTAGTTCATCATACTTTAAAGTCACTACATTACATTACTTCACGTAGGTTTAAAGGTTGGAGAGGGTAAAATTGAGGTAAAATTTGCTACACCATTTGAATAAAGTTGTGTGCACGGCTTCGCCACAATGATATGTTGTGTGACGTTACTTTTCATAAACATACTCTTTTTCTACAACATTCTGAGCAATCTTACTGTTTTAAGGTTCATGGATATGTTAACTCTTTGAACAACAATTAATTGTTTACAGTTTCATCCAACCAAACAGTCAATATTAGTTCAACAACGATGCCCACAGATGTATTTACTATTAAAAGCACAACATCTGCTTCAAGCTACTCGCACATCCAAAACAAGTTTATGTCCCTTGGGGAGACCAATTATGACTTATGCATATTTAGCGAGGTAAACTGTCGTATGTTTCAAGTGTAATTATGTCCAACTTTACTAGTGATGATTTAAAGACAACTATTTTTTCATTTTAAATATCCACATACAAGGGGAAGTGTTCGGGTTTGTATTAAGCTTATAGGCAGATTCAAGAATTTCTAAGGGAGGCAAAAAGAGTCGAAAAGTGCTTATTTTGCTGTTTCGTACGTATGAAAGTATCAAAGTAGTAAGTATAACTCAAAACTTAACAGGAATGAGCCCCATACCCTCCCAGGATCCATCATAAAGTGAGCTAAAAAACACGTCAAAGCAAATAACAACTCTGTAGCAGAGCGCATTAATTGCCTGTTAGCGAAAATAGTGCATCAGTGTTGGGTAGAAACTTAATTATGCTGTTCGTTGGTCTTACTTATGACTGTGCTTACGTAAACCGTGACTATACGCAAATCCCAATCAAAAAAATTGCTTGGCAATTACCGGGCATTTATATGAGCCAAGCTGGCCTATGTAAATGCTCGGTAATTGCCATGCAATTTTTTTGATTGAGAAGAGGCATTACGGCAATTTTGAGAACAATCGAACGGTGATAAAAAGCACAAAGATTCACAAGAACTTAGTTATGGCTTAGTTGTATTTGTTTTGCACTATGCGCATAGGTTTCAATTTCTCGTGATGGGTTCGATTCGCGACTAGAGTCATTCGCACTTGACACAAGGGGGACAATGGAGGCAATAATTGCTTTTCGAAAATATTTCAACTATCAGTGTTCAAAAAAATTTACGTCTATCTTGACCCAAGTGGGGGCGAAAGAGGAAAGTTATTATCACCAAGGATCTTATTTTTTTAGATATCGAGCGGCTGGAAGTACTTCCCCCCCCCAAAAAAAAAAATTTTTGGCTGGCTGCGTCACTGATCATAACTGTTTGTGTTACAGATCATGGACAACAACTACATGTTTTTTAATTTTACCACCTGCGTTTTACCCCCTTTGCTCATATGTGCAGCTTTGTATTTCTTTATATTCTTGAGCTTAACCCGGTTAAAAAACCCCACAAGGAACTCAAGCAAAAGTAACTTAAATCCAATTCGAAGTGAAATTATGAGTTCTAGATCATCGTTTGACTGTCAATACGAGTGAGTAAATTCACTTTTTTTTTTCGAAATGAGTATAGCAAAGTTCAGACTAGATTGTTTACTGAAATTAAAAAAACAAATTAAATCTGGATTACACTCGCGGTATTACGCTGAAGCATGTAACGAGTGGCGGGGCTATTTCCGCGGCTAAGCGCCAGGGCTATACAGCTTCTAAAAAACGTCGCAGCGATGGCAAGCCGTTGGCGGCACTGTGTCTGATTTTACCGACTTAAGAATCAAACCCCAGACCTACCGCACCGACAGCGATGTCAGGCCGTCCAGCGGGCTATTTACAAAAACATGAAAAAAAAATTTTGGCAACTTGCTGGGAAAAATGAAAAAAGATGACGAATTTTCTAAGAAAAGTGCGTAAATATCCAAATTTTTACGTAAAATCAAGTGAAAAGCAAAAAAAAGGTCATCACGCCGCAGATGTCCAATTTCCACGCAAATTCAAGTGAAGAGCGAAAAATAGGTCTTCACGTTCGCAGATGTCCATCGTCCAGATTCCACGCAAACTCAAGTGAAGAGCAAAAAAATAAAATAAAAAAAAGATCTTCACGTCCGCAGATGTCTAATTTTGCCAATTTTTCACAAACAATTCAAGTGAAATAAATTACTGAAAATTCATTAAAAAAATGAAGAAGCAAGAAAAAATGATAAAATGAGAGTAAACAGCCTGCGATGTTCTAAACAAATAAACTATCCCGTCGGTTATCATGTTATAATTATCATGTTATTATGTCTTGATTAGTTTTTACGGCGTTTTGATGACCAGATTTAGGTACCTATCATGGCTTACTATACAGGCCTGGACACGGTAAATGGGGATTGCTATAACTGGATTTCTGTTATGATTTTAGTGAGCCATGCCTACTTACAAATGAAAATTCCCTAGAAGCAGAAAAAATTATAGAGAAAAATTATTTTATTTTAAACTCTTAACATTTTCGTTAAAAACGTGCTATATTTATTGTTTTTTGATCAGTTAAAAACAAAAATAGAGAGTGTCTTAAACATCCGCTATATCATCAAAATAAACGTTACAGCAACCTGTACTTAATCCATAACATATAAAATATTGATAAACTAAACTTATGTAAAAGCACTTTGCAAGAATTTTTGGCTGCTGGATAGAATAATTCATGAGTTGAAAAAATATTTTGAATGATTTGATGCGCATCTAATTACTTCTATTTGGGAAATTTGAACGCGAAATGACGTAAAAACTTGTGAAAATTGAAATAAAACAATTAAACTGGAGTGTATTGTGAGAAACAAACAGTTTTATCAAATTTCGCCATGATTCCAAGAAATTTTAGAAGTATTTTCATCTTTTTATCACGAAAAAGCGATTAAAACACCGTAACAAGCTCATTTAGGAGTTGCCGTCAGTGGCGTAGCGAGAAATTTGAAAAGGGGGGGGGGGGGGGGGGGCGCATAAACAGAAAAAGCCATGAAAATGTTTCGTACATTTCAGTCAATTAGCAACATTTGTTCTTTTTTTTTTACTAAAAGACTAAAAGGCCAAGTCAAAAGGGGGGGAGCATGGCACAATGACCCTACCACACAACAAATGAACTTGCCGGCTTGCTCTCCACACTGTCCCTTTAATGATTAACGTTAGGCAAGGAAGTTGCACGTGAATACTAAATTCTAAATTTTCAGGTAAACGGGCGCACAGGTAAACAGCCAAACAAAAAATCAGATAGTGAGCGGATAGAACATTTGTCTTTGTAGCGCTAGATCTTTAGTTCGACTACTATGGGTAAAACCATTGACTGACAAAACGCACAAACGATTTGCCTGCCTGATGTTCAGCAAAAAAGCAGTGTAAAAGACAAGCCGCTGAATTCACTTTTTATGCCGTCAGTAAGACAGTACTTATGGATTCCCCACCTTTGAAAAGTAGCATCAGAGCATCTTAATATCATTTTGATACCAACATATTTTCATGCAGGAAGCCGTCCATCAGTTCTACCAAAAATCAAGAAGACACTAACCCGAATGCTTCAGACTCAATAGGGGTAAGAGTTTTTTTTTAATATTGCGCATCTACTGCAATTTAGTTTCATAATTTTCAGCTAGTAGACTGATACGCAAAATTATTTTGCAACCGTAACGGTTTCAATTGTTTCTCATTGTTTTTTTTTTTTTTCATTTTTAGTTAGCTCCTTTGCATTCATAGTTTTGTACCGTTATTACCTGTACTTGCAGTATTTCGATTGCAGTCTTTTTTTATTTTAATAGTCTTTTTAGTGCCTTACAAGATATTGTATGGCACGTTACGCATACTATATCAGAAAAAAAGTACTTTCGAAACAAGACTTCACATCTAAGCACGTTGCACCATTATTTCATTTTTTAGGCTGTAGTTTATTCACCTAACCAGCGTCCTGTAGGTTATGGCCGTGCTTTCAGTGAAAAAATTGGGCGCTTGCCTAAATAAGTAAAGGTTATTGCGTAGGCTGCCCGTAGTTTATGCTATTGACACGCCCTTAACTTATCTGCTAATGTCAATACAGCACTTTTTGTCAGTGTCACAAGCATTGAACCCAAAACATGGAACCAATAATTACTTTATCGGCAGCTTGAAATGTGCCTCCTAAATGACTCTTCAATTCAAAATGAAAATGGAGTAAATGTGGGTGTAACAAATGATGATACGGTGGTTAAAACTGAGCGCAGCCCCATCTATCGAACTAATTCAGGTATGTTTGTAAGTATTTCGACAGCATCGGTCTAATACTAAAAACAACGCTTTTGTAACCATAAGCTGTAATAAGGTTTTGTGCAGACGAATACAAGCTTTCAAATCAGTAATCTGCAGTAAAAGTTTCAACAAAACTCGCATTTTTGAAATTAGAACATAAAACTTATTATCCACGAAGTACCTGCAAGCAAACTCTTCATTTAGCATAGTATCTGTGTTAAAAAACGCAGTTGGATTCACTGACACGTGAAAGCATGTACACCAGCATTTTCAGTTGAAGTCACCGCAGATTTAAATGCCTGACGAGCAGCCTAAGTTTACAACGTGATACATAACTAAGGTTATTTTTGAATTATATTGAACTGAAAATTCAACAGTAATTGAGAGAGACTGCCAAGTGAGCTTCCGCTCTTCGAGTCAGCAGCCACCCGATATATATGACAGGTGCGATCGGCTACAGCCATGAATCGAACCCGTCACGCAGGACCTGTCACCTGCGCGCGGTACCGCTAGGCCATGTCGTTGATATCTATGTCATGCGATTAAAGCTATGCTTGATTTTCTTAAATGAAGGTGTCTTTGCATAAACATAATACTGTAAGACCAATGAACTTTGAAATACAATAAATACGGGACAAAAATAGCTAGGAGGAAACATAATTAGCCGCTGCAAATCTAGAACTAGACGTTTCAACTGCATAGATTCAGCTGTTATTATCAGCAGTATAAGCAAGGCAGTTGATGACAGCTGAATCTGTTGTCAAAACGTCCCATTTTGAGTTTTTTTTGCTTTATTTTTCCTCTTAAATATAAGACAAAATTTGCGCAATACTATGACTTCTTAGAACGAAGTTTTAACAATCTCGTCAACGCTCGACAAAAATATACCTTAAAATCATTTGATGCGGCATAAACTTAGCGGTACCTTTACTTTCGCAACATTTCTTTACAATTTTCTTACAAAAACAGACATCGTGAACGGAAAAGTGCAAAAAAAATCATCAATTCGAGAGGAGAATACAAGAAAAAAGTAAGAACATTGCAATTACCGTACTATTAAATAAAAGAAAAGGAACCAACCTAGTACCTGTTTTAATCTTAATACTATCTATATGAAATAAACTCTTCTCCATCGATTTGTAAATTTAAAAGAGTTAAACTTCCAAACCAAGCCGTTTTCCGCGGAATTTTTGCGCAATATTTGACAAGCCTGCCAAATCATTCGCTGAAACGCTCCCTACAAGTCGTTCTTTCTTGTGCTTACGAATACTGTAATTAGTTTCCCATTTAGACTCCTATCATCTAATTATCTACGTTCCCTTGGAGATGATTCGGCAAAACAATTAGAGGTCAGTACCACAAGACGTAGTGAGTTTTTTGAAAGGAGGGGGAGGGGTCTTTCTTAGAACCTGAGCGGGTGGGATTTCTCCGATTAACGTTTGGGCACAAGTAATGAGCCAATTAGGTGTTCGTTTTCAAAGTTTTGTAATTTTAAGAATCAAATCTTTATTATATTCGTGGTATTACGCTGAAGCTTGCAGTAGGTGGCATGGCTACGCGGCTTAGAGCAGGAGTTCTTAACCTTTTTGTATTCTTTACCCTTTGCTAATTGAAAAAAGTATAATTTACTTATAGTGCAACACTTCCACCTTTTTAATACGAAAAATTAAAGTTGGTTTTAGTTTAAACTTCGGAAAAATTATCCCTTCGGTAGGCAAAATTTACCCCCGGTTAAGAACCCCTGGCTGAGATCATAGGCAACAGAGCCCGAAAATTCGAAGAAACGTTGCAGTAGTAGCCTTTGGCCACACTGTGTCCAATTTAACTGGCCCGGGAATCAAACCCTCGACCTACCGCACCAATAGCGATGTCGTTACCACCACGCCAACCAGTCGGTCTTTTGTAATTTAGCCGTCTTCAAATGTGAGTCGAACAATTAGTGAAAGCACTATTACTTTTGAACCACCTCAACGTCATCATTGCCGCCAAAACAAGACCAGAAAGGAAGTCCATGCAGCTGGTGTACTGGGCATGATTGTTCTAGCTTTTGTTGTCTGCTGGTTGCCGATCCACATCATTAACACGATAAAAAGGTAAGAAATTTTTAATCTAAGGAGAGAACATAAAGTTACAGTAATTTTTGTACCCGAACGTTTGGACTCATAAGATTCAACATCAGCAGTATTTGCTAGAGCTAGACCTTGCATTACCGTGATTATTTCTAATTTACATTGTACAATAAGTCAATGTAAATAATTCCACTTGCAATCATAGTTTTAGCATACCACTTCTTAAACTTGCATCGTAGACCTATGACGACGGTAGGATATATTTAGAATGACATTTATTTTTTTGCATTTGTGTAAATAACATTAAGAGCATAGGCAGCTAATACCGGGCTTGATTTTTGGTATATCTGCGATGACAGTGAAATCGAATATGATGAAACCAACCAGCCGAAAGCCTAATAAAATTGTTTTGGTGGTAACACTAGCGCACTCTAACGGCAGTGAAGCATGTTAAAGAATGTTCAATATTAAAGCAGGGACAGTCATTTACTAATAGGACGCGCATTGCGGTATGTATATTGATTGTGCTGGTACGATAGTGCTCGAAAAAGCCAAAATAGTAGTTTTTTTTTTATTTAAATCTAAAGTTCCTCATTATTTAGATTCGACGAAGAAAAATTCCAGACTTTTGATGACTGGATTATTGATGTTGCCATTTTACTTTCTCACGCTAACAGTGCTGTTAATTTTTTTCTTTATTCTTGGAGACTAAAAGCTTTCCGAAAACAACTCCGTCGGATGCTAGCTAGAAGAACTCCGTGTATCCGCTGGTATAAACACAGATGACTACATAGCTAAGAGTGGAGGAGATTGAGTTCAACTGTTAAAGATTGTTTCGTCACAGAAGAAAACACAAGAAAGATCAGATCCATTCACATGGTTAGCTAAATATGTGAATTTATGCGGAAAGGCAATGCAGTGACTTTATTTATTGTGACGTCTCTGTACCCAGGTAGGCTACGCTTCTGCACCAACAACATGTGAGCGAAAGGCTTTGTAAACGCATATCACAGGCATGTTTGGGAGGAGAACTAGTTTCTTTAAATAGGCTATAATATTCGAATAAAAATTCTATTAGAATGAGGAACGAAATGTTTATCCAGTAGTAACTTGGAGTTTGCGTTTGCTTAAACTAATTAAATTATTTTCCTAAGGACCTCCAGGGGAACATAATTTATGTGTATGCAAGAATCTTTTTAATTCCACAACAAAAATAAAAGCTAATAATATACGAAACATTCGAATATTTTGGAAACGTTTCGATCCATACTTTCAATGTCAATATTATTCAAATAGAATGTTTAAACCAGGGGTCGGCAACCTGCGGCTCCAGAGCCACATGCGGCTCTTTGAACTCCAGTTGTGGCTTCCTTTGGAGGTAAACAAAGACCTTTTTTAGGAATTATTTTCGGAATAACTGAAGTTTTTCGACCTGACGGTAGTTTTGCGGCTCCCGCTGGGTTGGCTCTTTAAGTGCAAAAGGTTGCCGACCCCTGGTATAAACCCTTGGCCAGTGTTTTAATATTTTATTTTCACTGTCGAAGACAATTATTTCCGGATATTGTTGTAGAAAACTTAGGCTTAATTTTTACAAATAATTTATAGTCTTAACAACTCGGGTGCTGCAAAAATATTTTTGTGTATTTATTGATATTTTTTATTTGTTTATGTTCGCCAGATTATTGAACACTGAAGTAAAAAATGCAAAGTTACGTTGGTGGGTAAGCAGTTCCATATTGTGAAGTAAAACTTAGCGAAATATGGGTACATGACAATTTGACGCGAACAAACTTGACGCGAAGACGACTTGACGCGAGGACGATTTGACGCGAAACGTGTGAAGTGGAGTAGGGGTCGGCAGCTTGGAAAGCGGTGGGGGTCGGGGGGTTGGTGTCACAATCGGAACCTCTGGGGGACACGTCCCCACCAAAAAGACGTCCAGAGGGGGACAGGGGGGGACGCTTTTTAGGTGAAAAAACGTCTAGCTTCAATCAGTATCGTACAATGTTGGCCTATATATAGCTGATTAAAAAATAACTCAGTTATCGAGCAAGTTTGTCTTGTAGATCTTTATTCTACGTGGAATAATGACAATTGTATAATGTATAATCGCAAGTCGTAATGACTATTCATTCAGAAAACTTGTTTATGATAATACAATGGTCCATTCCGGCGGTCTTCCTGTCCTTAAAAAATGGCCATTTGAAAGTACTGTAGATCAGCTGCTGCATAGTGTGGTAACTAGTTTGAGCTAGAAATGAGCAAGGGCGGATCCAGGGGGTAGGGAGCTGAGGGTATGCATCGCCCCACCAGCCACTTTTCAGCAATGTTTTTGATGAATACAATTTTTCCATAATTTTGAATTTCTTCGATAACATCAATTCTTACTCCAAGCAAGCATAAATCGAAATATGCGAACAAAATGTATCACTGCATCATATTTGGTGAAGGACTCTTTAGGGGTAAAAAATTTAAACAGAATTTTCCTTAAAAATTGTACAAAAAACACTAAAATGGCTATTACGCTGCCTAAATTTTCAAAAAATTTCCGGGGTAGCATTCCTCTCTACCCCCCTAGAGCTGTTTTTGTTTCCCAATTTGCTTCGAACTCTGCCGGAAAAAATGTCAAAATGTGGGTCTCCTTCCACCCCCTCTGAAAAAAATTCTGAATACGCCCCTTACACAAAACATTTTCAAAAACCTTATTCACGCCCTTTTTCGGGTCTAAACGTCTAACGTCTTTGTCTTTAGTTAACATTTAACCTAATTTAAAACCTCATCCTCAACCAAAATTTTCTGGGTCCGCTCCTGAAGATGAGTGGTCAAAATTTTCGACAGTCAATTGGTCGTTTTGATAAATAATAATGAAAAACAATCGATAACTTTAGCATGCCTGAGCTGGCTAGCAATGGGATGCAGGCTATCGCTTCGCCTTGTACGCGTTTATTTCGTCCGTAGATCGTTTGACAAATTTGTCAACTCCTTGTGAGATCGTATTGGTCAACTCTTTGTTTTAAGAACATAACGCAAATTTTCGATAACATCTTGTCACATTTCTTTCATCAGTTTTGTATACCTTAATTGTCAGTAAATTTTGCACCTAATTCATTTTGCTTTTCAATTTTTTGTTTGGGAGAATCTCCACAGAACCTTCCACAAGGGCTCAGTTCTCACCCTACCTCACTGCTGTAAAAAAAGCACATTATTTCAAAAATTTCTGGATCCGCCTTTGATGTTGTCCCCCCCCGGTAAAATTTCGCTACGCCGCCCCTGCCTACTATGTAAGGCAAGTTAAACTCTCACTCAAATAGTTACTCGCATACTGACTGAAGCTGCGACGAACCACCGAGTTATGTCATCATTATTACATAACAATGGATGAATTGCTGAATCGTGAAACAGATGAAAGGCTTGTGCTGCACGTTTGTTTGATTCCTGTGTGACACGCGCGTGGTTCAATCGGGGGCTCAACTTTTGATATAGCAACGATTAAACGGGGAAAAGAAAGTTCAAGAGTACTGGTCTTCTTGTTCGCGGGCCGCAGGAAATTCTTTTGCGGGCCGCATGTTCCTCACCTCTGCGCTAGACCAAATCCATGTGCAGCACTTTTCTTTTGCCATAGGCCTAACCCTGAAAACGGAAAAGTTAGGTGCATTTCTAATGTGAAATAGATTTTAAAATTACATCCGCCAACTGGCGCTCCATGAATTAGAAAAGGTGTGTCAAAAGATAGCCAGCCGTTTATAGCGATTATGAAGAATCGAACGCTGTTACGCGCGACAGTGGTTGCTAGAAAGGAACTTCGTATTTGAAGTTGAAAAATGCAGGGTTAACAAGGCTTAAATGTGTGAATGTTTCGGCATGCATCAAAAACGCGGCAATAAAAATGCAATAAAAATTTATAAATTTAACGCTTAAGCGTGGTTTCGCGATTTAGTCTATTGTTCTGGTAATGTATCAAAAAGACATTGAAAATTTATTAGTCCAATTCTTTAGCTGCCACAACCCCCAACCGATTGTAATAGCTCATAACGAGCTCGGCTTATAGCAAGCTTGTTTTTTTGCCACAACTCTATGTACTTAAGCCTTAATAAACGCATTCTTTGTCAACATCATTAAGAACACTTGCAGGTCGAAGTCTGCGCTCTACAAACAAATGCAGTTGATTTAATAGCCTGTAAGAATGCTATATTTTCACTATAAGTACCGCTGTACCAGCTGACGAGATACGGCTGCATTAAGTCAACTTTGCTTTTTCTTGTAAACGTATTTAACGAGACGACATTGTCTTTCTTTAAACCACAACTTTGTTTGCCTATCTGCAATACAAAGATACAAGAATTTGCTACTCTGCACGCAAAATAGGATTATAGGGCACTAAAACTGTTTTTAAGCCTACTTGTCCAGGCAAGTAGACGACCTTGTGACTTTAGATTGCAAGCCGTGTCAAGCAGTGACATGAACAGAGTTTCTTCTGCGAAAAACAAACAAATTCTGAGATAAAACAGCAAACAGTTTGTCACATTAAATTTATACTCTCATGCAGCTATTTCATCATTTTTGTTATCTCAAGGATTTGTTAGCAAGTTTGATGACTTAACCTCGCTACGTGAGTGCTCAATCATTTTTCAAACGAGGCACAAATCAAGACGAGTAATCTGGGGTAGATTGTGAACGAATAGTCTGTTTTAATAGGTAATTTTTTTAATCTAGGCCGAGTTCTGGCCAGGAGTGGTTGGGGCAATTGATCCCCTCTCCCTAAAATGTCCGTAACAGTAAACGATTGTAAGCTTTGTGTACGTAACTAAGAGTTATTGTCCATGCATTATTTCAAGCCAAAAAATCAAGAAAGCAAATTGCTTTCCTTTGAACAGAAATACTTGGTCCGTCCAGATTTAAGCGTAAATTTAAAAACTCGGGTGTGATTCGGACCAGCAATATTTTTCACAACATAACCAATGACCTATAAAGTTTTTGTCACATTTAATCATTTTTATGCGCATTTGCGCAAGTTCTGATTTTGCTTTTTATTTTGTAAAATGTTTTAAAACTGCGTAATTGTTACAGTTTAAATGTCTTCAATTTACAAATTTAAGTGGCTGCTGATCCTGACATTTGTTATCAATTGAAACTGCGCCATTGGTTCCTCAAAATGGACGACCAAAACACGTGTCATCATCTCTTTTTGTGCGAATCTCCCTTAACGCACAAATATCGCCTGATATCGCCAAAGAACAGGGGTCGGCAACCTGCGGCTCTTTGATTTTTCTGTTGTGGCTCTTTGTGGCTATCGAAAAATAAACGGTAATTTACCCATGTGCGCATATCTATTAAATTTCATAGTTACTGTAGCGAGCGCTTAATTTAAGTTTGTAATTCATCCATTCTGTTGTTTCGGTTTTTGTTTTTAGCTTCTGATATGTGATAGTAATACTGTAAACTGTAAGTGGTGACCGTGTATGAAAAGAAACAGAAGAACAAACATTTCCTTTCATTGTGAAAATAGTTTTGCGGCTCACAGTGGTTTTTATTTTGTGGAACATTGGTTAAAATGGCTCTTTGAGTGCAAAAGGTCGCCGACCCCTGGCCTAGAACTTGTCAACGGTCGGAGATCTCTTACATTCACAAGTGTGGAAAAGTTTTGGCATAAACAAGCCAATCAAAAATGACTTGTACGGCTCATAACTTTGACAAAAGTTGTTCAAAAAAATGCGGTTAAATTCGGCAGTTTTAGGCGTGATGTATTGAGTTTGTAGTATTTGGGGCCGGTAGTAATCCCTAAATTCAGCATAAATCCATTTAATTTGCCGATTCATTAAAGCAAACCAGGGCTTCTCAGCCTTTCATAGTTTGTGGACTCTTCTAGAGACTCTCATTATTAATAGTTCCCTGCTCTGCAATAAAATTTTTAGTCCGTATTTTCATTCCTAGTGGTTACAGCCACCCGCTGGCCTGTAGTAGTTAATTACCATTAATACATCTTGCGGTCATGGCCCTCTAGTTAATGTAACGTGGCTTTCTAGGGGGTCAATGCCCTCCCCCCACGCACGGCCGGATTAAGCTTTTTGTGGGGCTGGGGCTATATGATTGTCAGGGGCCTATTTTTCATCCTATTCTTTGAAGTAAAAACTAACCACAATTGAAGCAAAGCACAAATACATAAGCAAAGTTTTCACTTTGTATGCACACATTCAAATCACACATTTTCTGGATTTAGCCAAAACAAAGCTCTTAATAACGTAACCAGCGAATACTCTTTCCAAAAGTTCGTTTTGGATGCAGAGTAGAGCTAAGGAATTCAAGGAATTCAACCTTGTTTGGTACATGAATGAACATGAACCATGGTCCATGAACCAAAGTATATATGATTCTTTACTCTTTTTAACGCTGAAAAATGACCTCTCACAAGAGCAATTAAAAATCATAACACAAAGGTGCAGCCTGAGGATTAGAACGCCAAGCAGTTGCACTAGGCCTACAGGACGTTGTTTCTTACGTTGTTGCTTTTTGATTCGCTTACAATTACATCAAAAAAGTCAGTCACTTTTTTGGATTTTGCTGCGATTTTTTTCAGTTTATCTTCTGCTTCTCTTTTAGTTTTTTCTTTTTATGAACCGCTTTTATACTTTCTCACTTTTATTTTCGAATTACTCTAGCCGACATAATACAGAACCTCCAGGGGCAGATCCAGGGGGGGGGGGTATGTAGAGGATGCATACCCTCTCACCAGCCGTCTTCAACAAGTTTTTTTGATGAAAATAATTTTTTCATAATTTCGAACCTTTTCGATTTAAACAATCTTACCGATCAGATGGCCAAGTGGTGAAAGCGTCTGCTTCTGGATCGGTAGACTTGGGGTTTGATTCCGAGTCTGGTCAAATCAATGACTTTAAAATCGGTATTCACAACTTCCCTGCTTGACGTTCAGCATTTAAGTGATAGTGTGGAGAAAGCTGGCAAGTTTACTTGTTGTGTCGTTGGGAAAGGCGCCTAACGGAATTCCCCCATCTTAGTGTGGTAGACAGATGCCCGGCAACCCTTACGCGAGCTCGTACAGCGCTTCGTCGCTTTCTCGTGATAGGAGGATAAACATGCCAATAATTAAAAAAAATAATTCTTACGCCACAAGCACGCATAAACCGAAAATGCATAATTATTTGGTGAATGACCAATTAGGAGCAAAAGAACAAACTTTGGGTAGCAAATTGTTCGAAAAGCACTAAAACACCCATTGCAGTGTGTAAATTTTAAAAAATTTTTTGGGGGCGCATACCCCCGGACCCACTAGAATCATTTTTGTTCTCCAATTTGCTTCAAATTTAACTTTGCCAGAAAAAAGACGCTCAAAACATGTCAAAAGTTGGTGCTAAAAAGTTCTGAACATGCTCCCCTAACATGGACGCATTTTCAAAACAGGGCTTACTTACGTCCTTTTCCGGCTCTGACATCTTCGTATTCAGTTAACATTCAACCTAATTCAAAAGCAGAGTTGGGCAGTACCGCGGTACAAAAGTACCGCGGTGCTGTAACGCGGTACTTTTTAGTATCGTTATCGGTAACGTCGATACTTTTCAAAAAATGTACCGTTTTTGGTACCGTCGTTACTTTTTAGACCGTTTTACTCGATATTTCGTTACCTTTTTTTGAGTAAACTTAAGAGAGCAAAAGCAAAAAACTTTCCGGGTTTTTCCGCAAAAAACATCTTCGAAAAGTACCGCGAAATCACGTTGTTGTAGATCAGTGGTCGGCAACCACCGGGCTGCGGCCCCGTGCGAAGTTTGTTACCGGTCCGTATGGGTTTTTGGAATAAAAGCTTTTAATTTGAAACATTGTTTTAACGTTGGACGCAATTTCAGTCGCCAACGAGTTTTTGCGGTTTTTACATAAAAAACACTCATTTTAACAAACTTATTTATCGTAAAAGGGCATGCACTGAGTGTAGTCACAATGGAAGTCACAACTTATGTCTTTAAGCAGAAGCTAGGCCAAAATAAATTAAAGGAGGCTGCTACCATTATTAGTTTGAGAAATAATGACTAAAAGTTAGGTTTTAGCACCTCATTACAGGGCCAAAATGGGGGACATGGTACCGTAGCCCCCCCGCCCCTGCGTGCGCCTATGATGTCAATTCGCCTGAAAAGGCAGTTTTTTTAATCCCCTAGCCTAGAGCTACTGTTGTAGACGAATTTTACTACCAATATTGTTAACAATTTATTTCTGAATAGAAGTAAATTCAATAACTATGCGAATCGGTGTTTCAAAAAGTGCTCGATAACTCAGTTCAGTTACAGCAAATATACAAATTCACTCGCCACAGTTTAGTAACATCTATTTAACACCCGACAGTCTGTTTCACCAAACAGGGATCATCAGAGATATCTTATTCAAATAGAATCTATTCTATTTGAATAAGATGAGGTAAAACAGACTGTCCGGTTTTAAATAGATGTTTCTAACTGTGGTGAATTAGTAAAAATAAATTCAGATTCATTAGCAACATACCTACTTAATGATCTTTCAAAAACTTTTACAAATGTGTTGCAAATAACAAAATTTCATAAAAATCATGAAAAAATTCCTCAACGCCAGAGCTGGGCAAACTGCCGGCCGCATGCAGATATTTATTTTTGCTCATCAATGCTTTGTAGGGGCAATTTGAACCCACACTTTCCAAAAAGGGGAGATTGTGCAAAAAAAGCTAAATACCACTGGTCTTCGAGAGTAGACTATATGGAAATTTTTATTTCTGTGTCATTGAATCAAAGTAAAACTATAGACCTGCAAATTCTGAGAAAAATGTAGATTTTGATTCATCTTAAAGTTCTGAGCATGCTGCTACTGATACACCAACCTCTACTGAAAGTTGCATTGAAAATGAAAACGTTCTCCTTCAACACAAAGATGAAATTCACACAGCAAGAACCTTTGCAACGTTTTTTTTTTTTTCGTATATAAGCCATAATCTCTTTCACGTCCTTAGTATAGTTCGAATGTAGCAACGTAGCCAGGTAAGCAGGGGTATGACAAAAGCCCCTGCTCTTTAGGGCGAGTTTCCGTTGATGGTATTCCCTTACACCTAGCCTCATAACTAATGCAGGAAATCAACAGTTTTTACATGTTGCCATACATGAAAATGCTTGTTTTAGCGAGCTTGCCGCCCTAGTTCATATAACCGAAGTGTGCGCTTGTAATATCAAGACTCGCGCACGACTGCAACTCAGATCTTGCACTAGCACCAGATGCGGCAAAACGCTTGATAAGGTTTTAATTCCGTTGCTTTGCGAGAAGAAAACCAAAACGAAAATAAATTTTTAAGAAAAAATTTTTCGTTTCAAAAGTACCGAGTAACGATATTGTCGTTACTTTTTTAAAAATGTACCGCTATTAGTACCGACGGTACTTTTTTAGCAAAGTATCGGTACCGATATCGACGTTGCTTTTAAAGTACCGAGTGCCCAGCTATGTTCAAAAAAGTCACGAGTGCATCCCCCACCAAAATTTTCTGGATCCGCTCCTGGGATTCTCTTACCTTTTAAGCTACATACTAGAATCGACCATCGATGGTATTGGTATAACTGGCCGAGCAGCCGCGAAAAAGGATTGCTGCGTCATAGTGAGCAAGTAGGGTTTTACAGTGACAGTGCGTGGACACAAATTTAACTGTGTTTTTTATAAGAGGTGGGAGATTTCTAAAAGCCTGCGCTACCTTGGATATTTTATCGCTTCATTGACTTAAAATAGCGGTGGGCTTATTTTGGTCGTGGGCCTGAAGCTTCAGCCCCATCAGCCCTCGCCTTAATCCGACCCTGCCCTCCCCCCCCGTTCAGAACCCCTGAACTAGGTGTTTTCAAATAGTTTTGTACGATGTGTGGAATATATTTGCAAACAGATTACAAAACTAAAAGCAAAAAGTTTGTCTGCATTTCATGCATTTCAACGAGTTTGATTTCTCCATTCCCGCTTCTTTCTGGCTGCGCAGGACGTTTTGCATCGTCAAAGTGACGTAAAAATGCGTCTTGCTTATGCATGACTGAACATCGAAAAAAGGATATTGGTGTTTTGTTTCTCGTTAGAGCCCTTCCACTTCCATACTAAGGATCTACGAACGCATCATTCTTAAAAAAGATAATTCATGTTGGAACTCCACTAGCCTCATTAATCATTAGGAAATGATTAAAAAACTGCCCTCATAAAGCTTCAAATTTTTTTGTTAATTTTAAAGCGGAATTCATGCTTCATTTAATAACACAACAACCGGAGTAATGTCATCCAAACGAAATTTAGTGAGAGTGGAAATATTAAAATGCGTCATTATTTCAAATTTTTAGCAAATTTAAATTTTTTGGCTGCTTTGTTGAAAAATTATTAATCGCACCTAGTTCTTCCGTTTGTCAGGATTCTCTTGCTTTACGATCCATGTTTCGTTTAACAAAAATGTTTCAAACCTTGTTTTACACAGCTGATGATGACAGCTGAGTCTATGCTGTAGAAACGTCCAGTTTTGCAAATCTTTCAATTTGAACAAATTGAAATGATATAAAAAGCAGTATTTAATGATGCCCAGAAGATACGGAACCCACAAAAGGTTTTGTTTTCACTTTACAATCTCAATCCATTTATTCAAAACCTGCTTTGTCCAAGCTTAGTAAAATAGTTTTAGCACTAACGGTATCAGTTGCTACCAACAATGTCACGGTTCAGTTTCTTTTGTCCTTAAAGACATGAACACCAGTTGTTGATTTAAGAAAGAGCTAAACTTAACGGGCGTCGAAAGAATGATTTGCATAAAAGATCGACCGAACTAAACAGCGAAAGACTGAATTCTCAACTAACCACATTCTTATTTACGAATGTGACCGAGCTGAACCTTCGCGGAGCCAATAAATGAATCAGTTCGACAGTGCATTATGTAACTGAAAACACGCAAATTTTTCGTCAGTGTATTCTTCAAGAAATGAAGCTTAGAGTAAGAGTAAGTTCATTGTTGGTGTAAATCTAAGCTATTGGTGTTTGTCAAACTGTTTTTTAGTAATTTTTAATATCATTAATTCATTTTGCTAATTTGAATGTAGCCAAAAAACAAAATAGGCCAACTAGTAGCAATATTTAATGCAAATTTCGCTGTAGTTAAATTTGTCCGAAATTCGGGAGGTAAAAAACAGAAATACTCAAAAAAAACAAGATATTCGCTTAAAATCTGAGCCAAAATAATGTTCTAGTTAAATTCTCAACTTCGAACTAAATTAGTGGCGTATTTATTGATTTGCATTTTAGCGATGGTAAAGTGAGCTCAGCTATTAAGCGCACGCCGTCGGTACGGGAGGTCTGGGGTTCGATTACCGGGCCGGTCAAATCGGCACAGTGCCGCTAACGGCTCGCCACCGTTGCGACGTTTCTTCGGAGCTGTCTTGCCCACGCGCTAAGCCGCTGAGATGGGCAATGGGCCCCGCCACTTGTTACAATGCTTCGAAGTAATGCTGCAAGTATAAATGAAGATTTTATTTTTGATTTGAAATTTAGCGATTGCTCACCATCGTAGCGAAAACTGCGGAATTTTGTAAGCAGTTGTGGATTAACTTTACTACACAGTAAGTCCGCAAGTTTAATTTTGGCTCACAAGCTATACGATTGACGTTGCAAGCAATCAAGTTTTGACAAAATGGTTCGCAAATTTAACGGTAGCCAGCACACCGTAACGCAATGCTAATGAAATAAAAATGATTTCAACCTACTAACCATCCACGGCTTTTGAAGAGATTTTAATTTACACCTTCGGTATTGCCCAGCGGCGTAAGCAGTGGGGAAAGCACCGGGACACCGACCCTCTTTATATGACGTATGAAGGTCTTTTTTGAGATCAATTCCTAAGACAACTGAAAAAAGACCTCTTATTGTTCAAACACGTCCCTGACCCCCTAAATTTGTCGCTGCCAACGCCTATGGTGTTGCATAGTTTCATTTTACTTTAACAATTTATGCCAACAAACTCAAGCTGTAGTTAGTACGAGGCAGACAGTAGTGCGGTTATATTTTTCAACGACTTTTTGATTTCTCAGAGTAAAATCGAATATTTAACCAATTATGGGCCGGCGCAAAAGCCTTAATGAGTACGGTTTACAATACGATAGGCATTGGTAGCCATTATACTGAACATGAACGAGGTGATCATATCAAAATTATTAGCTATAAAATAGGAGTACTTAAAAGAGTTTACTTCAAAAAGATTTGCTGAGGTAAGCAATTGCAATTTGCCTTCCATCAAAGCTTCAATCTTTTACTTAAAGCTATGAATGATAATAAAATTAAACATATCATTGACCTCATAACGTTTACAATCACGTATTAGCATCTGGGAGCAAAGCAGAAGCTTTTTTCGATAAGTTGGGCAAATAGTGAGAAAATGAACGCAAGAATGTAATTTCAATCCCAAAAGTTTCCGTGAAATAAATGGCCGAGACGACTCTGTAATGTTTCCCCAGCAATATCGTCAACTTGATAGGAAATAGCTTATAGCAGATGGTTCGAACTTCTAACCCCAAGTTATAATGAGAAGGATTAGCACGTACAGAAGCTAACGACCTTTTAAAGACGACAAAGGCTAACAGAAAAGGTTAAAATTTTTTGAATAATATCAGAGTTCCGCAACAAACCTAAAACAATCCACGAAAATTCAAATACTTTTAAAACACCAATAAGGTCAGTACGTAAAACTAGACGATGACGCAGCGAAGTTTATTTTGCTCGTTGAAGCGTGAAGTTGCGATTTCGCAAAGACGCGCTTCAATGAACAAAATTGATAGAAAACTTTAAAATTCGTGTGAAGGCATAAATATTTATATTCTTTTGTGGTATTTGTATATTTAATAGTTGTTTTCAAAATGTTTTTACCTTAATTAATTACTGTACCGGTAAGCATTTTCTTTTTGGTGCACAAGAGCAGTAGTTATAAAAGCAGAACACGTGGATAGAAAAACAAAAAATCGAAAAAGAGTTTTACCAAAAATGCAGTTTGGATCAAGAGTTTAAAATTCAGCATTAAATCGAGAATCAAACCAACGTTTATCGATTACTGCATGAGAAAATTCAGCCAACACATTATTTCTCATTTATTTAACTTAATTACGAATTCAAGCCTGGCGTAATCGTTTGTTATCAATTAAAAATATAAGAATTGTAATACCAATATTTCTCGTACAATTAATGCATAGGTGAAATTTTTTTATGGAGAATGGTCGATAGAAATTTTGACAGTTTCAGTGCAAATAAAATAACAAATTAAGGCCTATTTAAAAAAAAGAGACGTTTTGGTTAAAATACAGAAACCGTTATTATCAATCTAATTTAAAAAGATATCGTCAATCCCATTTAAACAGATTTTGAATAAAATGAACAGTGGTTACCCGAAAGGTCTCGTTTTGTGTAAATATGTTTCAATATCTTTTGGCTTTTCATTTCTTTTTCGCATTTTTCTCTTTGCAAAATAGCAACTCTGCAATTGGCCACAATCTGGCGCCAATTGCAGCACACAAAAAATTTATTCTAGGAATTTTAGTCTACCTTTGTTTCATGATTTTCTAATTATGTTTTGTTAATTGAGTCATTTAATTTCGTTTCCTGATATTATTTTAATCTTTGACGTTCGTGTTTTGCGTTGTAACTTTAAATAGCTTATTCATCAATTTTATGCATTTACACAACGAAATACAAGGAAATACTCCTAATTCAACAGAGTTGCCAAAAAATTGTCTCGAAAGTAGCTAAAGTCAAAATAACAATATCGTCCACCGTTTTTATTTAAACTTGCATAAGTTATTTATATCGAAATGTTTAAATGTACAAACAAGTGATTCTCACGCATGCTCTAAAATTTCGATATCGGTAAATGCTTGCGAAAAACAAAACGAACGAAAAACAAGACAAACGAAAGGCCATTGCATGATAACTGGATTTTTGTTTTGTCGTTATGTGCTATTCCCAATATTTCCTGGATACGCAAGAAGGGCCGAAGATGAAATAGACTTACTCATTGCAAAGCAAGGAACTGCATAACAGGTTTTCAAAAAAAATCTTCAACATACACTCGCGGCATTCCGCCGAAGCGTGTAACGAGTGGCGGGCCCATTTCTGCGGTTTGCGGCAACACAGCTTTGAACTCCAAAGAAACGTCACAGAGGTCGCGACACGGTTTCCAATTTGACCGGCCCGGGAATATTGAATCGGAGCTATTGAATCGACTGCGGTGTCGTTAACATTTTGTGTATCGCCAGGTTTTTCAGCTCTTCAATCAAACACTCGACTTTGTTCTTGCTAGCTCATAACAGCAGTGGCAACGAACCTTTGAATCGGCAAACCAGAGTTCGATTCCAGCGTCAATCAAAGTTCAAACTATAAGCTTCGAAATGCTACAAATTGTACGTCATTATCCGTAAAGATGAACGGTTGCTACCGCTAAATAAACGCAAGCAGATAACAGTGTTTTCATTTAAACAAGTGCAGTGCTTGCTGCCCGCTGGTTTGACTCTTTAAATGGGTATTTTTTACCAATCGGCTATTGGGAAAGGCACCAGAAGCAATGCCGCCCCTCAAAAAAGTCGGACTGCTGCTACTCTTTTAGGTGGTTCACTTTTGTTACAAACAGAGGCACCACATTAAAATGGCTGATATTACCTCATACTGCTAAAATACTCCGTGCCAAATAGATCTTGACTTTGAATGAAAAAAATCGGATCTTGGTCTCACACACAGCTTTTATAGTTGAATACTTTATATCAAATTTTGTGCGCTATTGTCAGGTTCAACTTAGAATGGTGCGAAACATATATTTTGTTCTTTTAACGTGCGAGTTTCTGCAGAGACAGGAAAAACAGGAAAGAACAACTAAGAACAAAATGACTAACGGACGTAAATGCGCAACGCTGATTTGTCTGAAAAACTTTGAACCTGGCGCGATACTGTGTTTTCCGGATTAGATGATAGCTTAGTCTCAAGCAGTTACTATGAATGCAAAGCGCTCGGATGTGGAGCAATAAAAACAAAACGTCATAAAAAATCATACCTGACTCACCATAACTGAATCACGGGAGCCCGCCAATTTTTGTGGTAATCAAGAAATAATTTACTTGAAAGCGAAGCGACATCTATCAACTTCAGTTTAGTGCTAAATTGTAACAAAATAGCGAAGTTATTAGCTGTAGCATTGCCCAGAGATAAGCGGAGCAGAAAACATCACGGCTACCAAGAAACAACATTTGAAAAGTTTTCATATAATGCAATTAGACGGAATAAATTTTTTTTTGAATGGTCCTGCGGTTTTCCGTTAAAGTTGATATAGAGAGTACTATATGACTCCTAATTTTCTACCGTTGGTTCTAAACTTAAAAGAAATATTCTTCTCCAAAGTGGAATAAATTGAGCTTCATAAAAATAGATTTGAGTAAAGATACGCAAAACATTGCGTCACTACGCGTTCGCTAAAAAGAATTGCCGGTCTATGCGTCACTAAAAATTTAAATTTTTTTAGCAGGAAAGGAAACATTTGTGATGATTAACAAAACAACTTTCGTTCCAAATACCAGCTAGAACCGGAAAGCGAAACCACAATCAGTTTGAGTGCATGAATTGTTCATCCGAGACGTTTTTAACCTTGTTTTCATATCATTCATCCTCAATTCGCAACCGTTCTCACGTTAAAATGCTCGACTGTTCGGCGTGACCTACTCGACAGTATAACTCTTCACAATAGCCCCAAAAGTCATAACCCAACCACTAACCCCTAATCGTAAACCGAACCCCAAGACCCTGTCCTAACGTCGAATCAGCTGTGCCGGTACAATCTTGCTCACCTTATAGACCTGCTGTTACCACTACATTAAATTTTACCTGCTAGGGCCAAGAATAGAGTTTGTGATCTCACTGATCAAGACACAGGCTTATTTTTTCAAAAATTAAGTTGTTCTTACGCCGGGTATTAGCCCGTTTGTATGGACCGGTGAAAGAATTATTGGACACATGCAGTGGAGTACGCAATATTTACACAAATAATACATCTATAAGTTAGCACACCTTTTCTAATGTTTTCAGACGAAAACCAAAGTTGTAAAAACGGCCCAATAGTAAAGGGCCGGCCAAGCCCATATAAATGCCCACACCAGACAAAGAAAATTAATTATCTAATGTATTTTTTTCTATTCAAACTCTTTCCGGATACGAACTCATCCAGAAACTAAAAATCCGACGCGACCTTAATGTAACTCAGGCCTTTAACGTCAAGTCTTCAAAAAATTGAAGGAAAAACTGACACAGAATTAACTTGCTCAGTATCAGGATCATTAAATTTGGAATTGCAAAATGTTCAGTTACAGAAGTCATTTTCAAATTTTCCACTTTCAAAATCCGTTTTCTTTCTCTCTGCGTCGGGTGATTCAGACAGAAGCAATATTTACTAGCTTAGTTTCCACTCGACTCAAACAACTTTATTAAACAAGGAAGCGTTAATTAATAGAGTTATTTTTAAGCGACGTTTTTTAAAACATTTTGCTTTGCAACATAGTTTTTATCATCCGCTTTGCGTTTGCATTTGTTTGTTTACCAACAATTTTTGTTCACCCAAAGATTACCCAAACCTTTCTCGTTTTCAAGTACCTGAACGTCTTAAAAACACGTGGCCGAAATATACCACCGAGTTCTTTTTCAAATCATCTTCAACATAAAACTCAACAGTAATTGAAGGAGATTTCTACGAAATAAGCTTGCGCTCTTCGAGTCAGCAGTCACCCGATACATATCAAATAATCGGCACCAGACGTGAATCGAACCCATCACAAAGGATCTGCCCCTGCACGTGGTGCCTGCCAGGTCGTGCCGTTGACAAAAGTTTTAATATCGAAAAGGTTTTGTTAAACTTGCATAGTTTGAAACTTAATGCAAAATTTATTTTATGATAACTCTGATTACTTTCTTTATATTATTAAAAATTTAAAAACTTTTTGGATCAATGAACATGTTTTGTTTATATTTTTGCAGGATTCAAAGCAGCCGTTAGTGCGCAAAAGAACACCTAAAAGCCACAAAAGTTTGGCTTTTCTTAAAGAGTCAAAAAGTAGTCAAATAGATGTTGAAAAAGTAACAACTTGTACCAGCACCAGTCAAATTTCCAAGAAACATCCAGTCATTTGTGATCACTTGCTTTACACTTCAAGCTTAAAAACTGCCAGCAACGTTACCTTTACCGCGATACAAAAATTGCGCTGTAGCACAGTTTTCAACCTTAGAGCATTAAGTCCGAATATCGAAACCCGTCAACGACCTCTCGATTTGTCAACAAATCATTCCAAAAACTCACCGACGTTAAATGATTTTGGTGACGAAACAATTTCGACGTTTTTTCGGAGCATAAGTGCACAACCAAGCTATAAAGACATCTCATCCGAATTTGGTTCCGACGAAGAAGCACCTGACAAATCAAGGTATTATTAGAATTAATAGAGTCGAAAAACCTAACTTCAGTTTTACAACTCAATAGAATTTTAGCTGTCATTATCAGGTGTTACCAGCCTGTTGATGTGGTGGTTTAAAGCATCGCTATCGACGCGGGAGGTCTGGGGTTCAATTTCCGGGCCAGTCAAATCAAATACAGTGTTGCCTACGGCTCTACGCCGCTGCGACCTTCCTTCGGAGTTTGAAGTTGTGTTGCCCAGGCGCTAAACCGTAGAAATGGGCTTAGCCACTTCGATGTAAAACCGTGAGTATACTGAAGATTTGATTTTTTGGTTTTTAAATGGCCAACAACTTAATCCCACCATTGATTTCCCATGCGCAACATAGAAACAAGTGGCTGTTTACACGAAAGCTAAATTTTCGTAAAGACAACGTATTGTTTTGTATTTACTTGCATTTTTATCCTCCTATCACAAGAAAGTTATCAATGCGCTATACGAGCTCGCTTAGGAGTTGCCAGCCAATTCTGTCTACCAAACCAAGATGGAATATCTCTCTAAGTGCCTTTCGCAACGACACAAGTAAACTTGCCGGCTTGTTCTCCACACTGTCCCTTTAATGCTGAGCGTCAAGCAGGGAAGCTGTAAATACCAATTTTAAGGTCATTGGTTTGAGCCGACTAGGAATCAAACCCAAGTCTACAGCTTCCGAGGCAGACGATTTTACCACTAGGCCATCTGAGCTGTTAAAATTAAACCAAACCATGGACAAAACCCAAGCCTTGCTCACCCGTGATATTAAAGCTACTTGCGGTTATTACGCAGTGATGCAGTCCTCGAGGATGCCCTTAGCTTCGAGGACGTCCTCGAGGACGGGTTTGTGAAGTCCTTGGCCTCGACCGTGTTGTCCTTGGCCTTGGCTCTCCTAGGCCTTGGATTTTGCGCTGTCCTCGGCTCGAGGACTCGATATTTTTAATAATTCAACTTTGTATATAAAACGTCTTTATAAAACTTTTTTATAAAACGTTCAAGAGTAATAACTATAGGGCCAGTGAAGAATGGAATAGCTTAAAGTACGACCAGTGTAGCAAATAAAAATTGTGGTCTAAGCTTGAATTTTTATGAACGTTTTATTGCATATGCAAGTTTGCTTAGAAAACGAATAGCGTTAATACTATTTTTACGAAGCCACACATGCAGAGTTAAGGTTTTTATCGTAGTGAAGTATGTGCGTCATGGTAGATCGCCCAGCCGGACATCGAACCCGCGAAACCAGCTCCCCAGCCCAATGCGCCAGCTACTCTGTCAGATAAGCTTTGTTTGTAAAACTTGGGTCTCGAACAAATTCACTGAGGTTTGATCTCGGGCTCAGTGGCGTCGTGTCATTGGGGCTCTGGGAGTGAGATGTTTTACTTTTTATGATTTAAAAAATTGAAAATTAAAAAAATAAAATGATAGCCAGTGCTATTTTGTTTCATCTTTCAAGCTAACCCCATACCCCCGTCCCCCTTTCTTTTACTATAAATTCCATTGTTTTGTTTTATAATTTTTGCTTCAATCAATCGCTTCGACTCAGGAGTGAAGTAAGTTTGTTGATTTGTGGGTAGAATTTTAAAAACATTTTGCATGCGTTGTTAAAGATTATAGCTTAGAACACACCTATACACGTCATTCCACCAAATGCGTCAAAACCGATAATGATTGCAGCCCGCTTTTATTTATTTTAACCCAGCTTCTTGTTTTAAGACATGGGCTACTAAAACATTTTTGTATTGTCTGACACTATAACAGTGACTACACATCACTGCAGGTACCGATATGTCCTTTTTCGACAAGAAAGTGTGCATAAACGAGTGTTTTTTATGTGAAAATCCTAAAAACCCGTTGGCGACTGGGGGATAAGCCCCCAGACTCACCTTTCCCCCAACTCCCTGCAATATCCTCCACCTTTGTTAAATCGTGGGGCCACACTGATTGTGCATGATGTCCATAATTAAGGAGCGGTTTGGGGTATCAAAATAAATATCGATTTATTATCCAAAAATTGGGTGTCACGACATATTTTGGTATCTTTTCCTAGTTTCCTTTTTTCGTGTTTTACTCAATGCTGAATATGGCTTTTATAAAGGTTGTAAATGATCAACATCTGTTTAAGTTGTTACTCGGGCCCCTCCAAACTTTTTGGCTGCACGACGCCTCTGCTCGGGCTCAAAAATATTTTCAAGTCAATAGGGTCTTGGTCTCGATTTTTTTTTTTTTTCTTTCTTGAAGTCTCGGTCTCGACTCTCGACCATCAAAACTTGACTCCATCATTAGTTGATAATAAAAATCGAAAACTTTTAACGTTGCAGCTTTAGATTGTGAGTAAAATAATTAATTTTCTGCCCAAACTGAGTTGTTTAGCTCATCGGGTGCTGACTGTTCTAGCATCTGTCCTTCTCGGGTACTAAACGCTTTCTCGTGATAGGAGGATAAATATGCAACTAAATAAATATATGAAAATAAATCATCAGCCCTAGTCGAAAGAGATTTTAGCAAAGGGGGTTTTATTATGCGACCCCATCGAGCTTGCATTTCGAGGTCTGTGCTTTCGACATTGATTTTTCTTTAGTCTAATTGACACGTTGTGGGGTAGTTCTTTGAGTGTGAATGTGACACGTGAATGCTTTTCGCTTTTTGTTTTGTTTCGTTTTGTGATTTTGTTTCTATTATGATTGCTTGCATTTTCGTTGATTAGTGTTTTTTTTTTGGTTAATTGGTTTTTAGTTATAACGGTTAATGTATAAGACAGTGGCGGCCTGGTGAGCAGAACCTCCTGAAACTAAATCTGGTTCACCAAAGGTTGTAGGTAGGAATGGTAATGTACGATGTTGTACCGAAGAATGCGGCTACACCTATGGAAAAGCGAACTACAGATTGAGTACAGACGTAGAATATGCGGCTATAGGTTACTTACAAGCTTGTAAGCTAAAAATCCAAAAATTGTTGTAGTAGTAGTAGTAATTTATTTGTGAATGTACGCGAACGATAAAGTAAAATAACAAACACAGGAATTTGTTGAACAATTTGGTATGCAGTAAGCAGAACAGTGTCGACCAAAGTAGTATAGATTTCAACCATCATTAATATTTGTTTCCATGGAGATATTACTTGATTTAAAAAAAACTTGAAGTTTTTTTGTTTAACTCTGATAAGTTTGCCTATAACTGGATTAGTGCATAGCGTTTTTTCCATATACATTAAACAACTTACCGTTAAATAACAACAAGGAACTTTATGCTTGATTCATTGGGGTTAGTTGTAGTTTTGTGGTGAGTTTCATCCGGGGCATCATATATCAATTTATAGCTTTATACCCTGCGCCTAGTAGACCTGGCACTGGATTGTTATCAATTACAACATTTTTGTTAACCCTGTAATTTTCGAAAACGATTGTGGTTGTAGGTCTGGAATGTTAGGCCATAAATTGTTTGCGAACTATTATTTCATGACCAAATGCACCCACATTTTGAGATTTTGTACTGAAATCGGAAAAATGCCCGTTGCCCTTGATCCATGTCCTTGGCTTGTGTGTCCTTGGCCTCGAAAAAATTTTAAAGTCCTTGGCCTTACTACAACACTGTTACAATGAACATAGTTTTAACCTTTTAGGCCTCATCAGTTCAACTCGTGTAACCCACATTTGCAGTGTATAGCAAATTATAAAAAAATTTTCCAACTTATCGCTAGTTTCAAGTTTTTTTCCCAAGTTTTTTTCCCAGAGTCAATTTTCCGGTGAAATACGATACCTGAGCGGTGTCACACAATTTGCCCCTTGAAGGTGTGACAATAAAAAGCGTTTAATGTTGCAATCTTTAAATGTGCAATAAAGACATCAAGTTACAATGATTTTACTGTAGCATTTAGATTGAGCTTAGGCCTACCGTATGAATAACCGTATCTTCAAAATTAACGAAGAATTGTAACGTAAAAAATTGCTTGAAAGAAATATATCCTATCCCATACTGGGCACTAGAGCAAAAGTTGAAAAAAAAAAAAACAAAGCAGCGTAATGATTTTTCGTTCGCATTTTGTTTCACTAAATGCTATAATAAAATCATCAGTAGTAATTACCCAAGATTATTGAAGCATAACAGTTTTAAAGAAGAAACAAATTATAAGATAATAGGAGAAAAAATTGAGGAGACCTTATTGTTTTTAGTTGCAAAATATTCAGTAATTTAACAAAGATTAGAATTTAATTGCAAACCTTAATTGACTTGATGACTTTTGTTGACTCCGCAATTTGGCAAAGTCGGGCAAAAGTCAAGTCGCAACGGTTGCAATAAAAAGGTAACGGCTGACTCGGAGAGGAACTGTTAAGAGAGTTATATTGTCGCAAAGCCGCGATAATTTGTTTGCATGGCTGTGATTATGCGACGCATCTGAGCCGATTAAAATATGTTTGCATTTGTGAGAGAAGATGACGTAAGAACATGATAAAAGAGAGACGAACAAAAAAGTTTATTCGAGATTTTCTAACGTTTATCATAAACCGCAATGACAGGTGGTTATCATTAATATTCGCTGTGTTTCACTAAATAGGCACTAAATTTTAGAACAAAGATTTTGACGAATTATGCTAACAATTGGTATTAGCAGAGCTAGATGCTCAGTGCAGTGATTTAGAATTATGAAACCGTGTTATGTCAGTAAGAATGTTATTTTTGTAAAAAGCTTGCAGAAATTTTTGTTAACGGTAATTTTCTTTTTTAACGAAAAGCAGTTTTGATTTAAAAATATTTAGGTGAATAAAGTAATTATTTTCTCATCTGAGGCCGCAGATCATAAAAATTTTGTTAATAATCAATTAGTCACAAAAAATCAACAGAAAACAAATTTAAACGCGCAAGAGTCTGAAAATCAAAATCAAACACACTTTGTCTCTATCTAATTTTAAAGTAGACCATAATACTTTAATGATATTATATAGTTAAATTGTATAACAACTTTTTTTGTGCTTTACAGGTGTGCAAGCGGCGATTACGTAATAGGTTTAATCAATCCTGGAAATTCAAGAGCAAAAAATATGCTTTCATCAAGACGTCATAGGTCAGATGAAACATTTGCGGATCGGGAAAATTTAGCAGGTGTTGCCGGGAAACCAAGTTATCCTCACTCGGCTGACGCTTGGCTGGATCCCCGAAGTTCACCCGATGGCGAGGACACAAATCGCGTCCTCGTCGATGAAGACAGAGATCAAACTTTTTTTTCTCAAAGAGCCTATGACGAAGAAGTAAGCGTTAATGACACAAATGATGACATTACTGATGACGTTGAACAAGACGTTGCATTTAACTACTCCATCAAAAACCGACCATCGGCACAGGAACACAATTCGGAATCGAAGTTAAAGCAAGCAAAAAGAGAAAGAATTGAAAATGTGGTGATTAGCATAAAAGATAAACCAAGCAAAACTCTAACAGGGGAAAGTGGTGACTTGGAACCAGTCGACAAAGGATCCCTGACACAAGTCAAAAAACGAAAAAGAGGAGAAAAAATAAGACAACTGCAAAAAGAAATTGAATATCTCGAAAAAGAAAGAGAGGTAAGGCACCAATTTGTTGTGACCGTTTCCATAAAACAATATCCAATAACAAGAATTCCATTTTAAAACCTCCAAATTTTTGATTATTGTCAACGATTATACCGTATTAAAAAATTACGTTTTATAAAATTATAAAATGATCAAAAAATTAAAATTTTTAAAATTGCACAAATAGATAAAAAGCAACGTTTTGTTTATATAATTAATATTTTATCAACAATAAATACAACGCAATAGACAGTATAACTTGTAAATCAGTGATTTATCAGTTTAACTGCTTTGTTTGAAAATGCAGGTAAATTGCCACGCCTTTGATTTTACTTGCAGGAAATCTGTGACGATGTAATGGAGGGCTATGACGTAGAAAGTGACGAAATAGAGCAAAGCGGAGATTGGATTCCCGACGAGAAGCGACCTAGATATGCAAGTAACATTGAAAATTCTCGTGACGTCATTGAAGGCAGAAACGGCTTTTATCGCGGTTCGGTGAACTTTATGATGTCACAAAATGGCCGCCGTTCTGATTTGTCCACGCAAGACATGGCGTACCAAATATTAGTTCAGTCCATTAAGCAAGAACTGACAACCGCACTTGAAAAAGTTGCAGAAAAATCGGCAAAACGGATTCTTGAGCAACTTCATACAAACAACAGCGACCAAATAAGAGACAACGATCAATCAAGAAACAGAAAAAGCGAGGAATTCGCGAATAAAGATGACAATCATCGATTTTCTTCCAAGAAATATGATGACGGAGCAATGGAAATATCAAAATCAAATAAAGCTTTTAGCAACACATCCCGCTTCGTCGTAGACGGCAAGTTTTTCAAGATTGACAATAATTTGAAACGGGTTCGATGCCAGAGAAGGGTGCTTTTACAAAACTTTTTTTTGAAGACAAAATTTTTTTTTATCTTCTTTCTAAGACAATTATTTTCTCATGAAGTGTAATCAAATTTTCGACCGATTATGCTTTGGCATTTTAAGAAACAAGATGTAATGAGATAAAAAAGAAATTGAAAGGAAGTTTAAAACAAAGATAAAAAAGACTATTTTTCTGAAAAAAAGCTCTTACACAACAAATATTATTTTCTGAAATTGTGATTTTTTTAGCTCAACCTAATATTTTTTCCAGAAAACATCCTTATACTCACTCAACACACACACATAATGCGCAAATTAACGGTGCCCACTTCTACGACTTGTAGAGAGAGCAACGACAGTTACGACGATGGGGAATTGCGAGAAGTATTGTGTAATTGTGACTCGGCACGTTGAAACTTGATCTCTCAATCACAAAACAAGCGCTTTTATTCGACCAGCTAAATGTCGCACAAATGATCCGCAAAAAAAGGCTGATCATTTTAATGAATTCTTTAGTTCCATCGGTGCAAACCTGGCTTACGCTGTTGTTAACTCAGGCCCTAATTCCTTCCTCAAACACCTCAGTCAACGTGTTTCTCCTTCAATTTATCTTGATACTCCCGATTTCACCGAAGTTTACAACGCTATCAACTCGCTTAATATCAACAAAGCCATTGGATATAATAATACTCCTGCTCTTTTTCTCCGTTTAGCATCATCCGATGTTACACCTTATCTTCAAACCTTTATCGACTTCTGCTTCATCAAAGGAGTTTTTCCTACTAACTGTACAATACGTGTCTATCAATGATAAAACTTTTCCTCTATTAACTTACAGCTTCGGGGTCCCACAAGGATCAATCCTGGGACCATTACTATTCTTACTGTATATTAATGACTTACCCTCATCCGTTAATTGTCCGCCAAGGCTCTTTGCCGACGATACTTGTCTAGTTTTCTCAGACAGAAACATTCCTATCTTCACAAATCAATAATGATCTTGATAACACATCCGGATGGTTCAGAGCCAATTTACTGACAGTAAACCCTTCAATATCCCAAGCATTAGTTATTCCGCCGAAACTTAACAAACCATTTCCTGCTATTGAAATCTCAATGAACAACTCACCTATTTCTCTGAGAAGTCAAGTACCAAGGAGTAACAATTGACTCGAGCCTAAAATTCGGCACTCACATCTCAACCATAGCACACAAAACTTCCAGAGCCGTAGGTATAATTTTAAAACTTTGTCATTACATGCCCACAAATGCACTACTAAAAATTTATTATTCCCTCATTCACTCGCAACTGCTTTACGGTTTGCCCGCGTGGGGTTCTACCTATACATCTTACCTTAACAAACTAATCACAATCCAAAACAAGGCGGTGAAACTGATAGGTGGAGGTCATTTGTTAGACAGCCCCTCTCCCTTCTACTCGAAATTTAAGATACTTTAACTTCCCGATCTCTATAATTCTGAAATTGGCAAACTTGTCCACGCCCACTTCACTAATAAACTGCCATTCTCACTCTCCAATTATTTTACGCTAACCAGCCAGGTAACCCATAGAAGCACAAAATCAACCCAAACCCCCCAAAAAACTTTTATACATACCTCGCTACTCAACCAATCGGCTTCAAAAATATATAAAGCATCAAGGAGTTATGTAGACATTCAAAATTCTTCGTCAAAATTATTTAAAACCAAATTCAAGAAATATCTCATTCAAAACTATGACCAGCTTACCATTTAAAGTTTATAACAGGATAATACGCTATTTCTGATGTACTAATTGAGCTTCAACAAAAATTAATAAAAATATAAAAAAATTTCCTACACTGGCTCATTGTATGAGAGATCCAAAAAATTCTTCTGATCGACTAAAGGGTGGCAGCTGACTAGATGACCGAAAGGTCCACTCGTTGTTTCCCTGTGGCCATGCATTGTATCTGCAGTTACAACACTACGTTTACTTATATTTATCCGCAAGTAAATTGTGTTAACTAACTAACTAAAAAAACTATTTACAAGCTCCAATAACTTGTTTTTAACCATATTATGAACAAATCAAGGGTATTTTTGTGGGAAAGAAAAGAAAGAATCAAGTAAATGCTATTTCACAGTTTGTGCGTCTAACAGTACTGAAGAACGAATGCAATAACATGCATGACAGAAATTTGGAGCGAGCTAAGATCCTGATGACTAAGTAACTACGGGTATTAAAATTCCTCTAATTTCAGATAAAACAGAAAGAGTGCGTACTTCAAACCAATCTCAAATGTGCTTTGGGGATGTCCAAGTGAGAAAAAAGCAGGATGGAGAATCAAGACAGCAAAAATCTACTTCAAAAAACTTTACATATAACAAATTGGAGTGCGAGGACTGGGAAAACAGATCTCATGGCAGTAGTTCAACACCTGAAAAAAAGTAAGAACAACGTTTGCAACGTTTTGAAATCAGAAATCAAAATAGCATAAGAAGGAAGATAAAGCCACCGCAATTCTTAAAACTGGACGTTTCGACAACATAGATTTATTAATCGCATAGGTAGGCCTATGGCAGCACAAAACTATATTTTGAATGAAATACTGTAGATTTTACTCATACTGCCATAAACTGAAAACAAGCTTACTCTAAACCAGAAGCTTTTAAGAAAGCATTCTAAAGTGCTGAATAATTGACCCATTTCGAAGAAAACGGCGGGTTTTTTAGAAAGTACCACCAACGCGAAATGACACCCCTGCAAAATTCTACTTTTGCTTTTAGGACTTCGACTGGGGAACAAACACAAGCCCTTTCGCTGGTGAAGAAGAGAAATTCTTCACCTAATTCAAACAAGTCTTCTCCTTCGTTGGATGGGAGACCATTTGTAATCAGAAATCAAAACGTTTGCATCTCTTCCGGCCCACTCTCCCCTCATCAAGAAAATGACGTAAAAAATTCTTCCAGGTCCTCACGCGTATCAATATCTTCAGAGCCGGCTTTAAGATCTGGAATAACTCCACCAGACTCCGCATCAAAAAACAAACTTTTCCACCCGTCTTTCTTCCCGGATTCAAATTTTTATTCCCCAACTTCCAGCGCTTTTCGACTTCCACTAAGAAATGATGCCATTTCATCATCTTTTCGAAGAGAACCTTTCACATCATCCAATCTATTAAAAGCTCCCCCGTTCTCATTCGGCCCCTCTTTTTACCCTTCCTCTGCCAATTCTCAATCCGTTTTCCCCTTCTCAACAGGACAGCTACCCTTTCCTCTCTTCCAGAGTATTCAACACAATCGCTTGGCGAACGCTATTGCCGATTATGGAAGATTCAAAGAAGGCTATGACCACGGTACCAGTCGACCAGTATCAACCCGAACGAGCACAAGGGAACATCCAAAAGCATCAGGTACGTTTTGTGCAATATAGCTTCTTGTACAGCCTGAAAGTATCCTCTCCAAGATAGAAGGTCATATTTGCTCACTGGAATTTCAGTTGGTTATATTTGCCGACAGACTATGTGGCTTTAGCAAACCAAAAGCTAAAAAATCATCCAGAAAAATCCTGAGCAAAGCCGAACTCTAAAACACCAAGCACCAAAATATCAGTTTTTCTTTTTTGACCTTTCTATATTTGTTTAACTTTTATTATCTCTTCCATTATCTTTTTTAGGTATTCATCGACTTTATCATGGTCCGAAATCGGATGCTGCAGATTACAAAAGCTTAGCCGCCGCTGAAGTCAGTCAACACTCAATTGCATCGATATCCTTTTTGATTTCAGTATTTTTACTCAAGCCAGGGGTTTTTATTCTTGGACCATTAAGTCCGGGGATCTGTGAAGAAGAACACGAACACGGAAGGCGCTGCTTGCATGAATATTTAAGATTGGCCTACATGTTTCTGATGAAAAGTTTAACAAGTTTTGTTGAAAGATTTTGTAGTCCGTAGTCTCTCAACACAATGACTTAGGCCTACTCATACACTGAGTTTAGTTCTAAGGGTATCTATTAATTATTCCACCGATTTTAAATTTCAACAAAAATGTTGAAAAAAATTAACGTTTGCTTAAAAAAAAAGAAATTTGAAATGAGTTTGGTCGTAATGGAAAAATGTAGAGATTTGTCCTGCCATTAATCCATCAGTACCATTCGTTTTTTAAAGTAGGCTATACAGCATTAAATGCACAAAATTTAATTTAATCGTTTGGTCATAAGGTCCCTGAATACCAACACTTAATTTCATACCGATCGATTAAAATCAATTCTTTCATAATAACTGTGCTTTTCACTTTAAGGCTTATTTTGTTTAAGATTTCACTAGAGAATTACTTAATTAATTCCTACTTTGCTATCGAAGCTAGCGTTTAAGATATTGCAGCAAACGTCTTTTACTGCTGATCAGTAAAAAGAGGTATCGATTGGAAGAATTTCATTGAGCTTAAGTTGTGTTTGAAATTTCTTAAACCTACTTAAGATGATTAAAAAGTCGCTTTCATTTGTTTTAGTTGAGATGCCAACACAAAGAGATCGCGACTTTTAAAAAACACGAAGACGTTCGAAAAACCTTCATCGATTAGGAGCAACGCAGTTGAGAAAAAATACATCGCATTACAAATCTTAACTTATATAAGGTGTCCATAAATTATCGCTACAATTTCAAAAGTTCGCCACAGTCTTACTTTTTAAGATATTTTCGATCGGTTTGCTTTATTGTAAAGGGAAATGCTTCAAGTTTAAGTAGATGCTTTAGTATACTTCTACGTGTGCACCATCAGTCGCACGTAGGATATCCAATCGATATGCAATTTCTAGCCATGTTCTTGCTAACATATTCACAGTAACTGTATCAAGTGCTTCGATTATTCGTTGTTGCAAATCACTAACGTCTCTGACTTTGGTTCGGTAAACGATATCCTTTACATAGCCCCAAAGGGAAAAATCTAATGGTGTGATATCAGGGGAACGTGGCGGCCATGGAATGTACCATCACGTCCAATCCATCTTTCTGGAATTGTGTCATTCAAAAATTGACGAACTTGAAGACCCCAATGAGGAGGTGCACCGTCCTGCTGGAAAATAACTTGAGGTTGATACTGCTGTTCAAGCTGTGGTGACACATATTCTGTCAAAAGGTCGAGGTAAATTAGAGCTGTAATTGATTTCTCAGCGTAGAAAAACGGACCAATAATTTTATCATACATGATTCCACACCACACATTTAGTTTGGGGGAGTCTCGTTCAAGCTCGTTGGTTTCACACGGATTCTGCGAGTCTCATATTCTGGAGTTGTGTCTGTTTATTAATCCAGAAACGTGAAACGTGGACTCGTCACTGAAACAAACCCGTTCAAAAATCCTGGGTCTGAATCTAATCTGTCTAGCATCGTCACTGCAAATTCTTATCGTCGTGGCTTATCTTCTGGCTTAAGGGCTTGCAGTAACTGCACTTTATATGCATAAAGTCGCAAATTTCTATGCAAAATTTTGTGAATAGTGGAGCGTGGGATCTGCAACTGGGTAGAAGCCCCGTGAATAGACTTTCTAGGGCTTCTGGTATATGCCACTTGCACAGATTCAATTTCTTCTTCTGATATTTGAGGTCAGCCAGCTCCCTTTCTCTGTAACACACTACCAGTCTCCATAAACTTTTCATGCCATGCTCGAATGGTAGATCGTGCAGGTGGCTTTCTTCCATACTTGCGTGTAAAGTTTCGCTGAGCTTGGATGACTGACCTTGTCTCTATAAACCAGGAAACACACTGGGCCTTTTCCTGCGGAGTGCTTATTTTCATGAACTCTACTTTCGCTACTTTTCAAAAACATTCGGCGTAACCACTAAACAAGTTGTAATTTTTAAACCTAATATTTCCTCAACTACCTGTGAAGAAAAAAAAACTTGAAGCATTTTCCTTCACAATAAAACAAACCGATTGAAAATATCTTAAGAAATAAGACTGTGGTGAATTTTTGAATTTGTAGCGATAATTTATGGACACCCTGTATTTTAATTACATTTAAGGAAGTGTTTCTTAACTTTAGGCTGTGAGGCCCTACTCATTTTTATCAGACCCATGGGATCCCTTTCAGGCTTTCAACATCACAGTCATGTCAAAGATTTTTTAACTATGAAATCACAAATTTTCTTATGATTCAAAAAGCTCGTGGGCCTTCGGGACTACTAAAGATGGTCATGGGGACACGACATGTAGAAACGATGGCTGATATTAAATAGTCGTACAAGTACACGAGTTGATTTTGTAATCCGAACCTCTTCACGAACTGCACTTTCGCGGCCCCTTAAAGGTTTGTGATCTTAAGGTTAAGAATACCTGATTTAAGCACCTCTCGATCACATAAGCCAGGGTTTTTTAACGTGGGATCCATAAACCCCCAAGGCCAAGGGGTCCGCTTTTTTAAGGGTCCGTAGAGTCAAATACCAACACCGTATTAATACCTACTCGCATGACTATTTAATATCGTTCGTCACATAGTTTACGCAAAGAGATCCAAAGATTTCATCAAAGCGATTTAGAAGTACGCAGCCCCCCCAAAGCAGAGGCGTAGCGAGAAATTTTAAAGAGGTAGCGTAAACTAGAAAAACTATCAAAAGAGCCTGGCATATTTCAATCACTTCGCAACTTTGATCTTTTTTTACTAAAAGGCAGAGTCAAAAGAAGGGGGGCACGGCACAATGCTCCCCCCCAAAATACACTCCGCTCGAAAGGTAAGCTCCGCTGCATTAAGCTTCAAATATGCTACCTGATGATATCAAATCATACGCTGAGGTGTCATAAAGAAGATTAATTTAAATAGGTTGTAGCAGAATTACTAAGGTATAGCGCAATAGGATGTCACTGCCCTTTCGCTACACTGATTCATCAAAGAACGGGGCCAATGGTTCAGAGATTAAGTAAGAGTGATGGAGCAAGCAACACACTTCCCAAAGTGTGCCGTTTCCAATATTCAGGTCTATTGCATTTTAATCCTTAATCAAACTATCACTGAGCCTCTCTTTTTATACATTCTTATTTGAAATCTCCCAGCAGATTGAATTTCAAACAACTTTTATAGTACTTCTGTTTGTTCTAAAAACGTTAGAAATTAGTATCTTGTATCAAATTACAGTGAAATTCAAACTCAAAACCGCATTACTTTTCAGGATTTTAGATTTTCAAATTACCAAAAAAACACATTCCTTAACCCAAAAAACACGTTCGCCAAAACGTGTTGAGTCAGCAACTCTTAACTGTTAATATACACTTAACCAGATAAACTCCCTACAATAATTTCAAAAATAATTTATCTTTTACTAAAATCAATTAAACAAAAATTGTAAGGGTCAAAATTTGTAAGTAAGAGAGTTGGTAATGCTGTCCTCTCAAAGCTTTTAAAAAGTCGATTTGTTTACAACAAATAAACGACAAACCATTGTGACTGGGCCGAACGATTTGCAAAATTCACGCAATTAGTAATGAAATTTCGTTTACCGGGGTATATCTAAAAATTTTATGTTAAGTTTACTAAACTGTAAATATAATTGTGAGGCAAAATGCATTCGTGGCGTGACAATGGTGCAATTATGAAGTCCATTTTTTGATCACAATGTGTTACTGACATTGTTCCTTGTTTTTAAATAAGCAAAATTGCAGTGAGTAACATGAACTTATAAGCTGTTTACTGAGTTAATTCATCCGCTTATAGTCCGGGAAAACGGTTCAAATTGGTTTTGATTACGGTTGTATTATTTCAAATATAAGTGTATAATGTCTGTAATATTCTATTACATCTTTCTGCTAGCAGGAACAGATGGCAATGCTATTTTCCAACGTTAATAGCTGATTACCGTCGACGAGTAATTATCTTTAAACAAGGAAAATATATACGGCTAGCACCTTTTGTCCTCTGCTCACCCGTTATGAAAAGTTTGCTTGCTAATAGATACGGACAGATTACGCGCAGTAGTAGACAAGATTTCTTTTATCACACAGCTGCTACAGGCTTAGATACACCTAACATCCTTGACTTTTCATAGAACGTAAGCTTATTAATAAAGCTAAGTGACAAGGAAGGGTAGAAGCGATTCCTGTCATGTGCTATCACCATCATTCTTCATTTGTACGTATATCAGCTCCTTAATCACATAGAGGTAACCTTAGTGTCCTTTTATTGTATTGATGCAATGATAAAGCGACAACTTCCTTACCATGTAACTTTGAGGAAATTTCAATAGTAAGAAACGAGCAAATATAGCCGCGACATAAGCGACTTTGAAATAAGACCCCAATTGACCTGAGATAGCTTGCACTACAACGACTGTGGCGAAAATATTAATTCTCATCACTTCACTATGTTGCATACATGAGTAGAAAAAGGAGAAAATGAGGAGGGCTTGATCTTCCCCTGGGCATGGACGTAGTCCAACGTATATAGGGTGTTTTATGGGTAAAATTGTTTTTTTATTAGCTATGGCCCCTAACGACGCCCTACAGTAGCCTAGGGTGTACTGTACAATGCTACCAATAAAACCAAAAATATACGAAATATAATTGCGTAAGCATAAAATATTAACTGATTTTATTGCTCAACATGCTGAAAATTTATCACTAAGTTTTTACTTTGTACTTTTAACTATATTACAAAAAAAAAGATTTTTCTTAACGTTTTCTGTCAATACATCCAAGAAGGCTTGACGCCTCAACATTTAAAGAAAGCAAAATTGATGTTCTTCTATACAAGATACCCCAGCGCCAATACGCTCAAAACTTTTTTCAACGATGTAAAGGTAGGTTTGTTACGTACGAATGTCGTTTGTTATACGTTTGATCATCAAAAAATCGGATTATTTTCAAGAAACCTTTTCCATACAAAAACTATCTTTCTATTTTCGATATCACCGCAAAAAAGTTTTTAATGGAAAAATTCTAAATAAAAATACAGGCTAAATTAGTTCGCTAAAACACAAGAAACTGCAAAGCTATTGGTAATCCAGAGGTCACTCTGGCCTGGCGATCGCTGACAAACAATAACATTTAACACATTCGGGTCGCTGCTGACTGCGAAGAACGGAAACTCACTTTGCAGTCTCCCCAAAACACTGAAGTTTCTGTTCAAATTTTTTAAGAACCTCGTTTATTTATTTTTAAAGTTATTTTTTAAAATATGTAGGCCTGTTTTGGTTTTGCTACCGGCCGGCTAGGGCAGCGGCGACGTCGTAGATTTGGGGGTTCGATTCCCGGCTCTGTCAACGGCACGCCACCACTACGACGTTTTTTGGAGTTCGAAGCTGTGTTGCCCCGCCACCTGTTACGTGCTTCGGTGTAATACCTCCAGTACAGTACTATAAAGATTTTTTGTGATGCTTTTTTTGCTTCTGCAACCTAATAATGCCTTTAACAGTTTTCTCGAGCAACTACATCGCAACTGATCAAGTGGTTCAGCAACTTCAGGGAGTTCTATTACATTCAAATGGAGAAGTTCGCTCGACAGGCCCTCAGTGATGGCGTCACAGACATCAATCAATTGCAAATAACGAGAGATTCCGAACTTTTCCGAGTACTCAATCTCCATTACAACAAAAGCAATGACTTTCGAGTAAGAAAGATTAGTTTTCGCTTGTTGGTTTGTTTCAAAAAGAAAAGGCAAAATTAATAGGATATTTTTGTATATTTTTACTGCAAATCAAAGCCAATGAAAAAACTGAATTCATGTTTCAAAATTTCAGTAACTTACTCTATTGCAAAGTTATAATAAATCAACAAAAGATGATTACTGAAAGTAGAAGGAAGGAAAAACACATGAAAAACAAAAAAACAACATGTTAAGCCAATTTAGGTATAACTTTTATCGTTTCATCGTAATTCCACATTTATCCACCTTTCGGGTGAACATGAAATATCTTCTGGCTAGTGACATTAACCTCCGATTTTGCTCTTGAATTGGAGTTACAGCACCCTGCCATTCAACCGACCGATTTTTTCACCAAATACTTATCATTAAACTCCAACAGTGCCGTACGCAAGGGCTTCCATGAACGAACTACCTTTATCCCCTTAAGTCTTCTCCGTTGCACGTTAAAAGTCGTTATTCTTCCAAAAACTGCGCCATAATGGCCCTTTCTGAAAAACTTCTGCGCAGAACCCAGCCCTTAATATTTAGCAAATTGCATGAGCATTGTTGGCTAAGTCATAATATGTATAAGCTTATAAGGGAAATAAACTGACGGAAAAAGCATGAACAGAAATACACGCACTTCACCGTTTCATGATAGGGCTATTAACTGCAACCTGCCGTTGATAACTTTTCAAAACTGCATTTATTTCCTTAAACAGTAGATAGACGGCAAGTTTTTCACGAAGTAAACAACGCTTCAAGGTTAGACTTTATACTGACAGGTAGGCTAAGGCCAAAATATGAATTGAAACGAAACTGACTGGCACTTGAAACAACATACTCGCTACAACAAAAAAGAAACAGATTAAACATCAACACCTATTTATGCATAACTTGTCTCATGAACAGCTTTCGGTCAAACCGGACACAATGAAAGCTCCTGGTACTAACAAAAATGGGTCAGAATTTTATAAATAAATTTAAATATTTAACAGTCGGATAAATGGGACTTTCGAGACTACTAAATATAGATGGATGGGATACGAATTTATGTAATCACACATAAACAGCCCCATAAGATCCTATCTTCCTTTTACTAAACTATAACCCCCCACCGTTTATTGCTCATTGAACTCGTTTTGTCATGTTCGTAAACATATCACTGGTCGCGGTGGCTCGATCAAACCTAAAACTGGCCAGGGTACTCATGCTTTCATGAAAATGGCATCTGCCGGCGTTTGGGAGTTTTGAACAAAATAACTCTTGAATCAAAAATTCATCAGCACCAATTGACAAAGACTGCGAAAAGAACTCACGCTTTTCGAGTCAGCATGAAGCTACCGTGTAATGTCAAATGTAATATTCTTTCAGCGTTGAATAAAAAAAAAACAACTGTTACTGCACAAAAATTTTAACTGAAAATACAAAACCATGAACGTTGTATCTATTGCTTTCAAAGTATTTTATTTGACGTGGCCGGGATTTGAACCCTGGTTTACTGCTTACAAAGCATCGTTTCAATCAACATAGTAAAGAATGCAGCTTCCGTCTTTTTAAGCCATTTGCTCAACTGCGCCATCTGTTAGTTTTTTAGCAAATGACGTTTCAAAAAAGTGAATCAAAAGATGACTTGAGTCATTGCCGCAGTTTTCAAACAGTCATTTATCGATTATGAAAAATAGTAAATTGGTCATGTTACGTTAAAAATTATTCTTATATTCTAAATTTTGAACACCGTCAAAATTATCCAACAACGTTTAATTAAGCTTTTCATTATACCAACCCATGCTGCATCTTACAAATATTTTCGTCAAAAAACTAGAAAAAAAAAAGATTTGAAAGAGTCAAATTGAAAAATGATATCACGTAAATGGCAGACGCTGTGGAAATAGGTTAGGTAGAAAAATCTAAATTACAAGATCATTACTTCCTTTTTAAGATGAATATTTTCTTTATTTTTAAGTCAAAACATTACCTATTGATGTAAAAACAATTTTTTTAAAACTTACAGGCAATAATTACATCGTTTTTTGTGTGTTTAAAACTTTTGATTACGGTAAAACTCAAAATTGGGTGTATCAGGATTCAAAAACCTTAGATTGCGAAGCACGAAAATTCAATTGGTTGTACGAGGAAGTGAACGACAGATTGTGGCTTTTTGTGACGCAATAATACATGAATTTGAGTAAGGAAATCGGTAACCGCATCGCCAGAGTAATTACCAAACTGGTAAAGACACTGCTTATCCAAAAAAAGTTGTGTTTTCTCTAGATTGATTTGGTGCTAAATAACATCAAATGTATTTAAAATCTGGAATTTAAATTTTGGGTTTGCAACATATTATACAAAAGGCGTAATCTAACTCAGTTTCAGCCAATAGAGGAAAATGTTTTTCAGAGTACGGTTAGCAATAATTTGATAGCCTAATTCTTGTAACCTTCTATCTTATAGCGCTTCACTAATACTTTAAATAGTAATTTGGGTGAAGCAGTTACGGTTGAATGTTGAATTGATCTATTTACAAAACAAAACTTTATTACCATACTACATTGCTGTTTTTTCGTGGGCAAGAATGTCGACGCGCCCATCTTCGTACCGACGAATCTAGCTTCAAAAGTGAGACATTGCTTGCAGCTATGTGTGACTGGCCTAGGAATCGATATCAGGTCTACTGCTTCTTGGGTAAAAAGGAAATACATAACATCAACTATCTGCTAATAGGATGAGGGTATATTAAAGCAATCGCTATGTTGTAAATATTTAATTCTTCAACGTTCATGTCGTAAATCTAAACCAAGTTTCAAATCAGGCATTCTGAAACGAAGTAGTTTCAATTTAAAACTTTCTCTTGCAAGTAACGTTTAAAATATAAGAGATTAACAAGTTATAAACTTGCAACAACAATAGTGGAAAAAACATGTCGTAACTTGTAGTAGGCTACGTGATCGACGAGTATGAACACATTCAACAGTTATTCGCTGCATTAAAGCTTTCTTAAACGAAACAGATTTTACGATAGTGATCTCATAAACGTATTTAAGAATCGTAAATAGTGAACAAACTTAAAGTGAAACCTCTGCTGATCGTAATAACTTCGTTATTTTCAAGTCATTTCCGTTTGATAAGTAATAAATCTTACTGAAGCCTATTCCAAACTTGAAATTACGAAGAAAATATAAAATTTGTTTTGGATTTGATGTAATTGCAGTTGACTACATTATACCTCACGGAATCACGCCCAAGAGTTTAACGAGTGGCGGGGTCCCTCTCCGCAACTAAGCGCAAGGCAACACAACTCCGAAGAAGCATCGCCACAGTGGCGAGCCACTGGCGACATTGCGCCCGATTTAACCGGACTGGTAATCAAACCTACCCAGGATCTCCAGCATCGGTAGCGATTTCTTTAGCCACTACCCTAAACGCTTGGTAACATTTCAACATTGCTTCATAATATCAATAAGTATTAAGCCTGATTGCGAAAACCGCTCTGCGTGAACGCCAGAGTAGAAAAAGTGTTTGTTTTTCCAATGCTTTTCTTTTTTCATCGAAAGTTCAACTTCGTCAAAAATTACGGGGAAATAAAACAATGGAAGCGTGAAATAACAAGCCAACAAAACATTCGTTTATTGGCAAAGGTTTGCCTTATTTTTAACTTAGAAACTCAATGACACATTTATCATATACCGTGCTAGGTAAGCAAGTAAAAGCATAGTAATCAGGGTTAAATTAATTGGCATCCAACACGAGCGTTTCGTGACAAAGGCAGAAACGTCGAGAACGTGATTTTACTATCTTTTACTTTTGCCAGCCACTCCCTTTACATCTATTTCCTCTTTCTAACCTATGCGAAGATGGATAGATAGTTTACTATAGAATGTAATATAGCCTGATGGTACGAAGCCAAAAACGATGCAAAAATATGGTAGATCGAAAGTACGAGAGACATGGCAGAAAACTTGGAATTTTTAAGGACGTCTTCGGGCCATCAAAATGTTTATACTCTCTAGCTTCATACGGCTGGGAGCAGCAACGGCTTGGGTAACAGTGCTATGGGTGTGCCCCCCAAAAACTGACGCAAAAATCTTTTACTCATAAAATTTAGAGTAAAGAGTGATGACACCTTCCCGGGTTTTAAAACCAACACTAGTGAAGTCACCTTGGAGTTAGACCCACTTGAAATTTCTTGGACCCCTTAAAGCTGAAGAGTTTAATCTACGCCTTCGCCATACGCACAGCTCAATTATGTTCAGTTATAATTTTTCAGAAATAAGCGCTCATACTTTTCGAAATTTTGCTCTTGAAATTTATATTATTTTGACGACTATTATTCAAATTGATCTTATTCGGAACCCCAGGGATGTGCTGTAGAGGGGACATTCTGACATGTCCCTTCCCCCTTTTTAACTTTGCATTTTAGTAAAAAACGATAAAATGTTGCTAATTAACAGAAATATAGTCGACTCTTTTGATGGCTTTTGAAGTTTATGTACTCCCCCCCTTTTAAATTTTTCTTTTGTATTGCATATTTATCCTCCTACCACGAGAAAGGGATCAATGCGCCGTACAAACTCGCTTAGGAGTTGCCAGCCATCTGTCTACCACACCAAGATGGGAGAATCCCGCTAAGTGCCCTTCCCAACGGCATAACAAGTAAACTTGCCGGCTTGTTTTCCACACTGTTCCTTTAATGCTGAGCGTCAAGCAGTGAAGCTGTGAATACCAATGTATTTCTCGCTACGCCACTGCGCAAGCCATAATTTCATACAATTTTTTCACAAAATTTTCGTTTCTTATGATCACTATGACCTTTGGAAAACAGAAATAAGTAGTCGCATTACCCACGTGATCATCTTTTGTCTATTTAGAAAAGCAAATAGAATACTTCCCGAGTACTTGAAATATAACAAAGCATATGTTCTGGTTTGCTTGTTTTATTTTCTTCATATTTTACCATATATTGAGTACTTTACAAGAGGCTGTAAAGTTGTACTAGGACAGAGACGTCCGCACTTCAGCATCTTGCTAGCAGGCTGAAGTGCATCTGTCTTATCTCTTTTCAATATTGAGTAACAGGTGGAGGCATAGAAAAACTTAAAACCTCTTGAAAGCTACGTCCTCATATCTACATTGTCCACTTAGAAGGCAGAAAGACGCGCAACAGTCTCTCCTTTATACTTTAGCGGCGATTACCCGAAGACTCGAGCTAATCGATACATAAAGAGTCAGTTTAACTTCAAGCACTCCAATTGATGCTGTTACGAAAACACTTCAGTTTGCAAGAGTATCTATATTCGCAAACGAAAATTCTACATCCGGCATAGCGACGGCTTATTGTTAGTCATAAGACAATGAGCAGGGTTTCCAAATCAAATTTGGTGTGAAGTAAAATATTTTTGCGTCAGCGCTTGCCAAATCAACATTTTTAAAACACAATAATTTTTAGATTTACTTAATTAAGCAAATGACTAGCACCTGGAGAAGCAAAATAAATGCACACAACATAATTCAACGCAATTTGATTAGACAAATATACAAATACACCATAAAGAAATATATACAAATACGCAACAAAGAATTACTTAATTATCACTAGGTTTCAGTAAAAACATGTAAACATCAAGAACTGTAAGTATTAGTAACGTGTTGACAATTGGATTAACTAGAATACTTTAATTGAAGTTCGTTTTGATATTGCTCTGTGGTGAGATTTCTCAGCCATAAAGCCATGCGCTAACAAAACGAAGAGTTTTACTTAAATATTGGGCATAATAATAGGCCGAAAATTTCAAAAATATGGTCTGTGGCGTCAAGTATAATTAAGCCATGTCAGAATAAGCTTCCTCAAAGAGGGGGCCACAGCCTCGGTGGACCACCTGGCTATGCTACTGGTGGCATCATGTTGCTGAAATCATTATTATACTAGCGGTATTACGCCAAAGCGTGTAACGAGCGGCGGGGCCCATCTCCGTGACTTAGCGTCTGGGCTACACAGCTCAGAAGAAACGTCGCAGCGGGGGCGAGCCGTTGGCGACACTGTGCCAACTTGACCAGCCAGGGAATCGAACCATAGAACTCCCGCCCCAGTAGCCTGTGCACTTCGCAACTGAGCAAACGGCTTAACAAACACCGCTCTGCAAAGCGCTCTCGCTGTTGTTAATAATTTCATCTTTTTGAATCAATATTATTCGGTGCAAAATTTTAGGTTGGTGTCAGACGAAAGCTTTAATAATACAATTGCTTTGCCTGGTTTATTTCTTACGCAAATCAAGCTTATGAACTTCCAAGCTTGATAAGCTTATGGGTACGGTAGCTTAATTCGTTGATTTTTTTAACAACTTTAGACTGTACAACGTGTTGCAGGACAAAAAAACAAGCAACTTTGCCAATTTACAATAAACGGCTTGCTAATGCACTTCCTCAAATGGATTGCCAGTCAAGAGTACACAAAGCTCACCTTGTACTTGTAGGACGACTTGTTTGCAATTCATCTAGTTCTAGTTTTTCCTGATTTAATTCTCTCACACAAAACAGGAAATCCTGTAATGATAAGGTCCTTGCCACTTTTGTCCCCTGACAAACTGCAGCTCTTGCATCGTTTTGCAGTTACTGGGAGATCGTATTTTATCTTATTCTTGAAGAAGCAAAATGAGTATTTGGAAACTTTTTGCAAATTCTTGCTTTTTGCGAAGCGACCAAGCGCGCCAATTCGAAAAATCAGCAAACTTTTTTCCCCACCACGAACCAGATTGCGCCAACACTGCCAAACGCGCGCTGAACACCAAAAGCGGGTATATGCTAATACGATATTTGCTTAGAAGAGAGCTGCTTTTACTAAAACTTGTATTTCTGCTTACATTACTGTACGTGTTGATGCAGCTTTTTCAGATGCTTATACAGTATCTAAACGTTTACTCATTGCTGCAAGATTTGCAGAGGATGATGGCGTTATCGAGTTTCGAGCCTGTTTGTCCACGATTGATTGTTTTGCGAATAAACTTTTCAATGCCTATAAGCTATAACGCAAATTCTCTAATTTTTCACAGCATAAATTTAGATAATTTGTTAAATGCGCTTTTTCAACGATGAAGAATTACAATTCAGCTTAATAGCTTTATTCGTGGGCGCATTTCGTGACTCTATTGCAGACGACCTAAACTTTCCAAGGTGAAACAACCATTTGTTCTGTTTCGCTTTCAATCAATTACCGCAAAACTCACCAATAAAGGGTGGAAATCGTAAGCACTAGCGTAGTCTCGAATCACGAGAACAAGCAACAAGCGCTATTCTCACGAACTGTGGTAATTTATTACAAATAAACGTTTTTGATTCGCTCTTGCACAAGGGAGCCAGACTGGTTGCAGAACACATGAAAAATGGAAGTCCAAAGTTTTTACATAAAAATATAGAAAGCGATTCAGACTTCCTATGGTAATTACAAACAGTAAACGACTGTAATCAGAAACTCGTGATTTTAAATGGTAAATCAACAAGTGAAAAATGAATTAAAATCTCTGTGACATATTGCACCAACTTTTGAATAAACGTAAACCAGCAGAAAATGCTTTAAAAAATCGCCGTATACCCTTAACTGCAAACACATCTGCGTTGGAGCATCCAGGGGGAAGCTACGGAGGGCACAACCCCTTCCTACATTTCAGTTATACATTTTGATGCATTAGAGCCAACTTCGATAGTTCTAGTTGTTCAAAACTGCGAATTAAAAATCTTTTTCGATTCTTCGACCCCCTTGAAAACTCGTAGATCGCCCCTTATACATTGATATAATTAATTACCTGTCGGGTATTTCATCTATCAAGACGGCGAGAGGTGGTGGCGGTAAGAAATTTTTGTAAGAAGACACTTTGAAATACCTGCCTGTCTAAGCAAGAAATGAGGAAGGCCGGTTGCGTAAAGAGAACGCTAAAGCGAAAAAGCGACAATTGATAAGGAAGACTGTCGATTAAACGAAGTGATAAATGCGAATTTGAAATCTTGCCCTCATTTCTCAAGTAAATCTTCATTTAACGAAGGAATTTTACCTTCTTCTGAGGAAACAGCTCTCATGTTTCAGTAACACCAAACGTTTCAGCCAGTGGATGCATTTTATAACTCGCTTAGATTATTCCGTTAGGGCTAAACCTTAGCAAAGCTCATAGAAAGAACTTTTTTGTTTGTGGTACGGACCACAAACAAAAATTCTTTTGGTAATCCTTAATTTTTATATCTAAACTATCCTGAAATTTAAATTCCTCTGATGAGACCTTGCTAGGTCGAAACAGTGATTATAAACAATTACAAAGTTGATAATTTTGGTAAAAAGTTCCGTGCAGGCTCTGTTTTCGATTTTGGATTGGTGAATTTGCCTGCGGTTGGGGTTTTCGCCAATTGAGTAAAATCACTCTGTTATAGACCTAGTGTCAAAGAATCATTGAAAGTCACAAATTTTAATTCTGCACAGTCGAGCTTAAAAAATGTACAAATCTGCACAAACACTGTTCCTAAGTTTTAAGTAAAGTATTCACATACAAAATTAAAATACATGATAAGATAGTAAATCATACGGTTTTAAGCTCTTGTGCTTAAACGTGTTTGCTGATATGATATGCCTCTAAAATTTTCAATCGAATTTAAGCCTCCGTTTTTTTAGGTTCCCAATGAGTTTCTCTCTGCGACATTGCGAAGCCTGCAAGAATTTTTTCTTGCCATTCAAAAGGGCAAAGATCACGACCCATCTTGGAAGAAAGTAATTTACAAAATTATCTGCAAGTTGGACCAAGATATTCCAGAACTGTTTAAATTGCCAAACGTGCTGGAACATTTGGATGAAATAGCTAGTTAATTTTGCAAACTAGAAGACTTTGCAGTGCTGGAAATTACCTTTACATCATTGTTTAGAACCGCAAAAACTACAAGGCAAAAATGATTAACTTTTGGTTCAAAAGTTCGTTGTTTTTTTATGAGTAATGGACGGCTATGACCTGCGAACCTTGTAAGGTTGGAAGTGGTAAGGTTGAAAAAAACTAAACAAACTCAACAGACATACAAGTTGATTTAACACTAATCATATTGAATTTTTGCCAAGATTACTTTCCATAGAATAGTTTGGTGACTTTAGTCAAAAGTTATCTCTGCGACGATCTATTTATGCGTATAGTGGAACGGCGTTACAGTTCCGCCTTCAGTAATGAGTTTGTACTACTTTAGCGTCACCGTCTGGTGTTATTTTTTAGTCAAACGTGACCTGATTCGTTTGCTCGGAAACCTTTCATTACATGTTGCAATTGCCGCGTATAGTTTCAATGTTTTTTGTTTATAATGTCAAGATTTATTGTTTACTTTATGGCCGACCGTGCTAACTTATTAATTTTCTTCAAAACTCTAAACTTGCTGTAACGTTTTATTTGTTTTATGATTATTAAATCACCATTGCCAGCTTTGGTGATATATCACAAAATCTTAAAGATTATTTTAAAGCAAGGAAAACTCGACAGTGTACCTTATAATTTATCGTAGCGATGACGTCACCAAGATTGGTAACACAAAAGTGGTCGTGAAAATAACGTTGTACCTTTGGCCATGTGAAATAAGTTTAGTCTATTCATTTTCGGAAATCACATGACGCCCACTTTAGCGCCCCATATCTGTGGTTGTTTTTTGATATTTAAAATTTTTTTTCAATATTTGAAATTTTGCTGCAGCTCCTAGGTCGCTTTTTAAAACAGCTGCTTTTAGCGTAGCGTTTTTTTTGTGCAATATTATTTTTGCGAGTTTGCTTGCCGATATGATCAAGTCTATTCAATTTTCCCGTTTCGCTAGGCTGTATTTTTTATGTATTCGTATAATCAAGAGTTTGGTGAATAAATTGTACTCTTTTCTCGATTTATCGCTGCTTCTTCAATAAACAGTTTTCATTGCAAAATCGTTTCTCTAAGTTTTTTCATTATAATGGAGGATGACCGGCCAGTTGGAGTAAAGGTACGGGACAGCGGGTGCAAGCACACATTGTTTAGGCCATTTTCAATTGTCGGCCCATTACAATTTTCAATCACGAATGATTGAACGCTGTTAAGGGACATAACATGACGAACAACACATACACAAAACCCTTCGCACTACCGCTTGTGCCGAGCGCCTGGCGCGAAAGCTGCGAATACTATTTTTAAAGTCTTTAGTATGACCCGACTGGGAATAAAACCCCAGTCTACCGACTACCAAGTGAACGCTCTTAACCGATACACCAAGCGCCGGTCTGGCCAGTTGGAGTAGTAGTTGAAGACATTGCTATAACTGTGAAAGGTCTGGGGTTTAATTCTTGGGCCGGTCAAATCGGACGCAGTGTCGCCGTTACGACGTTTCTTCGCAGTTTGAAGTTATGTTGCTCAGGCGCTGTAGGCCGAAGTGACGAGCCCGCGACTAGTTACACGCTTTGGCGCAATAGCCTACCTAGAATAGCTCATAGTAAGTATCGAATGTTTTTGAGAGGATCTTTCTAGCATTATATTACCCATTGTCGCAACCAGGAGAGTGGAGACTCTCGACCGCCCTAAACTCTTCGTTGTACAAATTGACTCATTAGCTCGTTGGTACTAGAGTCGGCAGCGTGGCCGAGTGGTGTGGAGCGTCAATTCAACGAGGGCAAAAATCGCAAGGTTGATGGTTCAACTCCCACCGATACCTCGTTGTTGCCTCCTTAGCTAAGATGCTTCACGATAATTATCTCAGCTTGGTGGAATCTAACAGGCAGCAAATTAAAGAAGTCAGAAGCAAAACTCATACTCGGAAACAAAGGCAATTCCTAAGCGAGTCTAAACTGGTCCTATGTACAGCGCCTGCGTCGCTTTCTCTTTACAGTCAAGTCAAGTTTATTTTTTCCAAACGGTTTATCAGATATACGCTGGAAGGAACAGCGAAAGACCATTATGTCATCTTTGAGTCTGCTGTACCTTTAAACATGTTACAAAACACGGCACAAAAAGAAACTTGATCCAGACGTAGCTTACACTTCAAAAACAAAACTGAAATAAAAATAGAAAAGCGTTCACGCATTAAAATATACAAAAATCAACGTTAACACAGTAGACAAACACAGTTATCCCAAGAAATGTCAAATAGCTATACATAGGCCTATATCAGAACGTTGTTACTTAATCTACATACTTTGCCAGACACCTAGCTTTGAGCAATTTTTTACATTTATAAAATGAGACGTTGTGATCTTCTAATGGAATTTTTTCCCATACAGGAAAACAAAGATGGAGTTTCATTTTTCCCTTTGTTAGTTTTTGCTCGATCATGAAAGAACTCATTTTTTACTTTTTCGTCTCGTGTTATAGATGTGAATTATGTCAAGTTTGATGAAGCAAGAATCGACAATTTTGGAAGCATTTTGTTAGAATATTTGAACATAAATCTGGCAAACTCCATGTTAATCATGTCCTCAAGACGTAAAACCTCAAATTTGGAGTATAGGCCAAAGGTAGGGTGGTGTTTAGGACAGAATAGACAAGTTCTCATAATTTTGTTTTGCAAGACGGATATTTTTTGTAAATGAGTTTTACACGCTCTACCCCAGTTGATCAAAGAATATTGGAGGGTTGAGTCAAACATACTGTAATATAGGCCTACCAACTTTAGAATGGAAGTGGGGACAAGGTATCGCAACTTATAAATCACACCACAGACTCTGGATAATCGTGTGACAATATTATCACTATGCGTTTTCCAAGATAATTTGTTGTCCAATGCAAAGCTGGGCAACCGCTACTTGAAAAGTAGCGCCGCTGCCGCTACCGCTTTTTGACCAAAAAACAGCGGGGCTGCCGCTTACCGCTGCTTGTTTACGAAAGCAGCGCCGCTACCGCTGCCGCTAGTGAGTGCAAAACAGCTGGCGCTGCCGCTATTTTAAAGAAAAAAAAAGTCAAAAGCACAAAGGCATTTTAATATTGTAGGCCCACTGATGAAATTGCAACTTTGTTGACGGAAGTAGCATAGCAATGCGAGTAACAAAAATTAAAACAAGTGCCAAAAAAGCCGACGATCGGCTTCCATTTCATCCAATGAGATATAGGGCTTTTGGGGAGAAGTTAATTTTTAAATCTGATTGGATGTAAAGAGAAACCGATGGTCAGCTCTCAGTGAATAACAAAAAGCAGGTTGAAAAGAAATAGTCAGAAAATGTTGAAAATAAAACACAGATTGAAAATATAATGGAAACAAATTAAAAAAGTAAAGGCAGGTCGCAACCGGCGTCAAAACATTAAAACCGATTGATTGGTTGCGTGCTCCTTTTAAAAAAAACAAGCATTTTGAAATGCTGGTCCGTTAAACCACTGCGCTTAGACTTTAGCACGTCTTTTCCCACGGAAAAAAGTCGTTCAATCGCCGCGCTTGACAGAATTGCGGTATTTGAGCGAATGAACATCGAACAAGTACATCAATATTTTGTATTTAAACAGTTCCGGCGTAGGTCGTTCACGATGGAATGCAGCTTCATTCAAAAACTCTTCCACCACATGCCTAACTGAAGCCTGACTTTGGGGTTCGAAATTACATGTAAGCTCTTGAAAAAAATGGTCTTCGCAGTCACTAGGGACGATACAAAAATATTTTCGCAGTTTATGTCTAAAAGTGGAAGCTTGGCTAAAATAGGTGAAAAGAGGCTTCACCCATTATTAGTTTGAGAAATTATAGACTGAAAACTAGGTTTAGCACCTTATTACAGTGCCAAAGTGGGGGGCATGGCACCGTGCCCCCCTGCGTGCGCCTATGACTAAATGCACCATTTTTTTGTTTGTTTCGCATCGATTCAATGCCCTTATTGTCCATTCCAGCATGAACCAGAAAGGGGAGCCAAGTAAGTTTAAACGATTTAAAATGAAGGATGCAAAGCGGAAGCTAGTTGATTTTCGGAGTTGTGCAGCAAAGGTTTAAACCTACGTTTAATTCCTGCTACAATCGCGGAAAGCAAGGATTGAAAACAATCACCCTGAGTCTGACCTGATTGACTCCCATTACAAAAGTTTATCGTACTGCCATGCTACACCTCAAGCTAATCAACATGTAAAGACCCCCAACGAAAAATTTAGAGCATCGCCTGACACCAAAGCACGAAAGTAGACAGCTGCAATAAGCGCCTCTACCAAAGATAAGCATCAAATAACATCGCGGGCGCAGCATTCTCATCCCCAGACTGCTTTACATCACACCTTACATGAACAAATAACAAAGAAAATTTGAAACTTTAACGAAAACTATCAAGCACCTCTCTCTTCCATCGTTCTGCTGGGATTTTCTTCCTAGGCTACCTCACATATTTCCCGCTGAGAAGCCAATTCTCAAAAACTGAAATTTTTACCAAAAAGTTTGTTTTCACAATCTCAGTTTAAAAAATTTAAAGTGAGAAACAAAACTTTTAGTTGCTGTCTTCGAAGAAGTTTAATCAGCGCCAGCGGGAGACTATTTGCATTCAATGGGGCGCTGAAGCGCTGCCGCTACTCGGCTAAAATAACAGCGGCGCTGCCGCTTGTCGCTGGTGGTTGAAAAAACAGCGGCGCTGCCGCTACCGCTAGCGAAAAAGTAGCGGCGCAAGTAGCGTCGCTGCTGAATAGCGCCGCTATGCCCAGCTCTGGTCCAATGTAACTCCTAAATACTTTAAACTGTTGGTTCGATTAATAACGTAGTGATTAAGTGATAGTTTAAAATCAATCGATGTATTTGATTTGTTATTACTAATTAGCATGAAGGCACTTTTTTTAGTATAAAAATGAAGACATCACAGAAGGATAAAAATGAAGATATCGTCATTATCATCATACTTCTGCGAGCACAAATGTTCACGATCAATATTTTTTCTATTCTAACCACTTCCCTAAAAAGTTTTGAATCGCCGCTGTATCATACTACGAAATATTCTTAGTCGTTGCAAGACATAAAGTTAAACAAGTTTCAATGCTTTTAGCGCAGTCATGGGCATTCGCAGAGGTTAGGAGGCAAGGGTGGGATCTTGCCCTTTTAAAAACTGAAGAACCTAACTATTTACTGCATCTTTTGATTAAAATTGAGGCTTTTTGGAAGTTAAGCCTTACCACTCTGATAAAATCTTTACTAACCTTCTGAAATTTTATTCTTACTTTCTTACACAAGACGGCTCAAGATCTCTGCTTCAATATACTTTGCACACAACTAATTACAAAACATAACTTTTTTGTTTCTAGGCCAAAAGTCGTTTTTCTAACTCCTCTTACGTGCTTACCATACCGTTGTTGCCTCTTCCCATTTGTGTACGCTACCGTTGTTATATTTACTTCATTTTATCGTTATCATTTTATCACACTGAAAAAATCTTTACTAACCTTCTGAAACTTTATTCTTACTTTCTTAAACAAGACGGCTCAAGATCTCTGCTTCAATATACTTTGCACACAACTAATCACAAGACAGAACTTTTTTGTTCTTAGGCCAAAAGTCGTTCTTTTAACTCCTCTTACCTGCTTACCATACCATTGTTGCCTCTTCCCTTTTGTGTAAGCTACCGTTGTTATATTTACTTCATTTTATCGTATTCTTTATCGTATTGACTGTGCAGAAATAAAAGACACTAATATTAGGCTTGCTAAAGTAACACTGTAAACTCTGAAGCCTACTGTACATAGTAAATACAAGGAAATATTTATTTGATAAGACGATTAACTACTAGAGCTAGTTGTACAAATAAAAAGCGCATCAGTCAACGCATCGCTTGCAAATATCACAGCAAATAAATTTCATATTCGTACCTCAAACATTACTCCTTATCTAACACCAAACAAATTTGCAAAAGGGCTTAGCACAATATCAATAAATTATGACCAGACTAGTGTTTCTAGCCTGGTATTATTTTTACAAGTGTAAAGTTAAAACAATCAGTTTTCCAAAAAAGAATATTCATTTTCATGCATTTCGGTTCGAGCATTTGGCAAAACATGAAAATATTAACGAATTGCCTTAGTTTCTGAATTTCTGGCCGAAAAAGCACAATGGGTCTTCGTTTATGTTGCAAGTTATAACAGTATCGCCTATTCCACGAAAAACCTTTACAATTTTTTAAATTTTAGACAAAATTGTTTTCCATACCACATTATTAAATGTCTCTTACTATGCTGCATCCCGTATTGAGAACATTATGATGGCCAATTACGCTGTGTTTTTTTTTAATGAAGCGCGGCAAAAGTCTCCATGAGTTTTAAGCTGTAACAATTCCCAGGCATACATCAAATCTACAGATATTTTTTACTAAAAAAACAATGAAAATGTTTATTTACATATTTGGATTCAACATTATTTTACCAACTTCCAACCGCTAAACTCTTTGACTGTGTTATATCAATACAAAATAATATTTTGGCTTTGAAATTATACCTTTGAGGCTAAAGTTTCCTAACACGCAAAAAGTGTTGGGTTGTGCACCCCAGCGCGTTCAAACAACAACAACAAAAAAACTAACGTTCATTTACTCTTAAATAATTAATAAGTTAACACTCCATTACCTTAAAATATGAGCATTTCTTTTACCACTTTCAAAAAATCTTTTATTGCTTTCTTTTAAGATTGAAAACGTGTCTCAAACACTCATAACGTCGTGTGAAAAGCACAGTGTTGAAGTACTGACCAGTTTTCATTCTAAAACGCTGCAAGGATGGCTAATCGAATGACGTTTGTACAGCGTAAAAACAATCAAATTCAAGAGTTAATCCTGCAGCAGTTAGGCCAAGTAATTAAGATGGCAAAATTACGCGTGCAATTTTTGAGGAAATCAATATCTGTGCTCTCAACAACGATAATACCAATTAAAGCTTAATATAAATACACACAAAACACTGACCACCGTTCCCTTATTACTAATACTGAAAAACCGAGGAGCACATTTTCTACAACCTAACATGAAAAACTGTGAATAGCATCAGAAATTATACAAAATTTATTACATGCAGACAGCTCCTAGATCAAAATTAAGCTGAAGCTATTTCAAAAATTTGACCTACAGTACGCTTATGCTTGTGAAGTTGCAATTAGAAATGTCGTTAGTACGTTTATCATGACCCAATTTTGGTTCAATTCCCTTACGCAATCTGAATTCTGCACGAATTAAGCAAACTAATGAAAAATAAGCTGGGTGTTAATGAGTTGATCTAAGTTCCGAAGTGCTGCTGTCAGAAAAAGTGTTGAGATGAAACGTAGTCCACATTAGCAATAGAAACTAATTATAAATATCTTTAAAAAGAATAACAAAATACAATTGAAAAAATGGACGCTAAACACGCAAAATCGTAGTCACGATTGCGCTGTGCTGTTATAATAGCGGTGTAACAATCCTTGAAATACGGGGCCTGTCAAAATCTGATGTATGTTGATTATTATGCATCTGCTAAAAACGAGGTGCTCAGTACCTCGTTATTCGTTTTGATAGTGACAAATTTTGACGGGTTTGCTCCATATTGGCATAAAAAATTGTCTAAAGTTGTGATTAGTTGCACCAGTATGCCAGGTTTTGTTCAATTAAACACAGCACCCAATATTCTTCAAAAATGCATGCTAATTCGGCGTCATTGCGTTAAAACATGCGGCGTAAAAACTTGCAACGTTTCCAATATCAAGCTACGATTAAAAACGCAAAAACACTCGCAATAATAAATACATTCGACATTACCATACAATTTCTCTACTTAAAACTATCAAAGCTATATATAAAAAAAAAAATTAAAACGAGAATAAACTTGAGACAAAAATCGGATTATTTTTATTTTTTTCTGTGTAACAATCACCGGCAAGTAACTGCACAGAGCAATTGACATACAATGCATAGAGACACAACCCACAGCAAGTACAGACGGATTTAGAGTCGAGAAGATCGTCCTTTGTCACTTTTCTGTACATAGAACAGCACATAAGCCTCCTTTGTACATATATCATCTTCGTCAAGAATGGAAATTCTAAAAAGAAATAATCATTAGTTTAACGACATTGTTGTCGGTGTGAAGATATGGAGTTCGATTCCCGATTCGGTCAAACCGGACACAGTGTCGTCACGGCTAGCCACTGCTGCGACACTTATTCGGAGCCGTGTTGTCCCCAGGCCGGAAGCCGCGGAGATGGAGCCCGGGACTCGTTTCAACGTAATACCGCGAGTACAGTAGACATTTCATTTTCAGCTAATTGTTTTTTTCTTTGGGTCTAGTTGCGAATAATCAAACTAAAAATTCAACAGTACTAAGGGAGAATGGGAAGGAGCTTGCGATCTTTGAGTCAGCAGTCACCCCGAATAGTGCTTCCATTTAAATGCGGTACAAGCTCTAGCGAGCGAAGTCTTCAAAATTCTAAAGATGAGCAATACAGAACGAAATTAAGGCGATCATATCTTCGTCGCATATCAATTATACTAGAATCAGATTACCCCAGTCCATTACTTACTCTAATTTTGTTTTACTTGAGCTACTCACCTACTATCATTGAACTCCCGCCACTGACGTGCGCTGGGATTTAGACAATATGCTGTGTAATGGCCTCCATAACAGGATCCACAGTGATTTGAAACAGCGTAGAGGTTATAGGTAGTAGAGCTCTTGTCTGCGTTCATGCAAAAACAATTACTAGTTATACAGTTGCAACAAAATATCGCAAAAACAGAAGTTTAGTTGAGCTGGGAATCACACCTACAGTATGTTCATTAGTGTTTCATTTGTGTAAGTTTACGTTGCGTAGCCTCGCAAATTAAGTTCCATTTTCGATTCTATCGGGGGGCGAAAAAATCGAATATTGGTGTATTGAGTGGCGTAGTCGGGATAGGTCGCAGGGGCACAGCTTCCCTTTCACGTATGAAAATTGAAGATCTTTTAAAAGAACGACCACCGAGGGCGAATCATTGTCTAAATCTAGCCCTGGCTCCCCCCTTATTTTTTCGCTGATTACGCCCTTGGGTGTATCCAACCGCAAATCTGAAATGTTGGTTCCGGGCAAAAACATAATCAATTGCACATTGCGAAACCCAAAAATGTGATCACCGTTAATTCCAGGGCAAATTTATGGTCTTAGACGAGCGGCTTCAAGGTGCGTGGTCAAAAAACGTACAAGGCACATAGACTGTTGAGTAGGCGGGGTGGCTAGAAATTATGTTCTGAAACTAGCTTCGTGAGTTCGATGCTCAAGTAGGTCATCTTCCATTATGCATGTACTTCACTAAAACAAAAACTACGCAGCAATTGTATGCAATTTAAAAAAAGGTTGCTAAAAGCAAGGTTACCTTCGCAAGTCGCGGACGCAAATTCTTCAAGTCTTAGCTGCTTCTCGACAGGAAAATTAACAAAGCTTGAATCTTTTTGTCGGTATCTGCTCCCTTCGTGAAAACGCTTCAAGTCTAAAAAATTTAAAATAAAAATGTTCTGGTCACAAGTTGCAGCGCAGTATGTGCTGCTCTTGAAACGATCCACCTTTGTTTACGGTCGGTTAAATCTCATCCAGAGTACTTATTTGAATACTTTTTATCTTCGCTTTCTCGAACAACATTGTTTGTTCTCACAAGTTGCAGCGCAGTATGTGCAATTGTGCATTGTGCTGCTCTTGAAACGATCTACCTTTGTTTACGGTCGGTTAAATCTCATCTATACATGACTTATTCAAATTTACTGACAACTTTCTCAGTTTTTGCGTGTAAGTTACTCAGTCTGCGGCAATTACATCTATGCTCTTGTTTCTATATTTTAATAATTTTGACTTAAATTTGAAATAAAGTTAAATCATGTTTTGTAAATTAACATACTAATTGTGATGAATAATAATTTTTAAAAAATTCAACCACATTTAAATAAACAAATATAAAGATATTGACTTTTAAATGGAAGTCCATGCAATGCACTTTTTTCTCATGTTTAATAAATGAAGAAATTACACTTCAAAAACAAACCATTTTTATTTTAGAATAGGGAGTTACTTTCGGATCACCCTGTACTTTTCGGAATAGTGAAAAGGCTGATTCAGCAGAGTACTTATTTGAATACTTTTTATCTTCGCTTTCTCGAACAACATTGTTTGTTCTCTAAAGCAAAGCGTAACTAACTTAAAATTTCCAAAGACTTTACGAAGCACGCAATATTAGTGCATCTTCCAAACTTTTTTTCGGGTCATATTTTTTAATCAAGATACCACTGAACAAAGAGAGTCCCCTATATTTCACACTGTGAAGAACTCAGCCTTTTTTCAACGAGGCTGAACTATATCATCACCGAAAAAACTTGTATCTCAGAGTAAACAACTAAACGTACACCGATTGAGACTTTTGCACTGCAGTGATAGCTGTAATCCAAACAAGCAAGAAACAAAATGAAATAAAAAGAATACAATCGAAAGAATTGCAACTTACGTATAACTAGAATTCGTGGAAAGCGATGAATCGACAGCTTTTTTGTCATTTTCCGCCGAGTCTTGCATTTCTCGCACATCTGCAACAGAGCAATTTTGTTCAAGCTACCGGCATCTACCCAACCTTGTTAGAATGGTGGAATAATTCATCGAAACCCACACAGGCGGATTTAAGGGTAAAAGGCTTAAGTTAACCTTAAATTTTTAGTTGACAACAGAACCCTACATGGCCAGTAAGTACTCTGTTCGAGAAAGTGGCTTAACTGGGATTAGGACAATAACATAACTTACCGGTTTTTCGTCGCGATCTAAAACTTCCTCTTTCGTAAAACTTCGCAAACAATCGGCTAAGTGCGATGAGTCAACCAAGTATGACGCTTTCTGTGTTAAATTAGTTTTAATTACGCCATTGTTACAAAATAGGCGAGCCAAATTGCTTATTTAATTATTCAGTATCAGTCTCTTCAGAATAAGTCAAAGGCAGGGCAATGAATAAAACATGCTGCAATAAGCCAACGATTGCGCTGTTTCAGACTTATAAACCTCACCAAAGTTATTGAAAGCAGTAGAAAGATTGAAAATCAGTGCGTGCGAACTCCTAAAAGCTAGAACTGATTCACATGTTATTTCAATAATACATAAAAAATTCTTCTTGGGTCTCGAGTTTGGTACTGAGGCAACCTATTCAATTTTCAATGCTTTTTTCATGTATAAATGGCGATGTGAATAAAGCACATACAATGCAGAATAGTGATGCACTCAAATGCTATAACAAGCCAGGGCAACGCTGATATTGAAAATAGGGCTTTCCAGAAAATGATAAATGAACCTCTCCGCTATTGGATCATTTTCCCATTTTCAAAATAAATTGCTAGACTAGCAACTCAATTTTTGGGTAACACATGTGGCTAGCATTGTATCGCACCACTTCAATTAAAAACGTATTAAACAACACAAAGCACCTTCGAAATCGGAAGAGACAGATCCCAAAATGGATCATAGGTTAACGAGACGTTTTCGCAATGGCTACAAACAAGATTCGATTCCAACTGTCCGACGAACAAGTCAAATATAAAGCTTTTGTCCTTCTTTCCATACCACAGCCAGGTTTCCTGAGCAATCTCTTGCGGACTGTAAAACAGATTTTTAATATTGTATCACGTTTCGTAAAATTGTGTGGCAGGTATTGGCTGCATAGGGTTAAAAGCACTTCTTAGACGGCGTCAAATTATACATTCCCAACTACTACGTGACAAACATGAATCGAGCCTCACTGCATTTTACTCCTTCAGGAAAGCAGCAGCAGCGTAGAAAAAAGCTTACTTGGCTGCCGCTTATTCGCATGCTGGAAAATAGGGAATCCCGTTGAATACATTTTTCCACCAAAATGAGCCTATTTGTCCTCCCTTCCTGTGATACTGAACATCAAGCAGGGAAGCTGGAGTATCAATTTTTGGTCTTTGGTTAGACTACATCACTCAAAATGAGCCCAGTGTCTACAGCTTCGAAGCAGAATCTCTGTCCACTTGTTCATCTGACTAAGAGATATTAGCAAGCTTACCCTACAACAAATATATTGCAGCCAAAATTTTAGAATTTTAAAAGATACTAATCACATGTATTGCCATTAAACAATAAGCATTCGTCGTAAGCGTTATACAATTCCATAAAAATGTCAGTTTGTTGGCATCCCATGTCCAAGTCAAAAACATACCGTTTGTGAGACAAGTCTTTAAGTGGTTCGGACGACTTCTTCAGGACTTTGTTAATATCTTCGTGCAATCCTTCGAGTAAAAAACGCAAAAATTCTTGGCTATCTTGTTGTCTGCAAAACAAAGCCAAATGACAAAAAAATCGTGTGAGACAACTCGATTTATCGAGTTATTCAGGATATTTCTGTCCTGCTGAACTTAAGATTAAGTCAGAATCTTTTGAATTTACAGTTTTCTGTGGCTTATTACTTAAGGCTTCTTGAATTTACCCCTTTCTGTAATCTTCCAAACCAATCAATTATTTCAAAACATCTTTTTCAAAGAGGCAATATCGCAGCTTGGGTGGGAGTTGAACCGTCACCCTGCGATCAAGGCTTCCATACAAAAACGAACAAAATTCCAACCACACTCCTCTGCAAACTTTCATCACCAGCCCATAATGGGTAGATTGGACTTTTTTGTGAAAGTATGAGTACTTTTAAGTAGCATTTAATGTCTTCAAGAGCACAACTACGCATTTCTACTACAGAGATTGCATGCGTAATCAGAAATCTTTTATTTAACTACAAATCTCACCACTCTGAGTCATGTGGCAACGTTCATACACTTACTCATAGCCCATAAAACGAGGGGAAAACTTTTGAATCTGGGTTTTGAATGTAGATGGAATCACGGAAGATGTTGTTCCTGACCATAGATCTTTAATGATCTCCGCAAATGCTGCATGAATGAATAAAACTACTTTACTTGCCAGTACACAAAGAAATTGAAGCAACAATACAAAGAAAACAAAAAAAGAAAATAAGAGTTTTCATACTAGCAAGGAGACTGCTAATGATGGACCGGCTAAAATCTTCGACTCATGCAGCCACCCGCAAAAGACGCTGGGATGTAGCGTCGGACGCTGGCAAGTAAACACAACATTATAGCTTCAAAGAAAAAAGGAGTGATTTCAGCCAAGCCAGAAACACTCCAAGCACGAACATATGCACCGTACTAAAAGAACTGAAGAGGCAGAGAACGGGGCTGCATTTTAAGAGGAAGAGTTCTTGATAAGAGCATTAAATTCGGTGGCAGCTCACCATCCGGGCCAAAATTGTAGGAATAACCCTCCATAATGATAGCACTATTTTATCAATTACCTTTCATCAGTTTTCCTTTCATGGACGAACGTTCGTTTATTTCATACTGGTATTGTTGCCCCAAGCAGTAATCGCGAAGTAATACCGTATGTGAAAGACATTGTAATATAGAGTTCATAAAACACTGAAAAAGAGCAAGTAGATTTCAAATTAAGCTAAAATTAAAGAGGTCTACTGATATCCTGGGGTCACCTATATCAGATGGTTACGGTAACACCATCACCGTTATCTCAAACGAGTCAATATGAGTGCGTATTTACTCCTTACAGTATTGATATCATCCGATCTGTAAGAGTAATATGGTTAAGCGTCTGAATTTCAACATTGATATGAACAAGTATCCATAGAGATAGACAATGATTTTAAAGGAAGAGATAAGTTTAAAAATAAAACTTTTCGTGACGTAAATCAGGGAATAAACTTCATTTTTACAAATTACAAGCCAATTATTCTCTCTGGCAAAAACGAAAGCCGACGTTGGTAGTGTACCAATAACGTATCGAATATGACAAGCCGGTCATAGCATTTAACAAGACTCCACAGATGCCTTTTCGGCATTAAAACATCAAAGCAAACGAACTTTTTAATTATAATGGACTTACCGTGTTGCCTATGTTCTTCAAACCAGTGGCTCCATCGCCTTTAGGTAATGCACTTGCCTGCAACAAAAAACGAAACATAATAGCCGAGTCGACGACTTGCGGATTAATGCAAGAGCTCAAGATCTGCATGCCGACTGAAGCCAATCGTACTTAACCATATTTTAAGTGGTGATAACCCAGTGCATTGCCCACTGCGCTGTTTATTTAAACTTCAGTAAGCGTCGTCATACAAACTAAAAACGGCTGTTTGACACCAATATCACGGACAACTTTTCCGTTTAATATTGATCACGCGGATTCGTATGCAGTTGCAAGATTTTAACGTTATCATCCAGGAAGCTAACGCTAAGTCCAAGAATTACCATGCCTAGTTGGAAGTGGCTAAGAGTAATAACACATGTAATAGACCGATATAGTGCATGTAAAGGAAAAAAAAGCACACAAAACAATTTATTATAGCTGAATAACAGAGCAAGGTGGCAGGTTTGCTAATTTTTTCTTTCTGTCTGAACTGGTTGACATTTAGTGTAACGCAGCATATTTTCCGATTGAGGTGCGTGAATCAGAGTCACTTAACTACTAACATTTCTTAATTTGAAAGTTTATTATTATCACAGACAAACGCAGACACTGACAACTTTCACTGTTCTTTTCATAGTTACACGCAAAATTGTAACAATTCACGTACAAAACAATCATTAATTTATTTAAAAAGGCTTACAGAAGTGAAATATTGCAAACATCTGAAATTAAATAATGTGAGCGCAGCACCGTGAATACGGCTTCGATACTTGCTAGGAATAGCGAAACAATGAAAATCAAAGCTATTTCCAGGCGCTACCCGCGGAAGTGAACCCAGTGACTCGTTACTCGCTCCCGCGTAATACCGTGGGTATAATGAAGATTTGATTTTTTTTGAAGTCTGGAAAAGTTAATCGAACAAACCTTAAAGATGTATTACGGTAACAGCACCCACTAAACCTTTCTTAGGGGAAGGGTGTGGAATGAATCAACTGGAGCAACCTTAAGAACTAGTCGAAAGAACCAAACATGGCCCTTTAATATGGTCAGAACTTCAATAGTACTCAAGATGTGAATACAGCTGCTCTGGGTTAGTTTAAAATAGACACTGCATGAGTCTTAGATCTGCCAATCTTTTTTAGACAATGTCTATATTGCAAAAGGCCAGCTTTACCGTGTCACAGGTTATATAGAGTTAAGTTTAGCATGACTATTGCGGCAACGAACGCAGTTAAGCAGTGTTGCGTATAGTTACTCCCTCAGGTATATTGCTACCAGTACTCGTTTTGTAAATTAAAAATTCGCCAAAACTTTGTTATGGTAAGCTCACTTCCCACTAATCGATTTAATCATCAAAATCGGATTTACCGTAACGTATTTAGTGTATTTTCGATTCATTTTAGACAAAAACTTATATTCACTTCAGTAGGCCTTCAAGATACCGTAAAAAGTGGAAATAGAGTCGGACAGAATAAGTTTTCCATAGCCGGCATTAAATCTACACGCAAAAAACTCTAGTTAGAAAAATATCAATACACACAAGTGCATAATGACGTGTTAATGAGGACAAGCCGGCAGAAACAAGTTCTGTAATTGTATTATTACTTAACCGCTTCCAGACTAAATCTAGCCTGTGGCAGTTGCAATAAAAGCATGAAAACTGCTTAGATGCGCACAAAAGCTCACAAATTGTGATCACGTTAATTTTGTTACTGCTAACATCAATGCTTATTGCTTAAACTTACAATTTCTTTTAAAAAATCTTTATTTGAAAATGAAAAACCAGCGTATAAGCACATCTATCTTATTAATTTCAACCTTTACCATATGTATAGTTCATTCATTACAAAGTTCTGTCATTTTAAAGCTATGGTTTTGTGCAATTAGTTTAAATAAGTAGTCTATGCTTTAAGCGCATTAAAATAATACCTCGATATTACTGGCGAAAAGATTGTAATTAGTCAGGTTTAATTAATTTCCTTCAATTTTAAACAGAGTTCTTACAGACCTTTGGTACTTTCTGAGTTTTGTAATAAAAAACATTGCCGTTTTCTTCAATTTTTCGGAGTAAGACATTGCCTGGCCATGTTCGCCACTTAAACAACATAAGTGCTAGTTCTTGCCCACTGCCTCGCTGCCCTATCTGGACAGGGGGAAAACCTCCCACATAATAACCAAGAACCTTAATATACAAAACTAATAAACTCTTCGTTTTATGACGTAATAGGAACAATTGTTCAGCGACAATATGGCTAGTAAAATAATTTGAGAGGGACAGCAATCTCGTACCAACGGAGAAGATACCGACGAATGTCTTTTGTAGTGAATTATTCGTTGTATTTAGGTCCGCTATGCAGCATATCAAGTTCATAGTACATATAGCCTGAATTAGATTGCGGTATGACTTAAGTGCATAAATGAGGGGTACACACAAAATATGATGAATAAATTAGGGAGCGCCCAGGTTCCCAAGTTTGGTAGGCTTTTGATCAAGATAGACTCTTCTGCATCGATTCCGTGATAATGATACGTCACTTAAATCCTCGAAGCGAGAATATCTTGCCTTCCCACGATGCACAATTAGAGTTACAGTCAGTGCATGAAGCAACGCAATTTCGAAAGTAACGGGATATAAGACTTAAAGATTAGGAGAGGGTAGATGACAAGAAAGCATCGCAAAAAATAGCAATGCAGGGGATGCAGTAGCAATCCACGACCGGTTTCGCTCTCATTTTGAGCTCATCAGGTGAATATAGCTGGAAAATGGTGCAAAAATGGCACCGAAGTGAAGGGATTTGAGAAAAAGTATAAGATTGAGAATAACAAGTAATGCAGCTCACCGTTTCCAGCGAACCGCATTCGTTGTTCCTTCAAAAAGTTTAAAGTGGAAACAGCAGGTTTCATAGAGATGACGGAAAAATTTCTTAAATACACCACATGCCAACGTAAGCGAAATGATGTCCATCCGGTAATTTGGATTTGTGATTGTGATCGAAATTGGATCCATTGTTTCGTCATCATCGATAATAACAAATTGAGATTTAAATCGGAACCAAGAGAATTAAACCAGAATGACGGAAAACTCTTTTAAATATTCGGGTAAATCGTGAGAAAACTTCCGAGAAAGATCATTGCGCACTTTTCGCTGGAATTATGGAATAATGAGAAGGGTTCCCAAATAATTAAAAAATCAGAGTGTGGACTGCCCAATGACCACTTTGGTAGGCTAACTTCGGTTACCCTTGTTTTAATTATAAAGAATAAATTAGGGAGCGCCCAGGTTCCCAAGTTTGGTAGGCTTTTGATCAAGATAGACTCTTCTGCATCGATTCCGTGATAATGATACGTCACTTAAATCCTCGAAGCGAGAATATCTTGCCTTCCCACGATGCACTATTGTGAATAACAAGTAATGCACTATTGTGCATCGTGGGAAGGCAAGATATTCTCGCTTCGAGGATTTAAGTGACGTATCATTATCACGGAATCGATGCAGAAGAGTCTATCTTGATCAAAAGCCTACCAAACTTGGGAACCTGGGCGCTCCCTAATTTATTCTTTATAATTAAAACAAGGGTAACCGAAGTTAGCCTACCAAAGTGGTCATTGGGCAGTCCACACTCTGATTTTTTAATTATTTGGGAACCCTTCTCATTATTCCATAATTCCAGCGAAAAGTGCGCAATGATCTTTCTCGGAAGTTTTCTCACGATTTACCCGAATATTTAAAAGAGTTTTCCGTCATTCTGGTTTAATTCTCTTGGTTCCGATTTAAATCTCAATTTGTTATTATCGATGATGACGAAACAATGGATCCAATTTCGATCACAATCACAAATCCAAATTACCGGATGGACATCATTTCGCTTACGTTGGCATGTGGTGTACTTAAGAAATTTTTCCGTCATCTCTATGAAACCTGCTGTTTCCACTTTAAACTTTTTGAAGGAACAACGAATGCGGTTCGCTGGAAACGGTGAGCTGCATTACTTGTTATTCTCAATCTTATACTTTTTCTCAAATCCCTTCACTTCGGTGCCATTTTTGCACCATTTTCCAGCTATATTCACCTGATGAGCTCAAAATGAGAGCGAAACCGGTCGTGGATTGCTACTGCATCCCCTGCATTGCTATTTTTTGCGATGCTTTCTTGTCATCTACCCTCTCCTAATCTTTAAGTCTTATATCCCGTTACTTTCGAAATTGCGTTGCTTCATGCACTGACTGTAACTCTAATTGTGCATCGTGGGAAGGCAAGATATTCTCGCTTCGAGGATTTAAGTGACGTATCATTATCACGGAATCGATGCAGAAGAGTCTATCTTGATCAAAAGCCTACCAAACTTGGGAACCTGGGCGCTCCCTAATTTATTCTTTATAATTAAAACAAGGGTAACCGAAGTTAGCCTACCAAAGTGGTCATTGGGCAGTCCACACTCTGATTTTTTACAAAATATGATGCGATTTTTCAAACGTGCGTAAAGTAACGCAGTGCGGAGGTAAAGGCTTGTTTAAGAATTGAACGAGTTTGGATTCTTGAGGTGTTCTCTGCATTGCATACGTCACCAATCGAATGGAAGTCGAACAACAGCCAAAAAAATCCGCATTCAACCAACCATTTTACATTGTATTATACAATGTACATTCAAAACGACACTATTCGAAAAATGGCAACTTCCAAGCTTTAAGTTAATTGCGTATCAAATGTCAAAACCGATTTAAAACAGTACAGTAAGCCTGTCATTGGCAAACAGCACAACAAGGAGATAATTAGCAATTTAAATACAAATACAGTACTACAGCCAAAAAAACAGGTAAAAACACTTGGGCGTAGGCTTAGACCGGTGACATTGGCACCAGAAGAGAGCCGAAACGAAATGCTTTTAGCCATTTGGGAGCTGTAATATTTTTAATTAAATAGCCCACCAATATTTTACAAATATTTTGTTACAATCAAACTGTCTTGAAATTACTAAGCTTAATGGCAAAAGGTTTCTGTAAGTCAGTGCTAGCTATGTATTTCTGTTGGCACGAATCGGACATTTCTTTAAGCAGTGTTAAACGAGTACATTAAAACAAAGGTTAATAACACAAGAAAGAACAACAATTAAACCTTTGTGATTTCGATACCTTTAGCTACTAGTACGTGCCTATGATAGCAGACGCAAAACTTAAAACATTTTAGGTAACGTCTTTTAACGTAAATATTAGACGACTGGTAATTACAAACGAAGCAATTGAGGTTGTAAATTACTCAAACAATCGTAGTTTAAGTCTACAAGACGAATAGGCTCGTAAACTCTGACTCACAGCATTTCTCAAAGGAAATGAATTCAACATGAACCTAGCTATGACCAGTTGTTGCTTGAACTGATGATCGTGTGCTATATCACTCTTTGTGATTTACGTAACTGTGAATGGCGAAACACACAACCATAAGTTTCGTAACTACACAATGAGGGTAAACTGGCACACCAAACTTACGATGTGTGGAATCGAACACGTCACCTTGTTCCCGTAATTCAGGTTCTCAAACTACTTGACTACCTTCTAGTGCAATGTTCAACTGTTCAGATTTTCTTCTTGTCTGACTTGAAATAGTCAAATCTTCCTGCTGTCGTCAATTATGTACTAAAGCGTCATAAAGATCGTAGCCAGACAGGACTTTTCCGCATAGGGCAAATTGGTAATAGGGTTTTTGGTTTGGTTTCGAGTTAGAGGTTGAGTTTGGGTTAGATGTTTCAACGCCGAGTTGCCCAACGTCAAACAGCACGCACTTCCGAGTGGAGAACAATGTAGCGAGATGCCGTAAGCCGACTCGGCATCAAATCAAGAGTTTTAAGGTTTGGGTTAGCTTTGGAAATTGGGTAAGGTCTGAGAGTTAGGGGTTTGTGAGCAGATTGGGGCCACGGTGGGTTGGCTAACGTCGAGATGATGACGCCGAGTTTGTTTCAGGCCAAATGCTAGCGGACTCGATAAAGCAAACATAAAAACTGATGTTTCGCAGTACAATAAATATGGGACGAATACAGCAGAAGAAAGAAAAATAAAGTCGCAGTAAATCTCAAAACTGAACGTTTCGAAAAATAGATTCAACTGAAAGAACTAAATTTGACTAGTCCGGAAATTCGACTAAAATCCTGAACTTCTAGTTAGGACTGGTAATTCTAGTTCTTTCAGTTTTGTACTGCCTCGCTTGCGCTGCTGATGATGACAGCTGAATTTATGCTGCTAAAACCTCCAGTTTTGGAAATTACCGTGGCTTCATTTCTCCTTCTTCAGTGATTTCAAAATATTTTCACTTACCACAGTTTTGCTTTCCACTTGACGCTTGGGACTAGAGGTCCTGGAGTACGAAGGCACATAGCCGCTCTTGTACGGTGGTTCGTCAACTACAACAGCACTACGTAGCTTCAATCGTTACATCAAATTAACACCATTTACTTTTCTAGGTACGTCCTTTATTGTTTAGGCACAACTTTGCTTGGCATAGCTAATCAACGGTAAATTTTTACGCAGGTTAAGCACTGTTACGATTTAAAACTCAACTACTGTCACAGATCTATAGCAATGAATTAATCTTACGATACATTTATTATCTACACATAGAAAAAAAAAAAACTGCGATAAATTAGCTCTGTATCGTCTTTGCCGCAAGTCGAAAACATTTTTCCATAGTAGTAGTTCGACAAAATGCTGACTGAACATATTGATATTTATTGCATATTTCCAGTTGTCAATATTTTCTTTTCTTGCCACTACCTGTAGTTTCAAATACTTTCAACTTACAGATACGAGTATTGGTTGCTATCCTAGCATCTTTGGAATATCAAATCATACGAAGCAAAAATCGGAACTTGTTTCAAGATGTCTCAGCAATCAGCATTATTAACATTTATGAAACTTATTTTCCTATAGTCATAGTCTCACCACAGCAACCAATACAACGACAAAGCTATTCTTCTCCACCACTACACTTAATTAAGTCAATTGTAACCAATATTTTTCTACACCATTAAACCTACTTGTTATTTGCTCTTTTGGCTTGCGTGAGGTTTGCGTCAATCCATTTAAAACAGGAGAGCTTTTCGGTGATAGTACGGAGGTTTTGTCTAAAGAAGAAGCCAATTATCACTCAAATAAAAAAATCAAATCTTCATTGAATAATTGATTGGCGGAACAGAACTTAAGAATAGCTTTGAACTGAGCGTTTCTTGAAGCCTAACGCGAAAACAGCTTTTTTTCAAAGGTATTCTCAAATCTTCATTATACTCGCGATATCACGCCGAAGCGTGTAAAGAGTGGCAGGGCCCATCTCAGCGCCAGGACAACACAGAAACGTCGCAGCGGTGGCGAGCTGTTGGCAACAAGTTCCGATTTGGCCAGTTTGGGAATTGAACAGACGACCTCCCGGGTCAATAGCAATGTGTTCAACCACTGCGCCAACTGGTCGGTCTAAGGTACAAATTTTGTTTTAAAACATAAAGCGTTCCAAAAGCCTTGAGCACATCTTGACGTTGAATATCTCGGAAACTATTAAGGATAGAAAAACTTACAAAAAACTTAATCAATAGCCTTAAAAATAACTTAATGTAATTAGCTATAAAATGGCACAACTTTTATCTCACTGCCGTTCATAGTTAAGGAGATATGGGGACTTCAAATATGCCCAAAACTTTTGGAACATCCTGTACAAAAAAAAATGCAAAAATTCCTACTACGAAACAACGACCAACCCAATTTTTGCACAGCAAGCGTCAAGCAAGTATCCTAATTTAAATCCCGTTTTTGAAAAGCCGTATTGCTGTTTTTACAAAAATAAGCTTTTATTTACTGTCAACAAAAGTAACTATTCTTTAGTTTAGTCTCAGTTAAAACAAAAAGCTTAGTTCAGTTTCATTTGTTTACGCAAACCATTTCAGTATTATAAACACAACATAGCCAAAAGCAAAAATTATAGAAAAACATTTTGACGTCACAGTCAAGTTTGAAAAACACTAAACAAGATAGGCTCCTAAATGAAAACAATCCTTTCCTAACGCTGCTGTTATTTAAATAATAATACACACACGCACCAGCCCGATGGCGCATGAGTTACACGCAATCGGTGAGGGAGGTCTGGCGTTTGATTCCGCCAACGTCTCGCCATTACTAGTTTTTTTTTTTTCGGAGCTATGAAGCTCAGGCGCTAAGCCGTGTAGATGGGTCTGCTACTTGTTACACGCTTCGGCGTAATACCCAATGTAAAATAAAGATTTGATTTTGATACATACATGAAGACGCAGTAGATGACGTAGATAACTTCAGATCACTTGTGCCTGGAGACTTTAAACGTGAGACAATTGAGGATGGCTTTTCTCTAACAGGAGATGGCAATCGGTCCCTTGTAGGAGTTCGATCTAAGGACGAATTGTGGTATTTTCGACCCACGCTTGTTGACTTTACACTCGTATTAGATGGCAGAGCACGCCGAAGAGGACTAAGACCACTTCTGTCCCTCATGGAAGGTCGGACCAGGTCAGATGTGGTTGAATTCGTCGGTGAAGTGAAAGTGTAGCTTTGTTTTGGAGGAGATGGTTGACGTATTTTGGGCTCCTACGCAAAGCATTTCAAGTAAGTTTACGACAGGACGAGCTAGCATGCCATAAAAACAAAAAGTGTTGATGAATCTTCGATTGATTAATTGTACAATTGTACATAGCATGGCAAATGCCAAATCAGTTTCCATGGCCATCAGCTAAGATGAACAACAGCATTACGCCTTATTGATGGAGTGTGGACACTGCAACATCCAACAGGTGAAAAAAGTTGACAAGTAACAAGAAAACCTTACTAAAATCTCCAAGCTCTCTCTGATGTCCCATATCAAAAAAGGATAAAAGATGCAAAATAATACTTCGATTGAACAATGCAAATACTTAGTGCAAACGTCGGGTTACATTATTTAAGGCACAGCGTAAAAACCCGTCCATTGCTTAAAATATCATGTTAAAAGCAGAGTGCATTGTTATAACAGGGAGCAAGATGCTGTAAATGTTTTAATCTAGTAATTGCAATTGCTAGTTCGTAATACAGACGTTACAAACTTGGCAGTGCTCAGTAAATCTACTAGGGCAGAAAACATTTTGAACAAGAAGTACCAACACAACTTGTGACCTTCAAAGGCAAAAGTCAAACTCGCTAAGTACTATCAACAGCCTTCCCGTTACAAAGCTAACTTCTAATACTTACGCATGGAATATAGGATGACATGAGCTTGTTACGATCTGTTGCTGAGTTGAACGATGTCCCAGTCCTGCTGAATATTAAAATTCGCCATTTTCATCACATTTAAGCTAATCTGATAAACACGTTTTCCTTTGTGATGAAAACATCAACGTGATTACACACAATGCAAAGCAATTACAATAAAAACATTTTTGACGAATTAAATCAAATACACAACAAGTAATGCTCATCAACATGAACAATACAGCATTGTATCACAAATAGTGGTTTGTTGGGTGAAAGTCACAGTTGGATTAACTCAAAAGCAAAGCCTTCAAATCCATTTAAGAATAAATGTATTTCACGAGAAAAAACAAATAATTAAAAAACAATTTTGGAAAAAATATCTCCTAAGACACATGAATGCTAAAGAGAAAAGAAATATTGTATCACAAAAATTAGACTTACCTAGGCAACCCCATTTTGGGAGATTCATATTTAGCCAACAAAGAATTGCTGGTCCTCCTGAAATTGTGCAAGTTAAGTCACATATATATTATAGTGTTTGTTAGCTGGCACTGCTTACGCTAGCGGGGGAAACAATTGCTCCACACAATGCTTCTCATACTTTTCAATACAAATGTGCGAAGAAATAAAGTTGACAATTATCACTTTTCGAAAAAAAAATCCTTTATCTCAAAAATGTGCAAGAAACATACTGCAAGATTTAGACAAAGAAATGATTTAATTAATGATCAAGTATTGACAAGCAAATTGCGACTTACCTATAAGATCCAACTAAGTTTTCTTTGGGTCCGTATATTGACGCATGATTATCCGTATTACTTGCTTTGTATCGTGAAGGAGTTGAAGGGTAATAACTATTGTATCTTTAAGAAAGATATATCGGTCAGTTTTTTTTTTCAAGAAAATGTTTGGTATCCGCAAGACAGGTATGTTAGGTATTAATATGATTTTTTAAATACTCAATCTCCTGACAGCCACTGTTTCGACGTAGTTAGGTCACATCAGAGGAGCTCAGAGTAGTCTGGAGTGAATATTCAAAAATGAAAATTTAAGGACCTCCTGAAATTTTTTTGCTTACGGTACCTACCAACCACAAAGCAAAAAATCTTCACCACCGCCAGAGTGCTTTACTGCTCAAATCGTAGAGCTACCAATTAATTTATATTAGATGAAATTACCATTAGGTCTCCATAATGAACTATTGAACTTTAATGATTATAGATCTTTTTAACAGTTAACTTACATCTGAGAGGTGAACTACTGTTCAATTACCTCTTAAAAAGTGAAGTGGCGAAATACAACAAAAGGAACTGGTTGCCTGGTCGGTATGTGTAGCGGTTACAGACAATGCTATCGGTGCAGGAGGTCTGGGTTTGATTCCCAGGCTGATCAAATTAGTTCAGTGTCCCAAACGACTCACCAACCACAGTGACCTTTCTTTGGACTGTGAAGCTGTCTTACCCCAGCACTAAACCACAAAGATGGGTCCTGCTACTCGCTACACTCTTCGGCATAATACTGCAAGTCTAAGGAAAATTTAGTTTCTGATTTGACTTTACTACATTAAGGCTAACCTAGTTAGACCTTAACAATTAGAGCAGCTGTGCCATGCAACGTAGCAGTGCAACAGATAACCCAATACCGAAATCTTCTAAGCACGATTCAGGATTTCATAGTAACATTAAAACTATTAAAATCAAGCATATCTAGTCACTTCAGAAATCAATTCACAAAGAAAAATCTTAACTTAGTAAAAAAATAACAACAATAATATTACGTCTCACTGCAAAGCACAAAGCGATGTAGTAATTCAAGGCAAACAAAGTCAAAAAGTCACACTTAAACAAAAAATATTGAAGATGTTCGCAATATTGAACGCTCTTTTTGAAGTGGTTAAGTGCAACAAAATAAGTGTTCATTGAATCAAAACAAACAAACATTGGTATAGCTTAAGCTTTAGAAAAAACAGCAGTATAATACTATTTTACACTCCATAAATATAATTTCAATGCTTACCGCGAACTCATCATATTCATTTCTACAAAATTTCACTGCAAAACTGTCAACCTTCTAACTTTTTTAAAAAAGAAGAAGATAAGTTGACATTTCACAACTTAAGAATTAATAATCCACAAGTTTTGTAATTCCATAATGCTTTTTGTTCAAAAAAGAGCTAGATTGATTTCTCACCAGTAGGTAGTTCACATTTTTACTTAAATTACAGATACCAGTACTAGTATATTTACAAGCAAACAAATTACAACTAATGAACTATATAAACAGTGCAAGTGTGAGATACCAGTAAGAAAAAAAATTTAAGAAAACAACTTCAGTCTCACTAAGTAGTACTGTACAACAATTCAACACCTGCTGTGAGTACCGATACAGGTATGTGACGTAAGATGTTATCACCAGTGTTCCCTCTAGGATTTAGACTAGTGCGAATTCGCACAAATGATAAATTCATTAAAATTTTTGCCCAAAATTTCACTACTTTGAGGACCCCTTTGACCAATTTTTTGCATTAAATTTGCTTTTTCAAGATACAAGCTACAGTCTTGCATTAAACTATTCAAGTTTTTTTTTTGTTTAAGTTTTTCAGTTTTGCATTTTATAATATATATTTCTGGTTTAAAATCAGTAAAATTTGCCCAAAAATTTCGCATTTTTCTCAAATTTCTCACTCTAGAGGGAACACTGGTTAATCCAGTGTTATATTTTATCATACATTAGCACAGAGTATAATAATATTTAGGAAGGGTCTAGAGCACCAGCAAATCTTTTATAGTATAATAACAATAAGGATTTATTAGTCCCTTAAGATGAGAGTCAACCTTGCTCTCAATCATCTGACTAAGGGACACATCATAGGCTAGGCCTACTCAGTACACAACCAAGTCATTACAGATACCACATTATATAACAATTATCAACATCACTGGAGAAAAAACACACACCTTAAACATCTGGTACCGGTACATCACAAAAAACTGATTCAAAATGACACTTCAATTTGCACTTGAAAGTCTGCAGATTATCAATTACTCTAATACAAAGTGGTAATGCATTCCAAACTTGAGAGGATATGAAAACATACATTCTGCTTTAACTGTTCGACACTTACACATATTTTCAAGCAAAAACACATTTTCATTATCTCTAAGATTATGTTTATTCGATGGTATTTTTCTCGTGACTAAATCCTGAGGTACTGTGGTGAGGATCCTTGCAAGCACTTAAATGTCAGCATAGCAATTTTGAAATCAATTTGGTACTTAACGGGCAAAAAATGCAATTTCTTCAAATACGGCAACATATGACATCGATTTCTTGATAGATGCATATAAAAAACAAAATGTACAGCAGCACGCAGTACCTTCGTATATAAGTTTCCGTACAAGAAATGCAGGTAAATTGTAACTGCACAGCAACAATTCAATTCAATTTTATTTTTTCCACCAAGTGGCAACATATAAACGAATTAATGCAGCTGTAGATGTATATATAATTGGAACCACTGGGTGAGGAGACAGCAAAAAGACAAAATGGTCTCCTAGTCTGCTGCCACCTTACCAGCACGGCTTCAGTCTTACATAGGCCTATGTGCACAACACTTCAAAACAAGAAAACAAAACAACCAAGGAAAAAAACTAAAATCAATAATTAGCCTACTTAATAAGCTAAGCAAACAAACAATCATTCGTTTAACCATAATATGCAGTAAGTATGCAGATAGTTCAGCACATCAATGTTCACTCAGTTTCATTTAAAATCTAATCAATTGATTGGTTTGTACTCTTCCAACAAATAATTAAAATGCAGTTTTTTAAACTTAACTTTTGATAAAGATTTGATGCTCTGTGGTACTGACACTTCCCGTTATATCTGTGCTCCAGCAAATGCAGACAAAGATTGCTCGAATTGGTGCGAATGTTAGGAATGAGAAAATTATAAGAAACACGCTCCAGTGCAGCAGCGCTTTGATAATGGAAACCAGTCCTACGTGACAGTGATGTCATACATTACAGCAGCGACGGTGCAGCAGCGTTTTGATTATGGAAATTGGGCTGGTGCTCTAGACACTGCCTAATATTTAACTGACAAATTTTAATGATACTAGTCCTACCATATTGTACCAAAGGTAAATAGCTTTTAACGTTTCCATGTTCATATAAAACAGTGCAATGCTCACTTAATTATATGTGTGCATAAGGGGCACTAAACAGCTCCATGAAACAAGCCCAACACTAAATAAACAGTAGCCTACCTAACCTGTATACAATCAGCAATGAATAGGCCTACACAAACGAGGGAAACAATAGATTTGATTCATTTACAATTTGGTTATTTCTGATGCAACTGTACTCTGGTACTGCTGTAGACCAGTCTACAAATTAACATACCGTACGCTCCGTGCTCACCACAATAACCCTAATCCAGTACCATTATCATAGCTGCGTACCTACCGGTATCTGACTACCCTGTGTATCAGACCTTGGACTACACTGCTACAAGCTACGTACTACTGTAGCCCACCATACCAGTACATGTTTTATGAATGATCTGTTTAAAGTTTCCTGTAGTATTGTAAAGTTAGTTTTAACCAATTTCTCTTCTAGTGTACGTTCTACCAACCACTTCTACCTAGACCAGCGGCAGTCCAAGATCATAACCTTCTGGATTCTGGTTAATGCTTTCTATTATTGTTTGACTTACCGTACCGCACCGATATTGTGTGCGGTAAAACGAGTACGCACGGGGCACCATGCAAAAATGCGCTGCGGATGCTCTGAGTCTTGACCACAAGTTACAGCACAAAACAAATGTTAATTTTCTTTGGTTGAAAGAACAAATTGATTTTTCTTTGCAAGTAAACAAAATCCAAATTTAGTCATAGATCTACGTGATCGATCGATGAACGCACAATTACAGCTTGGCAAGAAAAGCTTCTTTTGAGTCATTTTTCACATTTCCCTGGCCTACAGAAAATTTGTTGCGCTGAATCTATCAACGTCATGGCGTAAGAATTAATTAAAAAAAAAAGATTTCCAAAAAAATGGTTCTTTTGTATTCTTTTTTAAAAGAATTTTATGCGTTGCTATTAGCAACGACGGGATATTAATTTTGTCAAACAACATTGTTTTATGATTGAGATGAAATGTAGGCTGGTGTGGATCCTAACTTGCTATGTGTTTTCCAGCTTACTGAAATTAATTACTACTAATATAGGCCAGACTAGCCGGGTCTCATCTAGAATAAGTCCTCACGCTTTTTCTGTCTGCCAACCTTAACCTAACCTATGACCTTAACCTAACCTATAACCTGACCCTAACCAAATCTAGCCCTTTCCAAACATAACCCTAACTAAATTTAACCCTAACCCTAACTAAATTTGATTAACATTTGTTTAACAGCTCAGATGGCCGAGTGGTATAGAGCGTTTGTCTCTTGAGCTGTACACTCAGGTTTGATTTCGAGTCGGGTCAAACCAATGACTTTAAAACTTGGTATTCACAGCTTCCCTGCTTGACGCTCAGCATTGTAGGGACAGTGTGGAGAACAAGCCGGCAAGTTTACTTGTTGTGCCGTTGGGAAAGGCACTTAGCGGGATTCCCCCATCTTGGTGTGGTAGACAGATGGCTGGCAACTTCTAAGGGAGCTCGTATAACGCTTTGATCCCTTTCTCGTGATAGGAGGATAAATATGCAACTAACTAACTAACCCTAATCGAACCTGGGGGCTGACACTAGATTTAATCCAGACTAGCCTACTGGAAAAATTGGAGAAGATGTTTAAGGCTATACCCAAGTGGATGCTGGTTTGAAAACTAGAAAATGTTGCAAATGTACTGGTACCTGTAAAGATCCTACCCAGATTATACTGGTACCGGTATGGAGTATCTCTGGTGTAGGCTACTGGCAAGACTTTACCCTGTTATCGTTATATAAGCTGTTAATAAAATGTCATACCGGTACTGTTTTTAGAACCAATAGTTTATGGTGTATATATAAAATGTTGGTGGTTGATGGAGTCTACTGATTCATTAATTAAGGTTTCTTCTTTACTCCTGAATCAAGTGTTTTTGAATACAAACTATGAAAACAATGATGAAGCAAAATTGGTGTATGATGAAATGCAAACCAGATTACAAGCTATTGCAACCAGAGATAAACAAGGTATTGATGTTACCTCCAAATTTTCTTCTTTTGCGTCTGGTGTTACAAGCAAAGACAGTCTTAAAGACATGATAAAAATTATATGGAGAACAGTTAAAACAAAAACAGGCCAACCGCAGTATAAATTATCTCTTTTTATTTTGGCAATGGCTTCGTTAGTCAGAGGAATCAATTCAACATACAATAGGTATATAGATGCATGGGTGGATGGAATGGTTAGATGGTTGGGGAACCAACTCACTATTGGTGGTAAAGGAGTAATTGGAGATGGTAAAGGTAGCGTTGTTGAAAGAATGAATCAGTTTTTTGCTACTCCATATTTGCATGATTTTGATTAGATGTTGTTTATCTACTTTTTCTGGAGTTGCTGAACTGATCTTTTTTGTCAATAATCTGTGTAATGGAATGTTGTTATTACCGTATTTTATTTACATCATGTGTACATTGCTGATTGGGAAATACTTTTTAAAGTAGTCAGAGGTGTTAAGTATTATTTCTTTATTATAAATTGTCTTACTGATAATTACTTTTGTGTACATGGATGTAAATTATCCTCATTTATACAGATTTTGGGGTTTGTAATCAAAAAACGTTTGTTTTATAACATTTACTGTAAAATGCCATTAATATGGTATAATGACCTATTTAATATTTTATTTTATCAAGTGGAATTGTTTTCACTGCGTGACAGTCAACTCTTCTGGAAATGATTACTGGCATATGCATGTTTTAAATTCTCGTCTTATTATGATTGCATACCGGTATTATTTTACTGATTGATATGTGGTTAGTGATTGTGCTGATGTTTTATCAATGAGTGTCACCGTAGAATTAAAATAATAGTTTTATTCATTACTACGTCATAAATAAATGAATTTTTTTTAACTGTGCATGAAATGTTCCAATCCATTTAAACGTCATGGTTCAAAGTTGCAATCATATGCACCAAGTCAGCAAAGTTTCACAATTATTGCTAAGTGTCTTGCTATAATAATTGATTGTGATGCAGATAATTTTTTATTACAATTACTGCAAACAAGGGTTCTTTTATGAACTGTTTGACTTCGTTTTAAATTTAAAGCATTGAATTTATGCCATTTGTAAATCTATGTACCAGTAAATCACATGTTATTTTTCATAACGTTACTGTATGTCTTCGCTTTATTTTCGCCAATGAAACTTTGACGTTATAGGGTTTACAGATTTTAAATATAATGCTGCCATTGAGTTAAATTTTTTTAGCAATTTGCATTGCTTGCAATTTGTTTGCAACTGAATATTTTGAAACTATTTTTTGTAAATTGTTATAAACCTTTGTCGCTTTGCCAGCCAGTTTTTATCATTAAAGGTTTTACTCTATTTCTGGAGCTATTTTTTTCAGTTGTGCCATGTAAAAACTACAAAAAAAATTAGGTATTTGTGTTAATTTTTTGGGGTAAGCTATTTGTATTGTCTGTCTGTTTGTTGGAAGATGTGTTTGGCTTTTCCGAGAGGTTCTTCCGTCTAAGACTTCCAATGGATTTTCAAGTAACTTTTCCTTTTAACGACAACAGTTCCTTAAAGGATTTGGGGGTCGGTGCTTGCATGTTTGTCAGTGGTGGACTAGCGTCATACATCTTGTTTCAGTAAGTGGTATAGTTTTAGTAACCTAACGTTTTTAAAGCATTTCGTGTTTTATTCTTCGTTTCCTTTAGGTTGTTTATATAAATGTTTATCAAATGAAACAATACTGTTTAATATCATATTTTGCCAGCAGTTAAATTTTCGTTGGTGCAAAGCACTTCATTTTGCAGTGCAGTGCTTATGATGTGCTGCATGTTGTTGGAGCATTGACTTTTCCAGCAGCTTGTTAAAAAGCAACACAAATGAAAACACTGCAGAGCATATGACAAACCTATCGGTGTAGCACACATAAATACCAAAGTACAAAACAATTCTGTAAGAGTGGTAATAAAAGACGTATTGAGGTTTTTGAGCACCAAGGTGTTTTAAGCTTTTAAAATACAACGCAGGCACATGTTTTACTATGCTGCGTTGATCTACTAGAGTAGAAAAAATATACTTGTACTAAGACGCATTTATGTAAAATTTCTATGCTGTAGATATTGTCACAATAATACTGAGTATATGTTTTTGTTTTGTTTTTTTCTTTCAACAGATACTTTCCAGCTTTGTCAGAAACGGAAAATCTCAGTTATATGTCTTTGGCTGATCAAATGAATGATTTGAAAGTTGATATCAAACAGCTCAAAGGCAGACTAGCATCAGCTCTAGCTGAACTTACCCAAGAGGCTGTCCAACAAAAAGAAGCGTCTTTAGTCAAGATAGCGTTAGTAGCATTATTGTTATTTTGATTTTTTTTACTTCTGTCTTAAACGTCGTAAAACGTGAGACCTGTACGATTTTGACGCTGGCAAAATTAACTCAACATTAGTAACACCTGTCTGTGGTATATATCTTAAATGCCCCACTGAGGTCGAAAATTGCAAGGATGAAAGCACATCTCGGAAATGATTAAATTTAGACAATGAGATGCCATAGTCTTATTTCTTTTACATTTGCCCTAGCGATCGATTTCTAAAAGAAAGAAACAGTCTTTCGTGATCGTGTCGACGTCTTGCGTGATTGTGTCAACTGTCGACGCCCCTGGCTTCAGCCGGCAGAGCCGGTAGTTAAGGTCGACGTTGACACTAGCTATGCTAATTTGACTCGAAAAACAGCGTAGATATTCCATGGGCTTACATTTTTCTACGAGTTGCCCTCTGACTTTAACAGCTTTTTAAAACTAGAAACGGGCATTACTGCTGTTAAAAATGGTTATTTGTTACTTGCGCTGGTTTGTCACTAATTACATTTTGTGTTTAGTGGTTCAGACACTCTTCGTCCATCTCATGGTGATCCATTGAATCAGATTCTGAGTGATTCGTACCCAAGAAGTCCGACTCCTTTCAGTAAGAAAATATATGATCAAGCCAAGAAAACTATCTTTGGTTCCGGCTTTGACAACCGACTTTCTAAACTACCTGAACGAACTCCAAGTCCCATTCAAACACCCCGATCGAGCCGAGCGAGTCGATATAGTCAGCAGCAATCTCCGAGGACTACGGCAGACTACGCTGCGGATGAGGATGAGTTCATTTCCGTGACTAACTTTATGTAACTAGCATTTTAAGCGGTTTTTATTTATTAGTGTTTATTTTTATTTTAATTTTATATTTTATTTTAATATGAATATTTATTTTAACTTGTGGTTGTAATTACAGCTCAAGCAGCATATGTTCATAAAAATGATCGAGGTTATTTTCAAATTTTAAGACAGAAAATTTAAAAGCTAGATGTGGGAAACTGTTGTATGCTTGCGCAATTGATCCTGCAACATCCAAAATATATGCCGAGCTCAAGCAGTAAATCATACTCGCCACGACGACTCGCAAACGCGCGGTACGCTATGGGCCATGTCACAACATGATGGAGGAATGAGGTGGAGTTTGCGATGAGCATGGTGTGTAAAATTGAAGAAACTGATAGATTCACTTCTTTATCAGCGATATGATACAGGGGTACCACTTGCAGATTGCAGATCTCTACTGACGAGCTCAAGTTATAGCTGGAGCCGATCTCATTTGACATGGGGGGTGGCTGCTGACTCGAAGAGCGCAAGCTTCTTCTCCATCTCCTCCAATTACTGCCGAATTTTTAGTTCAATAATAATGTGAAAATGGCCGCAGTTAGCCTATTTAATTTTGTCAGTAGTGGATAGGATTGGAGATTTTGTCAGGCTGGCTGGCGTTCCATGTTGTTTAAGTATTGATTTACATGTTTCAATAGGGATACAGCTGAACAAGTGAAAGAGTCAGAGGTTTTACAACCAGTGTTAGATGAAATTGATTACCTAAGCATGGGGCCAGAAGCAGATAAAGAAAAGGCCATGGTTTTACTGAGAGAAAATGAAGAAACAGTAAGTTTAATTTGGAGAAAATTTACCGAAGTCGAGTCAATTAGAAGATTATTCATATTTTAGTTGATTTATCAAGGGACTATCGCCAATGTTTTGTATGCTTCCAATTTTCAACATCGTACTTAACAGAGGTGATATTAATACTAAACCCATAAAATTGTGCTTTTTGTGTTGCTAACCAATTATGGAATCGAGTAAATAATGGCTCCAAGCATTACCTGGAAACTGAATTTTTCAATAGTTCCTGTTGTTCTGTCCAATACATCCTTGGCAGGTATAATGATGCAGTTTTTAAAAGTTATGAGAAAGGGACTATGAGTCGCAATCGGTATTAGTTTTTATCTCCTTTTTGTAAATGCCCTGCTTTTTTTATTCTAGCATCCAAACCACTGGGCAGTTAAGTGGAGATTAGCGAGAGGCCATCTGGCACTTTATGGAGCCAGTGAAGACCAAGAAATCAAACGAATGCATGCCATGACTGCTCTTAAGTACGCGAAGGAAGCACTAAATACGCACAAAAACTCACCCGATGTTCATAAATGGTAAGCATGCGACTTGTTCAATAACTCTACCGATTTATAATTTTAATGTCGTTTATCTCACCATAAAAAAGCAGCTACAGCATGTCTTTTAAATCTCTTTGGCAGTTTGTTTGTAACCTATCTCTAATTTTAAATACTTTTTGTGAGTCGCAAATCTTTTCAACATCCGAAGCTATTATCAGAATAGTGTTGTATCAAAGTCACAAAGTCATAGTTACAACTTGTAAGGGACTCAAACTAGTTTCTAAGTAACGATATTAAAATCATTTTCCGGTCTAGCTGCCCTAGACTGCTACCTTAAAAAAACGGCACTTTTGAAAACGGCCAAAGCTCAAGATTGAGTGGACTTCGAAGAAAATGAAACCATTCCATCTTTCGGGTCTAATTTGTGCAGTTCTGATTTGTTATGTATTATTAATGCTAACGTATTATCGCGAACATTTCTAGGTTTGCTGTGAGTTTGGCTGCCAATCTTGATTTTCAAAATCTAGCTGAGAAAAATGCAAACAGCGAAGTAATAAAAAATCATCTTGAACGCGCAATTGAACTCGATCCACTGGAGCCTATGCCTCATTTCATGCGTGGAAAGTGGTGTTGGGGTAAGATTTAGTGTTTAAATGAGACTCACGAATATAAGGTTGCTGTGGAGCCCTGATACACTGCAGTTAGAATGTTAAAGGGGCAATAATGTGAAAATCGTTTATTTTGTAAAAGAAATCGCTAGAGATAAATTTTTAAAATTTTTTCGCGTTGATCCGATACATCTCTATTGGCTGATTCAGAAGATATCATCAAACTTCTAAAAATAGCTGGTCCTCTAAGAAAATTGCGTCATTCACTTCGCACTGGAGTCACGTGACGTTAACCGAGTACGAATCATATTTTATTGTTAACAAGAACAAAACAGAATACGACATTGTAAAATAAGAGGTAGAGCCAACATGCCTAAGCTTTCAACGTTAGACTACGTTCCTCTAATAAATTATAGTGCATTTAAATAAGGTCTTTTGGTGCAACTGTAGAACCAGTTCTGGAAGCTGAAGTATTTTCGAGTTCAGCTGGCAGGCCAATCAGTGGACCTCTGGATTATCGGTGGGCTACTCTGCCACTGCAGATGTTCACAAAATAAACATGAACTTCTGTGATAGATGAGGTAGACCATGTCGGCATACTACATTTGCTGGTGTTTGACGGTTTACTAGTTTCACGTAAGGTAACAGTACTGGTAATCAAACAAATTGCTGGCTGGTTAGTATCTGTTATCAGCCAGCCTAATACCTTTCCATTCATATTTGTTGATTACCACTTGTCCTCTATTACCGACACGTCCAGCAAACTGCTGTTTCGCCATTACAATTCCCCAAAAAGACTGGCCAAACCTTTTTCGCAGAGAACACTGTGACGTCAAGGTGCGCACTGTAGAGATGAGCGGACTGAGATTTATTCCACTCCGAGTCCAGTTCAGTAGTTTAAAATGAAAATCCAATCCGACTCCGAAAAAATAGGCTATACTGAGAGTCCACAGTCCAATCTTAGTCCGAACATAAAAACACTTGACAAAAATTTCTAAGTGCTTGTTCATGATTACATTTTCACAGAGCAACCCCTTGAATCTAAATTCAAAAATTCAACTTACTGAAGCTACTGATTAGTCTATATGCCGCAAAACAGTTTTTAAGACTTACTCCCAAGAATTCCGTTTCCAAGTTTTACACACAATCTGTCAGTAGTCCTTCCACAAAAACAATTTGCTTTGTAACGACTGTACCAGTACTATATATTATAAACATTAATAACCCTGATACTCTATGGCTTAGAGTATCAGTCTTGGTCCGATCCAATTCAACACTGAGCTACAGTTCGGATAATCCGGCTCCAACAAAAAAACGGCACAATCCGGATCCGATCCATGCTCATCTATAGCGCACTGACATAGTGAATCCGTAAAAAAAAGTTTGCCAGTGAAAATGCGATGTGCCTCTCCATTCCAAGGTGGTCAAAAAGCTGCAGTAACTTTTAAGCGAAGGCGTTTTAGGATGTAAATCCAACACCATCAAAAAACATGATTTTTTTGCTATTTTTTAGGCCAAAGTGAAAAGTTAGGGTTTATTACCCCTTTAAGTTCACGGCTTTATGCGTTTGTGCAAAAAGTTCTGCAGCTGAAATTAGCAGCTTCTAGAGTAATGTAGTTATGCGCAGTGTTTATAAGCAAATTCACACCCTTTAGTGTCAATTAAATATGTTTTTTCCGTTTTGAATCGAAACATCCCGAACATGGGAAGTCGCTAATTGGTTGATCGTGCCTTCTCGGAAAATATTACTACGTGTTTTTCACTTATTGTATGAAGAGAAAGTGACGCGTGTTTTCGTTACGGATTATACTGAAAAACGCAGAAATTTGTTTGAAATTTTCTTGAAATTTTTGGCTGAGCCAGCCGGTTAGCTCAGTTGTTGAGACAATGATATCGGTGCGGGAGGTCTTGGGTTCGAATCCCGGTTCAGTCAAATCGTGTAGCCATCGGCTCGCAACCGCTGCGACGTTTTTTCGGAGATGAGACGCCCAGGCGCTTGGCCGCAAATATAATGGAGATCCGATTTGAATTTTCGCTACTTATACTTAGACTTTAACTAACATAAAACCTATGCAGCACTCATTTGGTTTACAAAAACATATTTGCAATTGACTGGAATTTTCTCTTGCATTCAGGCCTGTATAAGCTGAAATGGATTGAGAAAAAACTAACTGGTGCTTTGTACGGCGCTCCTCCTTCCGTTAGCATTGAAGATATCATCGAGTCATTTATGAAAGCGGAAGATCTTGCTCCAGGTTTTTATAAAGCAAATCGACTTTATCTTGGAAAGGTTTAAACAGTTGTAGTCATTTAATTTTGAAAATATGTTTTGTCCAAGATGCTAAAAAGCCGGCATCAATTTCTAGTAACATGCCAGAGGAGGAGCTGCTGCTAACAGTTAGCAACAAAAATTGGGTTGTAGATGTCTAAGGCTAATATTTTCCGGAGAGTCAAGTTATTTTATGCGGAGGTAGAACAAAGCTTTTTTAACGGGGTAACTCATTTTCACAAAAATCGCGTTGTTTTTCGTACTATAAATAAGGATAGTATCACTGGAGTTGCACTTGGCACAAGCTTTAGGCGACTAATTGGCTAAGCCTATTCACTTAAGCTCGATATGAAATTATTTAGCAACAATTGCGAAGAAAATCTTCAGGATTTTTAGGTGTGGGAGTGGGCTCATTTTCTCGTGGACGCTTGTTTTGCAATTATGAGTATCAAAAAATACAGCAAACCTCGCGTACAACGGACAAGTCGGGACCAGTGATATTTGCCCGTTAGGCTATATGCGAAATCCGCTTTATATACTAAATTGCTAAAATCAATAGGAAGCCATCCGGACTTGAAACTTCGTCCGTTTTACGCAATTATTGCTTACATCCGAGTCCGTTATTTGCGAGGTTTACTGTATTTAAAGTCGGCCTAATAATGTACCAATTAAACAGAAGGCCTTAGCTTATCCTGAAATGAGACAGTTCTAACAAACTAACACATGTAAGTGCTGTGGCGGCTCGTGAAGTAAAAACTTGGGGGTGCTGCAAGAATTATATTCGACGTAAAACAGCAACATTTTATGCACGTAAAGCAACCGTCTTCACGTGCTGTGCATGGTATGTTTTGGTCACTTTTTAGGCAATAACAACAATTAGCAATTGAAGGATACTCGACAAGTTAAATAATTAGCAGTGGCTATTTGTAGCTCTTTGTTTCTTTTATTATTCCTTCGCGCTCTTCCCGATTGCACGAGAGCATGACGAAGTAATGAAATAAACCAAAGAGACAAATGTTACGGGCCCGTAAAAATAGCCACTTCCTAAATAATTTCATTCATAAATAACAGCACGTCATAAAAATATTAACGAAAGCTGTCTAAAAACATGTTTATGAATTTACAAAAGTTGACCGGATTTTAGCAGTCACGCGCACGGCTTCAACTTGTGCTAAAATTCTATTTACATTTTACGTCTTTAATTTGCTGTTTAACAAACTCGGCCGAGTAGAAGTAATTATGAAACGTTCCACAAAATGACGAACAACGAAGTTGATAAAACAAGAGACCTGACTGACGTGAAATCATCGTTTTTACACCAGGCCATCAACAATGATGATTACACGTTGCAAAGCTAGCGTAAAATATTTTGCTTCACTTGTGAAGATCACATACAATCATGAAAACCAAAAAGCATGCAACTAATGTCGATAAAATGAAATAAATGCAATAATCACACCAAATACTAATGGGGACCTGTGGTATTGCTTTTAAATAAAATTCCCACAGAGGCGTTAGGCTAACCTTTAATTTGTGCAACATTCCCACATGACCAAACCTTTAATTTGCTCAACATTCCCACATAGGCCTACTATATGTACAGTACCGGTAGATATCGAATAATTATGCCAACAGGTCATCTGGTCAGTGGTGCTTAGTATTATTCCCGAATTAGTTACGACAGCTACACGTGAATACCACAACCTATTCGGTACCGGTAAGCCCACAAATACAAGCCGCAGTTGAACTTTTTGATAAAACCACTGGACCATGTAAAACAAGCACTCTTGTAGGAACTAAGCAGCTAAGCGATTTTTAACTTTAGTCTAAATTACAGCTTCTACTGTTTCAACTAGACCTAGATCTGTAAATTTTAGCTATTTGAACTACCAGCGGTTAACAGGTTACATAACACTTAAATTATTTTTCAAATTTTACATATTTTTTAGAGCTACCTGTAGCCTAGGCCTACCTAAGAAACTAGCTGACTTGCGTATACGGTAATGTTTTACCTGGCCTCGAGCAGACTGATAAAGAGGTAATCTTACTGCCTGACAACACTGAACATATCCTGCTGCAACTACCTAACTTCTTTAGCTTAATAGCTAAACCATCACCGTTAACAAAAACCTAACCTATAATTTGTTCAACGTTTTCACACACAATCTCATGCTGTCCATTTGCGGCACCTGTCATTCAGCTAATAAACGTATTGCACCTATCTTACATATCTATGATTGTACCACTGTAACGGCATTGTCGCTGCAAAGTAGGAAAATGCTTCTGCAGCTCCAGTATTGCAATATAGGAGAAAGAAGTACATTCTCATCAATGCTTCCTTCTACGTTTTGAAAATTCATGGCATGAGTGAGAAAGCCACTAAGCTTAACATTTAATACTTTTTAAAAATAATTTGGTTTAATATTGATCTTGTGATTGCACTAAAATGACAAAAAAAATTGTCAATCGAATAGAAACTAACAATCAAGCAAAAACTTGCTTTCAAATAGCAACATGAAAGCACGGGAGTTGCGTTGAGTAAATTCATATTTCCATTGCAGCCGCAGAAATGTTGCCATATTTAAGCAATTTCATCAAAAAATAAAAATATTTGTTTTTCAAAAAAAGGGTGGGGAGATAGGGTGTTTCATTTTTTCCTCATTTTTGAAATTAATTACGTTCGGGTTAATTTGTGATGGCATTCCGGACACTAATTCCAGCGGTAACATTTTTGCCTTAAGACGTCATTTAGAGGTGGCAACGCTGGTTTGAAATCTGCGGGGTTTCGAAATTTAGAGATTTGCCATGACTCAGCAACGGTAGGGGATAGAGAGACAAAATTGGTGTCAAAATGCGCAGAAGGGTCGATTTCCTATACCCTTCTAAGAGACTTTATGGCTGCATTTTAATAACAAAACGAATTAAAGCAAAAAATACGTTTTTTTTGCAATTTGTTCGTTTACTGGCGGAACAATGTTACATTTACTGCAATTTTTTGAAGTGTTACAAATCTCAATGTTCCATCACTTCCTTTGTAGCGATACTAAATGAGAGGCATAACGCACAACGTAGTAAGGGGGGAGAAGGGGCCACTGAAAATAATATCTACTGATTAATAACACTCGTGCCTAGTAAATTTTTCTTCGCCAAACTATGTCATGTAGAATTGTGACTTCTCACCTGCACTGATTATTTTGCGGATAAACACCCTTCAAACAACAACTTAGTTTAATACAATAACATTAACACATTGCTTGTTACACAAAAAATGTACTCAGTCTCGTATCAACAAGGCGATTACATTCGCTGCTTATATTTTTGTATGATATTTAGGGTTTTTCCATTTGTCGCTCAGTAAAACGGTTCGTATTGTCGATGGTCTTCCAGAAAAAAAACGGGAACATTGGCACACATGACACAAGGAGCGAGTTGGCTTTGCACTGTGGAAAAACTTTTTAATCTCGCGTTTCGACTTTTCACGAATTTCCCAAGTCACAGGAAGTGAGTTGGGAGTTATCACGGCATCAAAGGAAGCGGCGGAGAAACCGCAAAAATATGCTTAAGCAGACGTTTTCTGGCGACAACCATTGAGAAGCATGGTCCATGGAATACTTGAAAACGACGTCTGTGACCTTTCGTCAGTATTATCTCTGTATACAAGAAGCAAAATGTAAACCGGAAGATTCTGTAGATTGTTAGCGATACTTATAAAAGCGAAATTAGATTAAATGTATTGGGAAGCCATCGATCAGTGGTGTTTCTTCAGGTCATGAGCCACCTTCCAGTGCCTATTTCAAATATTGCTGAAGCGCACCTTAGAAGCAAGTTGGAATGTTTTTCTAATCAGAAAAACGCAGAAGAAAATATCGATTTTAGGACCGATTAGATGTGCTTGTTGATGGAGGCTAGCTTCACTTTCGTAAGTATCCCTAACAATCTACAGAATCATCTGGTTTAAATTTTGCTTTTTGTCTATTGAGGTAATATTGACAAAAAGTCACAGACATCGTTTTAAGTATTTCATGGACCAAGCTTCTCAATGGCTGTCGCCAGAAAACCTTTGCTTAAGCATATTTTTGCGGTTTCTCCCCCGCTTCCCTTTGATGCCGTGACAACTCCCAACTCACTTCCTGTGACTTTGGAAATTTGTGATCTTTTGAAAAGTCGAAATGCGAGATTGAAAAGTTCTTTAACAGTGCAAAGCCAACTCGCTCCTTGTGTCATGTGTGCCAATGTTCCCGTTTTTTTCTGGAAGACCATTGGCAATAAGAACCGTTTTACTGAGCGACAAATTGGAAAACCCTAAATATATAAAAAATATGAGCAGCGAATGTAATCGCCTTGTTGATACGAGACGGAGTGCATTTCTGTGTGACAAGTAATTAGTTAATGTTATTGTATTAAACTAAGTTGTTGTTTGAAGTGAGTTTGATACCCGCAAAATAATCAGTGCTGGTGACAAGTCGCAATTCTACATGACATAGTTTGGCGAAGAAAAATTTACCTAAGAGCGGGACAGCTCTGTGCCCCCTCTTCCCCCCTTATTACGTTACTTATTATTTTTAGTGCCCCCTCTACCCCCTTACTATGCAGTGCGTTTTGCTTCTCATTTAGTATCGCTCCAATACAAGTATGTTTTACTGGAGTGCGTTGCACGGTTGATGGAGAGCTGATATGGCCTTCCACCCGACAAGAGGAAGTGGTCATGACTTCCCGTCCAGAAGGCCAGGAAGAACATTGCTTTTTAGTTACTATTGAAGAAAAAATATTGGGCACGAGTGTTATTAAGCAGTAGATATTATTTTTAGTGGCCCCTTCTCCTCCCTTACTACGTTGTGCGTTATGCCTCTCATTTAGTATCGCTACAAAGGAAGTGATGGAACATTGAGATTTGTAACACTTCAAAAAATTGCAGTAAATGTAACATTGTTCCGCCAGTAAACGAACAAATTGCAAAAAAAAACGTATTTTTTGCTTTAATTCGTTTTGTTATTAAAATGCAGCCATAAAGTCTCTTAGAAGGGTATAGGAAATCGACCCTTCTGCGCATTTTGACACCAATTTTGTCTCTCTATCCCCTACCGTTGCCGAGTGATGGCAAATCTCTAAATTTCGATCCCCCCCAGATTTCAAACCAGCGTTGCCACCTCTAAATGACGTCATCAGGCAAAAATGTTACCGCTGGAATTAGTGTCCGGAATCCCATCACAAATTAACCCGAACGTAATTAATTTCAAAAATGTGGAAAAAATGAAACACCCTTGAGGGGGATGTACCCCCATCCCTTTTTTTTTTTTTCAAGAAAACTTCAAATAGCACATAAACATTGAATGATAATGTTGAAAAAAATAATTAAAATTCATAAATCCTTGTTGAGATTTTCTTGGGGGTGCTGCAGCTCCTGTAGACGAGCCGCCTCTGTATGGGTGGAACAAGATTAAGTGCATTTGTTTTGCCGCAGGAAGTAAATATGGAAAAAATAATACTTGGTTATTTGACAGTGTTACCTTGAAAAAGGCGACCTTGCATCAGCAAAAAATTGGTTCTCTGCTGGAATAGCCCTTCCAATCAAAACCAAGGAAGATGCAAGAACTCAAGAATCCTTGCATAAACTCATGAAACGTGTCTAATTTTTACACATATTTTTTTTTAACCACCTATCTTGTACAGCGCCGACACCGCAAACGTGTTGTAATTGTTGTAGTCAGAAGTTTATGTAATAAATGGGAAAATGCATGGCTTCGTGCTTGGTACATTTACTGTAGTAGCACTATAATGTGTCTTTATGTATTGAGTTGCATATTTAATGTTTATCCTCCTATCACGAGAAAGCGATAGCTGTAACGACCTCGCTTAAAAGTATAAACAGAGAATGACTATCACACCAAGATGGGGGAATCACGCGAAGTGCATTTTCCAACGGCACAACAAGTAAACTTGCCGGCTTGTTCTCCACAGTGTCCCTTTAATGCTGAACGTGAAGCAGGGAAGCTGTGAAATTCAATTTTAAAGTAATTGGCTTGACTAGACTTTGAATCAAACCTAAGTCTACAGCTCCAGAGGCGGATGCTTTTGCCACTCGGCCATCTGAGCTGTCAAAGTGACTGAGTTGCAAGACTTTAAACTAGAAGCATTTTACATAGTTTACGAGAATTTTTAAATTTCGAGTTTGAGTTCAGGAGAAATAACTTGGCAAAGCGTAAGCTGCTGTCGGTAGATGTCCCAGCAAAATACTGTAGAAACAGCACGAATGTTGGTAAGGTTTTGTGACCATGCCAACGTTTACGTTTTGTGTATATTTTTCTCGCTGACGTATCGGTATGTTTTAAGCCGTCGGGCTTTGTCACGTTTTTCCTTAACGTGCATGTGTGTAATATTGCATTTTGCGTGCCTTTGAAAAACTAACAATAAACAAAACACCTTAACATTATTGCCAGTATTGCTTCCAAAATTTTTAACATTATTGCCGGTGTTGCTTCCAAAATTATTTAATAAAAGTTCGACAAAAAGGACCATACTTGGTATCATTGTTTTAAGAAATTACGTGCTGGTGTGACGCGTGAAAAGTTGAAAGAGCAAAAATTTGGCAGCACTCTCTGTTTATTGTTTAATGTACTGTGAACGTAAAACGGTAGCAAACCGAAACACACGAAAAGACAATCATGGTTGTTAGGACGAAAAAATCCACCAAAAACTGCTGATATTTATGTACAAGCAAGTCATTTTCCTGTGCGCATTTTTCATGCAATTGCAGAAAGCTAACTGCAAAATAATCGCTGAATGGCTGAGCAAGCATGAATGTAAACAGGCTTACATTGTTTCGGTTAGCCCACGGGCACGCTTTAAAATACAGAAATCGACTGTTTCCACCAACCATATGTTTGCTATCTTTGAAAATTATCGCTCAATTTAATGAGCAAGCAAGCAAGCCTGCTCGTTGCGACAAATTGAAAAACCACCGAAAACGCCGCAAGTTTTTCGCGGCCTGTTTGTGGTTCCTTCCACAATTCCGCACATACCGCGATGCTCAGGTCTTACTGCTTTGACCTAATTTCAAGTTTTTTAGCTAAATTCTTCTTGAATTTATTTTGCCAGGGGCGCAGGTTAATCTCAATCGAATGACTTTAAAAACATAACAGCTTAAATTTTTCTTCAACTAATTACATGCTCCGCAAAAAATACAACTGCTTTTTAAAACAGATTGTGCTAAATAACCTAGTTTGACTGTTGACGCTATAATACATTTGAAAGCTTAAACGGCGAAGCGAACACGATATTCTCACAAAATTTTGTGATCAAAACATATAATCTTAATGAAAATCTTGTATTTAATCAAGTTAATTGTACCTAAAAAAAAGTGAGGTGGTTTAACCTAGTTTGCACGACTGGTGAAGTGTCGTCTATTGCGCATCAATTGGTCACATTGCGTATCAATTGGTCATATTGCGTATCCTAGACTAAAGTTTTCGAACCAAAATATTGTGCCACTTCAAAAAATTTAAATTCCAAACCTCAACTTTAGCTCACTGAAACCGTTAAGAATTGATAATTGGAGAATGGCCTGCCAAGAACGCGAAGTACAACCCTAAATTAAACGGAAGGAAGTAACCTGTAAATACCGATGCTTTTTACTTATACGTGCACCGTTTAAATTTTCTACTTAGATTCACCTCCAATGTAAATCCCGAACGAAGTTGTTCGCAGAAACGAAACGCCAACCCCAATAAACACCGTTAGTTCTTCGACTCAATACTAACTTTAACAAAAATTTACTTAATTTTAAAAAGCTTTAAACAAAATTCGAAACTATGCGAAAACAGAGCAATATTTCAAACAGTTTAACATCGTGAACAAAACTTCATACCCAAAATTCTCCCTTAACCTAACTAAAAAAAGTCCTTCAAATCCGAAATCTCAAAATCCCAAAAATTCGGTGGGCTTACATTGCCGTACGACCACAAAATTTGAACAAGTAAAACGTGACGATGCTAGACAGAGCAGAAGTTCCAGGGAGACCTTTTGTGAAAGTTTTGAGAAAAAGATTGTTAGTTTCCTGGAAGTTCAAGTTAAAGAGGAGTGAAATACGTTCACCTAATAGAAGCGCAGTAGCTATATACCGCAATACACAGTACATTTTCCAGCATATTAGCAGACACGTTTAAGTTTATTCGTTCTGTATAGGCCTACTCTGATCATTTGATTTTAGAGCAAAAGATTGAAGTATAAACAGTACTGCCACAAAAAGCAAAATTTTGCCAAAAAAAGTCTCACAATATTTCTAACCTGTAGAACGAAACAATCCGCAAAACTATATATCAAACTTGCGCACTTTTTGTATGAAAAGAATTACAAGGTGGAACATTTTTATGTCTTAAATGTTTTGGCGAGTGATAAATTAAATAAATGAAAAACGGAATTCAGCACCGATGACAACAAAAATCCCCGTGTAGGTGACAGCGTTCTTTTTCGAGTGAGGCTACTTCCAAAAAATGTTGATTAAAAATTCCAAAACAAAACTAAACCAGTTTATCTTGAGAGGAAATGCCTTAGAAATATGTTACACATACGGATTAACTCATTTTCAAATTAACAAAAACCATAAAAGGATGCAAAAACGTCGCTGTAGTCATTACCATCATAAGAAAGCAACAAACGCCTTAGCCAAAGGCAAAAAGATCACCGTGGTGAGCTGATTATTGCTACAACTTCAATTCTCAGCTAGAATTTAACGAGTAAATGATTAAGTCACAGAAATTTGTGCTAGTCACACTTAGCATTAACTACAATGTCATTAATCACCACAAATCCTACTATGATTGAAAAGTCTTGACTCAATTGCAAACTAAGCTTTTTACACATGAAGTACCACTAATACAAAATTTATCAACCAAGTACAATTGTTGCAACTACAGATCATCTGCCACAACGTCCCTTAAATTCTAACCAGTCTTAAAATTCCAAAGCCTAAACATGCAAAATGTGGGAATACTGCACTCAAACATCGACAAAACATTAAAACCATCTGCTACTTTGCATGAAAGATGCTAGAAATTTAATAACATTTTCCGGAGTCAATCTTGATAAAACCACAGTAGCTATTGGTCAATTAGCATACAACCAATTCTCAGCTAAAATCAGAGTTAGAGGTAGCCAATACCAAGATCTACACACGCCTGGGCCTTCCAACCGTAAGATGGCAGTCCTAATAGTACAACTTAATTTATGATAACACGAACTGAAAGCGAGATGTTCTCTGAATCACCAACTACTTTCATTGCAGAAAAATAATGCCATAAGATAGCTTCAGTGCATGCGCTAAAGAATGTTAAGAAAATACGAGCAGAATTTACTTCTGTATGGACAAAAAACTTCTAGCCGGTGGTTATCACAAAAAAAACAGACAAGAAATTCTCCGGTAAGCGGCAACAAAAAAGAAACAGTTTTGCTTAGTATTAAAACACCATTTACATTCAGTGCTAAGCAAAAGAAATAACTCCCATCTTATCGTAGTAATAACCCCTAGAGTTCTTCTTCTACAATTTAACTAGCCTATTGCATCTCGAATTGAACACTCTTCAATGCAGTGAATTGAAGTCCAATACTATATTTTTTCAGAACTTATGCATTGTGAAACATACACACACACAAAGGCAGCAAAAACAGTGTACCGTTCGAAAAGGCACAGTAAAGCATGGCTTAATTAGCTATTCAACTTCACACAATGGAATGAACTTTATTTGTCCGAAAATCGCGCGAATTTTGAATATCGATGGCAAAATTTACTGTTAGACAGAAAGTTAAGCTGCTTAACAAGGTAAAATGAAACAAGAACATACTTACAGCGAAAAAAGGTAAAAAGCACAAACTTGCAGCAACCACAAAAAAGCTAAGCTACTTGGTAGCACCATTCAATAAAGTAGAAAAAATGGCATTGTAAAACACAAAATCATAAATGCAGCAATATTCAAAAAAATGTCAAAGATTGCAAGATACAAAGCGTTTGACATCATGTGACACCCATGAGCCAATCGAAATCAACTTTAAAGCACTGTAAGAAGAACAGCGACTAAGCTCATCTGTATTACATCAAAACAAAACTTAAGTGAGCATTCTCTTCTCATTACCATAGCGATAAAGAGGACAAAGCAAAATTTACGCAAAAAAATACCTGACAATTATACTGCCATAACTAAACAATACTCTTATTTGATCAACGAAGTTAGATCAACAAGTAAACTTGCATGATTTAAACCATTTAAAAATGAAGATAATAATAAAAAATCTAACAACTCATTCCATTTGGTATGATTAGGTAGTTGCTTTTGTTTTGAAAAGCTATGTAATAGCGAGGGTTATGCAAAAAACTTTTAACGTCAGGTGACTACTGGCAAGTTAATAAGCCGGCAGTTGATGCGCTGAAACAGAATTAATGCGACTATCATTCAAAGACATGTTTAGCTCCACGTCAACTTCAGCATTTTCCGAGGTCGGACCCTGCGTTTCTGATGAAACCAAAGTATTGACCAACACTTTTAAGTACCGGCATGTTAGTTTATAGATGGTATACCAGCAATAATCAAAAAAATTTGATGTTCGAGTCCATCATACCAATACATATATCCTCAGCTTTGAGCCAGACAACAACCAAATCTGACTCTACACGAAAAACTTTAACACCCACCTCTTCAATCTGTATAGGCTAAAAGTAACAAATCAAAATTTTGGCTCGAAAAAGCCAGTCATGTAAAGTTTTATGCCGATAGCAACAACATAGTTAATATTTCTCTAAAAGTAAAAACTAAATTTTGTGAACAAGTAAAATATTCCAAAAATTTTTAGAGAAAAAAACTGAACTTATGTGGCAACACCTTATAGAAAAAGTCAAAAAAAAAAACTTTGATTTTGCATTAATTAAGTTTGGTGACATACAACCAACCCTTTACAACTCTTAAGATTTAGGCACTAAAAATGCACCTCTAAATATAAAAAAAACTAATTTTGTGATTTAAAAAAACTTTTTTAGAATTGAATTAGAGCTCAGGCAATAAAACGCAATGGCCCAAATATAAAAAAACTAGTTAAATACACCAGTAATACTACTTTAGCAAAAAAACTTTCTGCATATAAAAAAAAAAAAACTACATCACACTGAGTCATGTTCAGTCTTACTTAAATTTTACAATTTAAAAAAGTTTAATGAGGCTTGCAAATCCACCAAGAGAAATTATAAAGAAATCATACAACAACTGCACATTCACCAGCCTATTTCAAAATTACTATAGTTGTTATAAATTACATACAGTACCGGTACACTAGTTTATTGCTACAATAATGCACAAGATTTTAATGTCTATATAAATAATTGGGCATCAAGCACATTAGCTCAAGTTGAGTTTAGCTGTTTAGAGTAAGTCATCACGTTAACAGGTTTATCACTGTTTTTAGTCTAAATCAGTCTAAAGCCGAACCAATTCTTGGGGGATAATATTGACCGACGATATTCTTCACAGACAGCTACTATGTAGCAACATTATTTTGAGTAGCTGAAAGCATATAGAAAAATTAGCATAACAAAAAAGCTCACTAATTTTGTAACGAAGCAAATTCAGAAAAAAAAACTCGGCAAATCATGCAATATTTCAATTTGAATCTGGCAAGCCGCATAAAGAACTTGAAAATACACTGTATCAGCAGTACCAGACTAGAAGAACTGGTAAAAATACCATAAAACAAGCAAGACACCTTTTTGTACTTGATCTAAATGAGTCATAGAAAAATAGCTTAAAAGCAGTTATTGCAAGCGAGGTCGTTTGTCAATCGAATGAAGTTCTGAGGGATTCCCAGTTGCAGGATGCTTTAAATTATGCTTAGGAATACTCATTTTCACTAGCTGCTGTCCAGATGGCCCAGGCTGTTGAAGAGCCTCAATTCGGGCCCGTTCTTCATCAAATTCAATATGTCCCATTCCATCTAAACCTTCCATATTTATCCACCCTTTATAACATACACAAACACCATTCAAAATAAATGGGGCTTGCAGATAAACTTTCCCCCGTTCTTTTTCAAAGTTAACATATTCTTTAGAAGGAGAAATGCCTTGCATATTACCAGAATTCCAAGGATAAAAAATAAGAACAAGGTTTACACCACAACTTACAAATGCAATTTCTGCTCTTCCATTTCGGCAAGAAGCTTGGAACCTTAACCTTCTTTCTTCAATGCTATTATCCATATGGCCAACATATCTGGTGATGGAGTCGTTACTTAAAAGACGAAAGAGTTCATTAGATTCAAACATGGCACGCTGATCAGTAACTAAACGTGGCATCTCACAGCATGGCTTGAATGAGTAACATTTAGTCGGTTTCACAAAACATTATCAAAGATATTACCAGTAGGCAGTAAGTTCATTTTACATACCAAACTCCTTTACTAAAAAAATATTTAAAAATATTTCTGCTACTATCGCATACTTAAAAACGACTATATACATGTACCATGCAAAACTCATACCGGTAAGTATCTGATTATATGCTGGCAGCCTACTGTAACTGTCAAATTAAAAGCAGTGGCCCAGTGTTCTGTTTTTTTACTGCCTCATTACTTTGGATGCTTTTATTCTGTATGGTCATCATAGCTCTATTGCGCTTTCCCCAGTCGTACATGAAAGGCTACCTAAGCCTAGACTAACAGCACAGGTCCTGAGTTACAGGTGCAGGGTGAGAGCTGAGGCAAGGTAATCCAAGGCTTAAAAGAGAGTTGGTTTCCACTAGTTTGGATCATTTTCCTTTACTAAAAAATAAACCTGTTTAAATGCAACACAGGCTCTTCAAAGTCACCTCACTGTACAGCTCTTAGTCTACCAATACCAGTACTGAGTAGTCTACCGGTAGGCTAGAGGTTCATGGTTATGCTGTCATAACAATTTTGCAGTCCGTTTAAGGTACTGATAGGCCTAGACTACCTGGTATTGTGAAGGTCTTTTGTTGTTTCCTACCAGTGTACCTATTATTTATTGTTATCAGGCTAACTACTGTTTTGCATTTATTACCGTCATATGTTTTCTTTTTCATATTGTTAATAGAATTGATGGATTGGTGAAAACAATCTGATTCTGGGTAGAGTCTAAAACACAAACAGAAATTTTAGAGGCTATTGCTAAGCCATGACTCCTAATGTCAATAAACCAACCGGTAGCCTATATCCATACACCTTTGGTGGTCTACACCAATGCAACTTACCAACACTCACTCTGCACTGCAGCACCAACCACCAGCACCCGTCCCGCATTGAAGATTTTTACTCCCGAGTCTATGACGGATGTAAGATTTCGCGGACTTACAGGATTTTGTTAGCACAAACCTTACGAAAATTACGATCCTAAAAAAGTTCTACTATGGTGTAGACAAGTTGCAAAAAATCGATTGTAGCCTAATCGATATTGGATTGCGGTATTTTTTACTTTTTCTTCATCGAATGCATTGGAGCTTTTACTTTTTTTTGAATGAGTATCAGAAGAGATGGGTGTTTATCGAGATAATTTATCGTCGATAGTTATCGACGGTAATAACCAAATAATTTCTACCGATTATCGTTATAGCGCTCAAAATAGATTTGTATTATCGCTTACCGATATCGCTTTTGCAATATATTTTGTTATCGCCGACAAATTATTGCGATGAACGATTCTTTATGCACAGTTTGCATCCAGTGTTCAAAGCATGACTCCTGTTCAAAGTAGGCCTTAGTGAGTAATTGGCGCTATGGAAAACAAATGCACGGTGTCCATAAACTATTGTTACAATTTAAAAAAAGATCTCACTTTATTTTATTTAATGCCAAGGCAGAGTTCGTGAAGAGCTCTAGCATTTTCTAGAAAAATCTGGAAAAAAATTTTTGCAATTGAATTGACAAAAAAAAAAACTTCGTCAAACACACCGAAAATTTGCTGCAACATTAATCGGAAAAATTATCGGCGATAATTTATCGATTAGCGATATCGCTTTAACAAATTGAGATTTATCGATCATAGGTATCGCCCATGGCTTTTTGAAATTATAGATTAAATTATCGTTATCGCATTAGTTCAGAAAGGTTTATCGTGCCCGTATATCACCTCGTCCAGGTCACCTTATCTCACGTTAGTAACCTAAATTTAAAATATTATTGTCGGTAGGCTTTCGTCATTACCTTTTTTGCTTAATCAGAATCAGAAATTATTTATTTGTCGCCAAGACAAAAACGGGCATGTACACACACACATAAAAAAAGAGAGCTCAACATTGAGTAACTTTTTGCGACAGAGAGACTGCGAAAGACCTCTCGGTCATCGAACCAATAAGCTGCCGCCCTAGATCTACAAAGATTCGTAGATATTAAACACTGAACTTAAAAATAAATTATAAGCGGACCAAAGATGGACATTGCGAGCAACCACAGATGCAAAGCAACTTCAAAAATCAAATCTTCACTATACTCTTAGTATTACGCCGAAGCGTGTAACGAGTGTCGGGGCCTATCTTCGCGGTGTTATAGCGCCTGCGTAGCGCAGAAACGTCGCAGCGGTGGCGAGCCGTTGGCGACAGTGTTGATTTGACCCGCCCGGGAATCGATCCCAAGACCTCCGCGCCACTAGAGATGTGTGTAACTTTTACGCCAACCGGCTGATAGTATTTAGTTAACAATCAACTTAATTCAAAACTGCATCCCCCCACCAAAATTTTCTGGATCCGCTCTATTCAGTGTAATATCGAATATCCGAATATCGATCACAATATTCTTTATTATTTACTTTAAACTACCATCGAAATCGATTATTTCTTTACTTTATGGTGAATTATTAATTATCGATTATTTCTTTACTTTTTTGAGTAGCTGTTTGTTCTTCCGGTACGGTAAAAAAGTAAAGAAATAATGTCTCCGTTTTTTTTTACCGTACCGGAAGAACAAACAGCGCAGAACTTGAGTTAGCTTAGCTAGCCTAGACTACGATGCCCGGTATACAAGTCCAACAAAATCTTCCCCTCTATGCAGTGTTTTTTTGAGTAGGCTATAATTTGATTAGGAACCCTGGATGTAGATCAGGGGTGGGGAACCTGCGGCCCGCTTACGCTTTGATTGCAGCCCGCAAGAACTTTGCCAAGTGTAGCCTACAACAAACTGGTAGAATGGAAAACATCAGCATTTCTAAACTGTTTCACATGCAACTACATGCTACATTTGTGACATAAAAAAACGCAAAAGTCTCTGATTTTAAGGTAAAAAACAATTCAGCATGAATGTTAAATGAATTTGCGGCGAAATATCGTGCACTTTTTAGACAAAGTCTACAAATTAATAGTAGGCCTACATAAGGCCCGCTGAAAACATTATGCAATCAATGTGTTCCGCTGTGCTTTGCCGGTTCACCAGTCATCACCCCCCGGATGTAGGTTCTCCCCTTAACTTTTAAACTGTAGGCCTACTAGAGTAACAAATACGATTATGGCTTATAACAAAAAAAAGGAAAACCAACAGCGTTCAGAAAAAACTAACACCGCAGCAGTGGTTCTCTAACTGTGCGTCGCGTCGTTCTGGTGCGTCGTTCTGGTGCGTCGTTCCAGTTTTTGAAGGGCGTTGCAAAATAATTTGGATTACTGGTACATGATGCGACCAAGTTTTTAATCAGAATTTTGATTCATTTTTCGCAAAAATTAACGGCTATAATTAATTTTACGAGAGCTCACAACTTTTTGCTTTCTTCTGTCTTCAACTCAATAATAGGCCTATATTTTATGCATTCTAACCTAACCCTATTTGTTGGAATTACTTAATAATCAGTGGGTTGATGCTGCTGTTTATTTTTGTTCAATCACCCATCTATTGGTGTGGTGGTAACGACATAGTTGTCGGTGCAAGAGGTCAAGGATTCGACTTCCCAACCGGTCAAATGGTAAACATCATGGAACAGAACTCCGTTTTGGTCATTGTGCTGCCGAGCATGAACCGCTTGACAAAAACGGAAGATGTAGATTAATTATGGTTCCTTCCGTCCGTCGAGAAAATGCTGGTTAGTGATACTGTACATCAGACCGGGAATTGACCCGAAACAAAAGAGATAGCGCTTTTACCGCTTTCAGATGACGATTCTCTGGATTCTGGAAAATGTTGTTAGCAGCAGGGGCCCCACAGCTTGTGTTTAACGTAGTAGTTCAAGTTTACTTTGTATTTGAGAAACTTAGTCGGCTATACTCAGTGAAGCGATACCAATGATTTTAATGATAGTATTTCCAGCTACCGACTGCAAAGTAGAGCACCGTTGTCTCCGTGGAATGATATCCAGAGGGTTGCGGAGTAGTCGTTTAGATAAAAAGTGTTACAGTAGCTAAGTGTAAACACAATATTTCGTTCTAAAAAACTTTACATTTAGGCTATACACCAGTGCGTCGCGAGATTAAAAATTGCTTGCGGGTGCGTCGCGACTAGTAAAAGTTTGAGAACCACTGCACTACAGGGACCCCTATTTTTAGGATTTTTTGCATTTTTAAGTGTTTGCGGACACTAACTTCTTACGAGATCCTAAAGCACGATCACACCTCCTGGTCACAGACTCACATCTTCTACAATACTGTGCACCAGGCAGTCATTTTTTAAAGATTTTGAAGAATATGCGGTTATGTTGGCCAAATCCTAAAATGAAGATTGCCGGACGGGTGTAGAGTATTGTTACCGGTAACACAGGAAGTCATAGACCGTAATCTTGCTTAAGATTTTTGAGAATTTTGGTATCTCGCAGACGCTATGACGCTTAATACAAAAAATTAAAGGGTTTTATTTTTATGATTTTGAGTAATGTGATGGATGGCCGCAAGATCTTAAAAATAGAATTTCCCGTGATCCAAGCCGTACAACTTGTCAACTTCGTATAAGTTGCGCGAAAGGAATGGAGCAGAAAGTATGTATAGAGGTTAAACTGGTTCCAAAAAGACACCGCCTATCTTTTATAGTGTAAAAACGCTTGAAAGTGTTACAAAAATGATCATAACTTTACTTATGCTTGTTGGATTTTAAAAATTTCAACTGGACCGTAAAACAATTACGGGCTTGGAAAATTACGACCAATAACTCGCTCGGCTAATTTCATGTCGAAAATTTAAACTTTTGCGACTGAACTCATTTAATATGAATTAGATCACAACTTTTTGCAAATCTACGCTTTTTGAAATACAATATTTCGTTTGTTTTGTGGCATGTGTATTTTGTGTCATATTTTAGATTCATTTAGAACAGGGGTTCCCAACCTGTGGTACGAGGAAGCTTTTCAAGCGGTACGCGAGATGTTTTCCAAAAATGCAAAAAAATTGTTTTCACGGAATCCTCACAAAAACTTTTTTGCTTTACAACTGAAATCAGTTGCATGAAAACAGGTTAGTTAGAGATATGTGTATAATCATGTGCGGAGACTATGATATGACGTAGCATACTCTTATAATATGGGCATTGCCAATAGCTCGCTTACGTGCGGTCCTTTTTTTGTTCTTTCTGCAGCACAAGCTGCAACACCATCGAATATTGTAGCTGGCGAAATTGAAATGGTGAGGTGAATCTATGAATCAACCAAACCGGAAAACAAGTTTCATCAGACACGATTCTGTGCTTGTTTCGTCTTCATCGAAATGGTGAACTCGGAGTTCAAAATTACTCCTTACTTGAGTTTCACAGTTCCAGCTAACATATCCCAGGGTGTAGTGAAGTAGGAACGCATACAATCTAGGCCTACGTTTCTCACTGGTTTTGCAAAACGTTCTGTATTTCAAACAAAAGTAACAGTAAACGTAGACTGGGTTTAAAATTTTTTCGTAAACTAGTGCATTTTATTGATTTATCATTCAGGCTAAAGCCAAAACTCCCTAAAATTTTGCCGTCAAAAGTGCCCATTTTGGGGAGGTTTTCGCTTTCAAATTGTGCACTGCCAGTTGCCACTTTACTTTCTTAAACTTTCCTTGGAAATCTCAGAAGCAACGACTTTGCAGAGCTTCATACGAAGCTGCACCATACAGATCAGAATACACGTCATTGCTGCATTACGCGGAAGTGAGGTCTCGAGGGAATACCTTCATGGTTGCGTCATTTATTGTTGCAAAATAAGCTGCTTCAGTTCTTCCAAACAAAATATTACAAAATTCAGAAGATTTTAGAAGACACAAACTTCATTCTTCAACTTTCCTATTTAACAGATATTTTGGGAGTAATGAATCACAGTAACTGTTTTCTTCAGGGGTCCGGGAGCAACATCGTTGATTTCGCAATCAAATTGACTACATCAAGGGTGGGCAAAGTGCGGCTTGCGAGCCACATGCGGCTTATCGACCCTCGAGACGTGGCTCTTCAGCTCTTTGTGAGGAACATCGAAGACTTTTCTTTGCAATTGCACTTACACCCCCCATTTCCAGTTCTTGTGTGGTCGTCTGGTCGAAGACTTTTTTGTTGCTCTTTGACTCACCTGTGCCAAATCTTTGATTGTTCTACTTTTCCGCAAGTGGCTCTTTCAATGAAAATTTTGTTCACCTTTGGACTACCTTCATCCAAAAGCTCGATTCGCAGTAATGACTTCACATAGTGAGATTTCTTCGAAGTTCGAAGCTGTGCTGCCCAAATGTTAAGCCGCAGTGTTACTTGCCATGTGCTTCAGGGTAATACCGCGAGTATAATGAACATTGGATTTAATTATGCATTCGTTTCTGCGTGTAAAGTGAACCTTTCAGCACAGTTCTTATATGTTGTTAAGGTCAAAAAGTATTCATCAAAGGTAGGTGGTGCGCAGCTGCAGAAAAGGTCCAGAAGTGGTACGCAGAAAGCAAACGGTTGGGAACCCGTGATTCAAAACATTCCAGTAAGTTCCTCCACCTTATTGGTGCATTTTGGCATTTATTTTCTGTAAATAACAAACCAATTATAAAATGCTTTAAACGAATATTTTATGAAATCATAAAAATTAGTTCGCAAACCCCTCATGGAGGTTCTTATTTAGAATCTTAAGGATTTAGCGGTAGTGTTCGCAAAATCCTTAAAACATGCCACTACACGTTCTCCAGTCTCCACCTGAGGTTGGTGTTCCGACAAAACCCTCGATGACTTTTTGAAATTGAAACACGGCTCAACATCGTCGCTGCAGCAATTTTATGCAGCTAACAGCTAAGTTACCGAACATTAACTTCAAAGTGGAAGCAAAATCTGCGTGCTTACGGACTTTGAATTGAATAACTTTTTTATTAGCATCCTTTTTCTAATTTACAAAAGCTAGTTTATTTGATGTTGTACTTCAATTTTGCAAATTTTGCAGCCTTGAGAGATTTCGTATTTAATATTTAAGCTTACGTAATATTTTATGCATTTCAAATATAGCCTATGTAAAAATCGGGATTTACATATGACAAAATTGCCTGTAATAACGCAAACGTGACGGCTTATTTTGTGGACTGCAAAAACATCAGCTTGTTTCAGAAGTTTCAGACGGAATCTAAAGAGACGGAATAAGAACACTAATTTTATGCACGCTTTTTTAAAATTCACAACATTGCCCACAAATTTTGGACCAGGTTTGAGTACCGTAGGCCCTGTAACATCGTGATTGCGTTTGTGTAAGCGAGTGTAGATCATTATGGCGTAAATCTATCTTACCAAGTATAATTATCTATTATTGTTAATAAAATGATTTCGTGGAAATAAAAATCGGCTCAGATGCCCCAGTGGCAAGAGCGTCCAGCTCTACAGTTGTAAACTTGGGTTTGATTCCGAGTCCTGCTTGGCGTCAAGCATTAAAGGGACAGTGTGGAGGACAAGCCGGCAAATTTACTTGCTGGGAAAGGCGCTTAGCGGGTTTCCCCAATCTTAAACGAGCTCGTTATATAGCACCATGATCGCTTTCTCGTAATAGAATTATGAAACCACATAAATGAAATTTATTGTGAAGATCCGGTTGATTGGGTTTTTGCTTGCGTCGAAGCTGAACTTACAGCCATTATCTTCTTTCTTTTGTTGCCTGAAGCAAATTACCACCTGTTCTCACGTGCGAAGGGTTGACGAATTTTATTAAATAAATCACATAGCAAAGTAAATTTCTACGGGAAATGTGAGCAATGTACGGGAACGCAATAAAAATATACTAGTTTAGTTGACCAAAACGAAATTGAATTGCGAAGAGACATGAATTAACATAGACCAACAATCATGCTGGCAGAGAGTGGACATGGCATTGTCGTTTAAATATAAAAAACTGCTACAGAGCGGAATACTTTTTGTAGCAATAATTATATATTTCATTTTTAACAATTTTTTCGATTCAAGGTTATCCAGGTAAAGCAGATTTCATTTTTTTTCAATTTGTTTTTTCAAGTTGACTGCATGTTCATCTTTTGTGATTACTTACTGTATTTTCTAATTCATTATACGTTTTGTTTAAAGCATTAACTTAGCTGTTATCTTTATTTTAACTCAGTAGTATCATATTATGCAGTTACTGTTACAGAGTTGAACTCGGGCCGGGCTTTTCGGGTCGGGTTCGGGCCGTGATTTTCAAATTATTTCGGACTGATATTCAGCACGTCAACACAAAATATTTTTACCTTTTTTTTAAATATTTTTGCTGTATTTTTTATCTGAATCTGTATTTTGTAGCAAGTCCTCTTTTGGATTATTTTTTTTATTCTGCAATAATGGTATAAAAGTGAGGTAACTAAAGAGCACTGCGTTGTGGTTACATTATTTCGGGCCAAAATCGGGCTTTTGATTTAGTCGGGTTTGGGTAGGGTTCGGCCCGGGTTTGGGCCGAGAAAACCTGCCCGCGTCCAACTCTGCACTGTAAACCGCGCCTCCTCTCAGCAACATAGGTGTCGGCAGCTAGTTTTTGTGTTGTTTATCCCCATCGGAAAAACTTTCTCCTTTTTTTTTGCCCAGCGTATGTCGTGGGGATGGACCCGGAAGAGAGCGATGGCACACTTTAAAATCTACTGCGTCATCAGCGGCAAACATATTTTTAGACATCTGTTCATATGACCATCCATTATTATCGCGTGCCTAAAATTCATGAAAGTAGGCAATACCCTCTTCCCCAAACAGATATCCTGGATCAGGCCCTGTGGAGAGAGGCAGCGTATAGAACACCAAGCAACACTGGTAATCAGCAATGGCGGAAGCATTTCTATAGTGGGGGAGCCCAAAAGCAATGACCAGATTTCCTTGGCCTACGACCCATGTTTAGCCTGTCCACATGTGACATGCTCAACGTATGTGGGCTTCAGACCCACGGTTTTTGCTTCTAGTTTCTGCATCACAATTAAATTTTTGATGTCGCAATCACTTTTTTAAATTATGACATCAAAAATTTAATTGTGATGCAGAAATTAAAATCAATTAAGAACCATGGGTCTAAAGCCCACATAAATTGGATATGTGGACAGGGTAATTATGTAGCTAAAGTTTATTATTTTAGCCACTCCAACAGCTAGGCCTACTGTAAATACCATAACCGTCCGTAAAGCCTCTATTTAAGCGGCACCATAGGGGAAGGATTAAACAATAGAGCACCAACACCCTCTTATTGAACACCACCTGTAATGCCACTACAGGGAAGGTGTTGAAAATGACGAGGCGGCTACACAGAGATGAGTCTACTAATTTTCCGCATTGAATTTTCATCAGATTTATCTTCCCAAAATTCTGACCAGCTGGTCAAAAAATATAGCACCATCCTCTAACTGAACACCACCTCTAATAGAACTCCACAAAAGGAGAAGAGAAGGGTTGAAAAACAGAGCGCTGTGACCGTGTGGTGCTGAAATAGTGGTTTCACGGTATGTCACGTATACGGTCGCGTTAACAACGAGAGCAGTAAGCTTTTTTGGAGCATGCGAAAAGATAAAGTCGAGATGATCAATAACTCAATTCCAATTAACGTTATTTTGTAGGCCTACACCGATAAGGTGACGCGTAGGGAAAAAGTAGAACTTCGAACGTTTGAACTGCTTTCTCTGACCAGAAAACGCAATTTTGTTGGCGAAGGCATTGCTAGGGTTAGCACTGCAGCACAGGATAACAAAATGAATGAAAAAGTTTAACTTCTGTACATTCAAAAAAATTAAAAAACTAGGGTATTGATATTTCGCACAGTCCGCCGCTATTATTTTATGACCGCTGCGTATTTTATTGATTTTGAAGGTTAGTTGTTAACGTCAAAATTAAGTCTGAAAAATCCAAATTCCCACCTTCCCGAGAATTAGCCTCGCCCCTCGCATTATGAAAAATTACTCAGCAAATGCAGAAGGCTGCATTTCTTTTGATTGGCTATCTGAAAAGTCAAAGCAGATACTGTAGAAGGGCATACAATACATTGGTGGAGGGGCCTAGTTTTGACTTTAGTTGCTATTGTTCACTATAAACGACACTTACGACTGCTACTGTACCTCGCCTCGTCTCAAAACATGCTGTAAAATGCTTTTTCCATACTGAAAGCTTAGATCAGTGATTCTCAATCTTTTCTGAGCCGTGGCCCCTTGACTGTATCTCTAAAAGACCGTGGTCCCTACAGTGTTTAAGTTAGTCCCGGTTTGTTATAATTCATTAATGATTCCTACCATCATGGCTCCCAAGAGAACACTCTGTGCTCTGTGATCCCTTTCGCGGGCCAAATCGCTGGTTTGCCTTTTTGATGTTAAGATGCGCAATTTGACATTTACAAGCCGCAAGTTAGTTTTTTGTGTTATTAGAGGATTACACTTTTTATGTTCCCCCCACCCCACAAACAAAATTTTAAAGAAAACATCTCTGGATTTAAGCTCTTTCCTGGGTTTAATCTTGATGGTAGGACTATGAAGTTTCACATACACTTATGCAGAGGTGTTATTGTAGAAATAAACGCGTAAATTAGGGCCCCCCAGGCATTAATTGGCCCCCCGGTTCCGCCACGTATGTTTTGGAAATCGTCATGGTAATAGACTGCAGAAAGTCTGAAGCTTAGCAAAGGTTTCTTCGATTTTCTGATCGGTATCGACTCCATTTACAACTTTATAATTATTTTCAGTATTTCGAGGGATCATAAAGAAGTTCTCAACATTTCTGTTGCACCAGCGCGACGCACTATTAAGCGTATTTCTGAAGATGGAATTTATCCGTTACCGAAACGCTCAATCCATTTAAACGAATGGACAAAACAATCGGTTATTCCTAAAATGTTTTTTCGCAATATACCGAATATTTCAAGGCATAACTTTGAGTAAGAAAATAGCGATAAAGACGGAATTACAGTATTACTATCGAATAGCAGTATTATTTTAAGTTAAAATTCCGAATAAGGCTGTTTGTTTTGTTTTGTTTTTTTATCATACGATTTTCACCAAATAGATCTTTCCGGCTGAAAATTTTTGAAAGGAAGCTACAAAGAAACAAAAAAAAAGAAAGAAGATTGAGATAATTTTCTAAAAAATTTTACGGTACATATTGCAGTCCGAAGCCATAAGCCAAAACTTTCCAATATTTTATAGCTTACTTTCAAAATGTTTTAGCAGAATCCACCGATTTCGTCCGAAATGCTTAAATAAAATTGGTCGGTTTTGATGCCTACTGTATACCATACACCATAATAATACTTTTACTACTAGCCCAAAAATATTTTTAACAAATAGAATTACATTTTCCTCAGATGGTTGCTCAACCCTGTTGGAACATGCGTTACTTCATCAAGAAATGACGTTGTCAACGGTGAATCGAAAGATATTTTCTTGCTGGTTGCCATCGCGAGTGCGAGCTGGGAGTTTGAAAGAAGAAACCTGATTCGGAAAACTTGGGCTTCCATCGACACATTTTTTGATAAAAAAGTTTGTTTCATATTTTTCGTAGGTGAGAGCATAATAGGCTTTAATCGAGAATTATAGGTCTTGCTATTTTCATGATTTGGATTGCACAATTGGATTCTTGGGGCGAAGTAATAAACGGAAAAGGATGCAGATTGCTGAAGTCTGTTCTACAGTACGTAGGTTGCCTTTTTCGAAAAAGTAAAGTCTTACATGAGAAGTGTGTCTCTTAAAAAGACCACGTTTATGCAATTCTTATCGAGTCGTTATAGTAGATCTTTTTTAAATTTAAAATTTAAGACTTTCACGGTCCCCCACTAAAGGAGTTTAATGACTGTAATTAACTGTATTTGCTTTTTTTGTTGCAGGCCAAGGCCGAGCCTCCCAGAAGAAATTACTTGATGAATTTGAAAAACATGGGGATATCGTACAAGAAAGTTTCATGGAAGCCTATAAAAATTTAACTCTTAAAACCCAAGGTGAGGGAATCATAAGAACTCTTCCATCTATCAATTGGTTTTAAGAAGATACAGTAATATTCCGATAAAAAATTTTTGATGTGTATAAAGTAAACCTTAGTTTCTAGAATTAAAATTTCTTGAATAACAAAAACATGCAAGTTTAAGATGTAAGTTATTGCGCAATCATTTTTACTCTTATCGGTGATGAATTCCTGCTGTTTCTAGAGTCACTTTCGCAAACATAGGGTACGACTTCGAATCGGCTCACCTAACATTAAAAAGACAGAGTGGAGAACAAGCCAGCAATAGTTAATTGCGATGGGAAATACAATAAACGGGATACCTCTACCTGTCACTGGCAGACATGAGGTTGTCTGCTTCTCGTTATCTAAAGATGTAACTTAATTGTTGTTTTAGGTCAATTAAAATGGGCCACATATTTTTGTCCCAATGCTCGTTATGTCTTACATGTTGATGATGACGTATTTGTTGACATCAAAAAAATTGTTCAGCATCTTGTGACCTTAAATCAATCAAGGTTAGATGACATTTTACAAGCTGCTTGATAGACAGAGTGCTTTCGCACAATTTCGTTTATTCACTTTGCCTAAAATCTCTGTCCACCTCTTTGCTTTTTTAGGTTACTGATATGCGGAAAAGTATTTATGCCTAAAGTAAGAAGGGATGGAAAATGGGCAATGAAACCGGAAGAGTATCGTAGAACTCAGTAGGCTATGTTGTTTATTTTTACTTGTTTCTCTCATGCTTTCATACTGGCTTCCAATGCTGATGCTTGCTGAAACATTTGATACCACACTACCACCTAATGTAGTACAATTTTGTTTGTAAAACAGCCTACTGCTGAACCGGTGGTCATCGGCGTTTGGACAAAACCCACTCGAGATCAAATCCAAAAGCTCTGTGGCCAGGGTCTATCCATATTTTTACTCCAGGTTGTTGCTTGCATAGAAAAGATCAGAAGCGGTGTTAAGTAACTGGCAGCCTGGCCGGCCTAACCTTAAAATCTATGGGTCTTTGTTCGACCGATTTATAATCGAACTTGATCTCCGAACGTAAAACGTTCTTAAACTTAAACCATTTGCGGCAGAAAGAAATTGTTTTCTCTATACGAAAATGATAATGATTTTTTTTCAAGAGATGTATTCACGTCATTTTTTTGTCTCTCCGAAATGTTTTGTAAGGGTTACATCCCATGCAACGTCACCACTAGAGGTCGTAAAACTTTATGTAAATTCGTAAATAACGGCTCTACAAAAGTTAATTTTCAGATATCCCAAATCATGCGTTGGATGGTGTTTCTTAATGTCTCAGTCAGTGGTCAACGATTTGTATTTCACTTCCATTAACACTGTCTTAATTCATCTCGAGGATGTTGCTTTTACCGGTAAGCTTTCCACGGTAGATCCCGAACATCTATCAAGTTGTGAATGATTTATCTAATCAGAGAGAAGCACATGTACTCACCCTACAATCAATGCGGTTGCGGTATCTGTCGACTTTTCAAAAAAATTGATGAAGTCGTCACTCAAAAACGAGAGTAATATCTTGCCCCAATGCCTCATTCTTCTTTTTGTTACTTGTGTGTAGTTAACAGAGCTTCTCGATCTTCGCTGCTGTAGCAACCAGCAACGAAGATCGAGTGATGAGGATTGAAATCGAATTTTAAGGACAGTGGTTGCAATTAAATAAAATCAAGATCAAATCTTCGTCATCGGCTACTCGCGATATTACGTCGAAGCGCGAAGCGTGTAACACGAGTGAGGGCTCATCTCGGCTGTTTAGCACCTGGGCAACACAGCTTCGAACTTCGAAGAAACGTCGCAGTATTGGCGAGCCGTTGGCAACTCTGCGTTCGATTGGACCGGCCCGGAAATCGAACCCAATGCCTTCCGAGCCAAGAGCGTTGTTTTCTAACTACTACGCATACCGATCGCCAACTAATTCAAAATTACATCTTTAGGTTTCAAGACCGTAGCGTTTAAAACAATCTAATATTTCATAACTTAAGTCAACATAGGCCTAGCTATGAATTACAACACTTCCATTATTGTTGTGTATGCAGGAATACTTCGTGAAAAAATCAAAGGTCTGGAATTGCAAAAATTTACCGATGAACATGTTTGTCAGCACATGGGTTGGCCAAAGAATAAGCCGACCTACGAAAAACTTTTGGATGCTTGGCTAAAGTTGAAAAGCAATAGAAAAACAACCATCGCGTGATGTGATTTATGGAAAACTTTTGCTTTACTGTAGGCCTATGTCTTGGAAAACGTTCAAAGGCATGGCGGGCTTGACTGCATGTTGTTACATAGCCCGTTATGCCTGTGTGGTCATCAACCTTTTCATCGTCTTATGAACTGGTTCGCATATTGGTGTTGTAGGCCTATAACCCCCTACCGGTATTTAAAAAGTATTTTAGAAAGCATTAAGCAGATGAGTTCTCTTTAATTCAAAACCTAATTTCGTAAAGCTGACGATTATGTACATGCAGCAACGCCGATCACGCTTTTCTTACAATCGACTTTCATAAATAGAGTTGGGCACTCGGTAGGCCTACTTTAAAAGTAACGACAATATCGATACGGATTTTTGCAAAAAAAAGTAAGGACGGTGCCGATAACGGTATATTTTCCAAAAAGTAACCACGACAACGAAACTAGGTACTGATTTTCCATACTTTTTTAAACGAAGAAAAAAATTTTTTGCGTTCTTTCTTTTTTCGGCAAAATTACGGTAGTGAATAGGTTTACATTCTATCTGAATGGGTGTTGTGCTTTTGCATTGATTTTTTATGAAGCGCGTAGCAAAAATGTTCTGTTCTAGTAGCTCATTTCGTTTCATGAGAAAGTTTGTCCGAAATCTTATTGATTTCCGTATTGCCTTGGTCTACCCTACTACCATAGCTAAAGTGGTGTATCAAAATTATTCCACTTCGCTGGCCGTTAAATGTTTTAGCAAATTTTTAATAGTTTTATTGCTTGCGAAGAGGCGCGAAACCAAAACTTTTTTAGGAGAGACTGACTCAACCAAAGAAAGTAAAAACCACTTTTTTCAGAAATCAATGTTTCGGAGCAAAATTCACTTTTAATTTCAGAATCTTTTGGCGCTACTCCAAATACCTTCAGGTCAGACGATTCTTGTTTGCTGTTGTCTAATTTCATAGTATACGAATGGTAAAAAACAGAATCAGTCTGCCAATTATAAAAAGATCTATTAAAGGAGATATATATTTCGCTATAACAGCATCATCAGTCCTTATTCAAATAGAATGATGCTGTTATAGCAAAATATATCTCCTTTAATAGATCTTTTTATAACTGGCAGACTGATTCTGTTTTTTACCATTCGCAAACAATGTTTTGGAGCACTTACAAACAAGGGTGGAAACCGGCTACTTGGCGTTAGGGTGTCCGTTTCAGTTTCGGTGAGTTGAAACCCAGATGTCAGGTTTGAGTTTTGGTTTGGTTTCATGGCTGTTGAAAAATCGGTTCCAGTTTCGGTTTCAGTTTTGCTTACGCGCAGCTTCGGTTTCTGGGTTTCAGTTTCGGTTTAAGTTTCATCCGAGAAATTTATTTTACTGTGAATACGAATTATTTAAATCTTCTACTTCTTGGCGTTTTTGATTTATTACGATGATAAGTAGCAGCTCAGATAGCCGAGTGAGGAGAGCAATTGCTTCAGAAGTTGTCGACTTGGGCATCATTCCGAGTCCGGTGAAACCAAAGACTCAAAAATTAGTATTCACAGCTTCTCTATTCGACGCTCAGCGTTAAAGGAACTGTGCTGGTAAGGATGATGATGACAATTTTTAAAACCTTAGAAAATTTTGAACAGGTTTTAGTTTCAGTTTCGGTTTTGCCGTTTCAATAAAAAACGGTTTTGGTTCAAGTCTAGGTTTTCAAAATTTTGGCTAAGTAGGTGTCAGTTTCAGTTTGGGTTTCAAAAATTTCCTTCAAAACCGGGTTTTCAAGTTTCGGTTTAGGTTTGAGTTTCCCCCCTTGCTTATAAATGCATTATATGCAATTTTTGTCGGATTTTGATGAGGATAAAGCTATGATCTTGAATTTTTCATCACTTTAAGATTTTTTTTCTGTAAAATTGATTTAAGCCAAGCGAAAATAGTGTTCACTTCAAGAAATTTTCTGCTCTTGCGTTCAAAATTCATTCCAAAATAGTTACCGGAACCGAAACATCGACTAAAACAATCAAAAAAGTAACGAGGATCCAAAAACGGCAGCCTACAAAGTATTTAGGCCCTGACGTTACTGGTAACGGTACTACTGCCCAACAGTGCTAATAAGTTTGTTTCGTTTCGATTTTGATTCATGTAGGCTACTCCTAAATAATATACAGTACTAGCTTTTCTAGGATGTTGTTGCTAGCCTATACACTAGTTGAGCCAACAAGATGGGTACCAGGGCTTCGAACTCGAAAGAACTCGATCATTTTGCCGAACTCGAACTTGAACTCGAAAAAATATTTTTTCTGAATTCGAACTTGAACTCGAATAAAACTGTTCGAGTTCATTAGAAAGATATATAAATTGTTGAACAAAAATAAAACATCACTTCAAAATATAGTACGTTTGTTGTTCAATTGTGACCACAACACAGACAATTTCGATGGCACTAAACAGGAGAGGTGTCCGGAGTCTAAAAATTTCAATCCGAATCCTAAAAAATTCAGGAAACAGAATCTGACTCCGAATGCAAATCCTGTTTTGGCATTATACACAAATTATACATACATACCCAATAGGCCACAAATAGTTTATTAAAATCATTGGCTATCATCCAAAATTGAATCCGAATCCTGATCCGGAAAAAGCAAAAAATCACAATCCGAATCCGAAGCAACAGCCGGATTATCCGGTTTTTAAAATCCGGATCCGGCTCCGTTGTACACCTCTGCTAAACAGCTGAGTTATAGTCTTGAACCTACTGCAGGAGCGAAATATTTTTATCTTTTTAATTGCATGAGCGCCGGCGGAGAAAAACTTTTCTCGATTTTGGGTATTCATCTGCCTAAACTCGAACTTGTACTCGAAAAAGCTTATTTTTGTCGAACTCGAACTTTTAAATGATTAAATTAGAGATCTCCAACCTGAACTCGGACTTGCTAAAATAGGTTGAACTTGAACTCGAATAAAATTCGAACTTAAACTCGAATAAAATTCGATCGAGTTCGCAGCTCTGTTGGGTGCACTGCTTGGTTCTCTGCTTGAAGGTTTTGACACCCCTTCAAACGCCTTGCCAGGATCTTCTGATTTTTTTCACGCTATGTTTTATATGCTAAGCGGCAAGCTGGGAATAACTTGGGAAAAACCACTAACAAAAAAATAAATATTGTGGTTTAAGTTTGCGAAACTGTAATGTGCATTTAGTGGTTGCGGAAGTCGAAAAATTAGCGCAAAATAATTGCAAACTTGCGGAATTGCGGTTGCGGACCACCTCTTGCAGTTTTGGGGAAATTGCAGTTGCGAATTTGAGTGTAAATTTGTGGCGCCCACTGCCCAGCACTGGTTGTCAACCCAAGCATAGATTCTCCACTTAAGTATGGAATCTAAAGACCCAAGCCAAAATCCCAACTCCTTAATTCGCATCCTTCCTCCGTTGAAGAACCTTTTTCCGGTAACCGAATGTAAGACCAAAGAAGCAAGCAAGCAACAGTAGGGTCAGAGCTGGGCAGCCGCAACTTAAATAGTAGCGCCGCTGTCGCTATTTGACGAAAAAAGCAGCGGCGCTGCCGCTACCGCTACTGGAAATAATAAAGTAGGGCCCTGCCGCTATTCGCTGCCCTAAAATTATGAAATTGCGAAAGTTTTCAAAAAAACTAAAAGTTATGATTTAAATGAATTTTCTCTATCACAGTCAATGATGCTTTCATGAAAAATAAATGCTGGTGATAAAAAACGCATAGTCACGGGAATCTGATATGATAAGGCTACTGGCGTAGCCGGGGAAGGGGGGGCAGGAAAAACAAGGAGTGAATTTTAGTCAATGATATAATCATGAAAAACAAATACTGAAGATAAAAAACGCATATTCAGAGGAATCTGATCAGAGACGTAGCTAGAGGGGGCAGGAGAGACAAAAAGTCAATTTTCTTTTGCTATTTCTTTTGATCTGATTATTTAACGAGCCAACAAGGCAAATCCTCGCCTCGTAAAAAGTGATGAGGATACTTTCACCCAAAGCAAAATGACTATCATTGGATACTTTAAAACACACAATCGGGAGTAAGTACACGATCGGGAATGTGTAAAATCAATATGGCCTCCTTGAAATTTTCACCTGGCTACGCCACTAATTTGTTATAGATCAATTTAAATAATAGTTATTATTTATCACACTTATCTTTACTAGGCCTACTGTTTGTCATGCCATAGGCCTACTGTCTTTACCAGTTTAGTATAAAATATACAACCATTTTTCAATGACTATTTTACTAATACTAAATTTGTTCAAAAATCTCGAGAGAAACATCGAGTTTCGTATTTTTGTGTATCATTTTTAGTCTTACCACCGCAAAGACTGATTACTAGGGAGATTCACGGTCAATAAAATCATTTTTTTTTTTTAATGTAGAAAATATCTCTTAAAATGTGGAAACAAAATTTCACGGTCGTAGGATTAGTATTGATGAAGTTATAAAGTCAATAAATGTCAATTTTTTGTTTTTTGGTCAATATTTTTTCATTTGGTCAATTTTTGCTTTCTTGCATTTTTTGCGCGATTCTACTTTATACTCAAAAAGAGATGACTCAGATAATTTAGAGATGGAGGTTCGTAACTGTTGGTGGTACCAGGGAGGTGTATGCTGTCGCCAGACTGTTACCGGTATTACAGTTTACACATGCTTAATTCATTAATGTTCATTAATGTAATGTTTGATGTGATTTGATTGATTTCGATTGTAAAGGTCCGTTCAGACAGCTTTGCAAGATTGCAACTTCAGCAAAATTGGTTTATGATGAAATCAGCTTTTCGTCGTGTTTTCATTTGTCACATATTTTTGTCGCTACGTGCCGGTAGTCAAAAACATTAGAATTGAAAAGACAATGCAGTTATTCGAACATACTTTGATGTTAGAAAGATTGCAATACAGCGAGTAGCAAAACACTTGAATTACATGTGCGTACATTATAATCTATATAAGCACTAACTGAAGTGACCTTGGTGTTGTTGTTATTTTTCTTAAGGGCTGGTTCGTTCATTTCATTGTTTCGTTAGGTCAATAAAGTCAATTTTTTGATAAAATAAGGTCAATTTTTTGAGATTTTTAGGTCAATAAAAATCGCCCTACCGATTACTGATTTTTATCTCATTAATTGTCTCATCGAACAGACAATTTTTTCTTTTTTTTTCCTTTTTCCCTGAATGGGTCCTAGTGTTAATGAGCTAAAACGATACAAGATACTCGAATCAAAGAAGCGAGAAGTCAAACCAGCGGATGGCATTACCGAAACGGATTTCTGATGGCGAGATGCAGCAATGTTTGTGAAACAGCAACTGTCAATCAGGATTAGTGTCTGGCGATGAGAACGATGAAAATGGTGTTAATGCATTAAGGGAACATCGCTAGCGATCTCACGCTATCACGCTTCGCTTTACGTTTTCATTTGTTAGTTTCATGGTATTAATTTCAAGCGAGTTTAGATTTAGGTTGCGATTTTATTATTAGATTGCTGCATAACACACAGTCTTCAAAATCAAAAATTTTTTTGCAGCAGCGGCAAGTCAATTATCTTCACAGAAGCGCTGGTCGCTACTCCACCTCAAAAAAAGCGGCGTTGCCGCTTTTCGCTGCTAAACAGCGCCGCTGTGCCCACCTCTGAGTAGGGTACTGACTGGGGTATCGTACCGTCCTTAGTAGTATAGATAAGTATACTGTGGTAGTGCCGAGCGTAGTTGGTTATGAGAAAATAGTCTAGTTTTATACTGCTTTTACGCAGTTACGGGTTAGCGGTTTCTAAGCTAATTTAGTAGTAGAATTAGGCCATACCAATATACCAGCCCTTATGGATGAACCCTGTGTGCCGGTATAGTCTAGGTCTGCTGGTCAGCAGGTATCAAGTCAACAGGCAATAGAAAAATACAGGCATCTTTTAGTGTAAGTCGGACTACGGTACCTGGTACCACTGTACTATAAGCAATAGCAGTTGACAGTATTACCAGTACCGGTGAGCTGTAATCTAATACTAATGGCGATAGCTATTGCAGTAGCACTGACTGTACCTGGTACTGACGGCTGATCCTACACCTGCTACACTGTACATAGGCAACCATTAGCCTACCCCTAGTCTACTGTCTAGGTACCCAACTTAAACTTGTAGGCCTACCACAAGTTGTGGGCAGAGATGGGCAGTATCGAGATACATGTATCGGCATCCCTTTAGCTAAACTACCAGTACTTTTGAAAGTATGGTGTATCAGTATGGGTGTCTCTATTTATGGAATAGAGTGGCATAGTATAGAATAGTATGGCATAGTAAATGTGCATAGTACCAGTACTCCAAATGTGCTGATTCCCATAAAGGCCATACCGGTATGCCCCAGAGCTTCAAACGGCCTTTTCGTCCCAAGGCTCGTTTGTCCCAGTGACCAAAACATGCTGAGACCCAGATACCCTATTGTCCCAAATGCCCTGAGGCCCATTGGTCCTAGAGCCCTATTTATGCATAGGATATGCCCAGTGCCCTAAATTAACATCCTATTCCTAGGGCCCATTTATTGCTTCAACTGTCCTGTCTTGAGGCCCTTGTGCCCTAAATTAGACATGAGGCACATTTACTCTGAGGGTCATTCACCCCAAATTTAACACTTTATATGGGCCCCTTTACTCTAGTGCCTTGAAGGTCTTATCGCCCAGTTCTGCCATACTATAGGCCTACCACAGTGCCTTACCTACTATTCCATAATTAGAGTGTTCTCTATTTATGGAATAGTACGGCATACTATTCCATACTATGCCATGCTATTCCATAATTAGAGAAACTGTATCGGTGTCGCTTAACTCATATGGTATTTTACGTATCTGCGATACAAGTATTGCTGATACAGCATTAATAGTCGTCCAAGTATTTCTTGACTTTCCCAATTTTTCCTTGCGTTCTTGCTCTGCCGTCCGCATGAATAGTTTCGACAACTTTACAGTGATGTAAAGTTTGGGCGTTATACTGCTCATTGCCAGATTGGACTATTTTAGGTCCAAATTTACGACATTTGGATCTTTTTTAACTTGTTTGGACCGAAAAATAGTTATTTGGACCTTTGGACAAATTTGAAGAAAAGTTTGACATTTAAAAAGTTATATATATAGTGGAAAAAAGTGGATCTACCTATTGCAATTTTGTATTTGCGCATTGACAGACAACAAATAGGGAAAATTGGACACCTGCAGAAGTGGTACCGGTAACCTTTTTTTCATTTCCTCATGACTTGATTATTGATCAATTTGGACTTTTTTCTTGATTGAAAATTTGGACTATTTTGAGGTTAATTTTGAAGTTTTTTCTTGTTGATCATGCTGTCATATGGCAACCCTGCAGTGCGTTAACTTAATGAACAAACAAAGTTAACGCATTGCATTAAGTGCAACAAAAGTTGAGCAGTATATCGCCCCAGGTACTGTTCTTTGAAAGTTGGTCGTCGTTAAACCAAATGTTGCAATTTCAAAATCAAAGAACTTAATTTTAGCACACGGTATAGATACTGAGTCTTTTTAATTTTAAGGGTGAATGCTAATGCTTCTTTTATAAGTCAATATTTGTGGCCAAAATAGAAAAATACAAAGAAATATGAAGTAGGTCAGTATGTGAACGATGAAGGTGAGGTAGGGATACTAGGGCTAGGCTGTTTGCATTGAAAAAAAGTAACAAAATGGATAGAGCAGTGGTTCCCAAACTTCTTAGAGTGGGGACCCACTTTTTATAACCACAGCTCATGACGACCTACTTTTTCGTTCAAATTTCTAAAAAAAAGGTCTTTGTTCCCTAAAAAAGTAAAAAAAAAAAAAAAGAGAAAAGGTCTTTGATCAGCTTAGGTACCCTATATTTTTAAAATTAGCTTGCATTTTTGTCCAAATTTTGTTGTTAGATGTGAGCATTTTTCTTAAATTTCTGTATCTAGAGGGAACACTCCTTTTTGCAACCAACCAAGATTCATGTTGCGACCCACAGTTTGGGAACCAGTTGGAAAAGAGCATTATTGGTATTTAGATTTAATATTAAGTAGGCAGGAAAAAATAAGAAAGGTAAGTAGATTACATATGACAAGGCAACTAGGGATGGCCATATCCAAATCTTGGATGATTTCAAATCGAATCCGAATCGCTATTACCGAATCCAGAATTTCGGATCCTTAACTTAGGGGCCAAAATCACTATCCTTGTTATGTCGTTAACTTGTAATTTCGTAAACGCTCTGGAGGCCGTTTGCTAACTCAAATTTGTGAAACGGTTTTTTGTTTATTTAAATAAACAGTCATTTTAAGCAAACGTTCAAAAGTAAATAAACAAAAATTAGCATACAAATTTTTTTGTTTCATAATTAAATATGCTAGTCATTTTAAGCAAAAGTTTAAAATTATATAGATACACAAAAATATATATACAAAAACAAATATGCAAAAATTTTTGTTAATTTAATAAATAGTCTATGCAGTGACCTACTTCGTATTACACATTTAATAAATATTATACTTACTTTAAAATAAACACTTATAAAGAAATAAAGAAAAATAAATACACAAAAAATTGTCAAAATTTTTTTGACGATTTATTTTTAACTCTTTATTCTACATTCATAAAATCAATCATGGTGATTGGTGTTTGGAGAAAATGACTATGGGCAATTCTTTTCGCAAATTAGCATTTACTATAATTGATTTTAGGGACGTGAGATGAATTGTCAAAATTTTTTGTGAATATATTTTTGACCATTTATTTGTTGTGTAGCTATTTATTTTTGAGTGCTTATTTTGCAGGGAGTATTTATTAAATGTGCAATACGTAGATCATTGGATAGACTATTTATTGAATAATTATAAACAATTTTTTTTGCTTATTTGTTTTTGTATATTTATTTTTGTTTATTTATCTTTAAACGTTTATTTAAGATGAATATTTATTTAAATAAACAGAAAATCGCAGAAAATCGTTTCCCAAATGTGAGTTAACAAACGTCGCCCCATAAGACACTTCTTGGACTTGGACAGCTAGCAAGGTTTTTTGCAACTGCTTCTTCATGCTTTATTGCTTCAAGCTCGTTGTCAAGACGCAGCACGAGCGTAGCAAAGTTTGTGGCTTGTGCATGCTGCTTCATCGTGTGTATGCATCATTGCGCGATTAGTTAGATAATTCATTTAAATGTATGTGCATCGCAGTGTTAATCGCAATTGCTTCAAAAATGCATTTGAGCACGTGGCTGTGAATTTAAGGCAATTGACGTAATATGTGTTACGAATACTTTTTTTATTTCGAATCAGCAGTATCAAAAAAAGATAATGAATCACTTAGGGTTCGGATTTGATTTGGTAATGGCCATCCCTAAAGGCAACTTGGTTGCGAGATAGCTTCATGACAAATAATAATATAGGCTAATATTAAGCACTAATAAGCAGGATATAATAGGCGATGAAGCAGTGTGGTAAACGGCTGATCAGTTGTGGTCTCGATTTGCAAGGAGATTTAAACAGACCTGAAAGTGAAGTTGATCTAAAACACTTAAATGTGTAGGTTTGTTTCTCATGCGTTAAGTTAAAAGTTATAAATTTGGTCTACAACATTTATCATATTTGTAAACAGTCCTGATTAAAATGTTTTAGGTTGCATCTTTTGGCTAAACTTCCAATCTTCCATCAATGCTATCGCCTATCATTTTGTCAACCTTTGATCAGTGTTAGTATCTGTAATGACGTAACAGTAAGTCAGTAATCACGCCTACTCGTCATATCGCTTTGTTTTTCAAAATAGGAATACTGTATCAGGAAAAAAATAAGCTTCTGACAGAAAAGTAAAGGTTACTGAGAAAAAATCACTGCTGCATTATGATGTCAAACTTCGTAAATAAAACTCGTCACAAAAATGTATCGAGACACAAGCATCGGCGATACTGTGTCATGTATCAGTATCACTAAAGTAGTGCTTCAAAGTATCGCGTATCGGTATCGCTTTAGCCCAATTTCAATGCATTGCGTGTCAATATTGCTTAAGGCAAATTTAGAGTATCGTCCCCATCACTGGTTGTGGGTTAATTTTTTCACTTTCGTCCATATGACGAATTTATCAAATGCAAAAATTTAAGTATGCTTATACCAGTATACTGTAAAATTATAGAATAACATCCAGCCCCTTTATTCTGCAATTCCGATAGTGCTTTTACTGGTATGATAGACTCAATGACCATCTGGTCTTTTCAGTTTCTATTATTTCCTTCCAAAGCTCTTGCAGTTACCGTGGTTCACTATTGATTTTGACTGTACTTTTTACGTCATGTTAAGTCTATGTGATTGTGCTGCGGTCCTGTATGTATTGGAAAAATAAACTACTACTACTACCGGTACTACTTAAAAGTTGAGCTAAAAAAAGATTACATTTGCAGAGTGGAATATACTTATTTGCTATGTATTAGAAATAGTTCAAAAGTTTACGAGCATAGGCTACATCATGAGCATTACAGCTCTTCACATCGACCAAGATCCAGCTTTTCATAGAAAGTCAATTCACAAAAATTCTGTTCAAAGAAGGTCTCAGAGTTCTTCAAATTATAATAAGGATAACAAAATTCATCTAAAGCCTCTACCTCTGCTGAAAAGTAAGTAGATATTGATAACAGTTATTTTTAATGTTATTATCTGGTTAGTGCAGTTGTTAATGACATTGCTGTTGGTGTGGAAAGTCTGAGGTTCAGTTTTTGGGTCGGTCAACTCAGACACAGTGTCGCCAATGGCTCGTCGTCACTGCCATGTTGCTTCACAGCTGTGTTGTCCAGGCGCTGAGCTGCGAAGGTAAACCCCGCCATTCGTTACAAGATTATAATAAAGATTTTTTTTTAATAATGGTTTAGTGCATGCTCCTAGTAGCCTGAATTAATTTTATCAGTGTTCTGCACAGCAAAGGTGGAAAATTAGCCATCTTTCCAGTTTCCAGCGCAGTATAAATGACATGAGAAATTTAGTGTATATCGGTACGAAATTAACTTTTGCTTGTGTATTATTTGCAATTGTGTTACGCAATATAAAAGTGCAGATTTTTGTGAAAAAGAGGTCAAATAATCTTGATTTAACATAATACAATCATGTTATAGCCAATCTCTAACTTTGCAGATGCCAGTAACAATGAACAGCAAGACTTGTTCATCAAAAAATTGCAGCAATGCTGTGTCATCTTTAACTTCATGGAAACCATTGAAGAGTTGCAGGTAGAGTGCTTCACAAAACGAATGAGTTCTGTCCAATATGTACTCATAGTAGGCCTACTTTTATTTTTGCATTGTCAACATTGTGGTAAATACAACATGATAAAAAACCTACTCTAAAACGAAAAGAAGTTGCAAAGTGGTGAATGCAGCTCCCAAGCTCAGTTGTTTTTTATGCCGTTTTTTCAACAATTATGATGAAGTTTACGAGTTCATTGTTCATGATTAAGAAATATTACTGTGATATGGTCTAATCAGTATTTTTATGAAATGTACCAGTACAGTATTTCGGCAAATCCTGATTAAAATTTCAGTGTAATTATAACAAGTGTTTGATGCAAAGTGTATGTTTGATGCCACGATTTTGGTCTTGAGTGCATCAGCAAAACATTAGCTGTAAATTGGAATCTTATTTTTAGGGTAAGGAAATTAAGCGTGCCAGTCTAAATGAAATTGTGGATTACATTAACTCATCAAATGGAATTCTTACTGAGAGTGTATATCCTCATGTCATAAAGATGGTAAGTTGGTATTGCAAACTTATTGTATCGGGTATCTCTTTTATAGGATCTTGTTCGAAGCTAAAGTTTCTGCATGAAAGCACTAAAGAAGTATCATAACCTTTATCATACCACAGTCAGTGGTAAATCGCTAAACTCCACGAAATTTTATGGATGTGGAAAAGGTTGCTATTAAAATCGTGAGTTCGTATGCGTTGATCTGGCTGGGAGGTGGCACTCTCTCAGGTCTAGCATCGAAGAGGGCAACATATGTCTCGCCCCCATTTTGTTTTGATAACCGCATTGAATGCTACATGCATGCGCTGTTGCTAAAATAGTTCTGAAATGTAACAGCGCAAAATCGTAGTATTGTTTTGTCGCAATTTTACGCTCACGTTATGTATTAAGCAAAAAGAAAACTCCTTCAGCATGTGGTCAGCGACGAAGCTATTGGTACATTGAAAAATCGCTTTTTAAACGTAGAAAACCAAGTTCTGATAAAAGTCTAGTTCCTGTTAGTTGTCTTTTTCAGGAAAAAATGGACGCCTACGCATGAGTTTATTTTCTTGGGCCGCCTTGTCTAGTTTTGATATTGAACTATTTCTTAGATTTCTGCAAATATTTTTCGAACCCTTCCACCCAACAGTAAAGTTGAATATGATCCAGAAGATGATGATCCTACATTGGAAGCATCTTGGCCTCATTTACAAGTACGTATACTCGGTAATAGTGGAAACTGTGTACATGTACAGCATGTATCCGCTATCCGCTATTGCATCGAGCAGCAGAAACTGATTTAAAAATAGTTTTCAAAGCTTCCATGCCAGTCCCTTGCCACAAGCAGGAAGTGCAAAAGGTCAAGCATATGTGAGTTGATTGTCTTCTTGTTTACTAAAAGCGTTCAATCATTTGTGATTGATATTTGTAATGGACTGTCATTTAAGAATGGCATGCTCAATACCTATTTGAAGTAGCCCTACTTGCTCTCTCGTACCTTTATTGTTGCTGCACCTAGCCCAACTAAGACATATTAATGCGATATTCATGTTGGATGTTTTTTGCTCATGCTGGAAAGCGACGAAAGTGCTTTTTTTAAAACGAGTCGAGACTTACTTGGAAGTGATTTGCTTGATGTGATAACGCCGTATTGAATTTTTTGCTTGTAAATTTGCCGCGCTAATTGTCTTGTAGCATTTTATTTAAGCACGCAGCAGCACAGCTTACAAGTTTACGACCGTGTGAACGGCGCTCCAATTCCATTACATTGACGTGCTGAAGTATTTAGAATGCATTTTATAATTTAAAGTTAACTTTTACCGTAGATCCACTAATTTTTTAGGCATCACCTTAAAATGCTTGATTTTTCCGGCTTTTACTTGGCTGAGATAGGGTTTAGTTCATTTCGGTAAAATTCAATTCTTACCATATTTTTTAGTTAAAGTTATTGCCTCGAAAGCATTTTTGAGTGTTTCAGTAAATTTCTTTTGCCATTGTTGTGTTTTTTTTTTTTTTTTTTGTTTTTTATTCAGTTTTTATGCATAATATGAAATTGAAAAACAATTCACTTTGCTTGTAGATTTTCTGTTTTTATAGCGATTTAATTGATTGATTATTAAAATGTAACTAGCTGTGATGGAGATTTGTATGTTTTTAGCTGGTGTACGAATTTTTTTTGAGGGTGATGGAATCGTCAGATTTTCAACCTGCTATAGCCAAGAAATACATCGACCAAAAATTTGTCCTTCAGGTAATTTAAAGAAAAAGTGATTGACGATTATTGTTCAACGACATCACTATTGATTCTTAAGCTTCCAAAAATTTGGATTTTTTGAGTTATTAATGTTTTGTGCTTATGAAAAAATGCTTTGTATGGATTACAAAAATAATCTGTTTGTCAAAAATTGTCATATTGACTTAATACTTCATTCCGGTGCTCTGAATTATGAAATTTTGAGTTTTTTCGCAATTGGCACCTTCAATGTTCAATAAACTAGTTGGGAACGCGAAAAAAATGGATGGGGCTCCTAGGTAAAATTCAAGTTAAGTAATAGTGTGATTTTCAAAGCTAATCCCTCTCTTTGGCTTGGTACAGGTGTAAATTAGTTTGATTGCTTGGTCTACAAGAAGTAGGCAATTCAAGCGGATGTTTGTGCCACGCATACGCCTACGCTGTAGTTTGTCTTAAAACCTTTACAATACTTGGATTTGTTTGGCTTACTTTCTGCTTAACAAAGATACCCGATAATCTATTTCATCCCTATAATCCAGCTTGTTATTGGCTGCAGATTTATGTAATCTTTGGCTTGTACAACTTTGCTTTTGTGTTGTATCTAGTAGTAAAGACTGGGTATTAATATACGGTTATTTGACTTTCTTTTTCAGCTGCTTGAGCTCTTTGCCAGTGAAGATCCGCGGGAACGAGATTTTTTAAAAACAGTTTTACATCGAATTTATGGAAAATTTCTCGGCCTCAGAGCATTTATTCGTCGTCAAATGAACAATATATTTTTAACGTAAGCGCATGATTTCAACTTGAAAGAATACATTGCAATTCCAGCAGCCTCTCCTGTCTAGCAGCCACCTTCTAGTTGTAATTGTTTGTTTGCGATGCACGCCATGTCCATGCTGTTATTACTTTCTGTGAATGCTCATTTTTTACCTCGTACCCACATGTGATTGACTAAATGAGTGCTCGCATTGCAGTTAGAAGATCGAGTGTGAATCTGGATCAATTCATACGAAAATTTTTCCTATTCATAAAGCAGCCCAAACAGTTTTTTGCGCTTGCAGCTACGCCATATTAATCATGAGTGACTGAGACAAGCTGAAGGACTTTTAGAACGCATCAGGATATCATAATTTTGTTTTCCAAACACCCGGCTGACAACTCTATTCGTAAAACCTTAATTGTTGTCACCAATGGAGTAAATTTTATTACAATGGCATATTAATACATCGTCATTCGATTATATCGATTGGGTCGATAGTGGTCGATAATAATTTAGCAAGCTCTGCTGCAAGGTTTGATATTTTGTTAATGCCTCGATGGTTTATTGTACTTTCATGAACTGGTAGCGGAATTTGTCAATTTTGAAGTAGCAATTTGACAATTTATTTAACGTAATTTTGTTAACAATTTATTTAACCATAATCTGTTGGTATACCCTGGCTGCAAGCTTTAAAAATGATAATACAACCCTGTCTAAAACCTTCAAATATTTGCTAATAGCTGGTGATAGATCATTTATCAGCAAAACTGTACTCTTGCCATTGCATTTGTGTTTTAATGCAAATTTTGGGTGTAGGTCATTTTGCGCCGCACCCTAGTACCGTTGGTCGTATTTTTGCAGGTATATTTACGAGGTTGAACAGTTTGCAGGAATACCGGAGTTACTAGAAATCTTAGGCAGGTACGTTGTATGTATTTACTTTAACGATTACGTGTTGATATTAGCTTGAGGTTGAACAAGTTCATAATAAGATAACATTTAGATTATGCTTTGGTATTGGATTAGAATAAACTACACTTTGAATATTTTTGGCCCCAAAATTTTATACGCAACGTATATCAGCAGTTTTTACGCTTCATTATAGGCTAGCCCCAACTTTATGCTGAGTTACGCAAATTTTCGTTTACTGTACTATAGTAATACAGAATGTGTTTCTATGTGCCGTTTCTAAAGTGGTTAAAATGTTGGTTCTTAAATATTGGTGTGTTTTGATATATAAGTACGTTAGCTGCATATGTATGTATTATTTGTTTATAGCCACTGCACTTTCTCTACATTGAATTCATAGAGTGCTCTTATATTCTATTACCAAGCAATGCATTTGCGTGAAAAGCCTTGTATTTAGCAGTCAGGTTGCAAATTCTTTCAGTTTTCTGGTCTATCATGCCAAGAACTGCCGTATCTTGGAAGCGATAAATTGAAAATTCTTGTTTGAAAATTTTTGTAATGTTCACTGTTTCGCATTGTCTTGACAAAATTGCCAGCACCAATACACTTGTTACGCTGAACTGTCCATTGCTTGAATTTATTTAGGAAAAATGCTTAAGATAAACCTGTAAGAGTCCAAAATGAAGCAAAATTTAATTTTTTGAATTTTCCAATTCCAAAAACCCGATTCTGAAAACTCAAGAAAAAACCTGGTATCGCATTATCTATTTGTACTCATTATTTCATCAGACTTCTTGTTTGCGCAGTATTATCAATGGATTTGCTCTTCCATTGAAAGAAGAACATCGTCAGTTTCTCATCAAAGTTTTAGTTCCATTACACAAAACTCGAGGCTTGGCAATGTTTCACGCCCAGGTAAGTTTTTTTGGAGAAATTTAATCGGGCCGTTGTCCAGGAATTTGTATGCATTGTAACTTGGGTCTATTGAGAAATTCATCCGGAGATTATTTCTTGGATGAAGTGAAGTTGTCATTGTTACCAGAATGTTATTTCCTCTTGTTAAAACGTAAGCAAATCGTTTGAATTCAGTTGGTGGAATTGCTACTCTGAAAATATGGTGTAAAAATTGGGCTCCTATTTAGGTTTTTTGGCCGCACGAACAACTCTGCCCTATGCCAAATTGGTCATTTTAAGAGTTTTAGCCGTTAATATCCACAGTTTTCTATTTTGCCTAACGTTCAGTTCAGCATTGCAGATAAGTTGTCTTGTTCAATAATAAAATCCCAATCAAGCAATAAATTCACAATATATATTGTGGAAACTGGTTAAAGTACTTGGAAGTTTCCAAGTCCACAAAACAGTTTCCAAGCACTACTGCCAATAATAAATACCGGTAGGTTTAATTACGGTTTGTTTTAGTCTTTAGTTGTTCTTAGGCATGTTGTTTATGTTTTGCTGGGCCTACAACATTTTCCATTTCTATTTCTTCTCAACTGTAGTTTGAATCTTCAGCGTTCTGTATGCTTTTGATATTGTATAAGCTTGCAAAATTGCGTATTGCCAGAGGCCGCTAAACTTTTTTCAATTTCAGCTTGCTTATTGCATCGTACAGTACTTGGAAAAAGATCCTACTTTGACGCAGCAGGTAATGGGAGAATAATATCTTGTTGAGCAGGTGTTCAGCAGCTTAGGATGTGTCACTCAACATTTGCTGTCGCTGGTTTGTGATAAAGTTGTATAAAATGTACTTCTTGTAGTCTTAACAATGACTGCATGTCAGTGGCTGAATCATGATTTAAAAAGCTCGTTTTTTGATGCGTGTTAGAATTATGTGCCGCTGTAACGCAATTTACCGGTACTATTGATTTTATGTTTTCTTGAGTACAAGCACTTGTTCTTATTTGACAAATACCAATTTCATGTTGAATTGGTGCTTGACAGTCAAGAAAATTTTACTCCTACTGCTGTGTTTTTTTGTTTACTAAGTCCACAAAACGACACGCCTGTGCTCTTTGTCGTTAGTTAAATGACCAGTCAAGTACATAGGGCTGCGCTAACCTTGAAAAACATTCATTAAGTTCTCATTTAAAACTGTATGAATAGGCGTGTTGAATTGCATAACCAGCTTATGTGACTGGACGTTTTAACGACAGATCCATTTTCCATCATCAGCAGTGCATGCAAGGCAGTATAAAATTTTATGATTTTAATGCAGTTTTGTACTGCCTTGAATGCATGACCAGTTTTGCAGTTAAAAATAGTAAATGCGTCTTTTCATGCTAAAAGTACTTTAAAAACAACGTATTTTATTGAATCCACATGTCGCTTAGATTGGCTCAAAGGCTCTCGTCTTACTGCTAAAACACTTAATCATTCGGTTACCCTGTGATTTTTCCCCCCATCCTTCCTGGGTCTCTTTTTTGATCTCTGTGTACCAGTTTTAGCAGGGATAACCTACGATAATCAGACCGTAAATTTGGCGTGGAGGTGGATCTATTGAGCCACGTGCAGTTATATAATTACTTTTAGCATCTTTTCAAATGTCCATTTAAAAATGCTTTATTGACTGATAGTTAAGCTTGATGAAATGAACCAGTGTTACATCGAATAAAACCGATAAATTAATTAAATTTTACATGAAACTACGCTTTTTACCCATTGACCAGTGGCGTAGCCTTGAAAAGGGGGCACCGTGATGGTGAGACATCACCCTCTTTTTAACAAACTTTAATCTAAGGCATGCTAGAAACATTCTCCTAAAATACCATAGTATAGAATTTCAATTAATGAATTGAACTTGAATCTAACTCACCAAGATCTAAGGTCAAATCAAACGTAATCAGAAAAATCTGATTACGAGTGGGATTCGAACCCACGCCCGCACCGACTAGTGACGTATCACCAGCCCAATGGTTGCGGCGAGTCTTAACCGGAGACACGGCCTTAACCACTCGGTTAAGGCCGTGTCTCCGGTTAAGGTTAAGGCCGAGTGGTTAAGGCCGTGTCTCCGGTTAAGACTCGCCGCAACCATTGGGCTGGTGATACGTCACTAGTCGGTGCGGGCGTGGGTTCGAATCCCACTCGTAATCAGATTTTTCTGATTACGTTTGATTTGGCCTTAGATCTTGGTGAGTTAGATTCAAGTTCAATTCATTAATTGAAATTCTATATATTGATTTATAAGCTTGAATCACTCTCTTAGCCTATTATAGCTAGACTGGATAGACTTCGGTATACAAGCCTTCATTGCTTAACCTTCATTAAAATACCATAGTATTTGTGATGTTTGGTCTACCGTGATTCCCCCCTACCCAACGAAAAAATCCGCTACTAATGCCCCTGTTTTTGCCATTCAAAGAGAGAGACTCCTATACCGAAGTTCATTATACTTCAGTGTCAGACCAACTCATGAATTATCTCCTTTTTTTATAAAGTCTGTACCACCAACTAGGTGCCCTTCGATATGTTTTATAATGGAAAAGACGTCATTAAGGTTATGGTTGTAATCGCCGTCTCGCTAGATGCTGTATTATACACAATGATAGATGAATTATTTATGCCTTTAAATGTAGAAATCAACTTACTTATTGTGGCGTTATATCACCGCAAAAAAGTGATTACTATTTCCAAACCGTTACATTGATTACGTGTCAATGGTTTTGCACTGCTTTAAAATGCATGTTTTCCTCAAAATTGATTCATAATACTACCAAAATTTTTCATACTAAAAATTGTGAAACGTAGATATTTTAACAATAATATCAGATTTTAATGCTCTGATATTATTGTTAAAATATCTACGTTTCACAATTTTTAGTGTGCAACGTATTATTGTTAAAACATCTATGTTTCACTATTTTTAGTGTGAAATTTTCATAGCTTTGTGAATCGATTTTGGGGAAAAGGGCATCGAATGCAATTATCAAGGCTATTTTAGAAAATGTTGCTAGTTAAAGATGCTAAAAAAAAAAACAATCTACCCCTCGAATGAATTGTTATGAGAGAAACGTAAGCTAACTCTTCTTCCATTGACTTTTCGGTTTATACATTAAGTGATTAGAGAAAGACGTTATTTACTGTTATGGTTTTACAAGAGGAAGTCGTCATGACTTCCCGTCCGGTAGGCCAGGAAGGACGTTGCTTTTTAGTTGTTTGTTATGGTTTTTGTTATTTTTTTTTTGTCATGCGCTTTTGATCTGAATTTTTTTCAGGAAAGACTGCTGTACAAATGTGTCATTATTTATTAAGCGCATTTCTTGCTGCATTAGCATAGTTGAAAAAGTGTGTCATTTGCTTGCACACTACTGTTGCGGTGTGCACAAAATATTGTTGTGCATTCATCGAAAATTGCAATTTAAGCCAAGTAAAACAATAATTTTATATTCTTGTTTAACAACAGAAAACTGCTTAGGCCTGATATTTTTTATCTTCGTCCAATCTGATTCTGAAAAACCCTGTCCCCCTGTAGCTCCGACCCAGTGTTTTTTTTTTTTTTTTTTTCGCTGCAATACTCTCTGTATCTCTTAGCTGTAGAAGTGTCTATTTATTTGCAGGTGTTGACTGGTTTGTTGAAATACTGGCCCCAGACCTGCTCCGCCAAAGAAGTTATGTTTCTGGGCGAATTAGAGGAAATCCTCGACATTATTGAATCGAATCAGTTTAAAATAATTCTTCCGGAACTTTTTGCTCAACTTTCAAAATGTGTATCAAGCCCGCATTTTCAGGTTCGTTATTGCAAGGCTAACTGACATACAGGGTGTCCCCCAAAAAATGAATCCCTTGATTCGGTTACCATGTATTACTAAAACAAAATAAGTAAAGTGTTAACATTTTCTGCGAAATCATGTAATAACAATTGAGTACAGAAATTTGGGATCTTTGGCCTGATTTGAAGGTTTACTGACATGCATATTGTCAGCGGCGTGGTCTTGCCCTACGGTGCACAACTGCACATGTTGCAGATCCTACGTGATGGGTTCGATTCACGGCTGGGGCCGATTGCATTTGAGATATGCGCCGGGTGGCTGCTGATTCAAAAAGCGCAAGCTCATTTCGCAGTCTCTCTCAATCGCTGTTGAGTTTTTCTGATCAATCTAATTTGAAAATATCCTCTGGTGTTTATTATATTTATTTGCAATTTTGTGGGTTTCATTATTTTGGAACAACCCTGTACTTGATATTTCTCGATATGAGTTAGCAACTTCGGTTTTAAGTTGGTGCTGGCATTAATCAATACAGTTTCATCAAAAATTACAATGAAAGTATAAATTTGTGATACCGGCCGGTTAGTTCAGTTGTTAAGCACACGCTATCGGTGCGGGAGGTCTGGGGTTCGATTCCCGGGCAGGCCAAATCGTCACAGTGTCGCCAACAGCTCTCCATTACTGCGAAGTTTCATCGTAGCTGTGTTGCTCTGGCGCTAAGCCGCGAAGATCGGCCTCGCCGCTCGTTGCTCGCTTTGGTGTATTGCCGCGAGCATAATGAAGATTTGCGGCGGTATAGTGCTCTACTTTTGTGCACTTAACGCAATGCGTTAATTTAATGAACAAACAAAGTTAACGCATTGCGTTAGGTGCAACAAAAGTTGAGCAGTATACCGCCCTTGATTTAATTTAGCATTTGTGATTAGAATTTGTTGTTAGACCAGACACTGTGAATCCAACTGGCTGTATTAATGTTTTCAGTCACCACTTTCAGTACACGAAAATTTGGCCGCAAGAAGCTTTACATTTTGAAATTGCTGCGTTGTAGGCTTTAGCTACTTATGCTTGACATTGACGATTGTAGGCTCTTACGAAGTAATAACATAATGGACGTTCTGCGTCGGTAAATCTCAATTGATTTACGATTTGCCTTATTGTAGGTGGCTGAAAGAGCTCTTTATTTTTGGAACAATGAATATATTTTGGGATTGATTGAAGAAAATTCCTCCACTATTCTTCCTGTCATGTTTCCCAGTTTATATCAAATCTCGAAAGAACACTGGAATCAGTGAGTACATTGTATCAGCCGTAATTGTGCAATTGAAGTGTGTAAGTATACTTAAGAAGTGTGCTGTTGCGCTTGTATATTTACGTTACATTGCTTTGAAGCAGTGGTTTTCCATTTTTCTGGTGGAGCGGAAGCCCGATGAAACATTCCAGAGACTCGAGGAACCCTGTGCATCAATCGAATTTACTAATTTACTTGAACCCAGCTCTAAATTGCGAACTTGCTGAACCCCGCTGTAAACCACTGCGTTGAACAAATAGTTCGTGATAACGGAAGAAAGTTGACACCGCTAAATTTGGTGAACGCATTTGTCACAATGACACTTTGACGCAGAATTTTAGGGCTTTGGCGCTATCAGAAATAACATATTTCATAAATGTTTTAGCAACGTTGGAGCATCAAAGTGCTGTCACAAAATGATTTCGTCGCCAATTAGTTACATTCTAGGAACGCAGTTTGTATTTCTTGCTCAGACCATCCAAATTGTTGCTTTTTAATTTGTCGGGGGTTACGTACCCCTGTAGCAGTATGAGGCACGTTGTAACTGCCAATGTACCGTATTGTATTGGATCATGGACCCTTTGAAGTACTCAGGATCCTTTGAGTTCAAAATCTCAGGTTAACACCGCTAATCTAACTTAAGACAAGATGGTGTTTCAATGATGTCACCATCTTGTGGTGTCTATCGTTATAGGTGTTGAATTTCGATCGATATTTGATAATGACGAAAATTCGTCTTCTAGAGTTGCTTTCGTAGTTCGTCTAACTTAGATTAGTAAAAAATCAATACAGTTAAAGTTTGCTGTAATCTGCAAAAAAAATGATTTCTAGAAGAAAATTGTCATTGCACACGTTGGTGTAGTCCTACCGCTAATAGCTTTTCTGCACTGATAAAGTTTGGTATGGTTTATTCATCCTACTTAATATCAGGGTTAATTCTACTGCAATAGCGCCCAGAGCGTTTTGATTCCACTATGTTACTGGCTTGCGGTGACGTTGGTTGGTTATATTCCAAGAGTCATAATAACCGATTAATTGGCGCTAGGGCACTATCGGCTTTTGTGTATAGCGATCCAGCTAAGCTTGGGTTACACAAGGAGTTTAAAATTGTCGAAAATTCTTTGAGGTGGACCCTTGTGTACCGCTGCGAATTAATATTGGTACGTGGCTGTGCTGCTTCTTTTTGTTGTCTGTTTTTCTAGATTTTCATTTCTCTGTTGTAGTGTCACATAATAGAACTTATTAAATGAATACTACGCCTTGCTTAGTTCGTGACTACTGAAGTTGAAACAGCTAGAATTGCATTGAATACATCTCGCAACAGTATTGAATTTAAGGTTTATTACGGCGTTTTCCAAACTTGTTGGTGTGACTGCGACAAGAAAGACGCGAATATTATCGCAATCATTTAAAAACGAGTAAAGACCTTTTTTGAAGACCAACCACTAAACCCCTGAACATTTTTGGCTGGCTCCGAAGTTGGACAGGCGTCATGTGATTTACGATTTAAGGAGGCGTGTTAACGCCAAGTATGAAAACCACTGGTTTACTAGGTGCAATTGTAAGATGCATTTCAATGTCAATGCATGGTTACGAGACATGATTTTAGATTTGACGTTAAGACAAGGTTTTGGAGTTTAGCGCTTGGGTTAAGTCTAGAATTAGGGGCTAGAGTTCAGATGAGGTATTTCAGTGCCGAGTCGGTTAGGTTAAGTTGTCCCTCACTAGCGCTCGCTTAGTTAATGGTTGTGTGGAAAGAGTATAACTGCACACCGCTAATCTATCTTTCAATATAATGCATTATTTGTACAACATGTAGTCGTTGATATCTATGTCAACTATAATGCATTAGCGTGTTGATACTTGCATAGCGTCTCTATGCCTTCAACATCATTTGGTTGGGCTATAAAAACTTTTTCTAGTCTTAAACAAACAAATGCGGCTGGAAGTCCATTCAATCGCTTGCGCTAAGCTTGAATACACACGCAAAATATTGAAGGGCATTATAATATGTTACTGTTTTGTTCTGTTGTGGTGAAGTAGCTTTATTAGATTTATTTTAGCGCGATTTTATCCTATTTGGTTGCTAATAGAATTGAATTTTTTACAGATATCAATGTATTAGTAGCCGGCGTACATTATAAAGCTTTCTGCTATAGTAGTTCAATATTTACTTATGGGCAATACGCATCATGGCTTGTTGAAGTTAAGCTTGTATCTTTCTTTTGCCAGGTCAACTGCTCAGCTGTAGTATTGTGCTGTTCGAAAAAGAGTTGACGAAGATATAAAATTTCAATTGTTTTTTCAACTTTTTGTTACTTGATCCCAAACCATTTTTATTACGCTGGGGAAAATAAAGATTAATTATTTTTGATCTAGTTGACGTTTATTATCTTTATAGCATTTGTAGAATGATTTATTGAATTAGACTAGCAGCAGTTTATGTTGACTAGAGAGTAAGTTACGTTTTTATGGCATAAACGTCATAATAATTGCCCAGACAGAAACTCTGTCATAAATTCATAATGCTCAATACGTAGCAGTCGCACAGTCAAAAAACCTAAACCTGTGTCAAATGCATAAGCATTTTTAAAAAGTTATCACTACCCTAGCCCTTGCCAGCTTGCCACTGATCTCTCTGTTTGGTGTAAAGGTCACAAGATGTAATTCTTTTCTCATTTGGATGTTTCTCAATGCAGTAAAGTAGCTCCTCTTGACTTGAAGGCTTGCCGAAAAACACAAAGTCGATAGAACCGCTGGCAAAAGATACGTGCTAGATTCTGCTTTAAGGTTTTGGCTTGTAGAAGATGGATTTCTATTAACACTTTTGTTTTAGCAGAAACTTACGTGAAAGTGTACTTGCAAACTGAGGAGAAAATTTGCGAGAAAATCTAATTTTTACTATTGTTTTATCGCGCTAGTTGATCGCAGCGAAGTAATTTTATAGGCACACATGACAAGCGACTATGGCGTAATAAGCCATAACAGGGTTTTGCTTGTTCTATTAACTTCAAAATAAAGTTAATTTAATGCGAAAAATCCTTGTGCTTGTCGCGCTGCCTTGCCGTCTATCGCGGTGCCGTCCGTCCGCGTGCCGGCAAAAGCAGATTAAGGTCTCGCTGTGTATAAGCATGCAGTTATCTTTGTTCTACTGTAATTTTGCAATTGTCATTCTTCCATTTATTTTCTGGTGTTTTTGCAGAACTATTGTCGCATTGGTTTATAACGTTTTAAAGACATTTATGGAAATGGATGCCGAACTTTTTGACAGTTTAACCGCTTCGTACAAAGCAGAAAGGCAGAAGTAAGTTAAATGCTTCATGACATTGGCTTATTCGTGTTTAAATTAGTTATGCATGTAGATCGTGTTATGTTATCGTTTGTAACAGGGCTTTTCCCTGTGATGACCATCACGTCTTTAAGACAGGTTTTTAGGTTTTGGTATGGCTTAATGCAGGTATGTCCAACCTTTTTACTGAACGGGCCGCATTGCAGACTAAAATATTGACTGGGCCGCATTGCAGACTAAAATATTGACTGGGCCGCAAAGCCACCTGTATAACAAACAAACGTTTTGTTCATACTGAAATTATCGGTGAAGAGCTAAAAAAAGATCTTTTCCAGCTCAGACGTCCTGTTTTCACTATATTATCGGTGAAGAGCAAAAAAGAGGTCTTCACGAGCTCAGACAGTGGCGCACCAGGATTTGGTAAAGGAGGGCACAACCGGGGGTCTTGGGGTGAACCTTCAGCCGCCGTAGGCTAATGGGGTCTTGGAGCGTAGCTCCCAGCCGCCAACGTATTTTTATGGTTTTTACCGAAAAAAAAAATACTCATTTTAGCACACTTTTTTATTGAAAAAGGGCAAATTATAGACTGAAAGTTAAGTTCTAGCACCTTATTACAGGACCAAAAGGGGGCATGGCACCGCCCTCCCCCCCCCCCCCCCCCTTCTTGCGTGCACCTATGAGCTCAGACGTCCTATTTTAGCTGAAAATAGGGCCGCAGGTTGGACATCTCTGGCTTAGGGCTGGAGTTGGTTTAATTACCGGGCTAGGGGCCAAGGTTACGTATCTGTATCTCAACGACGTGTTGTCACAAGCCAAATAGCTGGGCACAGCACTCTTATTCTCCATTGTTTTCTAAAAAAACATTCCGATACTCTTAAGATTTTTTTCTCAATTTAACTCTACGCTGTATAATAAAAAAACCTATTTGCATTTTTATTGGATGTAACTAAGATGAGCATATTCTAAACCTCTTTTAAATATTGCTGTTGTACCTCAATTTGCAGCAAGCTTGTTGAGGCCGAGTGGTTAAGCCTCAACGTTGTTGGGACCTAGTTTTATCACGGTTTTTCTTCTAGCCTGCAGTTAATAGAGTTAATGAGGTTGCGTTTTAAATGTATTAAATCTGATAAGTATAGCAGCTTATACAATAAAGTAAAATCAATACACCATATGAAAAACACTACAGCTTGTTTCGCCTTTTTCAGCTCTTCAGATGGTTATCTTGTTCACATAAAATGCCGTTGTGGGCTCTTAGGTGGTTGTCTTATTCAAAAAGTACAGCAGCTTTGCTTGTTACAGGAAACAAAAAAAACTTAAAGAAAGAGAGGATTTATGGAAAAGACTTGACACCTTGTCCGTAACAAAGCAAAAGACTAAGCAAAACTCGAAATGAGCTGATTTGGATATTTTTTGAACTCTTCTGAAATCCATAAGCAGTTTTGTAATGTTAGTGGCTTTATGGTGCTCCTGCGTGGGGGTTTTGTTAAGTTTTTAGTGTCTTACTGCATCGATCCGGTAATAGTTGTCAACTTTTTCTATATTAATTTTATGATGTGCGTATGTTGATCTATTTATTCAGTGTTTCACTTTGGAAAGTTATCGGGGGTTTCTCACAAGTTTGAAAGTTAGGATCTTCTAGCCTAATATTTACGTCCAACTTTAGGAAATAAAGCAATGTAACAACCAAATTTAAAGAAAGGTGAGTGTTTTTTCTCAAGGATTTGGAAACTATCTTTGCGTCGCCCTAATTGGTTGTAAAATGCAAGCTTCTTAAATGCTTAGTAGCTGTTGGATATGCTGCTTGGCTGCTTTTCCTGAGCTTGCTTAATGATGAGTACTTTATGGGCTTTAAATCTTGTCTATAGCTTTCACTCGGCACCTTTTCATGAAACTCACAAGTTTAAAAGACATATTTTTTACCGCGAAATTGTTTTAATTTGGTGATTTGTGTTTTTGATTTGTCTGCTGTGTTTGGTGATAGAGATTTCTGTTTTAGTGTATCATGCTATAACGTAAATTATGAATTATGTTTTTTTGTTTTCCGTTGGTTTTGTGATTTCTTGCACTGTAGTTAATGGTTATATTTTACTGATACATGATTTCAGTGTAAACGTTTCTGGCACTTTAGTAAGAAATAATTCATCTACTAATTTATCTTATTGTTACTGTATTAAAGTTTATCGTCACTTTTTCAAGGTAATTCATATTTACGCTATTTATATTTTTTTAATCATTATGTTTGATAGGTCTATTTTAATGATTCTGGGAGTTGAACTAAGGTTTTAACTAGGAGATAAACCAACCCTTGTTTTTTCATTTTATGTTATACTTGATTGTTTTACATAGAATACTAATTATATTTTTGTTGTGCTGATTTTAAACCGGATTCTGTGATAACTGAATGTGTGGGTATTCGATTTCTGTAAATCATGGTTTGAGACATACTTGTGCTTTTAAGTAAAATTGCACTAATGAAATCACTGTTTGACCTAATTCTGACGTAAAAAGGTGCGTAATGACGCAAAAGGTGCTGATGACATCCTCTGCACAGATGTGCATGACACGTAGTCTTTGCGCCAAAGTTTTGTAATATTTGCTGACACTACACATGTGGTGTGGCATAAGAGAAAGCTAAACTTTCTCAGGCTAGAATATACGGGACATGGTTTCATTTATTTGTTTAACGCGTGTTGTTGCAAAGCACTTTTTCCTTGTAACCAGATGCGCTCCAAGATTCCTGTTAAGGTGGAAAAGAGGCGACCCACTTTTGTGATTTATGGCCAAGCGGTACCGCGCGCCGGTTACAGATGCTACGTCATGGGTCCGATTCACGACTGGCGCCGATTGCATTTGACATGATTATATGCCAGGTGGCTGCTTATTCAAAGAGCGCTAGCTCACTTGAAAGCAGTCTCTCTGGTCCTATGGAATATTTATACAATAGTGCATAGGCACATTGGACATTGGTCACTTCTAACTCTTAATGTTACGCCTACGACACAGCTGTATACTGTTACATACCTTGAAATAAGGGCGATCGCTCCCCTCATGCTCTTCTAATTTTTCACTCTCAGAGCGAAACAGCTTTTTGCTTTTTATTGATAATGTGATATTTGACTGTGACGTTATCAGATTAGTATGACGTCATTTTGTTGTATTTTATCTTTTGCGATGTGGTTTTATTTACAAAATGTATTGTTGTGAAATTACTTTTTAATGAAATAAAACTTACTTGTATATGTTAAGACAGTTTCACACACAATATTAGGTTTTTGTAAAAATAGATTAAATACTAGGCTCATACTTAGGGGTCAAATTATGTTTAAATATTGCTGTTCAGTATGTCGGAACGAATCAGAGTGTCTAGGAGCAGAATGTGGAGCTGGGATCGAACGAATTTTACTTGACTTGGAGCCGGATTGACTGATTTCTTGGGTCACTTGGTCATTATGGTGAAAATGAACTAAAGTCATGCTTGTGAGTGAGAGACGGGAGTTGAAACGTAGGAGTTTTCACTTTTGGCTTGCCCAAGATCCGGAACTGGAGTCGAGGTTTTTCGTCTGGAACATGATTGAAGTCGAAGTCTCGCAAAACAAACTCTGGACACCTTTGGCACGAATATAGATGAAGTGTATCATAACCGCATGGTGGTGCTAAAGTTTTAAATCACGCCAGTTAACGCCCGTGGAGTTGCCCGGTTGGTGGTGCAGCAATGGGCTCTGAAGCTGGTTTTTCGGGATCGATGCTCAACAAGGTCATATTCCATGATGCACGTACTTCAATGATACACAAAAATAAAATCTACAGTAAGCTGCAATAATGTGGCTAATAAGGAGTCGCCGTGATTTGAGGGTTTGTCGCCAGCGAAGTTTTCCGAGCTTGAAACTGTGCAACGCACTTCTTTGAATTGGTGCAAATACATCGCGAGTCTGCTGTTCAAGAATTTCCCTTGTTTTTGAGCAGTCGTGCCAATCGTCCAGTATGTTTCTGAGCCTACTATTGTAAGCTTTTGTGCTTTCTTGCTAAAATGGTGACGGTACACTCGTCCATGCAGTTCCTACAATTTTTTCATCCGAAGATGATATCAAAACGAAAAACCTCCAGAATACAATAACACCACTAAATTTGATGTCGCTTAGGTTTATAAAACTAATTGAGGAAAAAATGGTATTGTCCTGCATGTTCCTGCTCAAAATGAATGCAGTGAGGGAGCTAGTGAAGTAAGCTTGCGCTCTTGGAGTGCACAGCCACGTAAATGGTAGGCACTAAAATAGATGAAGTTTTCTGGTCTGTAGAATAAGATTTGAAACAAAGTATCGGTAACTAAAATCACGCTTTATTGACAGGGGTGCAAATCTATGTTGAGCATTGGGAGGATGATTTAGCAAAATTGACCATTTTTGGATATTGGGGGGATGATTAAGCAAAATTGATCATTTTTCGATAATGGGGGGATGAAAATGGCTCGTTTTTTCCACTTTCATTTTCCACTTCCATGAAATATCTTTGGGGACATGCAGTCAGATTATTGGAGGATACATTTCCCCCTGGATTTGCACCCATTTGATTGAATTTCCGAATAACATTGGCAAGTCACGTGACAAATCTTATCCTACAGACCAGAAAACTTCGTCTACTCTAGTGCCTATCCACGTAAATAGCAACAAATGTGGTCCGCCTCTACCGTTAATTGAACCCGTCGCGCCGGATCTGATAATTACCGGCGGTACCTTAAAAGCATGCAACTAACCCTAACAAATCGAGTGGCGTGGCTGACATTTTTACTCGAACATTTCACTGTACGCAGGAATAAAGCTTCACTGATCGGTGGTGGAACTTTTCCTCAACATTTGCGGATGCGATAGCGACATGATTGTGCAAAACGCAGTACCGATCCTTTGCGACACGATGGATTCACGGCTGTATCCGATCGGGTCTGGCACATTTCGAATGGCAGCTGTCTCGAATAATGCAAGCTCAATGCGCAGTTTTTCTCAATATTTCGTTGAATTTTTGTTTGATTGATTTGAAAACAGCCTCAGTTACTTTTCTCGACAATTATCTTTTCCAACGTCTCTTCTCTGTAATTCCACTGCAATAGGAAGCAAGAAGATACCTTAAAGCGATGTATTCCGCTATAATGATTGTAGATGTGACAGGCGCGCGTTTACTTACCGCCACTAAAGTTACAGCTGCGCTTTAGTCAAAGTTTTATTGGTTTAGTCTCAATAGGCTATAGTCTTGCCTATTGTTACCGTTAGCTTACTGATCTTGTCATTCAAAATGATGAAGACGTCATACATTTCACGCGTGCGCCGCTTCTTTTAAAACGTTCAGTTATTGCTAATGTTTTTCTGTGTATACAGAGCCTTGTAAAGATAGGTTTTTGTTTATTATGGCAAAAGAAATGGGGCTGCAGACACCAAAGCTTTCATAACTGCTGTTTTGCTTATTTTATTCTTTTCTTTCAATGTAAACTGCGTGCCAGGCACATTAGTTTTATAGTTAATTCATGTTTGATCTTTAAATACCATTGAAAGCAGGTGTAAATATGATTGCGTGGATTGGAATGAATACAACTCTAGCTTTTGCTCAGTTGGCTGTAAATTTTGAGCATAACTGGCTGCAAATATGTTTTTAAATGAAATGTTGTGTGACATGTTTTGCGCGCTACAACTGCTAAACTACATTTCCTCAGTAAGAAATTTTCTTAGTAACAAATTTGAATAAAAGCCCAAAATATGTGCTGCAACCTATTTATTTTTATATGAAATTTGGACTACGCTTACATGGAATCATATTTTTTTTTTCACTCGCTTCGAAGACTAAAGTAATTTTTAAGCCATTATTTTTTTGTGAAATAACACAACAAGAAACGCTTAAACACAGTGAAACGAAATGAAAACAACAGGTTCCAAATAATACGATAGAATCAAAGGAACTACAAAAATATAGAGTTATGAAGAAAAAGATACAACAGCACGTGAGCTGAAAAAGCAAAAAATCTGCAATAGAGTTCAGAGCAGTTGCAAGATCAAATTTCTGTCAAATATTTAAAAATACACGGTATCGGTATGGTATGTAAACTCTTTTCAATTCGTTAATTCTACGGAGTTGAATCCATTCCTAGGATTTTGGTCGTCCAGCTAGTATCGACTGAAGTGGATTATACTACTGTACAAGAATAAATGGGTGCTTGGCCTAAGCAACGATGGTGTACATATGGTTTTGAACGAAGTTGCAAATAGTGAAAACTTTTCACTTCATTAGATAACGAAAAATTCATTCTTTGCAACAAAAGTGCCCGACAGGAAACAAAAGAGTTTTTTTGACAAGCAAAAATTTCTTGATTGGCAATCTCAAAAAAAGTATTTAGTCCTTGAGGTTTCTAAACTCAGTGCAAAACAAGGAGGCAGGAAGATGTTCTGGTACGCTTCTACTTGTCTCAGGGAGCAGACCAATGGCAGCTGGTGCGTAACTGCTATCTAAAATGAGACTTCCGTAGGCAGTAATCTTTCCAGTCAATATGCCAGCGTACCCTGCCAGCCTTCGTATCTGTAAGCATTTCCCTCCAGAGCTCGTCTTTGCGTCAATATTTCAACTAGATAATTTTTTCCTCCAGAATTCGTTTCTGCTGTCATACGCTTCTCGGAAGCCATTGCGCTCTTTTTTGTTTCCAGGAGACTTTTTTCAGTTTTCTAGGAATTTTTCCGTTTCGATTTATTGCCAAAAAATATCCTTTTCTTTTTTTGTGATGGCTGTATTTTTCCGAGGCGTAAGTATTGAATCTGTTTCCTTCTAGATTTTCTCGAAATTCACAGCTCGGTTGAAATCGTCTCTGAAAATAAAAAAAATTTGATGTTGAACGACAAAATCAAATTTTTGATTGTGATTCTAATATGGCTAAATGACAAAATACTACACCACTGATAAATATTAAATTTATGAGCATAGTCGAAACATTCGGCATTGATCAGAAAAATACACTTGTGTTGATGGAATATCATGTTGGAAGAAAATTGTGATAAACGCAAATATTTCTACGTTGGAAACATTTTTGTTCCACTTTACCGCCAGTAATTTATAGGCTCTATTTCGCAATAATGGCGGAACAATGCTAAGGACATCAGCTGATTCAGTAGCTGCAGTGCTGCTTTCGACGCCAACTTTGCAAAACTTCCCAAAGCCGCAAAAAATTAAGTTTTGCACAGCTCTTGAAAGGACGATGAGAAGATAGCAGGATTTTTCTCTTTAGTTGTGGGTGGTAGTGGTAGGTGACTTCAAACAAGAAGCAATCATAAGTCGAACGAGTGCAGAGTAAATTCCTGCCCGAACTAGCTGATATGCTGGACAGGGGCGGTACGGTATACTGCTCAACTTTTGCGCTAAGTGCAACAAAAGTTGAGCAGTATACCGCCCCAGGTCTAGCGACATTTACAGCCATAAAAAATTGGGAAATAGGCTGCCGGTAGATCTGTCAGCGTAGTTTTAACCGCTAGAGCAACTATTGCTGCTTGTGCTGCTTAGTTGTGAATAGTTTACCAATTGCCTTGATCATTTAAAGCCAGCAAAAAACGTTTGGTGTGACTACGATTGTACTTCGGGAAATATACTGTACTGGTACCATGGTAAAAATTGCCAGAAGAAGAGTTCTACGTACACTGGTACAGGGTGTGGTGGTGTCAAACAGCTAGATGAAATTTTTTTGGTTCTAGTTTAGTTGGGGCTAAAACTCGAGCCGATATTTTGAAGGGGTAAAATCTCCGATGTTTACTGAAGAATATTATGAGGGCTACTATCATTGGGCTAACAACATAGGCTGGAATCAAAATTTAAGTGCACTACGACGTAAGGTGTGTGCTGAAGGCTATAATACAGTTTGCTTTGAATTGGCTAGTCAGTGTCATAGCGATTGTTGATTGCTTGTCCATATATTTTTATTGTAAGTTTTTAAGTAAGTCAACTAAAGCTTATCTACGCTTTAGTCGAATTTTTTTTTGATCTTCTGTTGATTTAATACGCTGTCATTGGTCGTTTTTGGAAAGAATATGCTTTGATATTCGTTATATGGGGTGAGTTGATATAAAACTTCTCCCACGCGTGTCTTGTTGTTTTGTCCAGTCTAACCTTCCCACCTTTCAAGCTAGCTTATAATCTTTTCACCAATGTCTTATATGTGATAAAAAATCTTATAGATCACTTACTGAGTTTTTGGAAAAAAATAAACAAGGCTCGCTCCGTTGCTTATGTATGGAATGAATTTAACAGAATTGTCGCAAATTCTAACTCAAAGAAATCATTTAATGATGAACGATGAGATATTTTCACATCAAAGCATCAATATGTGTTTGTTAGTTTAAGAACAGAGCAGCTTCAAAAAAATAAAACCGATTTCGTTTTTCCAATGTTTCTGAACATTTCGACGACTTAAATTTTCAGTCATCGTTACCACTTCGTAAGCTCAGTACTACGTGTTTTGAAAATTTTGTTTTCGGATTTACTGTGGCTTCAAGAACAAAAAAATCTTTAAAAACATGTTAACGCAGTCGTCATTAAAGCTGTTTTTTTAATTTATACCATGTCTGCTTGCTGGTCAATTTGGGTGTCTGCTTGACCCGAAGACTTCGGTCTGACCCTCGCAGCCACCCTACTGCTGTGCGTAAGTTAACTTGACACTTTTTCCTTGTAATTTTTTCTCCTATTTGGTTTGGTATTTATTATGCCGTAGCTACTAACCAAACTGAAAATCTGTACATATTGCGGTAAAACCAGTTTTTTTTTTTTTGTTCTTCGAATGTTGATTGGCCTTGTAACTTATACCATTGTACCGGTATGTACTTGATTGTGTGCATTATTAAGCTATTTATTGCCACCGTGACGAATGAACGAATCTGAATCTGTCAGTAACTTTTGGTAAGAACTGGTTTCGCATAAAATCACAAATAGCTCAAAAAAATATACTGTATTGCTTGAACTAAAACGACCACACCAGTTGCTTTTCTGGTTACGCCGGTATAGATTTCAATGAATCACAAGGAAAGTTGGTAACTAAAGAAAAAAAATCCGAATATTAATTCAAATCACGTAATTGGCCAAAAGCGATGTTTCAAACCTGAGGATAGTCGTTGCTGAAGTTTTTATACATCTTGTGATTCGATTTATCGTTTTTCGTGAAGACAGCGTTACATGTGCAACTCTTCTTATTTGCGAACTGGTCCATAAAAAGTTGTGAGGTCGCTGTACGATGTTTTTGGTTTTCGATTTTTGATACTTGTTTCGCTTTTATTACTTTCAATTCTCACATAATACAATTTATGCCCTGCTTTAAGCAACCAATAGCGTTTGCTTCCCTGGAATTCATGTAATGGGCCATATTAAGAAATGTGTTATATGATATACTTATAACATCTTATGTTATAAATATATAACAGTATGGGTCAAATATTTTGTCCGTAAACTTGTGGTTTCACTTATTAAGACCGTGTTCAACACGCGTCTGCGACAAGCCAGTATGAAGATTGGCACGCGCATAAATGTTTTTGTGGAAATGTGATATTTTTGAATCAAAACGGGTTTAGCCCTTACATTGTTTATACTTTTTAACTTTCAGTTTCGAAATGAACCGCTTCGTCGGAAACCACAGTCTCAATTTGATAATTATTGCCCTCTAATTAATTACCAATGACAGAGAATAAATTGCTAATTAACAAGCCTGTTTTACCAATGAGCAAATGATTAGTCTAAGAATTAATTATAGTTTTAATATCCCAATAATTCAGTTAGTCGCAAAATATGGATAAATTTTTACATCTCAACCTGCATTGCTTTTTTTTTAAAACACTTTTGCGTTATTGGTATTTCATTAGAACGACGTTGTAATATATTTAATACCAAAGTTGCTCAATGCTCATACTTCTGTAAACATACTGATTTTTAAACATAGAATTTTCGGCAATTTTCTATAATACACGTCAGAAAATTTGATTTCTTATAATAAAGTTGAACTCTTTCTCAATCTCTTTACAATTTGCTGCCACTAAGTCATTCTTATGAGTGTGAATAAATAAAATACTGCCGGCCTATGCTCTTTTGGAAGCATTATCACCATAAAAATAGTTTTGCGAGTCGATTGGAAAAGATTTATTTTATCTCTGAGATAAATAGGCCTATACTTTTCTGTGTTTGTTCTATTATGGGTTAAGCCTGCCTTTTGTTGTTAGGACGTATTTTGTCAACAACTCTTTTAAAATTGGTCTATTTAAGTCTTAAGCGACAAGACGCGTGTGTTTTGTTAATTATTTCATTAGCCTGTGTCTCAGTTGACCAAATGATTATTATAGAGGCATTAAGTTTATGTATCCGAAATTGTGAAGGGTTTGGATATTTTGGTTGGTCGGTCTTTCTTCAGTAAGCAATAATCGGTGGTATACTAAGCGACAAATGGGTTGATTCTTAATCGGAAATAAAAAGGGTCAAGTACGCAAGTACGGGGCAATGCCCTAATTTCAAGCTGCGCTCTTGAAATGCACTAATTTTGTTGTCAACAAACTATGAGTTGGATACACATCATCTCACATAATTTTAAAAGTAACAAAGTCAAATTTTCATTATCTTGCGGTATTGCGCCGAAATGTGTAACGAGTGGCGGGGCCGATCTCCACGGCTTAGCGCCTGGGCAATACAGTTGCGAAGAAACGTCGCAGCGGAGGCGAGTCGTTGGCGACATTGTACCGGTTCTATCGGCCCAGGAATCGAACCCTAGCCTCCACCGATAGCGTGTGCTTATCAACTAAGCTAACCGGCCGGTTACAGTTAACTAGTTAACAGAAAATGTCGATATTGTTGCCAATGTTGGGTAGCCTACAGTTGATTTTTAAATCATGCTAGAAAATGTGGAGTAGTACTTTCTCTATCGATTTTAGTGATTAATGTCTACCGAATGGAAAATCTGTTCTACTTTCAGTATTGGTCATGGGAAATAACGAGCCGTACTATAGCCGCAACCATAACAAACAGAAACTATGCGTGTTTGATTGACTAGAGATAAATTGACAAGGTACATCGTGTAGAGAATTATGATATAGTTTGCACTGTAATCGAATTTTTAAACTATTTTAAATCTTCTGCTAGAAAGCTCTCAGGCAACTGCAGTATTACGAAAAAACAGGTTATTCCCATAATAAAACACTGTATTTGTGCAATCGCTAAAGTAGGGCGTTTGGTATACCAAACGTTTCGACAATTTTATGCAACATTCATCGAAAGGCTTCCATAAAATTAAGTTCACGTGTTAAATATTTTTAATCTACCAATTCTTTAGCCTTTTTTATCTCATTACTTTCCTAAACGGATTCTTTCATCATCAACCTTTCCGACAGCGAAAACAGAAATAGCACGGTAAAAATAGGCCTGTTTCGTTTTGTTACACAACATTTGGGAGAATCCAACTTACTCGAGTTAAAAGTTTTCCAGATCTGTTCACACATAGATATCTGTTTCTGTGAGCGACACTTCGGATTCCAACAACTTGCCTTTTTACGCTGAATATTTCCAAAATTCCTGCGAAAAACATTTTATTAAGTATTTTGATTTGAATAACAACATTATTTTTTGACATGCCAGTTGTGGTTTTGTATAGAACTTTTTTCGGCAACTAGAAACATAGGACTTGATTGCATGAGCCTAGCCAGCGAAAAACTTAGGCTGGGCCGAATTCAGACAATGAGTGGCCCCGTTTTCATGCGCCCCTAGCGATTGATCTCTAAAAAAGGCCCTCATGCGTCAAAGGGGGGCAGTACCCGTGCCACTGCTTGACAGTTTTTTTTAATTACACTAAAATGGAATTTTGGTCAAGTTTCTGATGTTTTTGTTTTCTGAATTTACAAATCAGGGACGAAAATACAAATGTTAGGGAGGTGCTGAGATTTAAAAAAAGACATATCTTGCAGTGTTAGTGTTAATATGCTTTGCTAAAAATTTAGGGGTTGAACATTGCCCCCCTTGGCCTTCCCTCCAAATCCGTCAATACAAAGTTATCATTGGAAACTCGAAGGATTGATTGAATGTTCAATGAAAAAAATTGCAAAAAATCTTTTCGGCAAATTATTTATTTTTGGCGCGAATTTTCATTCAATATCGAAAGCATCAACAAGTCTATATTTAGAATTTGTTTATTCCTTAGTTTTGCATTTTTCTAAATTTGGAATTTTTAATCTAAAAATACGCACTACTCATGCATTTTTCATCCATTATTTACTCCGTTATTCAATATTTTTGAGGCTACGGATCGCGATTTGACATTAATTAACGTCGAGATAGAGTTTCGTAGTATGTGATTTATTTTCTTGATATTAATAATGTTTAAGGCTCTGAAAAACTGTTCCAATATTTCCTAAATTTCATTTCTGAGCTTGTTGAAAAAAAAAAAAAAAAAATCTGGTTATTAGCCGAAGTTTTTTCGATTTGCAAAATTCTTTTATTTCAATACACTCTGCTGGTTTTATTCTTAAAATTAAAATTTTGCAAAGATGTATATTTGTATTTTTTACCTTATTGTAAAATACTATAATACTGAATACCGTACTGTAAAAACATCATTTATAAGACAGTGTTAAGTAATTGTGAAGTCTTTGAGTTTTTTTTTTTTTTTTATTGACAGTTTTAGTTTGACTTTACCTATGGCCTATATGGGTTAAATATTATTATATTGCCATAAAAACGTATCTTTTTCTTTATTATTGTTAAGTTCCTTAACGACATAATCGTTGGGTGTTTTATCTATCAATAAAGGTTTGCTCAAACAATTTTATGGCAGACTTAAATCTTGATTGTGTTATTTATGATGTTTAAAATCTTATTTGGCGCATGTTGGCACGCTAAGCTGTTTTTTGAAACTTTGTCGCTTGTCAAAAAGTGGGTGTTTTATAAGTTTTTCAAACAATTTTCAATTGTAGGTAACGCTCTCAAACGATTTCGATTTAGATATAAACAGACTCTGTTTCTGGCAACAATCTTTAATTCATTTTTATTAGCTGTCTTTTATCCTTTTTCGCTTTTGTAGCGAACAATAATGTCAGTCTAAACAAATTTTGAACCTCTTACACCGAAATTTCGCGGTATGTCGATGATCCAGCTACAATATGTTTTAAAAGGCATAAAAATTACAAAAGTGTTAAAATAGAAACACTGTACTTGTAGCTGTCAACTACAGTGCTTTGAATGGTCTTTTTAAAATTTTCGTCCAGAAATCTCATTCTAAGATTCATAAAAAAATATAAATCCTGGAATCAGATTTTTAAAATCTTAATCCATTATATCAAATACAATTTGCGTCATCAGTTACGTCAGAAAACATCTGTACATGCAAAGCCGTTTCGTGTGGTTATTGTATCTTACATGCCAATGCCTTTGTAAAAACAAGCGCACTCGAAATAAATTACCGTCCAATAGCTTCCCTAAACACATTGTATTAGCTCCATCCAATACTTTTTCAACCGTCGGTCGGCGTGATGGGTAAAGATATTGTTAGTGGCGTGGAAAGTGTTGGGTTCGATTCCCAGGCCGGTCAAATCGGACGCAGTGTCGCCAACGGTCCGTCATCGCCGTGATTTTTCAAAGCTGTATTCCCCATCGCTAAGCCGCGCAAATGCCCCCCCCCCACTCGTTACTCGTTTCGGCGTAATGTCGCAAGTATAACGAAGATTTGATTTTTTTTTATTGAATTATTTTTCGATTATTATCACTCACGGTTAGTTTCTAATCATTTAACAAAGAGAAAACAGTGCATTGAGGAGGTTGCAAAATGAGCTTGTACTTCTAGAATCCGACAAAACTTTGTTCTGCTTTGACTTTTTTAAATTTTAATCTTAAATCGGCCAGCACTCGACCCGAACGTATCCACCCGATCATAGACCAACTACGCCACCGGTAGCACTTTTAATACGTTAACCATTTCAATTCTTTTTTAATTTTCTAGGGTTATTTGTTTATAAAATAGTAGTTTAATGCTAATTGCTTACCATTTGACGTTGGCAAGTGAGTTGCGGTCACTTTTCCCTTTTCGTTTATTTCCAAATGGTAGCCAATGCCTACGCGGCAGTAAAGTCGCTTCAGACGCACGGTGCCTCGAAGGTGGCCATAATCTGATGGCCCAATTATGCCGTTTAAGCTTCCACGCCATTTGATGGGCGCTAGAAGTTGATGCAACTGAGGCAGAGTCAATATCGCTTCCTTTAGCATCTCAGATCTTGCGCTACTGCGTCTTCGTATTGTAGAAGGCAAAAAACTGGAAACCGTATTTACTTTTTTCTCCGGCGTAGCTGGTATTTTTAAAACTTTTTTTGATTGCATTAAAACAAAATTTGAACCATTCTTTTGTAAATGAGTTTTATTTAATGTTTTTGGAATAGTTCTTGTTAATTTTCCGGCTTCAGTTACGTGTGTTTCTAGCAGCAAAGCAGAAAACATGAAAAATAGATGAATTTTTAAAACATTTGAACCTAAAGTTTCTGCGTCCATTCTTGCCATTTCGTTTCTTTTTTCAAGGAAAAATAAATCGTTTTAAAATTTTCGGCACAAAAATTGTTATTTTTATCTCATTCTATGTATTTCACTTGAAAATTGTTCTGAAATAAAATACATTTAAACAAAACTAACATACTGTTCAAAGCACTCATAATAAGACTCCCTCAATTTCGTAGCATTAACAGGTTTATCTTTATTTTACGAGCCTTGACAATACAGCTTATGTAAAAATTTTACAAAAACTATCATTTGGTATTATTTTTGATAGCCGTATATTTATGGGTTAATTTAACGTTTCAACTCTCAAAAACTAATTGAATTTTTCTGTCGAGTGTTTGATTTCTTCTATTTGTTACAGCTTTTTTCTCTTCCAGCTCATTCAAAAATGAATGTGAATTGAAACTGCCGCGCATTACTTTCGCTTACGATTTCAAAAAAAGAAAAAGGTGAAAATATCTTGTTACTTTCGATTTTCTTCACTTTTGATTCATTTCGTTTGGTCTGTATCGCACATTTCTATCGTAAATACCTACTAAATTTGATTTAGGATCTATAGACTAGTTTTTGACGTGTATTTGCGTTAAAGTGCTTTTCTACTTCATTACTTTCTCTATTGCAGTGCATGCATTGCAAACTTGCTAAGAAAATTTACGACCATTTGGGTTTGAATTAATAGCTTTATGATGTTTTACATGTGTGGGCTCAGGTATTTGACTTTGTTGCCTCTCGTTACATGCTTCGGCATACTACCGCGAGTATAATGAAGAAATGCTATTTTGTTAGCATTTTATTGCGGCTAAATTAAAAATAACATAATTGTGTCATCGCATGGAGCTATATCGTCACTCAAACAAGAGCTTACAATAAAAAAAAATTAATATGTATTTCGCAAAATTTTCGTTTAGTAGAGATCAGTTTACCTATTTTTTGTTTTTACTTTATCAGTATTTGCTCTGATACGGTTTTTTTTTATCTAAGATGCAAATCGTTGTAGCCTGTGTAAAACATGTGGTTGAAATCTTGCTATACGTAAAATGTGATTTGACTTGTTCCTTCTGCTGTACGTTGCATAAACCATATTTCAATTTTAAGCACTTCGAAGCTTAACCGGTAAAAATAACACAGACTCTCACTCACTGCAAAAGCTAGACCTCAATCTCTTCTACCAGCTGGCTCGATAAATCGTGTTTCTGGAATGTTTTTCTTTCTTTGGTTAGTCAAAGTCTCTCACATACCAGTTCATTGTTTTTACTTTGTTAATCTATTTTTTTTTATCGTGGTAAAGACTCTCCCCGGCTGGCCTTTCAATAACTCGTCAAGATTAAGAACAAGAGCGTTTTAATTGTCCGAGTATTTAAATCGTTTTGTGCCAAGTTACCCTCTGTTTGAAAATATAATTTCGATAAAGAGGTCGATTTTTGTGCCATAAAGTTGCAAGGTACCGCAACCAAAGAATCTAATGTATTAATTCCAATTTATTTGCAGTCTATACATTATTTACAAAATCTAACACAAAGACATTATTTACAAATTTAAATTTTGTAAATAAATTTTGTAAATTTAAATTTTGTAAATAATGTATAGATTGTAAATAAATTGAATTAATGCATCAGTGCTGTACCTTGCAACTCTGTTTGAAAATATATAGGTATATACTTCGGTAATATCGTTGTCATAATAAGCGGATTTTTTCATTCTTGAGTTGTTTATTTTAGTCTTTATAAATGCATCTAGTGCGCATGCAAATTGGCTTAGAGTAATATTATTAAAAAATTAGTATATTATGTGGTATTGCTTTTTCAAATTTCGAATGTATAGCATAGCAAGACGGCAGGGAGCATATTTTCGGTGCGTAGCTAGAAATTTTGAAAAGGGGGGTCATGAGCTACAAAAGCCATTAAAAGAGTCTGGCATATTTCAGTCACTTTCTTCTTTTTTCTGAAAAGTAAAGTGAAAGGGAGGGGGGCATGACACAATGCCCTCCGTCTAAATACGCTCCCGTATATTTAGTAAACAAAATTAATTATTGTTTGAAAATGACCTGTTATTTTTCTCTGTATGTTTCTTAACATGAATTTTTTGCTTTGAAAGACAGTTCTCAGTGCGCCGCAAATCACAGCTGCACTGAGACGTGGCGACGCAACGAAAATACGGTTGAACTTACTGATAAGTTCCCACCATTTAACGCAAGACGCTATTGATTAGAAACAATACTGTAGCATGACAAAGAGCGCGACCATGTCAGTGTCAAAGAAAAGCGTGTTTCTTAAAGTTAGAAATTATGTAACCTAATTTCTTGACCCCATTTGTAGCAAACGAAAAATGATGAATGAATTATGTGAAATTGCGATGAAATAATAGCCATTTTATAAATAATAGCCAAAGATTATGAAGTCTTGCTTCACTTCAAAAAATCAGAATCAAATCTTTATAGTTACGATAATACGCTGAAGCGTGCAAAAAATAACTAAGGTAATTTTCAAATTATATTGAACTGAAAATTCAACAGTAATTGAGGGAGACTGCGAAGTGAGCTTGCGCTCTTCGAGTCAGCAGCCACCCGTTATTAATGTCAAATGCGATCGGTTCCAGCCGTGAACCGAACCCGTCACGCAGGATCTGTCACCTGCGCGCGATACCGCTAGGTCATGTCGCTGCAACGAGTGGTGGGGTTCATCTCCGCGATTGGGCGACACTGAAACATCGCAGCGGTGGCAAGTCGTTGACGTCAGAGTCCGATTTGACCGGCCCGGAAAGCATTTTTATGTAATGTACCCGGCACCAGCAGAACCTTGCTTTTTTGTCACAATGCGTGGGTTTATAAACGCCATTTTGTGCGAGTTAGCAACAACTGTTCCATGGCGCAGTGGATTGGGGTGCTGCATGAAGAGAGAAGCGCTGCACTAGTTGTGGATTCGATTCTCATCGCGGCTCTACTTGTGACATATATTCCACGATGGGGTTCGTCAAGATAACAGTATAGTGTAAGAATTTTGGTTCTGCTGGTATATTATGTACAGTATGCACAATTATAACATGTACTGTACATACATACATGTGCGCCCGGGAAAGACCTCCCGCGCCGAAAGTGATGCTATTACCGCTCCGCCGACCGCATCACTTTTTCAACAAATTTCAAAATTTAGAGATTCAGTTTTTTAAATTTAGTATTCTTTGAATATATTTTCGGGCTACTGCATGCTACATGCATTTTTTTTACCGCTTTAGAATTATGAGTTGTAAATTGTGGATTGGAATCTTGCTTAAATCGGGGTTTTATTATGATTCATGGCCCCTTTTAGCAAACTCTCAAAACTCGTGCGTTTTTCCTTGCTTTGGAATGTATAATTTCCCTGTAACATGTTTAAAGCAACATTTGAGCAATAGCTTATACTTGATCGATGCTTGTTGGCTCTGGCAAAGACTTAGCGACCCTTTAATAAGGGGCACCGCTGGACAAGCATGAGCCGATTATTAAAGTAATGCAAAGGCACGTATTTTTGTAACTGCTGGAAGCTTCTGTTTTGTGCGCTGTTTAATTTGCAAATGCAGTAAATGTTATCTTATCACCGTTAAGTTAGCAACAGCCGGCGTTTATTCTTCTAGATTGAAGTGGCAAACAGTTTTAACCGGTGAATCACAATAGTGGCGCGTTAAGACAATACAGGTTTCAATTAACAAAGGAGGGCCTGCCATGTTCTGAATAGGTCTGGTTACAAAATGGAAGGCATAGTTCTCATACTTTTTTCTTAAAAGACACATTAGCAGAAACGCTAGCGTTGATAAAAGAGCTTTGCCGATAAATACGATCGTTGGCCATTCTGCGCTCTCGATCTTACCTGTATTTAAGAATAGACACCGAAAGTACAGGTGCCGTCTGGCGAGAAGTGTCGGCAGCCTGGCGAGGTGATGGGGCATGGGAGCGTTATTCTTTACCGTAGAACCATGATGAAATAACCGGAACGAATCCCACTGTAGTCTTATGCTCTTAAAAAAATGTTTCATAATATTTGCTTCCGTTTGGCGGATTTTTAATGAGCCATAAATTAAAGATGCAAATTGCAAAAGTCCATCAGAAAACTCGGAGACGGGTTAAATTTTAAGGAGGTGTGGGTGCCTTACGTATGCATTGTTTTTTTTTACAAAAAGATAGAGTAATCAGTAAATTAAATACTTGATTGCTGGTTGCCTGTGTTCGTGTGCTTCGCAATTCTTAAAGTAATTATGAAGCAACATTGAAGTCTCAACGGTAGCACGCTACATAAAAATTTTTAGGGACGTAATGAAACCGCTTATTTTCATACACTTAATTTAGATCACCAATACGCATTTCAAGATATTTTGAGAATACAATAAATACGGGAAGAAAAAAGCTCAGGGAGGAAAATAGAGCCACGGTAACTCTCAAAACTGGATGTTTCGCCACCGTAGATTCAGCTGTCTTCATCAGCAGTGTAAGCCAGGTGGTACAAAACTGAAAGTACTGCAGTAGCACCGCCTTGCTTGTTCTACTGTCTGCTGATGATGACAGCTGAATCTATGTTGTCGAAACGTCCACTTTTGAGATTTAGGCTACTCTAACATGATTTTTCCTCCTTCAGACATTTTTAATTTGTCGTTCGTGTAGTTTATAATTGTGATAGAGAAATTAGCAAGCGATGTTTTTTGAGTGATGTAACAGGATATAGATCGAAAATATTGGTAGTTAATCATTGCGAGCAAGATTTTGTCTATTGTAAAAGTACAATACAAGGATTGGCTTGCTCAAATTCTGCAAAACTTAGCAATATTTAGCTTACTGGCGCCTCTCGCGGAATATTTCTATCTAGGAACGCAGCCATAGTTTTCGCTTTGTTACGATGGCTGATCAACTGGCTGACGAGCAGGTTATTGAGTTTAGGAACGTTTATAAATCCTTTTGCAAAGATGAGATACATCCTTTGCCAACGAGCATGTTAGGAACGGTACTCCGCAAACTTGGCTATTATCCGTCCCAAGTGGAGTTGGATAGTCTGATAAGTGAATTTGATGCTGAAGGTGTAGGTTGGATTGAGCAATCGTCTTTTTACGAAATCATGGCTCGAAAAATAAAAGAACCAGTTGTCTCGGAAGAAGATATTCGTTCCGCTTTCCGGGTCTTTGATAGAAAAGGGAATGGTTTTGTATCAGCTGAAGAAATGCGCCACATTCTTCTTGAACTTGGAGATGGCTTTAGTGAAGAGGAAATGACGGAGTTTCTGAAATACGCGATGGCAGATGAGGATGGCCAGGTTCACTATGAAGACTTTATTTCGCGCATGATGCCAAAATCGGCTCAGCAGCCGCAACGTCGGTAAATTAATAACAATTATCGACGTTATGCTCTATCTAGAATCTAACTTTGCTTGGGTTAAATTTCGATGGCATCATTCGTTGTGAATTTTTCTGTTGCTAAAGTTGTATGGTTAATTTTATTAATGGCAAATTGCGATGTCAAAAACGGAATTTGTGAATAATTTATGTTAATTGATGTGAAATTCGTTGCAATTGCTTTGAACGATGTATCGATCCTGAAAGCCACCATTTTATTAAATTGTAATAATTGCGTTGTTGGAATAGCCTATCGCTTGGAAGGCGTTGTGGCTCTACTTGTTGTCACCACCGTAAGCTTATAACATTGGTTTACAGTAAATTTGCTCCACATTCTGTTTTTAATATTCGACTATTAAGAATATTTGCATAACTTTTCAATAGTTCTGGCTGTAACTGTGCAATGAAAATTTTCATCGTATCAGTAATTCTGCATTACATTGCGAATGCGTAAAATAAGCGCTTGTGAAACATCTTGTTGCAAAACTTACCGGTGTAACACGTAATCAAAGGTAGTTTTGACAAGAAAAAACGTGCATCATCGGCATAGTGTATTTCTTTGGAAAATACCATTGACTGTATTTTCGTTGTATAGGCCACTCACATTTTGGCTACAGATCACAAACTTGATTAATATCAATTCAACCTTGCAAGTCAAGTAGCTTGTTGATTGGCCGCACATGGAGTTGGCCAGGTGGCTGGTGCATTGGGCTCCGTAACTACCTTCGCGAGTTCGATGCTCATCCTGGTCGCCTCCATGATGCATGTACGCTTCTAATATAAAAACTGAGCTGCACATATGTGGGTAGGAAAAAAAAAACTTGTTGATGAGTCAAAGAAAAGTGACTACGACTATAATGGCGTATTTAGTGCTTTTGGACGAAAGCCTGGTCGAAATTTGCATTAGCAGAAGGAAGTCTGAGTAGAAAATCGTACAGTTGGTTCATTTTTTCTGCAAATGTATGGGCTGAAATGCAGAAAAATGAAGCTTTATGTAAACTGGGTCATTTGGTGTATGATTCAACTCGAAGGTTACCATGTTAATAAACAAAAAAAGATATGGATCTTAAAACAATATCATTACTCATAGAACATAAAATTCTTTGAATTTTTTGTGGGAGCCAAGGGGCATCGGCAGAGCAATTTCCAGGAAGGGCAAGATCGCCCCTTGGCCCCAATTTAGGCCCGGGGGGGCAACCTCCAAAAAAGGTCATCTACTTCTATAGGCTCTGGGGCATTTGCAATTTCGCATGCTTTCGCACCCTTAGTGGTACAGGATCTGCTTCTGCCAAAGCTTATGCGGGTGCGAGACCTACCATCGGCGTATGCTGCCTTTATTTCAATTTGAAGAGTTAATTTCAATAAAATGAGTTTGAAAAGTGTGTGTTTGCTACGAAGAAGGTGTGTATAGTGCGTTTGTGTAAGCTTTGCTAATGACTCTGTTTACTTCTATTGTTGAAGAATGAAAATAAACCAAGGATAACTTTCTTCCTAAGAAATCTTCTTTGCTTAGGACTTGCCCTCACTTCTTCAAAACGAACTCAAAAGGAAATAATTGTATTCAATTCATAAACTGAAGATAACAAAGAACAGGGCAATTGACTAAGCGTAATCCCGGCTTAGACTTGAACACAATATAAAATCAAAACCAATAAAATAACTGTAGTTACTCTCATGAATTCTTTGCAAAATGACCAGCAAGGTTTAGAATTTAAAATCCACATAGACCAGTCGCTTACTACGTCATAAAAACAAGAAACTAAACGGAGAAGTGCAATGTGAGCGCGGTGCAGTTTGCACGATGTTAGCAGTTACAATGCCGCAGCGCGAGAAAAGACAATGCTGATGTGAATTGTGAAACAAAATAGGATTAATCTAAGAGACGCGAGTTCGAAGCTGAAACATAGCGCCCCCTTGAAACGGAAAATAAAGTGACGTTTCAACAAAACCAAAAGGTGAAAGCGCATCGAATCGCGAACACAAAATATATAAATAAGAAAACCATCATAGTTTCTATGTACGCAAACTATGAGTGCATAATACTGTAGTGCCACGAATAATAGATCATCAAAAGCGTAACAACGTAATTGTGAAATAAACGTGATGACGTAAGCATATCAGGGAGTAACTTGGGTAAAAAACGAAGTCTCAATATCTTATATTTACACACATAAAAGAGGAACAAAAAAAACACATATAAACACGAAACTGGCGATTACTTTTCAAAATAAAAACACAAATGACTCCATTCTCTAAACTGGGGCAATTTTAGAAAGGTCTCTAAGGATGTATTTGATCTCTGTTTTACCCGAGTCTGGATTTCTAGCAAGAACAGCAACCGTGGCCCGCCTTACAATGTCACGCCCTTTACGGACTTGAGGGTGCAGGCAGTGAACCCTACCTAACCGGTACGCTCCACGCTTCGACAGGTCTTCGGCATCACCGACAAGCACCAACTGACCAACGGTGAGATTATTACGAAGGGTTCTCCATTTAGCCCGACCCTGAAGAGTTGGAAGATAGCTTTTCATCCAACAGGACCAAAACTTTTGAGCAAGTGAAGCATTATAAAGATAATCCTTTCTGAGATCGCCTTTATCATGAAACGTACTAACAGGGGTATTAGGCGCTAAATGCTGGCCTAAAAAACATGAAGGGGTAAGAGGTTTTAAATCATTGGGCTTGTCGCTCACAGTAGTTAGGGGACGATCGTTTACTATTCTCACGGCGTCCGAAGCAAACGTTTGAAGCTCGATTAAAGAGGGCTTGCGTCGTGCTTCCCCCAGAACCTGATGTAACGCATTCTTGACTAGTTTTACCATACTTTCCCAGCTGCCTGCCTGGGAAGGTGCGTAAGCAGGTATTCGCACCCAGTTGATGTTACGTTGGCGCAGGGAATTATGAAATTCAGTGGAATCAATAATTAAAGGCAGCTGCTTCTCAGCAGCACAAAACGTTTTGCCATTATCTGAAAAGAAGGTATCCACTGGCCCTCTTAAATTGGTGAATCTAGTAAAGGCCAAAATAAAACTGTTCAAATCCATGCTTGTGACTATTTCAACATGTACGCAGCGAGTACACAAACAGGTAAATAGGATTCCCCACGCCTTACATAAATTCCTGTTTTGTTTGTACAAAAACGGACCAAAATAATCAGTGCCGCAAAACTTGAATGGTTTATTGACAGCTGTGACTCGAAAAGACGGAAGGTCTGACATCAGCTGACGAACAGGTTTGGCTTTGTCAAGTGCACATTTACCGCATGCTGTTAAGTAACGCTTGACGTTAGAGATGCCATGAATGATCCAAAATCTCTGTCGCGTCAACATTAAAGTGTATGACGGACCAGCGTGACCAGCGTCAGCGTGTTCATTCAGCACAATCAGTCTAGTTAAAGCGTGTCTACCAGGCAAAATTATCGGGTGTTTAGTGTCGACTGGAAGAGAAGCATTATCAAGCCTGCCTTCCACGCGCAATATTAAATCTGGCCCGATGCAAGGGCGTAATTTACGCAACGTTTTAAGCTCGTTTAGAAAGTGCATTTCAATAACGTTGTTTGTTTTGGCACTCAGCTTCCTCAAAAGAGTGTCAAATTCATCAGGAGAGTTCTCCTTCAAAAACTCAACCGCAGAACCAAAACACTCATTCTGAACATAGCGGAGTAATCTTACGAACGCCTTGTAAAGGTACGAAGCGTTCAAGACCGGCCTTGCAAATTCTTTCTTTTTCACTTTAACAGCAATGAAATATTCTTTAAATGCTGTCAAATAGGCAGTACGTTTTTTTAAAGTGTAGAGGTCAGGAGAGCTTTCTTCAAGCTGATCTAAACCTCTCAGTTCATGATTTACTAATTGGTTTTCATTTAAGGTTACTGCTCGCACAGTAACAGACTGATCAGAAGGCCTGGGCTCGACTCTTTCCCCCTGCAAAAACGCAGGCCCGTGGAGCCACAAGTCCACCGCTTCACTACGTTTGATGCTACCCTCTCGAGTACCAACATCCGCAGGGTTGACTGTGGTATGCACGTACCGCCAAGCGTCAGGAGAAGAGACCATCAAAATTTTGTCTATCCTTCTCTTCACAAAGCGAGCAAGGTGAAGATCCGGGTTGATCATCCACTTCAGCACGACTTGTGAATCTGTCCAAAAGTGGATGGTCAAAGGTAGGTGGTGCAAAGCCTTAGCCGCTTGCAGCATGACTTCACTGCATATCTTTGCAGCTTCTAATTCCTTCCGTGCTATAACCCAATTGGATTGATTGACCAACACGAGTCTAGTTTTTCCCAACAAGAAACTAACTTGCGCCTTGCCTTCCACAACTCGCCGCAAATAAATTACAGCGGACATAGCACAGTTTGATGCGTCGCAAAACCCATGCAACTGATAAACAATGTTTTCGTTGCTCGCTCTGGGTTCGACGCCATAGCAGCACCGGGGAAGCGAAACGTTAGAAAGACCTGTTAAGGAGTCGACCCACGCTTCCCACTTCCGCACAATGTCGTGAGGTAGCTCGTCATCCCAGCCAAAACCCGAGATCGCGACTTCCTGCAGAATCAGTTTGCCCTTCAAGAGATAAGGAGCTGCCAAGCCGAGGGGATCAAACAAACTAGCAAGTTTGCTTGACAAAGTTCGCCTGGTAGAGATCTCGGCGTGAACATTCTTCTCCCATTTGATCCGCAATCGATCGCTTTCTGGATCCCATATCAACCCGAGGGCTTTAGAGTCCGGTAATGGCTGTGACCCGAGATCAACCTCAACGATATCTTTGGCAAGATCGCTCTTTGGAATAGTACTCAAAATAGATGTGGCATCAGAATTCGCCATCCACTTGCGTAGTGCGAATCCTCGGCTGGCAAAAAGAGCTCTTGATTCACTAGCCACTGTTTTAAGGTCGGCAAGGGAGTCGCATGCAAGCAACATGTCGTCCATGTAACGATTATCTTCTACAGCATTCAAGGTCATGTAGCTCGCCCCAGTAGGATTTTCCGCAACAATAGTTTTAATAGCAGTTAAAGCAACGTAGGGGCTGGAATTAATTCCCCATACGTGCCTAGTAAAACAAAAAGTTTGGAGTTCACCAGAGTCCATATCATTACCCTTGAACCAAATAATTCGAAAAAGATTACGTTGTGCTCTTGGAAGAGACACCTGGAAGAAACACTTGCTCAGATCAGCGATGCAAGCGTATCTTCCCAACCGAAAACGGATGAGAACCTCCACCAAATTATTTAAGAGGTTTCCACCACCCAAAACAGCTTGATTCAAAGACATACCCTTATGCAAGGCAGCGCCGTCATACACAACTCGAGCCTTCTCTTGCTTAGTGACGAAGAAAGGAAGGTACCACGTGGGGCCACTGGAAGAGTTTTCTTCCACTGGGACAATCCACTTCTCGTCAATAAGCTCGCCAAAGGTGTCAGTTAACGTCTTCTTTAAATCAGAATTTTTTAAGGCTGAGCGGCGCATGGACACAGCGCGGTCCAAAGCACTCTGGTAATTATTAGGTAGTTGTTCCACGACCGCCATATTGAGAGGCACTGGAATCTCATAACGATTATCAACAACTTTAATATCACTCTCAACAATCTCTTTAGCCCTCTCGTCGTTTCTAGAAGGCTGTAATGCCTCGTTTTCCAGGTTCGATTCCCGCAAGGATTGTTTCAAATTGACAATCTCTCTCTTAAGTTTAACACAGCAATCTTCATCTATACAACCACAATTAGCATTTAAGTTAATTTTTAAGCTAGTATTCGCGTTAGTGGCAGCAGAAACACGTCCACCACTGGCAATAGGACCAAGTTTCGTCAGAACATAATTAGGTTTATTCGGGTCCACGTTCTCGCTCTCATGCAAAACGGTGAGCAGACCTTTGTCGGCCTGACCGATCAACACGTCGATGCATTTCCGCTCAGGAATAGTCGGGATTTCAACATCATTAAAGTTATCTAGTCCCGCCACATCCACTGAGTGAGGAAGAACGCTTTCGTCATCAGTAAAGTTGGGAACAACCAAAGCATTTTTCACCGAAAATTCCTCTCCAGTGTAAAGAGATTCTAAACTGAAGTCTGTCCGACCTTCAGTGATCGCGGTGTGGTCGCTCAAGGTTTTTATGGTAACACTGGGATCTTTCACAGTTTCAAGATCAAGTTCATTTCTTAGCCCTTCAGATATGAGGGTGGCTTGTGACGCGGTGTCGTGTTGCGCGTAAGCTAGAGTTGATCTGCCCGTTGCTGGGTTAATCACCCTCACAGCACTAGTGCGCAAAAGGACAACACTTTTAGAAGTGTCACCTTGGTCTGAGATCTTAAGAACCTTGACCTTTTGTGCGTCATCGTCAGTGTGTTTTCCATCTCGACTAGGAGAAGGTGCACCAGAAGCTGAACCCTGTCTACCACCACAAGCGCCCCCGGCACCTGCAGAGGCAGGAAGCTCAAACCAATCGTGCAGCGCCGTAGTGTGTTTTCTACTGCAGCTGGGCCCGCACTGACGGCATTTAGAAGGTTGTTTACATCCACGAGCAGTATGTCCCCGTGATAAACAATTTAAACAGCGGTGAGCTTCTACAACAGTTTTACGTTTCTGGTGTGGCGTAAATGATTTAAACTTATCGCAGTCAGCAAGAAAATGTCTACTTTTATTGTTATCACAAACAAAACAAAATGGAGGAAGCTTCATTTGGTTATGTGAACTCTCCATAGGTCGTTCCGTTCCAGAGCTTATGAGGCTAGATCGTTGCCCTTCCTCAGACAAAACCACCTGGCGAACACGAACTTGATTATTTTTGCGTCCGCCAGATCCAGCGTCCCGCGACTTGCCTTTTTCGTCGCTGCCAAAAAAGGTTTGAGCATAATCTGATGTGGATACACTCAGCTCGTGCGCCACAAAGCCTCTCAAGGAATCAAAACCTGGGCGATTCAAATCGGACCCAATTTTCGTCAAGTAGTCCAAAAAACGTCGCTTTAAAAAGTTAGGCAAACGATTAGCTGTATCTAGTGTAAGCTGTCCAGACAGTTTCTCAAGTTCGTTGTGAGCGTAGGCGTACACCTCAAGTAGGTTTAACTCTTCATTAAAGGATTTTAAAGAAGCAGTATTAAAGGAGATCGAAGGGCCGTGACGGATTTCTCTCACCTTCGGCTCTGAAGTAAGTCCGGCAGGAACACCGTATCTCTCCTTCAAACGTGCCAACGCCTTCTCAATTCGCTGAGACGTCGTCATAGCCTTCATGGGAGCGAAAAACAAGTTCACCATCTCCCTAGGCTGACCGACACAGGACGCTCGTAGAACTTCGAAGCGTCGCTCAGGGTATGGGCTCTCGTCCATAAGACGTAGAATCTGATTCTCGTAAAACACGAAAGCCATATTCGTTCCGTCATACGCGATCTGAGAGGCCAAGTTCACATATTCGTTTCTCCCTTGTCTGTCAAGATAAGTCTGCATTGCCGACTCACAGACCAAGGGTTTAGCAGGTACATCAGGAGGAACATACAAAGTAGATGTAGCAGGTAAAATATCGTTACGACTTTCAGTTAGTAATGCTCTATCATTAGTTTCAGCTTTCGCCTGAGCACTGCTGCACACAAACTTTTTAGCTGTAGAGTTAAATGCGGTTTTACATCGTTTCTCCCCAAATTTAGTATTAGCAGGCTTTTCACCCGTAAGGTCGCAACCTTGCCAGGTAAACGAAGCCCTATGCAAAGGTTTATTTTTAACCATTTGAACATTGCTTCCGTCGAGTTGGCGTGGTTTGGCAACAGAAGAGTCATGTAAGTTAATGGTTTTCAGGTCTGTAGTTTTCGGTTTAGCGGTAATGTTTATTTCAGTTTTTGAACGACGGCTTTTAGAGCTTCGCAAACTAGTCACCGATGAACCACGCTCAGAGCACGCAAGTAATTTTTCTTCGGCGTCTAAAGCGGCCTCCTCTAAGCGCAATTTAGCCAATGCCAATGCTTCGGCTTCTTCGGCTCGAGCTTTTACAAGTATTTTTTCTTTTTGTAACTCATGCGTAATTTTAAGATCTGCGCGTCTTTTATCAATTTCAATTTGTCGCACGGCAGACCGGTTCGAAGCTTTACTCAGATTAGTAACTCCACCGGACACTTGAGAAACGCTGTCCGAGGGTTCAATGCTACATTCATTATCATTGTTTTCGCTATCATTAAGTTTATCGTGGCTCTCAGAAATTTTCGGCTTAGATGACACAACCATGTATTCACTTTCGAGTGCGTCAAAACGTTCCATACACTGGTCGTACTTATCGCAAATTTTATCCGAGAGTTCCCGAAACCAGTCGGAATCAGTTATGTCGTTTAGTGCCTCGCGATAGTTCGAATACGCTAAACGCAAGTCAACGCACTTTGAAATTTGTTCAGAAAATTTGTCATAGCTGCGACAAGACTTTAGGGCATTATTTAAACTTTTAATGTCAACCAATAACCGCCTGCGTACAGTTAGCAGCTTGCGGCCAGCGCGATCCTGTGCGATAGCGTGAGCTTCATTAGTCTCGGTAGGAGCATCTTCCTGCAGCCCCCCCAAATCACCAGGACCCTCAAAATCACTTGATCGAATATGCATTTCAGTCTCAAAGGTCCCCCCGCTAGTCCCTCTACTTGGGGAACAAGTATGGAAGGACTTTTCGGTCTCAACATCCGAAAGTGTACGTGCCTGAGCACTTGAATTACGTTTTTCCATAACAACTTGGAATCACCACCAAAAATACAAAAACTATGAATCGCACAAAATAAATAAAGAACAATCAAACCGTAAATTGAGTGAATGCGTCTTCAAGCAGTCCGTTGTTGAACTTGGTCTGAATCGTAGAGTGAAGATCGGGACGTGAAGACGGTTATTTCTTCGTCGATGCTTCAAGCGTTGGAGCTTGTTGAACTCAGTTTTCTTCTTTCACAAGTGGAAGCCAAATTGATAAAACAAAATTTGAAATTTCATTGAACCGATGAAAATCGTCGAGTTAAGATCGGGACGTGAAGACGGTTATTTCTTCGTCGATGCTTCAAACGTTGAAACTTGAAGATAGGGATTTCTTCAGTAACGTAACCAGATGTAACACGAAGAAGGTTTACAGCGCAGCCACAGATATACAACTTCCGATGGGGTGTCGGCCAGTTGCGTTCCAGAAAGAAAGTTGCGAGCAAGGTGCCTTCGCAATAGCAATAAGAATCACCCAGGTTCGGGCAATTTCCACGAGCGACAGCTGCGTCTAAACTTCTTCCGACTAGGAAAATTGAAGCTTAACTCTCAAGTCTTCCAGCTCAGTTATACATAAGTCAATTTTTTTTATGTTGAAGAATGAAAATAAACCAAGGATAACTTTCTTCCTAAGAAATCTTCTTTGCTTAGGACTTGCCCTCACTTCTTCAAAACGAACTCAAAAGGAAATAATTGTATTCAATTCATAAACTGAAGATAACAAAGAACAGGGCAATTGACTAAGCGTAATCCCGGCTTAGACTTGAACACAATATAAAATCAAAACCAATAAAATAACTGTAGTTACTCTCATGAATTCTTTGCAAAATGACCAGCAAGGTTTAGAATTTAAAATCCACATAGACCAGTCGCTTACTACGTCATAAAAACAAGAAACTAAACGGAGAAGTGCAATGTGGGCGCGGTGCAGTTTGCACGATGTTAGCAGTTACAATGCCGCAGCGCGAGAAAAGACAATGCTGATGTGAATTGTGAAACAAAATAGGATTAATCTAAGAGACGCGAGTTCGAAGCTGAAACATCTATCCATCAACTTTCGGGAATCAACAGCCTCCTTGTGGTTGTCCCTTGAAACTAAAAGAATTTAATGTGCTTCAGGCTAATGTTGACATCTCGGAGACCCTCCCGGGGTGGTAAAAAGATAAACTCTCGGCCCCGAGAACCAAAGAGATCAGATGAAATTTGCAGACCAAACATTCTTCAACTAAACTTCGAGGGCTTGACAGCAAGCAAAAACTGCGTCGTAAGCCAATTGCCCACCAGGCACAAGGCCGAGATCATTCTTCTCCAAGAGACTCACTGCACTAACTGGCAGAAACAAGCGATCGTCGCGTCCCTGCTTCACCTCAGCTAATTTAATGGCATCACAACTTGTGAAAATTGGGGTTTACAAAGTCAACGACCGTTCATCAGCAAGACTCGTGAACAGCGAAATGTCTGTCCTCTGGAAAATATCGACACCATCAGATAAAGAAATCACCCAAGATTTCAGTGATTTCACCCCAGAGGAATTTGCTTGTGCCCTCCCACGTCTCCCATTACGAAAAGCTCCAAGCACTGATTCAGTGTGCCCTGAACTAACACCCCATGTCTTAAGATGCGGCTGAACAAGTTCCTCTCTTCCTGCATACGTCAAATTAAGATCCCGAAGACCTGGAGGCGAGCAACTGTAGTTGCCATCCCAAAACCGTCGAAGCCACTGTATGATCCAAGGAGCTAATAGACCCATCTCCCTCCTGTGTATTTCATTCAAGATCCTAGAGAGGCTTATACGGTATATATTTTCCAGTCGAACCAATAATCGACCCTCTGTTCCACCATGAGCAGGCTGGTTTCCGACATGGAAGATCTACTGTGGATCAAGTTACCCTCCTCACCCAAAAAATTAAGGATGGCTTCTCAGCTAAAAAAAGACTGGTACGGTGTTTGTTGACCTAGCAACAGCATATGACACCGTATGGCATCGTGGTCTTACCTGCAAACTATTGCGATTGATTCCAAACAGACACATGGTGAACTTTATCGTGGCGCTTATACGCAATCGTAGCTTCACCCTCACCGCTGGCACTGGCCCTAAAAGCAGGTTAAGACGCCTAAGAATTGGTTTCCCTAGAGCCGTAACTACCGCCGGTGCCATGCATCGGGCCCCTAGCGCAAGGGGGCCCCGAGGCACCGCATCATAGATTTTTTTCAAAAATTTCAAATGCATAGATTTTTTCAAAAATTTATAATCATCCCATTCATTTCAAATATTTTTTACATACCGCGGTTTTACATCTGCTGGGGAACATCATGTTTATCCGCTTTATTTATTGAGCTTTGCTTTATGAGTTATGACGTAGTTATACATACGTAATGTCTTGAAATGGTTTCGAGATAGCAACCTTTTAACTCAGAGCTTTGCGGCTTTGCACTTTGTCTGGCTGATGTATATCGCGTAAATTAATTCTTAAGAATAGGCCCATCCACTCGAACAGTGGCGTACGCAGGATTTTTCAATGGGGGGGTTTCATTGACGTCACATCGTGATGACGTAAAGATACTACATTACAATTACAGTAGTTTTGAGGTATTAAAGTGCATCGTACTGTGATGTTTCTGGCCTAAATTGCAGTTAACCATGATTAAGCTATACAATGCCATAACTAAGGAAACAACAAAGATATTTCATTCACACTTTTGCTTAATGCTTTGCGTTTCATTTAAGGAGAGAAAAGGTTTCACAGAAACTCAAGCTGTCAGGCTGTGATTAAAAATTTTAGTTGAAATCATTTTTGGGCCATAGGAAGGTTGATTGACTAAAGTAGGCTGGCTAGCTGTCGCAACGTCACAAACAGGGTGCACCCAGGGGGTAAAACAAGCAATTCCTTCTCTCCAAGAAAACTTTTTTCAAGAACCAACATTAATATAAACAACGCATACAGGCTAAACCTTGTTATAAACAGTCAATATACGGCACATTCATTATGAAGGGGGCAGTTTCTCGCTTGAAATTTGAAACGTAAAGATATTGGAGCATAAGAAAAAACTGCCCTCCCTACCAAAATTTTTTAAAATAAAATAAATTATGCGCGAGAAGAATCCCTAATCATCCGATTAAAGTCAAAAACAGCGTCAATATTATCTAAGCATTTTTCTGCCAAATCACATCGTCGATATCAGATGCTTTCTAACACATAATCGGGGTGTGTATGGGAAACGAAGAACTCTAGCTCCTGAGATAGTCAGCTTACGGTACGAAAAAGCAATGTTGTCTCTCCCCTCGTTCCGCCCCTAGTCCTCTTCAAATCTTTCGTTGGTCTATGGTCGTCTTTGGCAGTATTTTTATCTTACTTTATTATATTTTAATAAAATTTCTCAAAAAACCGGGCGATTATAGCGTAGTTTTAAAAGATTTCACTATCAATGCGGAAGGTTTGGGACTCAATTTTCAGGCCGGTCAAATCGGACACAGTGTAGCCAACGGCTCGCCACCGCTGCGACGTTTCTTTGGAGCTGCGTTGCCCAGGTGCTAAGCCGCGGGGTCGGGCCCTGCCACTCGCTACCACGTTTCGGTACAACAACGAATTTGATGTAAACGAGTATAATCAAGATTTGATTTGATTTAAAAAAAAAATTTGTGTGCAGCCATAGTTACTGCAGATATACCGCATTTAAAGAAACTCCTACTTCTTAATTGTTTCACAGCAACATCAATGACAAAAATGCACTTCAAGCAAAATACAACAGAAAAGTTGGACTACCGGGTAGCCTACCGGTATTGTAGCATTGTATCGTAATCAGTGCTCGAGTAGTAAAAACACTTATGGGGGGATGGTACAACTTTTCACGCAGACGTAAGAAGGGATGATCATTGTACTTGTAAGGGAATGGTTTACGCTAAAATTTTTGTGGGGGATGGTGTTGTTTGGGATGAAAACATGATAGCAATTTCGGCAAGCTCCGCATGAAGAAAAGTCGGTTCGTTTTAAAAAAGGTTTCATTTTTTCTGCAATTGTCAAGGGGAAAGCTGACTCCCGACCCCTGCGAACGTCACTTGGGCTCATCTCTTAGCGCTTGGGTAACACAGAAACGTCGCAGCGGTGGCGAGCCGTTGGCGACACTGTGCCGATTTGACCATCCCGGAAATCGAACCCCAGACCTTCCGCACCGATAACCTGTGCGCTTAACGACTGAGCTAACGGCCGGTACTGGCCCAAAAATCGAACCCAAAACCTCCTGTGCCGATAGCGATGTGTTTAACCATTACGCCGACTGGCCGGTTTGGCTCAAAATTATGACATCGCATGCGTAATATCTGCATGCGTTGCAGCCGTTCTCTTCCAAGAATGCCTTCTGCGTTGAAACTGAAAGGGGGTTGACCCCCAAACCAAGCGTTTATCAAGGGGGGCCAAAATTTATATTAAGCACAAAAGCCGCTGTCTTCAAAAGAGTAAGCTTGTTGATTGGGAGGGGGCAAGCATGTCAATTGGAGGTCCAAGCCCCTCCTGACCTCCCCTTGGCGCTGGCCCTACCCCACAGGGAGCTCTTGGAGTGTTGCAGCTAGATGATCAAACTGTGGCATGGCTCAATCAAAAATGCCTCTTCATCTGAGGACATCTTAAAAACGTCTAACCTACTCCACTCGAAGAAAAACTTCACTGTGATGAATTGGCTTGTAATGTTTTACCTGTTAAGTGTCGCAGTACCGAAATCTAACAGTTTCGTCTCATTTCCATTTTAGGGATAGCTTCATCCTTGCCTCTTTTATTTTGAATAGTTTTAATTTTGAAAGATGTAAATACACTTTTTCTCAAACAGGCCTACACTTTTCCAAATCGTATTTTCGTCTCAATGAAGTCAGAGTTACGCAGCTGGGTCCATTACACATTCGCTTCAAGTCAAAGAAATTCTCAGGCTTAATAACTTAATTGCCATGCTGCATTAACATCAGTTTGTTTGATCAATAAGTAAATTGGAAAAGTTAGTTAGCGAATTAGTTACTAGTCATTTTAGATTTAAGGACGACTTCCGGTTTAGATATTTGGAATACATAATTGAGTAACAAATGACAATTTTGAATCAACATTCCAGTACTATTTGCCTTTAAATAGTCAATTTTCTGTGAACTTGATAATTAAAACAACTTAATTTCAACTATTCTACAAAAATAGTTTAATTTACCACCCGGTATTGTATATATTTGTAATAATATTTACATTGGTATATCTTTGACTGACTGCTGAAGTAGATTTTCTCAAAAGTCATTTTCACAAATGTTTTGATGATACTAAAAGGTATTACATCGTTTTTAAAAATACATTGCAAAGTTAGCTGTTTGTGTATTAAAGAACGATAGCAGAGTTGATAATAAAAAGTTTCATCATTCAGCTCAATTTTTTAGAATTAAATTAAAAAAGCTAACGAATTGAAAATGTTTCTAAAGCCATATATTCTATTTTCCAATCAGTTGATGGTCAATGTACAATTAAGGGACGTGGTGCTTTAATAACGCCAGAATTCTCTTCTGCATAGCCGTTTTTTTTTTCTTCTTAAGTTAAAAAACGTATCACACATGTTATTTATCTCAGAGAAATACTGTAATAATGAGATAAAATCAATCGTATGCATAACAAAGCGAAAATAAAAATTCTAATGGTAAATCAAATTTGGGCAGAGACAGTATGAATACGATAAGCGTTTAATTATTGAACTTAGCTAACATAAAGTCGTATTTAATATTAGCAATATCTAGCCAATTACAAATTTCGAGGCTTATTTGAAACAAATCAAATCAAAAAAAAATCAAATCTTCATTATACTCGCGGTATTACGCCGAAGCGTGTAACGAGTGGCGGGGCCCATCTCCGCGGCTTAGCGCCTGGGCTACACAGCTCCGAAGAAACGTCGCAGCGGTGGCGAGCCGTTGGCGACACTGTGTCGATTTGACCGGTCCGGGAATCGAACCCCAGACCTCCCGCACCGAAAGCGTGCGCTTAGCAACTGAGCTAACGGCATTGGTAATTCACAGATTGTCTAAATTGATGCAAAATTATGCGCAATACCATCGCAAAGTATTTTTAGCATTTAAAACGACTACAAATCAATAACTTTTTATACGTATAATACATGAACCAATGCACAATGAAATTCAAGATGCACGTAAAACCAAGATAACATAAGTGCAACTTGATCGCAAAGCATAAAATGAACTCAGGTATAAAATATGGTACAAAATAGCAAAAGTTCCTGTATTCTGCAGCCTATAAGAGCAATACCGCAAATGATTTGCAAATTTGATCAACAAGAATTGTTTCTCTTTTCTGTGAAAGACTTGTGGCGCTATGCTGCAAACGCTTATACGATTTAAATTCGCTTAGAAATTTCCCAATTTTTTGGCAATTTTAGCAATTTCTTCGGCAGAAAAACTCACAAAACGCTCTGCAATATTATTGGCAAACATGTGCATGTCACAGTGGTTGATTTCAAACTAAAACAACGCCTAAAAGCAAAGATAATGATACACTATCTAGTAGCCATACAACCAACTCGTAGATCTTTCCAATGCAGTTCGTTGCTCATGATTCCAATGAAGAGTTTTAAAAACCCAAAGTCTCCTAGAGAACTTAAGCCACTTGCACAGAGTCGCCTACGCGCGTTTGCGGTACCATTGAGTCGGTTATGGCTGGAGTTTCAACCACTAGAATGCGCTGTTTGGCTGATGCTGGCCTGGTAGGTTTACCAAGGTGCTGATGACGGTTTTTCTGCAGCTGAGATTCAGGAATCGTGATTGGGCTGCTAGCTGATCGGTGAGTTATATGACTCGAGTGCGGTCGACGAATATTCGCCACTCTGACCAATTGTGGTTCTCTCCTATGTGTGCTGTGGTCTCTATGCCCCCTTCTCGAAGCTCGCTTTGACTGCCTTGTATCTGTAACAATATAAACAATACTTTAACGACTTGTGCGGTGTTTCATAAACTGCAAACAGCAATGACAAGACTTATTTCGCTTATACTTAACCCCAAACCAATACTCGCTGGTTAAAAACAGGGTAGCGCGACACGGGGCACGCGTGCCCAATGTGACACGCCTAAGCTGAATCGTGGCACGCGGGCAGTTTGGTAAAAAGAAATCCTTGATTTTATTGTAAATGTATATTACTCTTTGCTTATATCGAAATTAACTCAAATCACCATGATTATTCACACATTTATGGACAGCAAATTGTTTCAGCAGGCACTTTTTCATTCTATATTGAATTTTTGAAGTTTAATGGTGCTGGTATGAATTTTTTGCAGTTCGGTTATAATACCAACAATTATTTTGAAAGTGGCGAGGTACGTGACAAAATGATTTTGAAAACTTACACATATCCTAATCGGAGTTGTGCACCTCTGGTTTAAAACACTAACGTAAGTATCAAGAAAAAAAGTTACATGCTCGCTTGTGTCAAAACCAAATACTTCATACGCATCTTCAACAACCCAACCTAGCGCTTAGGGTAAGTACGAGAATGACATTCAAGTTGTAAAAAAATGCAGTCTAGCTAAGATACTTTGGCCCTGACGCTGCTAGAATGCAAGATCTTGATAATCACTAGGCACTTTCAGGCACCCTAATTCTTCACATTATCGCATAGATTACCTTTGGGTCTTCTACTGGAAATATTATCAGTAAATGCAGTTAATATCGCGAGGTCTTCCTCCATTTCTTCTGCGATCTTGCTCAGAGTTCGTGCTCTTTCCTGCGTCTCTTGCTGAATGCGTTGAATATCGGTCAACAGCTTCGCATCCTACACGAAAGATTACTTGGAAATAGCTAACACTTTAGAAATAGCACGTAGTGCTCTCTTTTGCACAGGTAAAGTGCCAGTATTACAGCCAAATGATATCCTGGCCAGGTAGTTTAGATCATCCTGCTGTGTATATCATGCTAATAGCACAGAATCTCTAAAAGGCCAATCCAATATCATGCAACTAGATAATGAAGCTGTTGACAGTTGCTTTTGAAATTTTTCATCAAAAGCAGCTAAAAAGCTATGACGTGGGTCTCGGTGGGTGGTTTTTGTAACACAACCAGCTTGAAGTATTTTTTCTAGCTCTGCATCGTTACTGTTTCTGCCACTTCGGACATCACCAGTGCGGTGATGCACACGACATATGCACAAGTATTTGTTTATAAAACCAAAGAGCAGCAGTTTACGCTAGTTGCCCTAAGCCAGTTTCTGTATTTAATTTGCTACCTTTACGCTACTTTTTAGATACCGGTATTCGCTGTAATACATTTTTAAGATAAACAGGTTTATTCGTAAATAATTGTCCTTTAACCCTTGAAGTGGGTATCGTTCCTCGGAACAAGTCCTCGCTTTGTCTTGACCATTGCATGTAGATTAGGCTATACAAGAAGATAATGCTTCCTCTAACTAAACAATTAAAAGGTTCTATTCGGCAGAAAATGATCATAAGCGAGACATCTGCTAGTGACAGAGAGTTAAAAACACATCTTACGTGATCTGCCGATGCTTTTTCCATGCCCAGCGTCACAGCCCAGGAGCCAGCAAATTGTTCTTGAATTTCTCGGAACTGCGTGAGCAGCATGTTCTGGTGAATGGCATAGTTACTCATTCCTTTCAGTAAGAACTGGAAATCGACTTCAAGCTTCACTTTGGACTAAAAATAAATATAAGATGATTTAACTGTTTTACAAATTACGAAAACTGACATGGCTGATAGTGGTCCAAAATCATATACATAGTAAGACTGGCTTGACCAATTGGTCGGACCTGCGCAGTCGTGGGTTCGAATCCTATTTGTAATTACGTCTTTCTTCTGTCGTTAATATAGTTTATGATCGCAGCGTTGCACAGATTCAAGTGAATACACTCTGTACGTGGATAGCAATTCCAGATCAACATGTACACTGCCTGTTTGATTACCGGTATATAATAACAGTTAAGGTTATTTTAAAATTATAGTGAACTGAAAATTCAACAGTAATTGAGGGAGACTGCGAGGTGAGCTTGCGCTCTTTTAGTCAACAGCCACCCAGTATGTTTGTCAAATCCGATCGGCTTCAGCAGCGAATTGAACTCGTTATTTAGGATGCGCGCGGTACTGCTGCGCCATGTCGCTGATATGGAGATTTGGCCAGATAAATTCCTTGTATACCTCTTTGAAATGCTTGTTTGATTCATAAACCATCTCCATCTGATTGATAACCTGGTTCACTCTCTCTTCCATCTCGTCTCTGTCTTTATTCTCTTGTTGCAATTGATCAAGGCACTTAGTGCGAGCTTGATCGAGTTTGAATTTCAATTCATTCTGTGAAAAATATCGCTCGCAGTGTTAACAAATCACACTTTCATCTATGAACAAAAATTTCACGAAAAGTACCGGTACTTGAGCAAGAAACGAGCAAACACATCCGAGTCTTGCACTTTAGTTTCAATCTTGAAAAATTGGCTGGGAAAAGTAATGCTGACCATGTACAGTGTTATACAAAATATGCATAGAAACCACAAAAATCGTCTTGAAGTGGTAATGAGGCTACCCAAAGGGGGTTTAAAATAGTCAACATCCCCTAAAAGAGATGCGGTTATGCTTCATAGAAAAGTTCCGACTTTATTCCACTACACGTTGTGGTTACTATGCTTTGTCAAGAGCAAGGAGCCGGGGGACAAACGTTTCTATCAAAAACAGTCCTGTTAACAACTTACGATTCCTTTTCTGATTTTTTCCAGCATGACTTTTGTTCTTGTTTTTTGTTCAGTTAAACTTTTTTCTTGGTTTCTTATCGCCATCATTTTTTCTTTCTCCTGGTTGTATTCTTGGTTGAGAAGCTCATGGTTTTTTTTCATCTCTTCAAGAAGTGGACCTTTCTCTAAATCAAATCAAAATTGATTTAAGAGAAGTAAGTCGCACCAAAAATTAAAAGGGCCTCTTTCAATAAAATTGGTTAAAACTTGTTCAGAGAACAACTTGGACTTTTCACGCTTTTCTGTTTCAAGTAAATTATCCCCAGTTTCTCCCTTGGCGTTTCGGAATCAGTTAAGTGGACACTTCGTGAAGATATTCAAAAGTAAGGAATATTTTGGATGGATCATTATTACTCCTAGCTTCTGCATTGTTCACAGTTATCGTGACAACAACTTACAAACATTTCAACGATATTGGCAAGCACAAAAAGTGTGAACATGTTACCCTATACAATTTATACTGCTTTGCCTCAGCTTTGCACCAGAATAAATCTACTTATGCTATCTCAAAATCATAGGTAAAACCAGCCTAACCAGGGATGATAACTCAAAGCATTTTTGATCAAGTTCACCAAAATTTTGCAAGTTTGAGTTTAAGTTCATAATTCCCCTGTCCACATGTTCAATTTCCGTTGGCTTTAGACAAGACCCGCCGTCAGTGGTTCTAGTTTCTGCATCACAATCTATTTTTCGATGTCGCAATCACTTTTTTTAACTATGACATCAATGATACAGAAACTAGATCCAAGAACCGTGGGCTTAGTGCCCACCAACATTAGACATGTGGATATAGGGTACCTATGTTCAAGTAGTTTTAATTGAGTTTAGGCAAATTTCATGGAGTTTTTATCAAGTGAAGGCCAAATGCAAAACTTAAAATGTTTTTTGAGTCACAAATTTTTACATTTCGTGCTCAAGTTTGAATGGAAAAAAGAGCGTTCAGCGAGTTGGAGTTTGCAGCTTCGTTTAAACTACCAACGATTTTAGACATCTTACCTTCCTTAGTGGATCGTTTTTTGGCTACATCTTCTTTTAAACTTTCAACGCTTTTCTTTAGCCTTTCCAGATCTTGCTGAAGACCCAGCTTCATTTTCCGAAGTGCGCCTTGTGCAACTTCCAGCTTGATTTCCAGCGTCTCAATTGTCTTTTTATTTTTCTCAGTAGTTCGAGCAAGCAAAAGACTCTGAAAAGAAATCGGATTTTCACATTTCCAAAGAGCATGAGAAATTAGTAGCATTGTAGAAACAACTTTGCGAGTGAAAAGAACATAAAAGCAAAAAGCACACACTGTGGTACTCATGATAGATATGTTCAAATAAGTTTTTAAATACTTCTAAAAGAGTTTAAGATCAATTTTTTGCGCTTCTTAAAAGTATGAGAAGTTTCTTACTTACATCATAGCAAAAGTAAAAGCAAATACAGACAGCAAACGCACTCACTACAGGAGTTTGTGATAGAACAGCGGTTTTTAAGCTTTCTAATGGAGCGGAACTTCAATGAAACATTTCAGAAACTCGAGGAACCCTGTGCATTAACTTAACTTACTAATTTACTTTAACCCAGCTCTAAATTGTAAACTTGAGGAACCCCTGAACGGTACTGGGGGAGTGGGGAAACCCTTGGGTTCCGCAGAATCCCGGTTGAAAACCACTGTAATAGAATACGGTCAAGGTATTCAAAATTTCGGGACCTACGCATCAGAAATTACCGATTACTCCAACGTAGTTAAAACCAAAATTTTTACTTTTTCGGTTAGTTTCTGATGTTCGCCACTAGCAGAGCGAATCTTGGTGGTGATATTGGTCAAGTACTTATTTTCTTCTGCTCTGAATGTTTCCAAATGTTTTTCGGATTCTTCTCTTTGAGCTTGGACCTTCATTCTGAAAGTTTATAACAAAAATTTCGTTAGGAAATGGTTTTGAAAAAGGTAACCACTTGCGACCGCGAAGTTTGCTACGCTGCAGGGATTATAATGCAAGTAAATGCAGCAGTAGCAATATACTGTAACTACGCGTGACCGGTGAGCAGAATAATAAGCTACTAACAACATTGTCGTGATGCTGCTTGCCGCGTATCAATAAATTGCCGACTGTCGCGTATGGCAAAATACATTTTCAGGACTTTTTAGCATTTGCTTGTGTTAGCTTTAGTTTTATAAATTGGTGGGCATCAGCCATTAAACGCATGTACGCAGTTACTTACTTGTTTTGGAACCAATATAATATACTCCTGAACAAATTATATTTTTATGAGCAGGCCAACATAAACTTTGACAGCTCGCAGTGAAGATTAATGCGCAGAGTATAGAGCTGTAATTACAGGTTGCTTGAAATTAAAAAAGACAGACGAAGCTGCATGTTTCCAGCAAAGTCATACCTGTCTCCTTTCTCTTTGTTCAAATGATCGGTGAGATCATCAGCCTGGGATTGGTAAAGTTCTACCGTAGCCCTGTGTTAAAATAAATGCATTTCAAATTGAAAACACAGATTACTGAAAAAAGGTGCTTTTAAACTTTTCAATTCTTGAATCAAGTATGTAGGACTAGTTTTTTTGAAGCGTTTCGGGACCTGATTCATGTCCCCAAAAGTACTAATCGCGTCTCTACAATCAGTAAAACTATGGAGGAAAATAACATTTGTTACGTTGGGTCGCTACCAGTTTTCTTTGGTCACCAAAAATTGAAAAAAACTGATTACATTTTTTCCTTTCTACCTATGATTTTCATCCAGTTCATTTAATTGTTCTTCCAATGCAGTATTTTTCAGGGCAAAATTTCCAGCTTCCTCCACTCTTAAGCTCACCAGTTCTTTAAGTTTTTCAACTCTGCAATAAAAATTTTGCAATCAAAAATTATTAAATTTTGAATTAAAAATGGTAGCAGCAATTTATTTATCCGTCGCTCATACAATTGAACACAGAGCATTCTTGATAAGATGCATATATAATATATATGCACCACCACCACCACCACCATGAAAGTAACCCAAGATCATCGAGTAATCATTCATCCTAAATTATTAACAATTAAATGAAGAATTATTTTTACTGAATAAGATTTTACAATGATGGGTGCGGAGTTAAACGATGCCTGCGTCCAGCAAAAGGAGTGTTTTTGGTACAACACTACTAACACTATTAAGATATAAGCGAACAACTTTTTGCTTACTCTTTTGCAGAATCTTTGACTTGTTTTATGAATGATTCTTTTCGGTGTTTTGATTCTTCCAGATTACGAGTGGTTTCATTTTTCGATCTCAAGCATTCCGAATTTTCTTCTTCTGCTTTACTTCTCTCAACGTAAGACTAAAAATTACACAGTATAGTCAATACTGCAAAAGCATTGAGGTTTTTATACACCCACTACGTTATAAAGAACTAATCTTGAAATTAGAAAGTTTCCCGAAACAAGCAAAATGGTTGCCAACTTCTTGGGGGTGCTCTGTTGCATTGGGATTTAATGACAATTTCATATTCGCTTTGGTGTTCGCACTTGAGCGCATTATTATTGTTTCAAAATAAGGAGTAACCTACGATATCTTATAGGTGGCCGACGAACCTCCGCGGTGAAGAAATACCTCCATCAATAGGAAAGACCAAAGGGTAGGCCTATGCCCTAAGTGGACCAGAAAACAACTTGTTTCAATATCGAAACGTCTGATAATGACTTGTTCTTACAGTTGAAACGTTAAGAGTAGATCTACTTCTATCTAGTCACATTTTGTGTGTAATAAATATGTTAAGAAATTTATTTTACCTCATTGACTTTCACTTGAATTGCATCAATTTTCTCTCGAAACATGAGTGAGTCTTGTTTTGTGTAGTCAATTATTTTTTCACTGAAATATTTATGTGAAATATCAACTGTTGGAATACATAACTTAGAGCAAAAAGTAACCTTATAAACTGAGCCTGGCTCACATACCACTATTTCAAAAAGGAATATTCCTAGTCTCAGTATCTATAAGTGTGTTCAAAAATAAAAAAAAAAGGTACAGCATTTTATTCAAATCTTAGTCATCATAAAACAACTAAAATTTTGCCTTCTAAAGTTTTCAGCTGCGGTTTGGCTCCAGACTTGAGCAGTCCTTACATTTCGCTTTTTGTGTCCTGGTTTGCTCGTTTTTCGCGATCAATTTTCGCATCCAACTGCATTGCATCCATTCCAAGTCTTGTAACAGAGTTCTCTAACCTACCAACGATCTAAAAATACGCGTTAAAATCTCATTACATTCGCTCGCTAGCTTTGACGTCATTCTCCGCAAATTAGCACAGTAACAGCAAGTCTACGCAATCTGCTTATTGGAAAAACCATATTATGAAGTGTGCAGCCAGGCTGCTTTATTTTCCTAAACTGACTTTGGATCTCTGCATTACCCCAACAGCAAGCCAGAAATTCTGGATTGCGCATGTTAAGGAGCAGGCAAGCGTAGCAATAGATTAGAACAGTGCCTATTGTAACTACAGCAAAATGCTCAATGGTATTATATACGCTATATAGAAGCCGGCTGGGTGGCTACAAACTCGAAAACATGTATAAGCTATCTGCAGCCACCTGTCGCTTCTAATATAAAACATTACGCAGCTTCATTACCTGATGTTGTTTTACGAATAAAAGAGTGGAGTTAGAATGTAGGTAGTGATTTCAAATAACATTCTAAACCTACTTTTCTTTGTTCTTGAATTTCCACAGATTTTTCTGTATTCTGTTCCATAAGTCCATTTAAAATTCTAAAAAAATTGAAACTTGCTCTCGATCTAACAGAGCGGTAAAACAGAATGATAACTTTGCGCTTTTGCAAAAAGCTACACTCCGGATCGATTCCTTGAAAAGTGAGATTTTTAACAGCATTGTCAATACCTCGCCCCAAAAAATAATTATTAATTATGCTGTTAAGAAACCCGAATGATACCTTGATTTGCACCGGCAAGTTTACTTGTGCCATAAGGCAAGGCACTTAACGAGATTTCTCCATCTTAGAATGATAGACGAATGGTTAGTAATCTTGTGAAGCGCGGTGAAATTATTTACAGTGATACCGCGTCATACCAAACCTCGATACAATGAATAGTTTTTTTAAGATCACTCACTTTTTTTGTTCGTCTATTTTTTCTTTCACCTCAGCAATTTGGCTTTTAGTTTCTTCCTAAAACAAAATTCCTATTCAAATTTCATACAAACCAAGAAGTAATGTCATGTTACCGTTTCTTTTAGAAGTTCATTTTTAACGCCAGCGGCTTCACTTTTATATTCTTCCAAATCTTCAGCAAGATCTTCAAGGCCCAGATCTATTTCAGCCGTTTGTCGTTGAACTTCTCTCAAAGAGTCGCACGTCTCATTCAAAACTATCTGTTTTCTACGCAAAAATGAATTCCAATCTAACCCTTCCATACTTGAAAGTATGTCAGATTGTTGCCGCCTTAACGTAAACCGGGTACATAACTATACAGGCTAAACCGCGGCTCTTAATCCGTGGTCCATGAACCCTAAACTAAGAGGCCACAAAGGTGTTTTAAGGACCCAAATACAAATACTCTACTTACACGAATATTTAATATTGGCAATGACATATTTCTTATAAAGGGAGTCCAAGATCTGCTGCCAAAAAAAAGATACGACCACTGGGTTAGGCCAATTCTTTGTTGTAGTGTAAAACCATTTACCTTACATCCTCCAATTAATTCATAGATTCAAACGCAAAAACGGACTTACGAAGATTTTACAGACATTCTGTGATTGAGTTGCGCGATAATTTGATCGTGTTCCTTTCGAATGATGTCACAGTCGGGCTTCATTGTAATATTCTCTTTATTTAAATCTTCCATTCTTTTTTCCACATTTTGAACTTCATCTTTTAAAGAGCTAAGCTTCTTCTGTAGGAACATAATACGATCGGAATTTTGCTTTCTAGCAGCGACCACAGCATCTGCGAAAAATGAAAAAGACTTCAATAGGAAAAACAAACCGAAGTTGGGTTTTTGCACAGAGAACGGAACGTGCACATGTATATAACAAGCTATACCGCTAAGACATAAAATGCAAAAGTTCTACTTTTTAAGTTAGGAGTTATTAGCAGTTATACTATGCACCAACACACGCAGTCAATCAATTGAATCAAAATGCCATAAATCAACTTTTGCTTAAGTGAATTCACATATAAAATCATTTTGCTTTCAATCTCTAATCTACTTTTGTTATTTCTTTTACCAAATAAAACACTAAGAAATCATGGCGGTTCTTGTGTAAAACAGAAAATAAATAGCTGTCGAATCTACAAACACTATGCGCATGTCAAAGATAGTGGGATTTAAAATAACTATGGTACCTTGCATTTGCGCATTGAAAGACTTGGGAAGGATCATTAATGCTCTTCTTCGTTTGTTGGCATTTATGGTTTCTATTTCAAGTAAGTCGTGAAGTTCATTTCTTTGCCTTGACTTAAGAAAAAACATATACATTTACATTTTTCCTCCTGCAGTGATGTAATACTCAACATTTCATTTGGTTAAGGAAAAAATGAAGCTCAAAACAAATACAAATGCATAGGGAAGCAACAGCATTGGACACCATTACCCTGTCAACACATCTAGTTTAAGCAAGTCAAAAGACCATGGGTTTTCTGCATCATAATCAAAATTTTGGTGTCATAATTGGAAAAAGTGATTATGACATCAATAATGCAATCCTTTCAACTTCTCTTTAAGTATATATTTCCATCGCTAAGTTAAAAAATAATCATTTTTAAAGCTTATTTGTTGCTTCTCATGGTCGTAATGAGGTATTTCTCATGGTTTAAATTGAAAAATAAATTTTGATGACTGGAAAGTCTCTTATCCAAATCTTATTCATCGTACTATTTTTTTCTACATCAATGCTTTTGCTTGATGAATTTAAAAAATGACAAATATTGAATTGATGTCAAAACAAGAAAAGCAGAGATGAGAAAAACATCTATTTTAAGTACAGTACAAATTATATTACTAACATGAGAACACCTTCTGAAGATTGCGCTCAGCAAGAAACAGCCTGTAGAGGTTTTAAAAATTTTAAATTAAAAGTTGATTTGAACAATAAAGTTTACTAGTTTGGAGATGTTGTTGGTAATTTCTTGGTATTCATGTTTATGATCTTCTTGCTCCTTTTCATCAACATTTTGGCAAGCTTCAAATACAAACATATTTCAATGTTAGAGGTGTAAAACTTCAAATACTTCTGAGAGTTAGGGCTAAGGAATTAGGGTTATGGGTTAACCTAACCCTTAATTGCTTAACGCCCCCGACGTCAGATGAACATGAATCAAGAAATGTTGTGGATGTCCGATTGTGCACTACATCCTCTTGCACGATAGCACTGCTGAGTGTCTTTGGCTTTTAGCAAGTTAATATTTTTTTCTTTCTTCTCTCCCTGGTACAGACAACACCCTATTGGGTAAAGTCTAGTATTAGTCCCCAGGTTCGGTTAGGGTTAGGTTTGGTTAGGATTAGGTTCAGTTAGGGTTAAATTTAGTTAGAGTTTGGTTCAGTTACAAGCCTAACCCTAACCGAACCTAATCCTAACCAACCTAACCCTAACCAAACCTGGGGGCTAATACTAGACATTACCTCGATACTGGTGCACCTCATCAAATACTGTCTCTCACAAATAGCAAAATGAAAAGCTTAAACAATGAATTTAACGTGTCTCATCATGCCATCAAACTATAAGTCTAGTGGACTATATGTTGTGTTTATGGAAGTTGCAATTGTGACATCACTGCGGTCAGCTAATTGGCAATACCAGTATTACCCCAAATTCTTACCTAGTTCTTGAAGTTGGTTTAGAGTTGTTTCGACATTTATCGAAGTGAAATATATATCACAGGTAATCTCCCTCATTTGCTCCTCTTCATTTTCTTCCATTGCAATATATGGTATATATCATTAACGCAGAATATCTTTAATACCAACGTACCAGTACCATTCCTTTACAATAAATCAATAGACTTAAATCAATGTAGACAACAAATAGCCTATATTCATAGTGTAGATACACATCAAATCTCTACATTTTTTGCACTTCATGAAGCTTTTCTGTATCATAAGCAGCATGGAGAAAGGAGGCTACTGGTAAGAGTGGACTAATATAAGACATGATAATCAGCTGAAATTATTGCCCATAGCAGCTTAGACTGCAAGTTAGTCCATCAGCTGGGAAGATTAACCCACACTTTCAACTGTTCAAGAACTGCTCTTTTGCATAATTTGTTTCTAGTATTACAGCTCAAGCAGTAGGCTTTCCAGTACAGTAGGCTTGACTGCTCACTGACTAAGCAGTTCGCACCTTTCTTCTGACCTGTGGCCCTACGATATCTCCTTAGCCTACCTGTTGTTTTTGAGAAATTCAATCAGCAGCATCTAAAGCTTTATGTCGTCACGGTAATAGAAAGATAATTCAACCACTTGAGGACGCTGTAAAGAACATTTGAGAGTCGTGCCACAAAAATTGTCAACAAAACATTTCTTGAAGACTTCGAAATCCTACAAATAAGCTTTTTATTAAATTTTTTGTGAAGCATCACACAATCGTTTTATGCAACACAAGAATTTCCGTGGGCCTACGTTAGAACCTTCAGCGGTTTCGTACGGCCACCGCGCCCCGCCACTTTACTGTCGAAATACAAAAAGCCATATACTTTATATCAGCCAAACTTGATAAAGTTTACAAAAATCTCTCAACCAATTTTGACTTTTATGGATTTTTTTGTTGTTGTTTGCTTTTTGTAAAGCACCTCACGGCTCACGATTGTTTCTTACAATGCGTACGTAGCTTTGTTTGAGCCACATTATTGCAGCTTTTAAGCGTTATATTGAAGTATCACTCATCCAGCTTTGCCTGTTTCTTGCGTGTTTTATCAGCAAGCTTGGCATTAAACTGACTTTCGTTTTTTAAACATTTTCATACTGGCAAGGATAAACAAAAACTCGTGAAATCGTTACAGGAGTAGAGAAGGATTTTTGAATATTACTGTGCTGCTATCAAGCGGTGCATATACAGCGTTAAAAGCTCTACATGGTTTCCATAGAAACGTGAAGCAATTCCTGAAATTTTGTAAATTTTGCTGGTTTTAGCCTAGGCTAATTTAGATACAAATACAACCTTGTCTACTTAAAAAACAGCATTGGTTCTGTCAGTAAAGTTGCATATCAGCACTAAGCAGTAGTGCATTAGCAGCTACGGGTACCATGTTGTTGGTACAAAACTGGTGTTTACAGGAATCTTCTTGTGGAGTACCAGAACCGGTATTGACTGAGCCCAGTCACAGTGTACCAGTATCCATGTATTATTACTATCAGTGGAGTCACTCTCCTTGCTCAGTATTCGGAATGAAAAAAAAGTCATATGTTCCTAAATTGAAGATTTGTTGAGGGATTGTCTTGCGACTGTTGCCATTTGGCCATTTCTCATTTTTGGTTTTAAGATTTTTTTGAACAGTTGGCAATCTCATTTTTATTTCATTTTTAAAAGAAAACATTTTTGAAAGAAAACACTGGTTATTAACGTTTTTTCTTTTCCTATGTAGTTGAGGTTGAACAATTGATTTCTTGCTTGTAAAAAGATATATAGGCCTATGATACATTTAAAAAATAGCAACACAGTTCCTCAGCTTTGCTTAAGAATCTTTTCCACTTAATTCCTCTCGCATTTACTTGTGGCATTTTTATGGTCTTGTGGACATAGGTAACAATGCATTTTTGTTGAGTGGATCCAGTGTAACAATATACCAGTAAGTACCGGTACTCCGTGCCCCAGTTACATAGCATGCTTCTTCTAGCTGTTTAATGTTGACTAGTCACTTGCCTGCTTGACTCACTTGGCATGAGAAATTTATTGTTTGTTTTTGTGTAAACAGTTCAATTTTAACCGTCACATTTTTATTGCAGATTATGTAAATTTAACTGTATTGTAATCGTGTTAAAATAAAAACAATATGACTGAAGTTGTTGCTCAAACTATGGAAGTTTCTCAGCTTATGCTAAAAAAAGGGAAAAACGCAAACATGGGTGGTGATAGTGGACAAATTATTCAGGTAATGAAAAATAGAGTGGGTGGGACAGTTTGTATTTGCAATTAAATCAGGTTTTTCCATTTACTGCTGTGTGAAACTGATATACTGGTACAATGTCAAGTGATGCTATTGAAAAAATTCAGATGTTTCAAATATTATCGGCTCTTATTTCTATGATTAAAATGTTTTACATTGCGTGTGTTCTATTTTGATATTTTGTCCTGTTATTCCTTGGCCTATGTAGTGCTACCAGTTAATGTTCTGTATTAGTCGTGGGCATTCTTATGCTTTGACGTCACATTTGTAACTATCCTGACTGACCTTACACTTTTTCCACTGTTATCTGTTGCATATATTTATGAGAACTAGGCTACCTTTAGAGTAAACAAAAAAAGTTTGAAATTTTGTGGATTTGCCATGTCTAGTGTACTATCTGCTGTCATTAGGAACAGTTGCAATATTTGTGACATCATGCCATAACAATGCGGATGACCAATACCCACTTCGCCTGGGCTTCTTTTGATCCTGTTTGACTTAGATGTGGTGGATGTTATCGGTGCGCATTTTAAACACATGTCTCTCTGACTGATATATTGCCTTGATAATTTTAAATGAAAAATTTACATTTGTATAATGTTTAAATTTCAGGGTTCAGCTGCTCTAAAGATTTTAGAGCCAGCTAGAAAAAAGCTGGCCACTGTTGAAACACAAAGAATTATTGAATGTTTGGATGAGTGCATCAGACGACAAGAATTGGCAACATCATTGCTACTTATTTTGCTGGTAGATGATGACAAATTGGAGAAGTTTAGTATTGGATTGGGCAATGATTTATTGACTGTGATCAAGCTACATAAGTAAGTGATTTCAATTAAAAGCTGTGATTATGTTGGTGACTTGAGAAGGACCTAATTCAATAAATTCTATCAAGTTTGAAACCACAGGTTTTGATTAAAAAAAAAACTAGGGACTTCCAGAGGCAGATCTACATGAGACGTTTGGCCCTCTAAAACATCTACAAGAAGAAAATGCTGTTCGCTGAGATTATTGATTGAGGTTTCCCATGCCCATGCGTCATTATGTACCATAAGATTGTAAAAGTAACTTCTCTCCCTCACACACTGAACAGATATCCTAGATTCGCCCCTGTCAAATTACTTCGAACTTTAAGTTCATAGACCTGGCATAACTTGATGACTTTTTCAGAGTTTTGTGCGACTCTTTGGACTCAAATTTAGAAGAGGAATCGCAAAACAAACTCACGTCATTACAGGTCCAAGTGTCTGATTCATGCAAAAACATTCTGAGACTTCACCAGGAAAATCCTGCTATTGTCACATCGATTCGAAGTGAACTAGACAACGAATATGCCTTTGAAAAAGGACAAGCGTTACAACAAGCCTTGCAAATGATTGAAGGCTTATATGGTGAGTGGAGTCACCTTTCAAACATCTTAGGGCGGTCCTTATGCTCCTGCAAGTTTTAGCAGGACCCCTTGCAAGTGCAGTGAAGTAACAGTGTGTTTAATTACAAATAAAATAGCCAAACATATTGAAACACATTCAAATATAGAGGCGTTTCGCTAGAAAACAAAACACTGTTTTGAAAAATAGTGGTTTTTGGAAAATAGTGGTTTTCAAGACAGTGTGTTGTTTTTCACGTTTCGGATTCTTTCTTGTACTTGATATTACTGTACTGTAGCATGTTATAAATGTTGTTTTGAACTCAACGTTTGTTATAATTGCCTCATCACCATGGGCGAATTGATGATTTTTGTTTTGGGAGGACGACTTATTTTCATGGTTTTATGGCGCGCAATAATGCATGGACATTGGCAGGAACCTATGTAGAGGGGGAGGGCATTGTGCCATGACTTTGTCTTTCAGTATAAAAGAAGAAATGTTTCCAAGTGACTGAAATATACCAGACTCTTTTGATGGCTTTTGTAGTTACCCTTTTAAAATTTTTCGCTGCGCCACAGGACGTTGGTCATCTTAGGTTTTGCTATTTGTGCCAAAAATTTCTTACCGGCATGATCTCATGCGAGGTACAATACGCACAAGTGCTAGTATTGTTTGTTACATTTTAAGTGATAATGTTTTGCAGAACTTCGGTCTATTATGTTCGAGAGATTACTGACCACACCCTCGGAAGAAACAGATCGTTCCAGATACTTGCAACAAGTAACTGAACGAGAGAAAAACAATGCAGTGCTTATTGATAAGCTGCAAACCCAACTTGATGCCGCCAATGAAGTATGCAGCCATTTATTATTATTATGCTGATAGGAAGCATCTTGACCCGAAAACCGTTTTGTTTGCCAATGCTTCCTTGCCTAGTTGTTTATTGATCTCACGTTACGCTGTGCGTGTGCATTTTGCTGTTGCTTAAATTGGCAAAATAAATATCTATCTATCCATATCTATGTACGTAGATTGCTTACAAAAGACGCGTATAGGAAGACTTCAGCAAATTTGGGTGATTGAACACATGTGATATTCAAGAGTTCTGTTTGATGCAGTACAGCAAGCGTGTTTAGTGAATGCATTACTGCTTGCAGTGATAGAATTGCTGACTACGATACTTTTTAGTGATGTCTTGGGGGTTTTCGAGTTCGGAAAAAATATTGCGCTTAGATTGGGCCCAGTGCGGAGTTTACAGCCGAACACCATCTTTCTTCAGTGCCAAGTGCTCTAGCCAACTCTTTTGACTTAAGTGCTACGTTAGTGAGATTCGGTTACAATTTATGCCCCCTTATCGGTTGTTGATGCGACAATAAAGCTTCAGTATGACTTTTCAGGACAAAGATGAAGAAATAGGAAAGAAAAATGAGGTTATTCGTCGTTTGAAAAGTGATTTGCATCAAATAGAACAATTTTCTGAAGATCACATCAGAAGAACGAAAAACGATGCCGACAAGCAGCAAGTATGCTAGCTAGTCTGTTTGTGAATAATTTGCGCAGGTTGGATAAGTTAGAGCGGTGTTCTTATGAAAATTATGACCATAAAGGTGTGGTCAAACTTCGCCAACTGTTCGTTTCTTCTTCAGATGAATTGTTTCGGAATAATCTGTACTTGCAAATGCGCAAAAGCAAACAATTGAAAAAATTTGACTGGAAACTTTGAAAATTTGGAACTTCAGAGTCGGTGTTTTTTAACTTTTTGGGTTTGTAGGGGATTACTGAGAGATCACTGTAACGAACCGATAGTATCGCTATCCCAACCCTTTTCCTTGTGATGAACCGATTCAAATGCAGAAGTAGCAACTGTACATATTAAGTAGTCGTACAAGTATACTTCGTGATGTATGTGTATTTGGGTTTACAAACCCATTGATGTATTTTTGCTGACCACATAAGGGTTCATGAACCCAGGTTAAAGACCTCAGTTTTAACCGAATGTAGATTATGCTGCGCATAGAACTTTGGTCAACCTTATGACAGGGTGACAATAAAAAAGTAATAAATAATTCTGCTTCAGGCCTCCGAAACTCGAGGGAGTGAAGGAAAGCAACTGAAACTGAAATCGGAGTTGGAGCAACTGACCGACCAGCTCAGCAGGATGGTGCAAGAACATCGAGAAACTGAACAACATTTGCGCAAGGTGAACCAACACGATGCAGAAACTCGTAACATATTTACGGATTGAGCATCTACAGTGTAGTTTTGTTTAGCATTTGTTGCAAGTCTGTGGCACATTTATTGTTGAAAGTTCAAAGCATAGTAGGCTTTTTATGTGATGAAAGTGGCGTCTGGAAAAAAGAAATTGGAATTTATTAGGCTAAAGTGAAGCCATCGGCAGGTTGGCTCAGTTATTAAGATATTGCTATCAGTGCGGGAGGTCTTGGGTTTGAATCCTGGATCGATCAAATCGAACATAGTGTCGCCAATGGCTCGGCCCCGCTGCGACGTTTTTTCGGAGCTGTGTAGCCCAGGCGCTATGCCGTGGAGATGGGCCCGCCATTCGTTACATGCTTCGGGGAAATAGCTGGAGCACAATGAAGATTTGATTTACTTTTATTTTAGATAAAAGCCTAATTACAGTAGAGTCTTTTTTAATTTTTAACCAGCCTTTTATTTTTCAGAAAAAATTTAAAATTGAAACCGAAGTTGAGAATTGGATCAATAAATATGATCAGGACATGGGAGAAAAGCAAGATGAATACGAACAAATTGACAAAGTGTATACTGATGAAAAGAAACAACTGAGGTAAAGACGAATGCTTCAAAATGAGAATTATGCGCTGATATCTTAAGCGAAATAGCAGCCACAACAAATAAAATGAGCCCTCCAGCAATGATATTTTCATATCAATACTTTCTACCTTGAAGATGTCGCTGTTGATGAATTGCCTTCGGATGTCCAGGCATAGGCGGGTAGTAATGAGACTTTGGAGTATCCAATAGCTAGAATCTTATCTTTTGCAGTTTGGGCGAATTCCAATGGAAAGGCAATCTGTGCAGTTGCGGATATTAAAGCAGTGCTTGTTCATAGTCCACTCTGCCACACTTCGGATTTTCTTGTGGGATTTACTCCATTACGCTTTGACCAAAATAAGCCCATCTGTAAGGCAAGGGGGTAATGATCCAGGCACCCGGAGATCTTTTAATGCGGTTTAAGATCTTACCCAGGACCAAACTAATGGACTTATGTCTACAAACACATGTTGAAACGATAAGGCTTTTTGTTTATTGGTAATTAAAGTATTTAATAAATATTCAATTTACAAGCAACTTCCGAGATGGCACCAAAAGTTGAAATTTGAGAAAAGATTACAATCGTCGTGACAACTTGAGCTGCAGATTATATTCTTTATTCTACTTTTGTAATTTTAACACTGGGTTTAGATACTTACAACAGCTTTATTGTTTAGTGAGCTAGAAGAGAAGTTCGCTGTTCTCAAAGAAGAGTATGACAAGATAATGGAAGAGAGAAGGATTGCTCGGGAGGAAAAAGAAGCTCGAGAGCTTGAACTACAACATATGATGAAGGTATGTGAAACAGTACTCCATCAATATTTTTTATGTATCATAGCAGTGCAACGCGGTGATATCGTTGAGGATGCGGAAGTCTTGGGTTCGATTTCTGGGCCGGTCAAATCTGACACAGTGCCGCTACGATGCATCATCGAAGCTGTGTTGCCCAGGTGCTAAGCCGCGGAGATGGGCTCTGCTGCTAGTTACACGCTTCGGCGGAATAACGCGAGTATAATGAAGATTTAATTTTGATTTTTCAAGTTATTTTTATGGCTTCCGAAATTACGTAGTATTAAAGTTAACCGAAAGCATAAAAAATCAAAAGCTTTCATCTTTATCCTCACTTGATAATCACTAACATAAGTACACTGTTGGAAATACTTAAGTAACTGTGTAATTTTTGTGCAGGCTGCCATTACAATCCAAGCATTTTTCCGCGCATACAAAGTTCGCAAAGCCCTCAAATCCAAAGCAAAGAAAGGTGGAAAGGGAAAAGGCAAAGGAAAAAAGAAAAAATAAACTTGCTTGTTCGAATAATTTACCTTTTTATGTTACCCCTATCCGAAAGATAGTCTTTACGTCAAATGGTTTGTTTTTTATGTTTTGGAATCTTATGCTACTGATCGGTCTCGTGATCTAAAGGGATTTTGTAGATATATTTCAGCTTGGTTGAAACTTGTGATAACACCAGACCAGCTCAGGTGCGGATCCAAAGAACTTTTCCTTGGGGGGTGAAATTCAACCCATAACACACCGTATCAACTTCGCTCCAGGGGAAGTTCAGATCCTCAAACCTTTGAATCCGCTCCAGCACTTTTTTACAACTTAAAAAAATGTATACGATTTTTTGATTTTTATTCACACTTGATCATGCTACCCAATGACGGAATTGGGGGTCGAAAAATGTTAGGTTAGACTAGTAAGTTTTTCAATTTTTTGTAATAGCCAAAGCCCCTTAATCAACCTGATCGTGTTTGACAAAGTTTTGATAAGTATTCGGACCCTCGGTTGAAATGAATCAAGTGTCGAGTGTTAATGAAACCGTGTTAATAAAAGCTGTATTTATCCTGCAGAGATACTCTGTCTTTTGTTGGACTCTTTTTCAAGAATAAGGAAAGGAAGAGGATCTGTTGTTTTTTCTTTTTTACAGTTAAGCTGCGAAATTCCTTTTATGGTTTGTGGGCCCTGCTAGAAACTCAACACCAGTGGCCCCCTATGCCCACCAATAAAATTTTTGGTCTGTATATGGTCCATAGTAACTACAGCCGTCCGCTGGACTTCAGTGGTTAATTGTTGTCAATAAATTGTACGCTTGTGGCCCCCTAAGGGGGGCAATGGCCCCTGGATGAGAATCCCTGTTCTTGACGAAGAATTTGCAAGATAAGTATTATTTAACTATCAGTTGCTTCCCCATAAAAATTGTTAATCCGATCCTGAACATGGATTCATGTTCGACTTTTAAAACGTTCACTTTTTGTCCAGGCCTTCATCAATGTTTTAAAAGAATCCTTAAATTTAGACCTTTCAAACCTAGTCAGTCTAAACTCCAAAATTGTGCTGTTCTGAATGATCTTAGGCCTAGCACACTTGTTTTTGCATTGTGATTGCAGGCTTGCTCAACATAGTAAGTCGTTTTTAATAGGAGAGCTGCGCCGATTAAGAGCTTCTGCTTTATCAAGATTGATAAATATTGCACTCATATCTTTAAAACGTCATATGTCTTTTCAGAAGTTTTCGTTTGCTCTGACGTAACATTTCTCTTCGCGATTCCCCTTCTGCAAAAACAAACCGTAACCAACGACAATTAAATAATCTATCTAAAGGATTTATTGATGCCTGTAAAACCAAAACTACCTCGTTCTAAAACCACCTTTCAACGCACTGAATGGCTGAGGCTCGTGCAGCGCATAATTTAAGGGGGATAAATTATAATAAACCAAAGATTACGTTATGTCATGAGAACGTTTTAAGCACATTTTAGATAAAGCTTTGTTAAAGTAGGGGAAGCTAGGGCCCCATCCCCTGTCTACACGCCATCGTAATGAAACTTATTGGAAATTGATACGTGTTAAACGGCATGTTCAACAAGATTCTCCACTGGAACTCCAACTCGGCTCAGAAATTTTTAATGGTCTCGAACTTCAACTTGTTTAAAAATGCTGCTTGCAAATCGCAGCCCTGGTTCAAAATCTAAAAATTGCCAAATTTTGTTCTATTGCGTTTTTGGATAAATTTGGTTACATTTGTCAGCTGAATAGGCTACTGTAACATTCCTAAGGTACCGCGATGAAAAATTAACACAAAATTAAAAAATCTCTTAAGATATCTAGCCCACTAATAGGATTACACTTACCTCCAACAGCGTGTTTATAATCCGATATATCCGACGATACTTTTCCCAGATCTATGAGCACAGGCATCAAGTTATCATATGTGTCTCTCATCACTTTCGTCTTCTTGCTTTCAAATCGCTTCAAAACAATTAGGAATTCTGTCATTACATTTTTGGTAGTTACTGTCATAGGCTACTGATCGTTGCAAGGATTTCAATTATTGATATTTTGTGAGTCGCCTAGGTATCTATTAAACATATAGATACCTAGGCAACCTCTTCAATGTTATTTGACATCTTTTGAGTGATCGATCCTATTGAGTTCTTGATCTTCAATGAAGCGGTGTCATTATTAAATTTTTCTATTTTGTGAGTCTGTATAGTCCTGAAACCAACTCACCAAATTGCTCCGCAATTTTTGTAAATCAGCACCTCCCCAGTTCAAAGCGCTCTCGGTCATCACGTTTCCTTTTCGAATAAGCTTACGAAAAAGATCCTTGCTATCGCGAAGCCTTGCTGTGCTCCCATTGATGAAACTAGCGCAAGAAGACCATTCCTGCCGGTCCGCTGCACAAATTATGGAAAATTGTTGATGATTTTACACTTTTATCTAAGTTCATTTTAAAAAATGTGCGAACTGCAATCATCTGCAGCTGTAAATTGAACCAGAGTTAGTAGTAGGATTTTTAACTTTCGTAGTTTACACTTGTATGTGTGGTTTATGGCGTCCATACGTTAGCTTTTACAAAACTTCAACAGCAAAAAATGCAAATTTTTCCCAAATTGCGGTTGCTTAAGATCTTTTTTCGCGATTTTCAGTTGCATTCCAGAGCATAACTTGCATAAGCTCACCAGTTTGGTAGAACAATCCCCTTTTGAAGTAGTATAAGCTCACCAGTTCCGTAGAACAATCCCCTTTTGAAGTAATAAGAGCATTGAGTACAACCAGTTAACCACTCTCTTTCCAGTAGGCCTTCTTACCGTGTTTTTCCCTTAGTGTGAATCGAACACGATCAAGAATTTCTTGGTTAATTTCATCCAAAAATGCACACTTCCACATCCGCACGTATATTTCCCGATTGATCATAGCAGTTTCACATATGTGTCGCATAAGCTGCCTCAATCCATCAAGCCTTGCTTTTCGCAACAGTTTTTTTAAGTCGCAAGTGGCTTCAGTCTTTTCTAAAATGTTTATCAGCATTTAAAAGGTTTAGAAAAGGCCAAGTTGCACAACCAAAAGACAGAATGGGCTAGAGATTCAGGGCCCTTAGCCAAAAATCTGAGGGTCTCCCGAAAGAATACCAAACTGTGTTTTATATAATAGCTTACACCAGTACAACTCGTACGTGGCGCAGACAAGGGATCCCAGCACGACGGGTGGAAAAGCTATAAAACCACCGAGTGAGTAGAGCTTCAGGAGCGGTTAACTCTACGTTCGATTCTCAAATCAATGACAAAAAAATTATATCTTTTTTCTGTTTGACCTTCAGCATTAAAAGGACAAGGTTAAGAACATGTGTTCGAAGCTGTCTCGGATAAAATTGTTAGACCTTTCATACCGCAAAAAAGTTTTGATTAGCTAGTACAGAGCCGTGTACTCGAGCATTTAGCATCACAGGCCTACTTGTCTTTCATCTGATAGATTGTTATGGTCGAAAGCGTCTGCAGAAAGCTCTCCAGGGAAGTTATTTTTGTTTACAAAATTACCGGTACCAATTTTTTAAGCGCTGATAGCTCATTATTGAAACACATTGCGGCAGCCTCCGAAAAATACAGAAGGGAGTCTTAAACTGAAGGTAAAATTGAGCCGCCTCCCCTAGAAAAACTTCTAGACCGTAAACACAGCTGCTCTTACCTTCTAAATTCTTGTTGGCGTTTTTGATTTCTTGATTAATGCCGTTAAAAAAGCGATACTGTTTGGAATACTCGGACACTTTTTTGCTGAACACGATTTCTTCTTGGTTATATTCTTCGGTAAGCCTCGATACCTTACTGAGTAAGTTTTTCAAAACGTTTTCTTTTAAATACTGAACTTGAACCTACAAATGCAAAATGTCAGTGGGCTGAATACTGACGATTTTGTCAAAGCTTGTTGCATTGGTCAAAAGCAATCACTGTGTAACCGTAAGACTAAGGTTTTATTCTCGGTCAGGTCACATTGAATACTTAATAAAATTAGCTACTTCCCCCGTCAGAAGCTCACAACGGCAGGGGTTATACAAAAAGAATATGTGATGCGTTGTTTGTACGAGTAACGTGGAAGCGGTTTTGATGTTCATGGCCCACACGATGCCTAGTAGAATACTTTCTTTTAACCACTTATTACATTATCTTTACATAATCCCATGCAAGCAAAAACATGTCTAGTTGTATTCAACCTCTAAATATTCTTTATTGTCGGTCAAACGCTTTAGAATTTGAAGAGAGTAAAGCTTAATATCGTCTAACTCCGCTCGGGCAACTTCAAGCTCTCCTCTTAATCGTGCAATAACGCTTCTGCGTTCTGTAAGATTATCCATCAAATCGGATCCATCTCCTTGAAGAGTCGCAAACACGTTCCTAAAAATTGAATCAAATCTTCATTGTACTCGCGGAAGTGTGTCAAAGTGTGTAACGAGTCACGGAGTTCATCTCCGCCACTTGGCGTGTCTGGGCAAAACAGCTCCGAAAAAACATCGCAGCCGTTGGCGACAGTGTCCGATTTGACCGGCCCGGGAATCGAACCCCAGACCACCCGCACCGTTAGCGATGACTTTTGAGTCAAAAATTGGTCGTTCATCAGGCATTGATCGGCAATGCAAAAATATTATTTTTCCAGATAACTATAACTTATCAGCCCTTAATGGTGGGCATTGACCTAGTCTTAGTAGTAGTAGGATTTTTTATTTTTAACCATAAAATAACGCCATCACTAACACAAAAAACAACAGGGTTAAAAATAAGGAAACAGCAACAAAATGATATAGCCTTCGTTGAACATGCTCAAGATGAAACTAGAGAACAAAAGCATTTCAAAAAAATTAGCACGGTCACTGCATCTAAAAGTCAAGCAGTGAAGCACCTAGTCAAGCTGTTTGTAAAAATTTAGGGCGATTTTTGCGTAACCACGCTCAAATCACAGATATATTTAATCGATATTAGATGGTGAGAATACCAATTTTTAAGGTTCTCGCTGCTGCTATCGTTGCTAGTGTCTCGGATGTACGTAAGCAGTTTTATAAAAATCAAGGTGGATACAGGCAGAAGATGCAGAGGCCAGCAAGAAGATAGCACAATTCGCAAATTTTTTTTAATAGCTATATCATAGAATTCTCTTAAAACAGGATATGTGTCAACATACCTATTATATGCTGCTGCATTTATGCAAGTGCGACGGAAATTATCAAATTCTTTTAAATGATTTTCGTGCTCTTCTAACATTAAAGTTGCTTCTCTTGCTGCTTTCATTCTAAAGAGCATTGTTCTCTTTCAAATAATGGCATTGTATAAGTATTAGTTGCATATGTATCCTCCTATCACGAGAAAGCGATCATAGCGCTATAACGAGCTCCCTTAGCAGTTGCAGGCCACCTGTCTACCACACCAAGGTGGGGGAATCTCGCTAAGTGCCCTTCCCAACGGCACAAGTAAACTTGCCGGCTTGTTCTCCCACTGCACTGCTGAACGCCCAGCAGAGAATCTGTAAATACCAATTTCAAAAGTCATCTGTTTGACCCGACTCGGAATCAAACCCAAGTCTACAGCTCCAGAGGCGGCGCTCTTACCACTCGGCCATCCGAGCTGTTCATAATCAAAAATGACACAGCTGTTTGTAAGTCTACTGCTGTTCCACACTTTAATAGTTGCTAGTAAATAGAGACCACCACTAGGCTCATATAGACTGATGGATGTTAAAGCTATAGCAAGAATATTATTTGTAGAGAAGGTGCTATTACTGTAATCAGTCGTGACTTTTTGAGCTAAAATCCTAGTGAATAAACCGTTTAAATGGTGGTTTTTACAGTACAATTTCTTATGCTAGGATCAGCACTGTTACACCATCATAAGACATTTATTTTCATTTATTTGGTTGCATATTTAGCCATCCATCTCGCGAAAGCGATCAAAGCGTTACAACAAGCTCGCATAGGTTAGATGTTGCCGGCCACCTGTCTCCCACTTAAGATGGGAGAATCCTGCCAAGTGCTTTTCCAACAGCACAGCAAGTGAACTTGCCGGATTGTTCTCCACAATGTTCCTGTAGTGATAAGTTTTGTTTGACTCTTTCTAGTTTTTTTACTTCTTACTTCAAGACTGTCTCGCTCCGCAGCACAGCATATTCTTCGTCAAACTCAACCGCAAACACGTTTTCCATCGTTTCTCGCCTATCAGCTACAACTATTAAGCTTTCTTTGAAACCCATGCGCTGCGATCTTCTTCCCACTATGGCATCCATAGCTTCTTCGACCTACAGATTATTCACAGACTAATACAGGGCCGGCGCCAAGGGTGGGCCAGGCTCCCCCAATCGACATGCTTGCCCCCCCCCCAATTAACAAGCTTTCTCTTTTGAAGACGGCGGCTTTTGTGCTTAATTTCAAACTTTGGCTCCCCTGATAAACGCTTGGCTCCCATAAGTAGACTGCTCTGGCGCCGGCTCTGGTTTTTTTTTTTTTTTTTTTTTCGGTCAAGTTTCGGTCATAGTCCAAATTATATTCGTAAAAACCGAAATAATTAAAGCCCTTGCGGTCAATCAACCGAAGTAAATATCTTGCCAATAAGCCAGCAATTACAAACGGACTACCGGTGTCACAGTGTCAGGTTTAACAAACATCAAAATGATCAAAGCAGTTTTTATTTGTGTTGCGGTTAGAAAGAAGTTGGTGCATGTTTCGTTCCACGTCTTGTTACTTTACACATGACCGAAAAATAATTGAAATGACCGAAACTTTTGAAGACAGTTAGGTCAATTGACCGAAGTCAAATTTTGAAAAAAATAACCCAGTCTGGGCTAATATTAGGCCTAATATACTACTAATCGTAATTTAGGTGTGTTAATGGACCTGGCTTTTGTCAAAACTTTGGTCAAAACTAAACTACGCAAAAATGCTTAGGGCCTACTCCTCTTACTAGGCAATAATTGATAAGAGTTATACGAAATAAATCTTAAGTCGATCCAGAAAAGTAGTTTCCACAGACAGTTTCAACGTCAACTGTTCATAGCTCTTGACTATGTTTCCTTGAAAACCAAGACCTTGTCTATGGGCCTTGCGCAATGTAAGCCTAAATGCACATCCAGGGGGATGACAACTAACTAATTTTTAAGCTGAGGTTAGTATTTGAATTTTCTACGATTTAATTTTTGACTTTTTATGTTTACCTGTTCTGTCAATATTCTGGCTATCTCTTTAGCTTCATCAGCTTTAGCCCGGGCGCAGTTCAAAGTATCTGTTGTCGTTTCTAGCTTTTTTTCAATATTTGCGTATTCTTCTGTGAGAAGTTCGTGCATTTCTTGTTCGTCGTACATGTCATCTCGAATTATTTCCACAACTTGAGCTTTATTTTTCGCTTTTTCCTGAAAAGCAAAATGAAGTATGAAATTGTGTATGATTGTCGATCCCAATCATTGCACACCGGTCATACCGCTTTACTTACCAGAAAATGCTGTAGGCTACAAGACTCTGATTTCTCGGTCCTGCTAAACACCGCAAAGGACGGAAGTACCGCAATGAACGACAAAGGATCTCAAATTGATGTACTAAACACCGCAAAGAACGACAAAGGACCTTAAATTGATCTACTAAACAACGCAAAGAACAACAAAGGACTTGGAATCATACCATAACAAAGAACAACTAAGAACTTTAAATTAGGGTTAGGTTGGGGCTAGGGTTAGGTTAGGGTTAGATAAGGGTTAGAATTTTAGGGTCCTTTGTCGTACTTTGCGGTGTTTAGTACATCAATTTGAGGTCCTTTGCGGTGTTTCAGTCCTTTGCGGTGTTTTGTAGAACCCCTGATTTCTAGTTTTTTTTAACGTTTAATTATGGCAAGGGCATGCGTAAAATATTTTCCGGGGACTATGATTTTTTGTCCGGGTCACAACCAGAAAAACCTTTTAGCTATATTGAAGTAGGTAAATTTTGTTTTTTTGGAGGGGGGCTTTTATTTCCTCTGTCGACGTCACGCACCTGGGCCATAACTCTCCGAGGTGAGCGCAAGCGAATCAGTGACCCTAAGAAAATGAACTCAACTTCAATTTAAATTTCTTTTGCTTTGTTATTGCAAAAATTGTGCAGCAACGCATCACCCTTTCCCAAAAGCTATTTTACGGTACGTTGGCCACGTGAAAATTCTTTCGCCACTAACATGCTAATCACATATGTCGCTTACCACCAGTGGCTCGGCCAAGGGGGGGGGGGGCACCGGGGCACTGCCCCCCTTTTTGACGAAGCTTAATCTGAAGTGTAATTAAAACATTTTTATAAAGTACCGTAAACTTTGTTTCAACAGCTGCCTCATCTTCACCACTTTTTCATTTAGGCCTACGACCAATTTTTGCGCCACTCGAATTTCGACATAACTTCTCCACAAAAAGCGCTCTATATGCATTATTGCAATGGGATCAAATATTTAAGTGTAACTACAGAGAAAAAGCAAGATTGTATCGCAAAAAGGTAATCGAATATAGCGAGCAAAAGGAAAGAATGTTCACTTAAAAATTATTTTAAGAAGAATAGGCAGCAAGTGCCGGAAAGTCTTATAACAGTAGCTACGAATACTTCTGGCCCAGAATATGGCGCTAGCGTAAAAGGAATTTGTTGATGTTAATGTGATATTTCTTTCCGTGGGACTTTTTCATTGTGTTTGTTGTTCTATGTGTTTCTTGTTTGTGCTTACCATGCGGTGACAAAATCGTTGGATTTTCTGAATTATATATAATAATGCCGTGCAAAAGGCAGTTTGATTAGTAGTAGGGTAGCGATTAGCGAACTTAAGGATTGTCTGCCTAGGTCTACACTAAACAATTAACTCCCTATTCATCCATAAACAAAATAAATACCAATAACTTAAAGCAAAAATCGAACTACGGGAAGACGGCGTGAGCCTAACGCCTTGCCTGAAAAAATTATTTTTTTGAAGTTCTTGGCCTATCGTAATTTGGCTTCCTTTTAAATACGCACTTGCGTATTTAAATACTTGCGACCCTTTTAAATACGCACTTGCGTATTTAAAATTTAAGATACATTTGCGTATTTAAAATTTAAATACCCCCTTTTAAATTCGCCCCTTCGTGCTTGCTACGCCCCTGCTTGCCGCGGATCACGTTGCCGCCGATCGCATCCTGCTAAAGCATTTTTGTTTTAATCTTCTCAACATGATTAACTGTTAACGTACATTTTCTGCAATTACAGACCACACTCAGCAAATTATAACACTGATCTCCTCTCTACCCCACCCTTATCCAAAAGTAACGTAAGGAAACTTACCAGTAGATCAGCTTTGAGAGTGATAAATTCTTTCTCTAAATCACGAACTTTTAAATCTAGTACTTCATATTCGTCTTTTTTTGCATTGCTGTTTTTCAAAAACTTTTTGATCTAAATTTAAAACCATCTGTTTTTCAAAAAATTTAAAACTTAAACAAATTTAAAATTAAAAAAAAAACAATTTAAAAAAATTTCAAAAATTTTAAATTTAAAACCATCTGTTTTTCAAAAACTTTTTGATCTAAATTTAAAACCATGTAAATACCAACTTATGAAGAATATGAACCATCTCGCAAACAGACCGCAAGCAGAGGCCGACACGGCCAAAGGGCAGCTCACGTTTTTTTTGTTTGTAGCAGGGGACGTTTTTTTTGTTGTTGCATATTTATCCTCCTATCACGAGAAAGCGATCAATACGCTATACGAGCTCGCCTAAGAGTTGCCGACCATCTGTCTACCACACCAAGATGGGGGAATCCCGCTAAGTGCCTTTCCCAACAACGGCACAACAAATAAAATTGCTGGCTTGTTCTCCACCCTGTCCCTTTAAGCTGGGCGTCAAGCAGGGAAGCTATGAATACACATTTTCAATTCATTGCTTTGATCCGACTCGGAATCAAACCCAAGTCCTCAGCTCCCGAGGCAGACGCTCTTACCACTCGGCCATCTGAACTGTTAAAATTTGATTTACTGTGATCGCACTTTGACGCGCAAGTTTCGGATAAATAATGTTAATTCTTTGTGCGAAGAGCGCAAGCTCACCTTGCAGTCTCACTCAGTGCATTTTTAAATCTTTAGTTGGAACTTTTATGAACAACCTCATGTTTACTTCTTTAAAAAGCTATCACTCACTCGAATACTATAGTCTTCCAGCTTTTCCGTGTGCTTACTAAATGACAATTCAATAGATTGACTTGTTCTCTTAACAGCTTTGAGATCTACTTCAACTGATCGAAATTCCTCTCTCGCAGAATCAAATTTTTTTCTCTCTTTCTCAGCCTGAGTAATGTTTTTATAAAAACACTGCTATCCAAAACGTGCTCGATAGCCAAATGAATGGTTATATTCAAAAGTGCTATTTATGCGGTAAGATACTTATTTTTGCGGGATTCAGGTTGAGTCTAGGTAGGGACCTCAATCAATTAACCGTCTTAAACAGCGAACATTCTACGACCTTGAGGTATCACACGCACAAAAACTCAACAGGATAATTGAATTTTGCAATTACTTAATTTTTAGCCGCCTTGAAAGACCCTGAAAGCGTCCCTCATACTAACCACTTCACCTTTACGTTCCAAATCTTAGTTCGCTTCTCAAAAGCGTATATTTGTTTCTCGAAGTACTGAGAATATTGCTTGACGTCCAACCGTACATCTTTAATGACATCAATGTAACCGTAGGCAGACTCATGAGCGTCAAATGTATCGCGTCTAAAAGTAGCAGTTACCTGTAAAAATGCTTTTGGTAAAAAAATAATGCTCAAGCTCAATGGTTGTTTTTAATTCCGCATTTTGAACACTTTAAGCCAGTGGATTGTAATTTTGGGGACTGCAGCTCCTAAACTAACGTAATGAAACCTATGGTCCCGCTATAAGAAACATGTTTCGCTCAATATTAAATGATCGTACAAGAAGTTATTCCACACCAAATTTGTATTGGTTTACGAACCCTTTGAAGCATCTTTACAGACCCCTAGTGGTTCTTGGACTTCAACTTAAAAACCCCGTTTTTAGGGCAAAAGCTTCAAAACAAAACATGATCTTGCTGTTCGTATTAAGGCTTGATTGTCTCAGTTATACCTGTTTTCTTTGATTTGTACCACAACTTCATGTTTTTGCTGCATCAAATCATTAGCAAGAACGCTCAATGTTGTCGCTTGCTTTCGCGCGGTTTTCGCCGCGGTTTCGAGTTTTTTATTCTCAATGTCAAACAAAACCATTTTCTGAAAAATTCTCAAAGCATCTCAAAATACAATTAAAACAATTACTACATATCGGAATACAATAAATATGGGACGAAAATAGCTAAAAGAGGAAAAATAAAGATTGCTGCATATACTGCAATACTAGATCGGTAGACAATGGTTTTGATTTCGACTCGGGCCAACCAGTGACTTAAAATAAGTAGGCTATATACAGCTTCATTGCAGGGTGCTGAGTATGATAGAGAGAGAGAACGTACAAGCCGACAAAGTTTACTTGCTTTGTCGTAGGAAAAAGCACTTTTAAAGGGATTTTCTATTTCTCTTACCTAGAGGAAGACAAGAGGCCTGCAATTCCTTAGTAAGCTTGATGCAGCGCCTCCACTGCTTTTTCTTGGCAGGAAAGTAAAAATGCTGCTAATACGAATACTCCTCTTTCATCTGGTCGATGAAGTGAACATCCAAGAGAGAGCACTGCAGTATGCAGCATTCTATAGTGGAACTCGAACGATATTAATTATACAGGAAGTCGAAGCATTTCGGACATTATAGAAATTTGGCTCAACTCTGGCGACGTGGTTGAAAGCGATAGAACTCAGCATTTGTCAGCGACATGGTTGCAAATCTATCGCAACGAGTTCGATTCACAGCTTGAGTCGATCGCATTTGATGTGCTTAACTAGGTGCCAGCTGACAGGACGAACAAAAACTCACTTCGCACTTTTGCTCAATTAATGAATTGTTATTTCAATATTTTATAAAAAAAAAAAACTCAGTAATTTATCATTATTTTATTGACTTTCGACTATGAGTCCTTGTTTCTAAGCACTGAACAAAATGATACGAAATGTCTAACAACCTCTTCAGCAGTCTTTATCTCTTCTTCTTGCGCTTCAGTTTCTTTTATAATGTTTTGAATAGTTTTCTGCTTCTGCTGTCTTGTTTGCTCTATAAAGTTTTTCTAAAAAGAATGCTGTAAGACAAAGTATAAGCGTATTAGCGAATTCAAGAAAGGGGGATGTTAAGGGGAATCAGTGGCGGAAACAAAGGGGGCGATCTTGCCTTCCCCTTGGTAACACACCCATAACAGCAGTCAGCTCCAGTCCTGTTCGTTTACAATCCATTCATCCTGTCCACACGTCCAATTTCGTGGGCTCCTCATCAAAAACTTGTTTAAGATGCTGAAATTAGAATCATGAACCGGGGGCCCAAAGTCCACGAAAATTGAACATGTGGACATGTAAATGTGGGTCAAGATTTTTCATGTCCATGCAGTGTTGCGTTTCATAAGCTTATGAAAGTCTACCTCTTTAAAGAAAAATGTTGGATCTACTTTTGTCTCCTCCTTTCCGAAGATGACTCTGAGTTCTGACCCTCTGAGCATCACTTACCTTTTTTAAGAAGCTGTAAGTAGGTAGCATGAAAATTTGACTAAACTAGAACTAAACCAGGAGTACATGGTTTGCTATTTCGTGTTAGGCAATAAATGACTATAGCATTGATAAGTCTTAAATCGTTCTCTTGCATAGACCATTTTGGAGAGACTCTAACGGAGAACAATGGATTATTCCTTGTACTCATACGCATTGACAACTGGGAAGTTTTTGTTACACCGATGCAGTATTTTGCCATCAGTTTGCCTAGCAATTTCAGTAAAATGTTTGCTTGAATAAAATGGGCCAACTGTTTACCTTTTCTATAACATTATCTTGTTTTTTCGCTCCAAAACTGTATCTCAAAGCATGAGCTTTTATCGAAGTTTTTTCCAGTTCATCTTTTAACCTGCGTTGATCACCGTACAGTTCTTGTATGCAATCAATTAAGCATTGAAGATGATTCTGAGCCTCTGGTGCTGCAAAAAATGCCTTGTGCAAGCAACAAGATTCAGTGGCTTGAGTATCTAAATAGCAATTGGAAGTCCTGGGTTTGATACGAACATAGGAGCTAAACTAAAGCTTTTAAAACAGGTATTCATGACATTAACGGATCCAGGAAGCTAAGAAAGCTTTAGCTTCCCCTCCCTAAACTTTAGGTATCGGTACGTACATAAGTGCATTAATACGTCAATACTTCAAATCCACAAAACCGCTAAATAAGCGTATGATACCAACCCTTCCCCCTAAAATTTTTTTGAACCCGTCCTCACATAGCTAATTATTTCAGCGCTCAACTTCAAATATATTATAGCGGATAACCTAAAAGGAACAAAATTTAATGCAATGGACATTGATTTAGGTTTCCTGGCAATACCAGAGTTGCTAAAAAGGGTAGAAAAATTTTAACTTCATGCATTTCATTTTTTGTTAAATTGGGGTTGCAATATCGCTTTAATGATGGTAATTTTAAAAGCGAAACAGCAAATTAATATTTTCAGCAAAAATTGATATTAATAGAGACCCGATTCGAGTCCTTAAAATAATAACCGGGTACCGAGAATCAGAAAAAAGTGATAAGGGAAATAGCTTTTTCCTGGGACGTGCCCAGAAATTTGAAAAGGGGGGGGCTGCATTTTAAAGCCAAGCCAGCAGGGTTGGATATAGTTATGAGGAAAAAAAAAGTCATCACGCCTGCGGATGTTTAATTTTCCGCCAAAAGACAAGTAAAAAGCAAAAAAAGGTTATAACGCCCGCAGATGTCCAATTTTCCGCCCGAAGACAAGTAAAAAGCAAAAAAAAGGTCATCACGCCCGCAGATGTCCAATTTTCCGCCCAAAGTCAAGTGAAGAGCAAAAAAAAGGTAATCACGCCCGCAGATTGTCCTTTATACGAATATCATCTCAACTTAATGCATTTTTCTACGGGGCTACGCGGACCCAGCGGCCCCCCTGGGTACGCCCCTGCTTTTTTGGAGAAGTCCCTACTCCCTACATGTTTGTATTGGGGGTCAAGGATTTTCATTAAAAAACAGTAGTTTACAGGCAGGAGCTTTAATAAAATTGTCATAATAAGCAACCAAAAAACAAAATTTACTTCAAAAGACAATAAACTTACAATTTTCAGAAGTTATGTTATCATTCACGATTTCTTGCAAATGGAGAATGTTGTTCATCCAAGGTTTTTCCATTTTGAAAATGTGGTGATTCACTTTTTTACTAACACTGGGGTTTGGCCATAACAATAATTGCAAATTAAGGCTGATTTGAGACTAAAAATTACTCGTTAGTAAATGACGTCACAAAGTCTTTTATGCTATCTTTATTTTACCGTTTTTCGTTGCAATATTTTCTGCAACCTAATAGTGCACTTTGATGAATGCAAAGCTTGTTTCTTTCTTTGCAAAATGAAGGAGTATGAATGGAAAAGTAGCATACTAATATTGCAAAACTTTTTTATGTTCGATGATTCTCTGAAAAATTGTAAGTCATTTTTGATAAATCATCTGATTGTGAATCGGTGATTCTCCGAAATTTTGTTGTTTAATTATGGAACTTAATACAGTTTTGAAATCCGTCCACAACCTCTCAAATTGAAATACAAGGCCTGTGATCAGTCCGTGCTAGTCTATTGGCGCTGTGCATTTTTTACTTAAATGATTATTACACCCCGATGCTTCATGATTTTTGTAACGCGTAAAATACTTTCGATAACATAACCGCAAGCAATTAAAATCTCAATAGAAAAAAAAAAAACAGAGTTAGTGTCAATAAAATTTGTAAGCTTTACAGTTTTGTACTGTATTACATAAGTATTTTTTGCCATTACGATGAAAATGATTTATTTAGCAACAGCTGCACACCAGCATTTGGAAGCGCTTATTCTATGTGTTACTGAGCTGTATGAAGAACAACAGCATCTCAGATACTCCCTGGAAGAAGCTACGATCAATTCATGCAATGCAAAACTCAAGTACAAAAACTACAAACACAGATCTGAGACAGATATGGTAAGAATAATGGTAAGATAAAATTAAAAACCCACACCGATTTTACTGTAGTATGCGAAACTTTCTCGTGACAAGAGGATGAAAGATCAATGATGCAAAATATGGAATAATGCTGATGTTAGAGATAAAGGAACGGGAAAACAAGTGCTTTAAGCAGGTTTAATCGCTAGGGGCTTCTTACATCACAATCAACCTTCATGTCATAATGAAAAAACAGTGATTATGACATCAAAAATTTAATTTTGATGCAAAAAACTCGAAGATTTTGGGAACCACATATACTGAATAAATCATGTAGACAGGGTAAACTAATTGTGCACGCGAGTAGGCTATTCTCAAATGACGGTACAGTTTTTGATATCAATCGTCAACGATCGAAGGCATTTGTGGACAAACGGCACATACACACTTACCCCTTCGAGCTTACCGCTTTTTCCGAACTTGGCAGGGAAGCTGCGAATACTATTTCTAAATTCCTGGCAACATGCTGGCTGGTCCAAAAATCGAACTTGCGTCTCCTGTTTTACCAATATTAATCTTTGATTCCTGATCTCTAAAAGATTGGCATTTGTGCAATCATTGCGCTGATGAATCACATCTTCATCATACTAGCGGTACGCCGAAGCGTGTTACGAACAACCCATCTCCGCTGCTTAGCGTTTGGCCAGCATTGCTTTCGAATTGCGAAGAAACGTTGCAGCGGTGACGAGCTGTTGAAGACACTGTGTCCAAATTGACAGGCCCAGAATCAAACCTAAGGCTCTCACAACGATAGCATTGTCGTTACTTCTGCGGCAATTGCTGGTATCAGGGCCGGCGCCAAAGGGGGCCTGGCCCCCCCAATCGACATCCTTGGCACCCCAATGAACAAACTTACTCTTTTGAAGACAGCGGTTTTTGTGCTTTCAAACTTTGGCCCCCCCTGATAAACGCTTGGCCCCTCTAAGTCGACCGCTCTGCCGCCGGCTCTGGCTGGTATCATTGTAGCCTACTATTCCAATCTTCCATAAAAATGGTGTAGTAGCATAAGTATGTTTCAACTTATTGATTTCAGGTCACAGCTGTTCAAAACGCAAAAGAAAGAAACAAAGCAATGGCGTCATCTCTGCAAAGACTTGGTAATGAAAAAAATATTGAAAAAACGAAGACCGAAAAAGTAAAGAACTTTTTGACTTCTGCATCTTAGCAAATAACCTGTGTTCAAGTATTGGAAAATAGCTTAAATCCAAAGTACTGTAGAGTATAATGATATATACAGGCGTAGGCTACGTAGACTTCTTCCAATTTTAGAAAGTTTTAGAAATTGTGTCTAGGTATAAAGATGGAAAAAGTCCTTCTAGTTTCCTCTACCCACCCCCCTCTGCAACCCTTTAAAATTTCGGCGAACGCCCCAGGGGAGTCATGAATTACAAAAAATGACATATTAAGTAGTCTACTGTAGCTTCATCTCAACGAGCCTATTTTTAGTTTTTGGTGCTTTTTTTTTTACTTCTCTTACTGTCAGTGCAGTAAAATGTTTCAATATTCAGAAACTTCACAACATGTTGACCGAAAATATAAAATTGGCGAAGCAAAAAGAAGATTGCCAAAAAGCAACCAAAGAATTACTGGACTGCATGGGAGGATTAATGCAAGCTACTGCTGAAAGACGAATACAAATTAACCAAACAAGGTATTAATAGCTTCATGCAGTTCATGTTGAAGTGGTTGCAGAACGTGACATTGGACGAGGTAAAGAACAATAGTCATTGACTGATCCTTGGGGTGCGAAAAGCTTTTCCATAATTAACAAATAACGCACTATTTTCCTGAAATCTAAACAATAACCTGCTTTTCAAGTTTTTCGAAGAAAGCCTGGGGTAGCCTAGCCCTGCACCTGATGATCCTGTAAGCCCTGGAGCTGTGAGCACTAGTTAGCCCAAACAAACCGCCGATAGGCCTACAGTATATAAACTATTGTAGTGACTATTCACGGCAGTTTTACTACTTTTAGAATAAAAATCTTGGAAGCTTATGAAAGGACTATGGCGATTTGTGACGACATTGAAAGAACTGGCTTTGAAAGTGCTGAGTGTTATCAACAGTTTCAAAAAGATTTTGCAGTTTTGACCGGAGAAGCAGAAGCTTGGAAAGAAAAAGTTAGTTTTTAAATTAAAATAACTCTCTCCCTTGCACCTCGACCATGCAGAAAATTTGCTAGAAATCTAAATTTTAATAAGCTGGATAGCAGGACAGAAACTAATACGCTGAGGTTCCCATATGCATGCAGCGGGTGGCGCGCTCCCCTTTATCTTTCCAAAAGTCTTTTCTTTATCGCTCTGATTCTGCAAGAAAACTGCCCTCCTTAAACGTCTGCAACAGCAGCAAGTGCTGATAGCGTAACTTTTTAAGTTGAGATAGCTGTCCAATGTCCATGCATTATCAAATCAAATCTTCATTATACTCGCCGTATTACGCCGAAGCGTGTAACGAGTTGCGGGGCCCATCTCCGCGGCTTAGCGCCTGGGCAACACAGCTCCGAAGAAACGTTGCAACAGTGGCGAGTCGTTGGCGACACTGTGTAGATTTTACCGGACCGGGAATCGAGCCCCAGACCTCTCGCACCGAAAGTGTGCGCTTAGCAACTGAGCTAACGGCCGGTTGTCCATGCATTATTACATGCACAAAATATAAAAGAATAAAATCTTGCTACCCCTCCGCGAAATAAAAATTTCCCCCCGGCATCGGTTCTGCAAGCAGCCCGTTTAGTAGGTTCACCATACGTTCTCCTTATTAACAAAAAAATTTGTCCTCCGAGGCCGTTAGAAAATGCCCAAATGTCCTCCTTTTCGGCATTTTGAACAGTGAAAACATGTCAAATCATGCCTACCCAAAAATTTCGGGAAGTTTCAGCTCAAACTATGGCCTGCGGATGTGATAACCTTTTTTTCGCTCTTCACTTGTCTTGGGCCGAAAAAAATTGGATATCTGCGGACAGAGCCGGCGGCAGAGCAGTCGACGTAGGGGGCCAAGCGTTTATAAGGTGGGGCAAAAGTTTAAAATTAAGCAAAAAAGCCGCTGTCTTCAAAAGAGTAAGCTTGTTAATTGGGGGGCTAAGCATGTCGATTAAGGGGCCAGGCCCCCTTTGGCGACGGCCCTGTCTGCGGACGTGATAGTCTTCAAAGAAACCTGTCCTCCTTTTGCGCAGTGAAAATATGGTGATCCTACCGTTTAAGGGAAAACAGAAATAGAATCAGTAATTTGCAAGAGAAGTTTTTGCTCACCCTATTCGAAACCTTCGTTTTGTGTGTAGATTGCAGCACAAGATGCTTTGGTTAGAAAACAGAAGCAAGTAGTTGAAGTTTTACAGCTTGAAGTTAGGTCAAACCAGGACAGAAACGATGAAGTTGAGAAAGTTTTGGAATTGCACGAAGGAGAACTTGCTTTATTGAAAGCAAAAGTAAGAAAACCGACGGTTTTAAAACTAAGGACTGTCTCGCTTGGTATAGGGTCGTATTTTGATCGCAGGATCAATGATTCGACTTCAACCCAAGCTGTTTTACTGCGTCCTGCAAAGCATGCTTTACGATATGTATTTGCGGATTTTTGATACGCATAATTAAGCAAGGATAATTCGAAAACACTGGTTTAGTACGTAACGCTCAGAAATGTCCACAAATTTGGATTAGAATTTGACTGGACCGGATTTTACTCGCGGTATTACGCCGAAGCGTGTAGCAAGTGACGAGGCCCATCTCCGCGGCTAAGAGCCTAGACAACACAGCTGCGAAGGAATGTTGCAACGGTGGCGAGCCGTTGGCGACACTGTTTTAGAATTGACCGGTCCAAGTATCGAATCCCAGACCTACCGCACCGATAGCGATGCGCCTAGCAATTCCTGAACTAACTTGCCGCATTGAAGAATTGATTTTTTGGACCGGATTTTGGTAGTTTGACAGAATTCGGTTTTAAACTTTTTACCTATTGGCTTCGGACCGCATTGAGATTTTGAATGCATTGCTTTTAACTCTTATGGAAAATCAAAATATTAAACTTTAGAGAGTGGATTTTGTAAAACATATCCGAAACACAAAAGAACTCGCCATCCAAGAACAGACAGCTTTGGAATTCACAGCTGAAACATACGAAACCGAAAAAATAGACAATGAGGTGAAATATAACTTTGTACTTCAAACTTACGAAGTTCGGCTGAACGTTTAGAAGTCTTGAGCCTTGCCGATAAACGGCGATCATATCCGTTGGGGCGAAGAGGCGCATCTCTAAAAGTCCATCACGTCAAAGAGCTTCTAGCGCAGTTTACACGACTTGGTAAACTAAGAAGCCGGTGCATGCGCGTTAAGTGTCATGAAATTAGTCGCCCTACAAATCAGGCCCCCTGGATGTGACTCTGTTTGAGCGTTGAGATAAATGCAATCGTACAGTCAGGATTGTGGTAGAGGAAGATGGGGTTATTTCGGACAAACTTTTGTGACTCTAGAGCAGTGGTTCTTAACCAGGGGTGCCCGCACCCCCAGTCGGTGCGAGAAACGTTGCTAGGGGGTGCGAGGTGCGGGGTTGAAATGAACATTGAGGTTGATTAGACCTAGTCTTTTATAGGACAGCTGAAGATTTTTTTGCTCTATGCTTGGTTTCGCGTGGAAAATCGGACATCTGCGGACTTGATGAATTTTTTTTTGGTCTTCATCAATTTTTTTCAATTCTAAATGGGGGTGCGAGAATTGGTTGGTGATGCAAATGGGGTGCCAGCAAGTGAAAAGGTTAAGAAGCACTGCTCTAGAGCAAGATTTGGACAATTTGCTTTTGTGACTCTAGAGCAAGATTAAAAACGTGGAATTACGAACTCTTTGCACAAAATTGTAGATAGCTCTTTGACTTTAATATAAAATTGTTCGTGAGTGCAATAGCCCTAAGCATTAGGCCATTACTTACAAAAATGCAAGATGGTCTAGTACGTCCGAACTTGCCCCAATAGTGGAGTAGGTCCGGACAAGCAGTGGAGTAGTCTTGGACGATAAAAAGAAGGCAAATTTATTGCGATGAAAAAGCGCTCTGCATCAATTTCCGCTGATAGAAAAAACAGCTCGGTTCAGTTAAATTCACATACACAGTTTCAAAAGTTTAAAACAAAAAATTCAAACGAAATTAACCGAATGAAAGAAAGAGACTATGCATGATCTCAATAGTTTGGTAAAATTAAATGTTCTATTGTTCAAAATTCATGTTAAAAAGCATAAAAATGGACGTCGGGAAGACCCAGTAATTTGTGGCAGTGGCAATTTGAAAGCAACAGCTTTTCGTGCGAAAATTATTTTCATATTTGATTTAAAATCATTTTCAAATTTGAAAACAATATGTTCACATGCTATTTCGAATGGTTTGTTATGTATGTGCGAATTAACCCCACGCTCAGCCCGACTAGCTAATGGCAAACTCATCCTACACAAATTAATTTTTTTTGAATTCATCTTGTCTGCGTGTTTTTTATATATGTCTGACTAGCATCAATACTAGACGTTTGCTTAACTGATGCCATCATGTTAGCACAAAACCTTACGATTTCGTCTCACCTAATTTAACTTTTTTTGTTAAAAATCGTGAATATGAAGTTCAAGAAAAAACTACTTGATTTTGCTACCTAACCAATATGGCGATTGAAAGAGAAGATTGCGGTGACCGCTATAGGTCACATGATGCTGCAAAAATAAAACGGGAAGTAGTTGGTCCGAACTAACCCCATGTCCGAAATAATCCCACCTTCCCCTATATTAGTTTTACTTATGACTCAGACTTTCATTTCGATGTGCAGAATCTAATTGAAACTAAAACCAACGAAATAAAAACAGTTGTCAACGATATTGCGGAGGAAAAAATAGTCCGAGAGCAATTAATTGTGGATAATGAATGGTTAGTTACCAGCGCAACAAATAGAAAAAATAGACTCTATACAATGCAAACTGAGACGAAAATGAATAAACAAGACATCAGAATAGCCCACAATGTGGTAAGATTGAAAGAGTAATCTATTTTAACAAATTTTGGTTTCCTCCCCATTTCTCGAGTCTTTCCGAAAATACGCGAAGATTTAACCGGTCAAGTGGATAGATAGTCCACCTCTAGAGCGGTAGACTTGGGTTTGATGCTCTGCCGGGTAGAATCAATGACTTAAAATTCTGCTTGGCGATCAAGCATTAAATAGAACTGCCGACAAATTTGTTTCTTGTGCTGTTGGAAAAGCCACTTGCAGGCATTTCTTTTTAGAGTGGAGAAGAGCAGGAGAGGTGACCAGCAACTCCACAGCGAGCTCGTGAAGAACATTTCAGCTTTTTCTCGTGATGGTAGGATAAAAATGGAAATACTGTACACTGCTGTAAATGAAAAAGCTGCTATACGGTATACCGGTAGGCCATTTCAAACATGGGCGTTGCAAGCTCCAGTTTTCATGTTTGTGTCACTAAACAGTGCGTTACAACGCTGTTTCGGGCTACTAATCCTCATCAAACGAGTATCTTCATCGCTTTCTAATGCTTTATTTTTCTAGCTAACTGATATATTGGGCGATATGGCCAGACGAAAAGAAGAAAATACAATGCTGAGTGAAAATCTGTTTATGGTGGCGGATAGTAGAGATATGATGGAAAAGTTTTTTGCCAAGAAACTGAGACTACTGAGAACAGACTTGATAAGTGAAAAGCATTTAAGGTTCGCTGATATTTTAGGTGTTAAATTATTGAAATTCCAGTTACATAACCGGATTTATTTGCGTTTAATTACAACTTCAGCCGTGCATTGAGAAAAAGCACGATGCTATGTAGTATTTGGATATCTCAATCGTTGATGTTTTTAAAATGGCTTAACTGGGAATGAAACCCGCTATTTGAACAGCAAAGCTGACGCTCTAACTCGCAATTTTTTCGGCTGAACGGATAGGTGTAGTAGGCCTACTACGTGCTGTGGCTTTGCGCTGCTTACTGGTGAACAGCAAACTGATAAAGTGAGTGCGAAAGATAGTCGAAAAAATAGTGGCTTTGCTGACTTAGCTATGCCGTAGCTATTTAAGGACGAAATATGTATGTATATTTATGGACGAAATATGTAATCAAACAAATAACTAAAAATACATTAAACAAAACAGCTCAGATGGCCGAGTGGTATAACAGCTCAGATGGGCTAGTGGTATAGAGCGTCAGTCTCTTGAGCTGTAGACTCGGGTTTGATTCCGAGTCGGGTCAAACCAATGACTTGAAAATTGGTATTCACAACTTCCCTGCTTGACGCTCAGCATTAAAGGGACAAGGTGGAGAACAAGCCGGCAAGTTTACTTGTTGTACCGTAGGGAAAGGCACCTAGCGCGATTCTCCCATCTTGGTGTGGTAGACAGATGGCTGGCGACTCCTAAGCGAGCTCGTATAGCGCATTGATCGCTTTCTCGTGATAGGAGGATAAATATGCAACTAACTAACTAACTGCTTTTCGCTAACCGTCACACCTACTAATAAAATGGTCTTTTGTTCTAGTAAGTAAAACGACACTAAATAATTTAACAATAGGCACAAAGCAGACGTGGAGTGTAAAATGTTAGATGACTTCATGCAAAAATACGGTGAAATAGACTTGGGGTATCCCATCGACGGTGATTTAACTGATAACCTTGAAATGGAAAAGGGTAAGCTTGAGATAGTGATTGACAAAATTGAAACAGAAGAGCACAATATAGTTGAAGAAACACAAGAAGAAATAGTCAGATTTGAAAAGCAAGAAGCTGATTACAAGCTTGAAATTCAAATTGTGGAAGAGAAAGTGGAGGCTGCTGCTGTAAGTATAGCCTAATTTATAGTCGGCGGGCTGTTAGCAAAGTGGGTAAAGACATCGCTGTTAGCGTGGGAGGTTTGAGGTTCGATTTACGGGCTGGTAAAATGAGATACAGTCGCCAATAGCTCGCCTTCGTTGCGTCGCTTCTTGGAATTGTATTGCTCCACAGGCGCTAATTCGCGGAGATGGGCCCCGCAACTCTTTAATACCTAGTACTATAGAGAAGATTTGATTTTTTTCAGATTTATAGTAGGTGGAGCATCGTAATAAAAAAACAAACAAAATCCACTTAATCTCGGCTAGCTTCCTTGCAACCACGAGAATGTTTGCTGGGATGTCAAGCAGGCCCCTTTACTGGTAACTTCCGTAGAGGAATCCATGAGCGCGCCTCCTTATAGACATCCTTTGATAAATGGTATCGCTAAGATTTTCAAAGTAAATATGTGCCTTTTTACGGTAGGCCTAAATGTTCACGCTATCTTTAGAAAAATTTTAGAGGTGCTCCTCACAGTTGCGGTCTCTGATCACATTACTTTTTAGCAAATTTTGCAAAAGCACAGTAACAAAACAGTTGAGTAAACTTCTAAAATTTCACGTTAACTCTTTTTGTTGTTTGACAGGCTATCACTCACAATTTGACCGAAACTAAAGAGAATCATGAAAAACGCATAGAATACTTGAGTGAGAGAAAAATTAACATTGAGAAAGAGTTCGTAGATTTAATAAGAGAAGATCTTCATTGGCAGAAAGAAGGAATTAAAATGAAAGAGAATAAAGTTGTTTTGGGAGAACAAGTTGAAGGTATAAGCTAATAAAAGTTTTTAGAGTTTTTACTTTTTTTCAACTGTGGAAGTGTTCAAAAGAGAGATTACGTAGATACAATTGTTTAACCAGAATTCGTAGATTTTTTAGAAAAAATTTGATGCTATTAGAACTCGTTTTTTTCTCTCTAGCGTAAAAGTAAAAAGAGTGCCTCTTATAAACGAATTCAATTAACGGAAAAATAGCCAGTCTTCTAATTTTTTCACTAAAATAGTAGTTTGAACGATTCGTCAAGCTAAGGCACTGGTAGCCTACCTCTTTCAGGGTGAAGATTTTGTTATACCGATTTCATGTTCTAATATTTTTTATATTTTCCTTTTTTAACTCTCTAGTAAAATCCTTGTCATAAATGTCATTGGATCAGCCCAAGATGTCCTGTTTACTAGAGTTCTCACTGCAAATTTGTCAGTTATACAGGAAGAAACTGAAGTACTGAAAGACGAATTGGAGTCTGTGTACTTCCAACTTCGAGAGCAACCTCCTCGTATGAAAAAGGAGTTGAAACAAATCAATAAAGAAGTTTATCGTCTGATGAAACAACTTGATAAATTACTGCGAGCGAATCATAAACTAGAAGTCTGTGGAAAAGAAAAAATGAAATCATGCGCAGGTAAAAAACGGATTGGTATTATCATCATTTTTTCAATCCAAAATGGTTATAACTTACAGGGTGTTCCAGAACTCAGGGCTCACTTGAAGACCCCATATCTACTTAACTATGAATGGCAGAAAAATAAAAGTTGTGCCATTCTAATTACATTAATTTTTTTGTAAGGCTATTGATTAAGTTTTTAGGCCTATATCCATAATAGTTTCTGAGATATTTAAAGTAAAAATGTACTCCAAGATTTTGCATAGCTTAAGTATGTTAAAACACATCGCATCAGTGTTTCTTAGCATAGAATGTTTTTTTTCTAATGAGAGCTGAAATTAACTTCAGGGGATCGAAGAAAGCCACATATGGCAGTCAAAAATAAAAAAGTAGGTTTGGGCAAAGTGAAAGTGACCTGGTGGTAGCTAATGGAAGAGAGAGGTGACGTAGCAAAAAATTTTAAAGGTGGGGGCATAAGCAACAAAAACCATGAGAAGAGAGTATGGCATATTTCAGTCACTTCACATTTTTCTTTTCTACTGAAAGGCAAAGTCGAAAGAGGGAGTCCATGACATGACACTGGCCAGACCACGGCACAAGGCAACCCCTAAATACGCTTCTGGAAGGGAGGTTGGACTGCAAATTAAGCTTGAACAAAAGATTTGGTTAGAAAAAGGTTGAGTAAGGCTACATTAGATTTGTATGTGCATTGATGTATTTTGGTGGGGGATTTTTGCATTAAAGTGTCTGTAAATTAAATTTTTTGCTGTAAAAGCACTTTCTAGTAAAAAAAATTTTTGACAGCGGAAGAAGAAGAAATTCAAAGAATCAGCGATAGCATGATCGATGATGCAAATATTCTTTTATCAATCAAAACGCTTTTTTCGGCGTTAAGTAGTAAAAAGAAGGTTCTGTCTTCTGAAGCAAATTATTTTTTTCTTTCTGCTCTGAAGACTGTTGGAGGAATCAAGGTAGGCATATCTACAATTCTCATTCGTTAAGGTGCCTTTACTGATGAAAGGCCAGCGACTCGCGGCAACGCGACCACAATATAAACCTAAAGGTGCGTTTACCGATACGCGACACGCGATGACGCGACTAAAATTATAATGCAAGTAAATGTAGAAGGATTTCGCAGGTTTTCGCGTGATCAGTGAACAGTAAAATAAAACAAACAAGGTACGAAAAAAAACTGACTTAGTCGGAAAAAGAGATGTAAAACAAACCAGGTTGGAAAAAAAACTGTCGCATTACGCGCGTCGCCCTGCCTCCTGCCGCGCGTCGGTAAACGTGCAACTTAACAATTTAAATTCAAAAGCAAAAAGTATTTATTGTTTTCCCTCATTCATTTCCAGTTCTTAGCGCTTATGTTGTTTAGCACAAGCTGCCGTCTTATCCATGTGATGCGGTAAAAATTGTGTGGGTGACTGCTGTTTAATACAGTGGAATCCTCCAAGTACATTCACGGTTAATAAATATAGCCGCTTAATGCATCCAAATTGCTTGAAACAAAATTTTCTAAATCCTTTTCCCAGAAGTAGTCTAAAAATAGGTTGTAATTTAATATCAATTTCCCAGTCTTTTTTAATTAAACGTTCGCACTAGCAGACCTACGAAATTTACTCAAATCTTTCAAAGTGTTTTTTAGGCCTGCTCTGAAGTGAGATTGGGTCAAGTAAGCGAAACAGCGCGACATTTCGAAGAATTAATAGAAAGCTGCATCACTATAATGGAACCAAGCAGAAGGATTGGGAGTAAGTAACCTTTCGCTTGTTTTTTTTAACTTCTCAGTCCACTGGACAATAACTGGTAGGGGACGGAAAGGAAAGAGCATTGCTTTTAAAGCAGTAGACTTGAACTGGACTCCAAGTGGGATCAAACTAGGCTAATGACTTCAAAATTGGTATGCAGTAGTTTCCAGCTTGGCGTTCAGCATAAAAGAGACAATGAGGTGTTTTAGCGGGCATGTTATTTTTGCCGTTGGGAAAAGCACTTAACAGGATTCCCCAACCTTGGAGTGGCTGACAGGTGACTGGCAACTCCTAAGCAAGCTCGTTAGAACACTTTGATCGCTTTCTCTTGTAAATATGCTAGAAGACTAATGAATGTGCGACTAAATGAAAAATAATTAATTAGTAGGCCTAAAGCAGCCCGCACCAAAACTTTCCCATAATTATGAGTTGTTCACTCTTTGTCATTGCCGGGAAAGTTTCTCGCTTTACAATCCGTCGACGGAGTTTAAACGTTGTTGCGAATTTTTAATAACTGGCAACCAACACAAAGCTGTCCGGCACTCGATCTGCATTGACTGACATCTTTTTGCCGAACCGAAAGTCTCCATCAAGAACAACTTGCAGACGGTAGCTCAGCCCTACGACATTTGCTCAGCCTGAACAGACAGAAGAAGAAGAAGCAGATAGATGAAGATAACTATCGTCGAGTTTAAATGATTTCTCACTTAAGGAAAGTTCTCGCTGACACATTGCTGGTTGTTGACACGGCTGAGAAACATGTGTGCCACGCTGAGCAGCTCAACTTGCATTTGAAATCCGCAGAATTGTCCAATAAATTAATAGCTTTGGTTTGAACTTTGGAAGTCGATGCTGACCAAGGGCGTAGGCACCAGAATAGACGAAGTTTTCTGGTCTGTAGAATAAGATTTATCACGTGACTTGCCAATGTTTTTCGGAAATTCAGTCAACATCGATGCAAATCCAGGGGGAATGTATCCCCTCAATAATCTGGCAGCATCCCCCCAAGCTTGTTTAATGGAAGTGGAAAATTCCCTATACAAGCCAATCATCCCCCCAATATCGAAAAATGATCAATTTTGCTAAATCATCCCTTCCAATAACCAAAAATGGTCAATTTTGCTAAATCATCCTCCCAATACTCATCATAGCTTTGCACCCCTATCAATCAAGCGTGATTTTGGTTACCGATACTTTGTTTCAAATCTTATTCTACAGACCAAAAAACTTCGTCTATTCTATTGCCTATTGACCAAGGGAAATAGCAGACTTAGACATTTACTAATGCAGAATTTCTTTTCAGGCGATACCCAGTTGAAGAAAATGGAAGAGCTAAAGATAAAACGCCAAGAATACAAGAAGCGCCAAACTTTTTCTTGAGCATTTGCAATTCACGAGATAACACTGTGTTTGCGTTCGGCCTCACCAAAAAACTTCGAGCTTTATGCCTTTATAGGGTTCCGGAGCTGGCTTCGTGAGTTCGATGCTCAACTAGGTCATCTTCCTTGATGCGCATACTTCACTAGCATAAAAAAAAGTACAGGAGTTAATCAGCACATGGAGTTAATCAGCACATGGAGTTGGCCGCCCATGTGCTAATTAACTCCTGTACTTTTTTATGCTAGTGAAGTACGCGCATCAAGGAAGATGACCTAGTTGAGCGTCGAACTCACGAAGCCAGCTCCGCAATCCAAACGTCGATATAGACACCGCAATCAATCAACAGCATTGGATGTCATTAGGCCTACATAATGGTTTTTGTTTCATGTGATTATAATAAAGTTGGATTATTGGTTTTGCTGAGGATTTGGGCCAAGTCGTTATAGTAGCCTGCAATACCACCTCCAATTTTCAATACAAGTCTACTTTCGTGATATGGCGAGACATTTACAGCTTTGATGGTACTTTGGTTTACACGTGCGATTCAAAACGTTGTTAAGTATTAAAAATGTTGTACAGCATCAAACTTTAGAGACCAAACTTCAGCGCTAGTGAAAGGGGGAAAATGGCTCCAAAAACCATCAAGAGAGATAAAAACTTAAGGGCAAAAGAAGACGAGGTACGCCTAAAGCTGCGGTTGAATTCCACGCCACAACGTTAGCTTTCAAAAGTGTTATCAAATGAACTGCAGGAAGTGCTAAAGACGGATGCATCGAATCCCAATCAAGCAGTACGACCGAAAGAATGCCAGTGCTGCACCACGCTCAGCATGCTCTAATTAGCAATTACAACTGAAATGTGTCTCGACCGAAGTCTTTAACTAACGGTACAGCTTACAATGGCACTGAGAGAAAATGCTGCAGAAAAAAGCGTAGATTTCTTATTTTTGTTTTTATTATTGGCATATTTATCCTCCTATCAAGAAAAAGCAATAAATGTGCTGTACGAGCTCGCTTAGGAGTTGCCGACCATCTGTCTACCACACAAAGATGGGGGAATTCCGTTAAGTGCCTTTCCCAACGGCACAACAAGTATACTTGCCGGCTTTCTCCACCCTGTCCCTTCAATGCTGAACGTCAAGCAGGGAAGCTGTGAATACCAATTTTAAAGTCATTGGTTTGACCCGATTCGGAATCGAACCCCAAGTCTACCGATCCAGAAGCAGACGCTCTATACCACTCGGCCATCTGATCGGTTATTTATCGGTGATCTTAACTGCAATGAAGTCCAGTTGGGGGCGCAGACGCGCAAAATGCGATAACAATATTTGTATCCAGTATTTGGATAGAGTTCGAATATCACAGAGACAGATATTGCAAATGCATTAACAGTGTTGGTAAGTTCTTTTTTTCGTTTCATTACGACCAAGCTTCGCAGTTTATCGATTTCTCCATTTTTTCCTCCAAACACGAGAGAGCATGAAGCACTAGACCAGGGTTTCTTAACCGGGGGTAAATTTTCTGAATTAAAGACAAAAGAAAACTTTAATTTTCAGTATTGAAAAAGCAGTAGTGGTATACTGGGGGTAAATTATATTTTTTTCCTTCGGCCAGAGAAAAACGAGACGAAAAAGGTTAAGAACCCCTGCCCTAGACGAATCCCGACTTGCTTAGGAGTTGTTTTTGTTTCTGAGTTTTACTTGTGACTTCTTTACTTTGCTGCGCGTCAGATTTCATCGAGCAGGAATAATTATCGTGAAGCATTTTATCAAAGGACGCAAACACGAGGCTTGGGTAGAAGTTAAAACCATCGACCATGCGATCATGGCCGTTGTATAAACGACGCTTCAAACTACCACGCTACATTGCCGACAAATATACACTGTTGAATTGGATATGATGCAACCAAGGGCGTTGGAAGGTGGGGGCTGTAGCCCCCCCTACATTTTTTTTCAGCCCCCCATAAAAATTTTGAGCCCTCCTTCAGCCCCCCCTTTCAAGAATTTATCATAACAGTACTGCCTAAGGCACTTCAACAATGACTTATGGCGTCACTTCTCATTTGTTCCTTTTCTTCATTGATACTATCGAAACCAACGTACTAACTTTTGCAACTTTGTGTCAAAGGCGAATAAAATCGTGAAAACTGTTGGATTTTTGGTACCTTCGTGTACAAGCTCTTGAAGGTTTAATATGATGTCACAAGGAGATTTTCTTCAATTTTAAAAGAAACTTTTGGGCAAATAACAGCGAAACAACAAAATATCAAATTAGAATTAGCTAGCTTACCCTAGGAGCCAGTGGCGTAGCGAGAAATTTTGAGACGAGGGGGGCATGATTTTCACTTTTTTTTCAAGCGTATTTTTTTGGGAAGAACGAATTTGAAGCTGATTGAGAAACAAAAAAAGCTCTACGGGGGTCCGGGGGCATGCTTCCCCGGAAAATTTTGCAAATTTACATGCTGTAATGGCTATTTTGGTGCTTTTTGAATAATTTTTAGGCAAATTTTGTTAAAATTTTTTGATCCTAATTCTGAGTGCTTCATTTAATATGATGCATTTTGTTCGCACATTTTCGATTATGCGTGCTTAAGACGTAAGGCGTATTGCTATCAGAGAGGTTCAAAATTATGGAAAAATAGTAGGCCTATACATCGGAAATATTTTTGAAAATGGCTGGTGGTGGATGCATACCCCTTAACCTACCTACCCAGCTCCGCTCCTGGAATAAGCTACGAAAACTATCAAAAGAGTCTGGTATATTTGTCACCATTGATCTTGCTCTTTTTTACCAAAAGGCAGAAACAAAAGGGGGAATGGCATGGCACAATGTCCCCCTAAATACGCTCCTGCCTAGGAGTTTCAGACTAGGAGCTTGTGAACGGAAAATAAGTTATTTTAAAGGAGGTAAACACCTTCATAAACGTCGATCTAGCTACTGTGTTTATGCTGAAGAAAAGCTTGAGTTCATCAAGCAGTCTCCAAATGACTTTTTTTGAAGTAAAGTGCATGATATGTATTGTATGATGTATGTTGCGATAACAAGGAGGGGGTCTGGGGGGTTAAGCCCCCCAGACGTAGGTATGATATCACAAATTTCAGCCCCCCTACTTGAAAGTACTTCCAACGCCCTTGGATGCAACCTAATGGTTATCTCTGCCCACCGAATTCTTAACAAGTAGCTTAACTAGAACACGAAACAACATGTAAACTTGGAAACAACGGTGACTTAAGCGAGTCTGGATTTCTACATATATAAGTACAGCCGTTGTCCTTATTTTTATGACAAGACTAAACGTATATAATGAAAGTAATCCAGTTGTTAAGTTTTGACGTACGACAAAAAACTTGCGCGCTTAGGTTATGCTTTTATTTAGATACACATATCATCGATACAAAATAAAACTCGCTGTAGGTTAATCAAGTCGTGATAAAGTCTGCAGAAAAAAACATGAACAAACGGCCTTCTATATGCCAATCGTCTGATCAATCAAATACTCAAACTAAAACCATACCGATCCTTAGTAGTAGATACAATTATGCGAATAAAAAACAAGTTACTAAAATTTTACATTGGCGCATAAAAATATTTCCCTTTAAGACCATCATCATTTTCGGCACTGTTGGAATGCTATCAGTGGTGTAAAGCAACGAAATACTTTTACTCGAGTAGTTTTTTTTGGCTACTTTTACTTAAGTACTTACAGTATAAAGTAATTCTACTTGGGTAGTTTTTATTTTAGAAAATACAAAGCAATCGTTGAGTTACGTATTAGTCTCACTTGAAATCCCTCGTTGCACCTGAAATCTTGCGTTGCATGCAATGTCACTTGTTGTCTGTAATTACTGCATGACCGTAACCGCAAGTTACAGAAAATGCTTAATATGTTTACAATAAAATGTTCTATTCCTTAAACCTGTAGGCCTAGCAGTAAAACTGTCGCATTTTTCTTTCAACCTTAATTATAGAAAAAAGCAAATTGCAAAGCTAAAATTGAAGTGTTTACAGAAATACAGTAAGCAGGTATCCGCTTGGAGTTAATGCTGATTTATTTATGTGTTCATTCTTCTTTGCGATAGAGGCGCTATAACGAGCTTGCTTAGGAGTTTCGAGCTACCTGTCTGCCACTACGAGATGGGGAAATCTCGCTAAGCGTGGTTCCGAACAGCACAACAAATGAACTTGCGGGTTCGTTCTTCACGCCGTCGCCTTTGATGCTAAACGTCATGCTGGGAAGCTATAAATACCAACTCTTAAGTCATTGGTTTAACTGTATTCTGAATCGAACCCCGAGTTTACCGTTCCAGAAGCAGACACTCTATCCACTCGGCCATCTGAGCGGTAATAATTTCTTTTGGTTTACCATCATCGGCAAGTGTGCATTTGACACTTTTAACGATTGAGAACGCTATACTTTTACTTGAGTAGTTGTTAAATGACTACTTTTTTACTTTTCCTTAAGTGCTATTTTTAGTCAATACTTTGTAGTTTACTTCGAGTAGTTTTACTGTCAGTAACAATACTTTTACTTAAGTACAGTTTGAAAATACTTTTTACACCATTGAATGTTAGGTACGAAGAATTTTTCCGCGCTTTTGGGAAGTTGCCTACATGTCAAGTCCCAATGACGTTGCTGCGATGATACACTACCCCCACTCACGAAAAGGATGGCGTCAGCAGAATAGCTTTAGAGGTAAATTGGGGGGCAATCGTGAAATTTTCCCGATAGGATCAAAACTGGGAAAAATTCCATTTTATTTCCAAAATACACTGTTTGTGATGAAGTACATCGAATTCCAGGGAAGAATGGAGTAAAAATCCCCTTCCGCCGACGTTCATCGACAGACTCAACAACTTGTTATTTTTCTTAAATTTAACAGCAAATCTGCCATAAACTTTACGGCGAGCAACCACGCACAACTGTGTACATTGCTTACAGAAAAGTTTCATAACAAGATAAACAAACGAAAACTGTCAATACCGAAGAGAACACGTCATTAAGGCATTCAGTAGATCGAAAAAATGAAAATAAATGAAAAAAGCGTAACGTAATAGTTAGGTTTTCACATTTGTATACAATGCAATTGTCAAAATTAAGGTAGGCTTACACAATAAAAAACACTATTAGGCTATGCAACTATAAAACAGATTTGGCAAAAAGCAAGGTGTGAACAGGAATAGGCCTGCACGATTTTTGCAAAATGGTTCCACTAGAATTTCCAACAGCTATAAAATTTCGCAAACCCCCATTTGCAATAATGTCTCACTATCAAACATTGTGATTACATGCAGTAGCAAGGATTAACCGAAAACCCGCGACAAACGAACAATGCCCGACTGATGCTTTCGCATCATTCATTTTTATACATAATCGTAAATTATGTCTAAGCTTGTGAACCGGAAACTTACTAGCTTTCAACTAAGATAGTCCACTGAATACTATGTTATATAATGCGTTTATTAACTGCCTATTGTCCTGTGGTGATTACTCTATACCAGGGATGGCGAACCACTGATCCGCGGGTCACTAAGTGACCCACTTCCACTTGTACGCCTAGTTTGAAAAGTTTTACGGCCCGCGGACGTGATGACTTTTCTTTGCTCTTCACTCGATTTTGGGCGGAAAATTGGCCATCAACGTCAACCGCAACACACGATTTTTCTTTTCGGTCTACGACCTTAAATATGACCCACCACTTAAAAAGGTTCGCCATCCCTGCTCTATATCCAACTAATATATCTATGATGCAGAAGCTTTACGGTAGAGCTATCGAAAAACTGCAACGCTAAAATGAAATTTAATAATTCTACAAATATCAACAGCATAATCATAGACTGATCACAAAAAACGAACAAATATCGTCTATTTGTCTTGCACAAAGAGAACCCGAAACAATTCATTTATTAATCATTAAACCACCGATAATATTTCATTGGATTTGGATCAGTAACTTATACAATAAGTGACAGTGGTAAGACATAAGCAATATTACCTCGACATACAAACCATAAATTAAATTCACCAATCTTTTACCTAATTAGCCCAAAGTAACGATAACATCTTACTTCTTATCGTTGCTCTAATACGTGTCCAAAGAATGGCCTATAAAACTAGTTCTCATACAGCTTTTGAATTTTTTATGAAATGGCGGGAAACTGATGAAACTATATCATTGTGCTCCTGAGTAACAATTTAAGTAAAAAAACAAACTTGAAACTGTTTGGAGCAAAATAAGAGGATGTACATTGCAAACAGAAATGTCCAACCGTATGTAGTTTCGTTTTGAAGTGTATTTTCCTGGCGTCCAAATAGAACACAATTCAAAAGCCATCAAAAATATATGAAAATCTTCCAAGAACCCCAACACTAATGACAGAAGTGCTTGAATGAAACACGAACTAAGTACATGAAACAAATTAAGTATTCAATGGAAAGTTGGTGCTTTGTACGAACCGATATTCTGTACAATTTAACCATACCAACACATAACACCAGAGTGCAAGTGACGCAAGATAATTGCCCAAACAGCACTGCATCGCTCTTTGGTATCTTATTGCTGGAGATGCTTTGCAACTAGAGAATGTTCTCTATTCTCCGACCAGGCACATGGGAAGTCGTTATGACATTCCATCAGTAGGCCAGGAAGGACGTTATTTTTACTGCCTCTACCTTAGTAACGGAGATTTAGACTTAAAATGCACGTAGCAACCTACGTACCACAAAAGTTAAATTTTCATGGGCACATTAATGTTGAGAGATAATTGCACTATTTAAGGTCAAATTCTCTGGAGAATAAATGTGCCTTTACTGCAGTGCGGCTGATAAACGCTAATCGCTTGAAATAGCGCTGTCCCGCTCTATGGCACCGACTAACTTTGAAGACTTACAAATTTCAACTACCAATATTCGTTGTTTAGAACAAGGAAAGATATGCAGTTGGGCATACTTGATAAATCAACTGGCAAAAAAACGGATGGTATGAAAACAAAATACATTAAACTAAAAATCATTAAGTAGCATCATTCAATTGTTTCACCACTTAGCCGGGTTGAATGCATTCAAGAATTGCTTTGCAAAGGAAGAAATTGAATTCCATGTGCTTTTTACCGCTACACTATTTTCTTCTGTATAATTTCTACAATACTTTTTGAAGAGTCCAAATGCTTGGTGATGAACATCTTTTAAATTTAAAGTACCCCGGATGTTGCAAGCTACTGCAAACACTTCTGACGCATCTTTACAGTTATAAAACTCTTTCCGCTTAAGCATAATCACCGAAACGCATACAAATATATCCAAAGTATACTTAACGTCATCAAATGTCGGACAAGAAACAGGTTTTCCTTGGTTTTTCTGTACCTGCAAACTATGTAAATTAGACAACACATTCGACGTTAATATAAATTTTCAAACGCATGTTTGCGACAGACAAATTTTTTCTGCGAAAAACCGACACAGAATTTTTGGCGTGACCGACTTGGCACGGGACAACTCGGTGTGACCGACTGGGCATGGGACAACTCGGTGTGAACGACTTGGCCCGGGACAACTTGGTATGACCGACTCGGCGTAAAACAGGGTTTAGGGCTTGAATTAGGGTCAGAGCTAGGCTTAAAAGTTAGGGGTTAGTGTTTGAGTTTGGGCCAGGGTTACAAGTCTTAATGCCGAGTGGTCCCATGCCCATAATCGCTCATTCACGAAACGCAGAGGGCAAGATGAGAAAAATATTAGCGAGAACCGCAGCAGGCTCCGGAATTAGTTTGCAAACCCAACTTTTAGCATTGTTGTGCCTTGATGAACCCTATCTATTTAGTGCGGTCAACTAAGTATTGGTACAGCTGAGGAAAAACAAGCTTTAGAAGATAAACACAACTAACAAGCATATTGTAAACTTTTTTCAACTTAGGCACATTAGTATATCAATGAAGGTCGACTGAACGCAGTTGTAAAAGAACACTGACAACATAGCGAAAATGCTTAATCCTAAGTTCTATTTCTTGCTTTTTTGTAATGATTTTTTTAAAGTTTTTATGATAGCGCAGCGCACACTTCACGACCGGCCTACTTTTCCCAAACGGCTTAAAGTCGTTTCCACTCTTATATCGGGACCATATTCTACACACGCATTTGCATTGTTGTAACCAGGGCTTCTTCGGAGCTGGAGCCGAAGCTAGGAGCCGGAGTCCCGGAGCAAGCGGTTTTAGGGTGGAGCCGGAGCTCTATTTATAATTTAGGAGCTGGAGCCGGAACAACTTTTTTCAAAGCTAGCTCCAGCTCCATGTCAACATCTGAGATGCTACTGCTAGATTTAATTCTAGATTATCCAGTAAATAATAGCAAAGTGACATTCAGCCACTTCAACAAACTTCTTCTTTTTGGCTTATTTCACAAACTTCAACACCAACCCTTTTCAATAGTGAAGATTTTCTCTCCTGCGCCACCTTTTATAACTTGTCCATGTGGTTGTTGAAGCTGTTTGTTTAGGCCAGTGGTTCCCAACCAGGGGTCCGCGAGTGTATTGCAATTTGACAAAATTATTCAACAATATTCAGTAAATATCGTGTTAATGAAGGCACTAGGCAGCAACTTGTGCATGTAAACCTCTATTTTAAATGTACAGTACTTCAACTGGAGCCGCAGTAGAAAAAGCTCCGGAGCCGGAGCAACATTTTTATAGAAGAGTGCTCCGGAGCTGCAGCTCCATTTTTATAAATGACAGCTCCGGAGCTGGAGCCGGAGCAGCATCAGATTTATGGCTGCTCCGAAGCCCTGGTTGTAACGGTAACAATAAGTTTAAGCAAAATAGACGCAGCTAAAATAATGCGCCGTTAGTCGCCTCTTTTTCGTCTTTTTGACACCTAAACCTAGAATTAAACTCCAATCGTCCAGTGTCACTAGTAGTCACCTGGTGACAAATCTTCACTTAAACACCACAAATAGGAGCGAAGCTAAATAGAACCATACACAAAAATAGGTACGTACATAAAATATACCGAAGCACATCGTTCTACAGGCTACAGCATTTAGGTATAACGTATTTTCTTCAATAGAAGCCGCCCTCGAATAGAAACCGCACGAATTAATTAAAAGAGCAACAGAAGCCGCAACGGATAAAGCCGTTTCCTTACTGATACAAGCAAACAAATCCAACAACACGCAGCAAAAACAACGCAAACACTGTATGTTTTATTTGAACTATCAATGGTCATTTTGAATAATATTGATATGATTCAAATAAATGCTATTTTTGTTGCCACGTAGTAATTAACACTTCCTCCAGTTGGTTTTGTAAAGTACATTACGCAGACGCGACAGGAATAGCAGCTGCTGGATTAATGGTACGTTAGAACGTGGTGACCTACTTGCCAGTGTTCCACAAAAGATGCAACAGAATTGCAGCTGATTTAGTGTTTCCGTTTTCTTGTCACTTTTGGGCCAATCCGCGTCAATTCACACATGGCTGACAGTCACCCTCTCCGATTTTGCTGAAATTTTGTGCAAACCTTTACTATCCTATCTAATAAACATGTACAAAGTTCGAATCAAATTTGCCAAAAAATGGCCGAGTTACTAAGCAGTTTGTTTTGGGGGAGTCGAACGAGGGGCGCAAATTGTTCATTCTCGGCCATGTTTGAAGCTTTATCACTCCAAAACTGAGCAAGTAAACACTAAACAGCTCCATTTTTTTGTTGGTCGTAGTACTTCTGCCAAATATCAAAAAAATAATCTCAAATGTAATGTCAGGGTTAAAGGTCAAAGGTCACAAGCATCCAAAGTCTAGTGTTTCTGGCTTTAGCAGTAAATTAAGGAAACTTTTAGAACCTCGCTAAATCTTCATCTCTGTATGGTTTTCAAACTTTGGCCCCCCCTGATAAACGCTTGGCCCCCCAAAGTCGACTGCTCTGCCGCCGGCTCTGGTATACCACCAATAAAGATCAAAGTGTATCTTATTTGACACCCCGGGTGTTAGAGCTTGATTTTTGAGTTTGTTGATAGTACGTATTATTAGTTGTCATACTAACCCTAAGCAACTAAGTCGCGTATTTTAAGTGCGAAACGTTATTTAACGTAGAGAACAGCTGTTCGTCGTATTTAGTAAGTTCTGTAGGGTGTTGATTGACTAATGATTTCAAATTGTATAGGTTTTGCTACATTTTAGTCACCTATTTTAGTCAAAAAATGTGACAGTGAATTTAAGACGCAACCATGCCATGAAAGTCGATGGAAGCAATCAACTTTTGTTACCACCTACTTTTTTGTTTTGGCTATTTTATTTAAAATTTAACATTTATATTTTATACGAAAACATTGAGAACCATAAATGAATTTTGTGTGGTAAACTTGCCAAGCTATAGTGAATATATGGTTAAAATTTCAACGTAAATTTTTACTGCAGCCATAGCTAATCGAAGCGGATAAGATACCCTACTTTTCCATTTTTTCAATTTCAAGTCATGTTTAGCCTTGAATATCTTCCAAACCTTTATATATTTTATGTTGAAATTGTCAGAAGTCAGACAAAATTTAGTGAACAACATTGTTCACAAAAATCAGTTCAAACCATACAGAGATGAAGATTTAGCGAGGTTCTAAAAGTTTCCTTAATTTACTGCTAAAGCCAGAAACACTAGACTTTGGATGCTCGTGACCTTTGACCTTTAACCCTGACATTACATTTGAGATTATTTTTTTGATATTTGGCAGAAGTACTACGACCAACAAAAAAATGGAGCTGTTTAGTGTTTACTTGCTCAGTTTTGAAGTAATAAAGCTTCAAACATGGCCGAGAATGAACAATTTGCGCCCCTCGTTCGACCCCCCTAAACAAACTTTTGTACATGTTTACTAGATAGGATAGTGAAGGTTTGCACAAAATTTCAGCAAAATCGGAGAGGGTGACTGTCAGTCTTGTGTGAATTAACCCGGAATGGCCCTTTTGGTAAATCAACTTAAATCTTACCGGACACCGATTTGAAAACGAAAACGTTCATAAAAAAATTTAAGTCGCCCTTGAATACAAGCAGCACAAAATGTTTAAAAATAAAAGATAATTGCCATGGCTTTTATTCAAGAAAATAAGGTACACACAAAACAAACAAGGGAATGGGTAGACAACTTTTTCTCGTTTATAAAACTTGTAGGTTTTATCAGCTTTAGCTCGTGAATATTCTTCAAAACTAACTGTCAGTAAAAAAGTACGATCCACGACATTTCTGTGCGAAATGTGTCAAAACACTTTTTTTTTTCAGCAAGTTTTTAGGGTCTCGAAACAAACAAAACAAAAACGTTACCTCTTGTCGGTGTTGTTCATCCCTGACTTTTAAAGCTGTATGGCTATCAAACTGCAAGTACTTCGATTGAACAATTTCGAAGTATCGAATTGATTCTTCGTATTCGAATTCCCGCTTAAAAGAAACCAAAAGCCATCGGTGGCAAAACAGAAGACTAGGCACAGAGCAATTTTCAAGGTGGCTGTAAAAATTAATAGATGATTCTTAGAATACATGGTAAAAACATTGATCTATTAAAAAATGAATGAAGACTTATTACAAAACATTATCGATATGCGTCCTAAAGCAATTAGGTTGCATACATCTACGACTGCTTAAGGAGATAAAAAGCATAGCTATCATCGAGAGCACTGAGGTAAGCCAACCAGTCATCAGTGTTTTTCATTAGCATTTGGGTAACGGTGGCTAGAGTCTTCCTTCCAAGAGCTTTTCACAAGTCCGATATTTACATTATTGACTGCTCAAAAAAGTTTCAAACAGGTCACCCTTCGGACAAAACTAAAAAATTAAAATGTTTACTCCAGCTCAAACCGCTTTTTTTTATCCAAAATAAGCCCAATAGGGATGCGTCGAATAGCAAATTTGCCGGATATACGGTGCGTCACTATCCGGCCGGATACCGGATAGTAGCACTAAAGCCACAATTAATGTTTCGATGGTTTTTGTCCACGCTATCGTTTTGCTCGACTAGCGAGCCATGAAACTATTGCAATGAGATATGTGACACCCAGAAAACTTCCAAAAGCATTGCGTTATTAAAAATGAAACTCATTACTCCATCTAAATCGGCCGAATCGGCAACGTGGTCCAGCGGCAGGAGCTCAGTTGATATAATAACCATCTTACTGATCGCTTTTGATTCACTCCGATCCACGACACTACGTTTGTGTAGCAACAAGTTTTCAACGCTGGGATTTATTTTTTAGGTACGCAGAATTGAACTAAAGTGTGGATTTTGGCCATGAATGTGCCCAAACTCGGACGCCAACTCGGTCGGTTGTCATAGGCGTCTATTTGGCGGGAGCAGGAGCAGTGCTTCCTCGGAACTAATATCAAAGAGGGCGACATGTGCCTGGCCTCCGAGGTGTTTTCATTATTATATTAAAGGTTGACTGCATGCACATTGCACAGTAGCTAAAACAACTGCAAAATGAAATAGCGCAAAATCTTAGCATCTCTGCGCAAGTGCAACACAATTTCCAAACCGAAAAAAAAAAACGTCGCAATGGTGGCGAGCCTCTCACACCGATAGCGATGTCTTTATCACTTCGCTGAGCGGTCGGTAAAAGGCAAGTTTGAGTTTGAATTTTCACATGTTTTGCGTTATCACCAAAGATTTGTAGTTTGTAGTTTGTAAATACCATATTACCATCAAAATACTACAAAAAATCAATTCTGCGGTAAATCTGCTATGATGAGTAAACTACGTCAAACTTTAACACAAACATCCGCTTGATAAACTAAGGACATTGAATTGAAAACTTCAACTTACATAACATTACAAAACCGCTTATTTAAAAGCAGAAACATATCCATTACAATGCTTCTGGTACCTTGAAACATCGTTTTTTGAATGTAGAAAACAAAGTTTCTATACAAATTCTCTCCCCCTGCTATTCGCCTTCGAGAAAAAATTGGCACCTACGTTGGCCGCTCATTGCATCTTTTGCATCATTTTAAACAAAAGATGAACATGCCGATTGTAAAACAGAAGACAGATTTTCAAACGTAAATTATTTGCAAGATCTTTACAGATGAAACAACGATGGTGGTTATCGAACTTATACCGTCTCGATTTGAAAGCGATTGAATTCTGCCGTACTGCTACACCATCGAAGTGGCTTTCCTGATAACAAAACTCGCAGCGCCAAACGAAAAAAAACAAATTTGTAAACTAAATTTCAATGCACATGATAAAAAAAATCACCAACGTAGTTTAAGGTTGGGACTCGGTTTTAATTTTTGTAGAGAGTCCAAACAAAATCAAAGTTTTCAAACTAGCACCAAATTTTTTCACATAGATCAAAAAGGTAAATTTTGTTTTTACCAAGTCTACGCAATTTCCCTTAACTTTAAAAAAATCCGGTATATGGCCGTATAGAGAGAGAAGCACTATCTGGCCAGACACCGGATACCTCAAAAAGCGCTCGATAGTGCCGGATACCGGATATATATTTGGCAGGGAGTCGAACCGTTTAAAATATCGCTCCGGTTCCGGTTTAGGTTCAAGAAATTTTATTTTTAACGGATCAGTTCCGGTTTAGGTTCAAGACTTTTCAAAAATTTGGGTTCAGGTTCGGTTCGGGTGCAGTTGCACCAAAATTTAAAGGTTCGGGTTCGGTTCGGGTTCATCGAAACCAAATTTTTAAGATTCAGGTTCGGTTTAAGTTCACTAAATGCAAACTTTAAAGGTTCAGGTTCGGTTTGGGTTCACCGAAAAAAAGCGGTTTTTACCGGTTCGCGGTTCAGGTTCACTTCAAAATCTTTTATTTGGCCAAAAACTAAATTAGGGTCTTATATCATTAAAATAACGAAATATAAATTGCATGCCCGAATCAATTAAGGTTACATAAAAATGTAAAAATTCATTAAATTTTGAAAAGCAGAAAGAATGTTGCAAAAGTTGCAATAGGTCAGTGCTTTATCGTTCTGATGATGTTGGTCGTCAGTACCAACGAAACGTCAACAAATAAAAAACCTGACTAGATTCAGTTGAGGTTATTGTAAAGTTACCGGAAGAACGAGAAAAAACTCCAAGTAAGCAGAAAAAATGTTACGCATCGCAGCACATGTTTAGAGATTTTTATTAATATTTTTTAAGAATCAGCTCAGGTTCAAACATTGTTACAAAACGATTTCTGTTTAGGTTTATGTCCACAAAATATTATAGGTTCGGGTTCGGTTTGGGTTCTCTTGCATTAAATTTTATAGGTTCGGGTTCGGTTCAGGTTCACAGATTTGAAATATTAAAGGTTCGGGTTCGGTTCAGGTTCAATGATCTCAAATTTAAACGGTTCAGGTTCGGGTTCGGTTCGACTCCCTGATATTTGGTATTCGACACATTCCTAAAGCATAAATCAAAAAAGTTGCATCTGATCAAGTGATACAGCAAGGTTTTTGAAACGACTGCATTTAAATCCAGCACCTTCCGCGCTAATACATTAAAAATGAACTGAAATTTCAGCTCAAATAACTTTCAACAAGAATAACAAGTCATTTTTACATTATATTTAAGCAAAAGCATCTTAGTAGCTTATGTAAAAAGAAGAAAAACACAAATACAAACAAAACACCATTATGTACATACAGTATCACAATAAACAAAATTACATTAACAAGTTGGGCTCCTGTTGACGTAACAAATCACAAACTAGTTCCATTTTTTCAACCATTCCAGTTTCACTAAAATCATGTGCCACACTTTCCATGTAACTTGCGAAGCACCAGTAAGCATCTGATTCTGATTTCAAAGCTATCAAAAATCGTGTAAGAATGTCATTCATGCCCTGCACAATAAAATTTTGACGTTACTTCCACTGTAGTTGGTCAAAGCTTTCACCTTTAAAACACAGGACCAGAGTTCAAAACTATTAAAGACACCATTAGATCATCAATAAAGATACCGGTACCAGTTTCTGAAAGTTAATTGTTGTGCTGTGCCAAACTGGGTCTGGCCTAAAACATGCAAAAGAACAAAAATGACTAATAGCAGTTGTGCTAAAGGAAACAAACATTAATTTTAAAGTACCAGTTACCCCATCAAAGCATGCAAATGTTTTTGAAAACACAGTATCAGCAAATACGTAATTTGACATAATATCAGTAACTACAACTGCAGAGCCGGGAAGATGATACGAAATAAACCATGTACTGGTAGCAATATAAAAAGTAAAGGGATAAACTTGTGAAAGCCCAAGTTTTATATATAGCAAGAAGGAGTGAAACAACAGCACTTTAAGTTATCAATTTCAACAGTTTATAAGTTATTCGAACCTGCACATATCCAATTTTGGGATGATAAACACCAAACGTGATTAAAATATTTCGCATGTGAGTGGATGCTTCAGTATTTTCATGAAAGTATGGGTGATCTATATCAGTTCTTGGAATATCTTTGTCAACAACTCGAAACCAATCATGAATGACAGTAAAATCAATATCCTGGCTATCAGCAACTGCTCTTGTTTGAGCTATTTGCCAACTTGCTTGAAACTTATCTTCATTAATATCAAATGTAGATGCACAGACTTCGTCAACTACAATAGGACTGAAATCGCCACTTTTCAAAAACTCGGAGCACTTATTTTTTAAAGCTTGATAATATAAAGCATTTTCAACAAAGAGTGTTTGTCTTTCCCTTTTGGTTGAATTCAATGGATAAAGTTTAAAAAGAAAGCCCCATACATCCGCGCGAACGCAAGAATCACAACCTCCATTAAACACAGATTCACGCATTTTCATTTCATCAACAACACGTCCATCATTATCCATGCATTGTTTCCATTCATCAGATGTGAAAGTATGAAAATCTCCAGAGCATGCACTTATTCCATCATCGTAACTCACAGAGTTACTCACATGCTGGAATCCATAGCTGCTAGAATGTCGCTCTTTTGATATGCCAGAGCTGCAAGGCTTACTGCTGGTATCAGCACCAGTACCAAAAGCACCATCGTCTTTAGAATTTGAAAACATAACAGTGCTGTTGTTGAAGCTGATGTCAGGATCAAAGTTATCAGAAGTCAATTAAAATACTCATACGTAAGCCTAAAAATACATAAAGATATTTATCCTGTTAACAAGTTCATTTCAGTAGGCCAAAAGGTTTTCTGCATTATAGTCAAATTTTCGAAGGCTTTCTGAATTATAGTCAAATTTTCGATGTCAAAACTGAAAACGTGATTATGACATCAAAAATTTAATCAGGACGCAGAAAATTGGACATGTGGACAGGGCAACAATATTCTATGTATCGATAGATAAACAAGATAATTACAGCAGGCACAAAATGACTTGAGACCTATGGCAAGTTTTGCATTCTTAGGTATGCTATACAGCCCAAGCTTATGACCTTTTTTTATACAAGTGTAATTCATTAATAACAAGAAGCAGAGTAAAAATGGTAGAACAAGTAATATTGTTCCATAGAGCAGGACAGCGCTGTTTCGGGCAATCAGCCCTCATTATCCGCACTCACGTAAACGAATATACACTCATCCTTTAAAATGCTGGACCTTGCCAAAACACTCTTCCGGATATATGGAAGTTGTTGTTACTGCTCATTCAGCAGGCCAGGAAGGACGTCGTTTCATTCAAGTACTTTGTGCAGGGGCGTTGGAACTTATTTTTAGACGTACAAACGTCTGGGGGACTTCTCCCCCAGACCCCCCTTTTGCAGCTGCACTATTGGTCATCTGATAGACCAAGTCATAAGACTATGATATGCTCTAAATAGGCGCAACCTTATCAGTGTTCTGTCTTGTAAGTGAAGTTTATCAAGAAAATATTGCAATTAATGTTACAGCAGGAAAAAAACGTGCCGAAGAGAATAAAACGCTATTGACAGTCTTCAAGGGCGTAGCGAGATATTTGAAAAGGGGGGGGGGGGAGGGGGCATTATTTCCACGTTTTTTCAAGCGTATTTTTTTCAGCAGCACAAATTTCAAGCTGATTGAGAAACAAGAAAAGCTCTAAGAGGGTCTGGGGGAATGCTCTCCCAACATATTTTTGAAAATTTGCATGCTGCAATGGCTATTTTAGTGCTTTTCAAATAATTTTCAAGCAAACTTCGTTTAAATTTTTTAACCCTAATTTTGAGTGCTTCGCTAAATAGCTTATGATGCATTTTGTGTGCACATTTTTGATTATGTGTGCTTAAGGTGTAACGCTTATTGCTATCAAAGAGGTTCAGAATTATGGAAAAATTGTATACATCAAAAAATTTTTTAAATGGCTGGTGGGAGGATGCATACCCCCAGGGGCGCACCCAGCATATTTCAAAGGGGGGAGGGTTCTAAAAAAACTAGCAACCCTTAAATTAATTGTCGTGGTTTACCGTTTCCAACTTTAATACAAACACAACATTTTCACGAGTCTTGACAACTGCAATCTGTAGAGAAGTTATCTCTCACAGTAGACAAGACTTCTGCGACATTATGTAAAATAACACAAACGGTTAGCTCTACTGCAAACAGAAGGCTTCAGTGTGAAAAAAATCAAATCTTTATATTTTTATAATATTTGCGGAATTATGCAGAAGCATTTAACGAATGGCGGGGCCCATCTCCGCGGCTTAGCACCAGAGCAACATAGCTTTGAACTTCGAAGAACCATCACAACAGTGGCGAGTTGTTGGCGATGCTGTGTCTTATTTGGCTGGCCGAGGATTGAACCCAAGGCCTCGATCCCGCACAGATAACAATGTCTCTTTCCACTATGCCAACCAGCGGGTTTGTCTTCAGTATGATGTGGGGCAAATTCTGTCACAGCTGTTTTGAAATAACAGCACATTATCCACTTGCACAGTTTGAATACTTTACTTTAAAAACAAGAGTTTGGTTTCAAAAGAGGGTTTGACCCCCCCCATCCCCCTAGGAGCGCCACTGCATACCCCTTATCCTACCCCCTGACCATAAGCCACAGAAACCGTCAAAAGAGTCTGGCATATTTCAGTCACTTTAATTTTGTTCTTTTTTACTAAAAAGCACAATCAGAGACGGGGGGGGGGGGGGGGGCATGGCATAATGCCCCCTCCCCCCATTTATATATGCTCCAGATCGTGTTCTATGGCTTATCCCGGAAAAAATTTTGATAGATAGAAAGCGGAATGCGAGCACATTATGTAGCATGCTTCCAATACTACAATATTTTTCTGAAATAAGTTGCACCAATGTTGCCAACAAAAATACAAAAAACAAAACGTGTCTTGTGTTGAAAAAAGCAAAGGTGTGAAAATGAGTAGTGTCTGCAGTGCCGCAAAAGAGATTCTTAGCCACGCTTTTGTTTCTCGTGCAAAAACAGGCAGAAATAATGTGAAACCAAGTGCACTGAATTTGAGGATTGCTTCAGGTCCCTGACGTCACAAGTATTACACAAAATCCACGAAAGTAAGATACGAAGTATGGCAGTGTCTGCAGTACTGCGTGATGATTCCAATGCAACGTATGTTTTTTCTTCGCCAATTTTCGGTAAAAATAGCATGAACCAAATTGCACAAAATGTTGCGGCAGTATACACACAAAGTGCGGTAATTGCCCATATGCATTGCTAGAATTTTGCATAAACTTTACTTTTTGCGTGATAGCCCTGATTATCAAATTGCACATGCCCTGCGCAGTGCACACTAACAGTGAAGTGCATGCATAAAACCATTGAAGTGCGTGCATGCAATAAAACCATTGAAGTGCATGCATCTTAATGGGGGGCCGAGATTTTTAAAAGGGAGGCTGAAAAAACAAAAAGGCACCTCACTTCCAATGCCCTTGACTTTGTGTTTGCATCCAAACAATTTTAAATTCAGACAAAATTTCGGCTGTCGGTGAAAGAACTCTGAAGGGAGTAGCGTACCAGTATCTGAAAATTTCCTCTGAACATGAAATTATTTTGATGCAAAAACAACATTACTCATTCTACCATTTCCACCTAGTAGTAGTTTATTTCATTTAACAACCAAGCCAACTCAAACAAAAACAGCAAACAAAAACAATGGTGGAAATATAGGAAACAGCGACAAAACAATGTACTTTGAAACATGCTTCAGTTAACAAAACATTATTTAATAAAATAAAAAAAATGCATGGTCGATGCACCTTAGCATAACCTCTTACGAGTGCCGTATTTTTTTTGAAATCAACAAATGTAATACACACACACACATAACAAAAAAGAAAAAAAAACCTATTGTTAACCTTAACTTTGACCTATTGTTAATATATTAGTGAATGTCACCTACTCTGCAGAAACTTTTCAGTTTTAGAGATAGACTACTGTACAAGGTGATCTGATAACAACCAGTGCTAGCATACTCATTTCAAGGGAAGGTGCCTTCCCACTTTTGTGGCACTCGCCTTTGCTTCTACCTTTGAGAATGGAATTTTTCCGCACAGCGCAATACTTCAGCTGTTCACAGGTTCCGTGAAAATTAATAGCACCTTACAGCCTCATACAGTCACACCGATACCATACGTCCATAGTCCGTTTACGGACTATGGTACGTCCAATTCAACCTCAATAGTACTGGCACTAATTCTATGGCTACAGTACAGAGCTGAGAGTATCAGTATTGCCAGTACCAGATTTGGCAGACTACCAATGCTCCAGCCCCAATGTTCAACTGCATTCAACACAAATTAACTTCTTCCAAATTTTTTTGTAAGTGTCTAGAGCACCGACAGCCTTTTATAGAAACAAGCAAGCAGTTCGCTGCAGCGGAAAACCGGGCCGGTGCTCTAGACACTGCCAATTTTTTTTGCCACCTAATGACCAAAATCTTTTCCGATGGTTGAGAACCACCGCAAGACCTGTCAAGTGAATACGATATGGCTAAACTACAAATAGACTAGCTAGTCTAGCGTTAGCCTAACTCAAGACTAAACACACCAAATTATGAATGTTTGATAAGATGATGGAATAACATTTGTCGAGGCAACTACCACTATGTAAGCTGATTAAGCTCCTACCATGACCGGCCGCAGTTTAAGTTTTACCACCTAGCTCGCTCAATGGGTAGAATTGTAGTTCAACGTCTAACTTTCCCTCTAACCAGTAACCATCTATGCTCCAACAAGTGCAACAACCGAAAGATACATGCTGAAGACTAGTCGCACTGCGCAGGTACGAATACATCAGCAGGCGTAGTCATGTGAAAATGGAGCAACTCAGTCAAGCGAACGATAACAAATCAAAACAATGAGCACGTGATTGCATGAAATGATTAGCCAAACCCGAGCGGTACTATGCAATGCATAATATTGCCTAAATATCACGCCTGCCAGATATATAATCTTGCTTATGATGTAGAATTATTTGAACTGCTTAAACTGAAATTCGGGTCCGTGCGGACTATAGTTTGACCTCAGTGATTTGACAATAAATTTGGGTAATTTTCGGTTCGGCTACTTGTTGTAAAAATAATTTGGCAACCCTGGTGTTTGCTGCTTAGTGCTTTTTGTGCTTTTTGCGCATCGCTCAATTGTATTCGTTATTCATACCAGTAATTGGACCAATGAGCATTGACAGTTAGACCTACAAAAATATACTAATGCAGGGCTAATTAATACAATATTGGTAGTAACGACAAAAGTCTCAAAACTTTTCGTACCAATACACTTGTAGAAAAGTACTATATTTTTTGATAGCTAGGCCACTACTCTGTGTCACTCAGGATAGGCTACTAGGTATGGTTAAGAGATATGAGTTATTGGTACAGATAAATGGAAATGGTACCTAAAGTGTAAAGTCACAGTTCTACTTACGATAGCTCTGCAAGTGTGCTGTGCTGAAGTGATAGATCTGCCTGGAGACTTGGCTATTTGTCACAGTGTCATATTGACCCAATGAAGGTAGAATTATTTATAATTTTGTTCAATGGTTTTTCATGTATACAGCACAACAATAAACAAATAAAGTTGCTGGCTAGCTTTTTATTTTTAAAATGCCACTTTAGTAAGTAGACCAATGCAAAAGTTTAAGCTACAAAGCTGTAAATTCCAACTTTCAAAACTTTTGGTTTGACTCGACAGTGTATGAGACCTGAGACCCAAAGGTGAAAGTACTAATTTTGATAGCCCTCTGATCAACTGTACTAGTCTACACCTGTACATGCAGATTAGGCCTAGGCTACTAGGAATATTTACTTTTGCTAAAAACATGAAAAGAACTCAGTTTTGCAAAAAGTTACAAGTAATGCTACTGGCACTGGCTACAACTTTATACTGGTCTGCTTTTGTATTTCTTGATTTGATATGACACCATAGAATATTTATGAAAATATCTTTACCGGTACAAAGAGTGCAAAAAATTGATTGTAATCGATATTTGATTGCGATACTCTTTACTTTTTGTTCACCGAATGCATTGGAGCCTTTATTTTTTTGAATGAGTATCAAATATGACCTTGTCTTTACTTTTTTTGGGGTTTCTTAATTTGATAATCGATTCTTTTCGTTTAGATTATTTTATCTTACCTTAGTAAATTTAAAATGATTGTTGGTACTGGTATGTCATTCTGTTTTTGCTGATATAATTTTTTGTGCCAAAACCTGACTGAAAATTTTTTATGTTATTGCATATTCATCCTCCTATCACGAGAAAGTGATCAATGCGCTATACAAGCTCGCTTAGGAGTTGCCAACCATCTGTCTACCACACCAAGATGGGGGAATCCCGCTAAGTGCCTTTGCCAACAGCACAAGTAAACTTGCTGGCTTGTTCTCCACCCTGTCCCTTTAATGCTAAACGTCAAGCAAGGAAGCTGTGAATACCAATTTTCAAGTCATTGGTTTGACTCGACTCGAAATCAAACCAGAGTCTACAGCTCAAGAGACAGACGCTCCATATCACTCGGCCATCTGAGCTGTTAAAAATAAATGAAACAAAGTTGCTAGAGCAAAGTTGTTTTACATACATGGTCGCACCCGCATGTAACAGTGTATTGCCCGCTGCTTGTCTTTAGTTACTGCATGACCATGAGCAAATTCTAGAAAAGGCTCATCGCATACCACGGAATGCTCAATTGGTTAGGCTGTAGGTAGCTAGGCCTTGTATTCAGAGATGGGCATTTATCGCGATAATTCATTGGCGATAACTTTTTATCAATTATCGTTATCGGTCAAAATTGTTTGGATTTATTGATTACCATTATCGCTTTTGTTATATATGTTGCTTTTGCCGAGAAATTATTGCGATAAATGATTTTTTATGCACGCAGTGTTTAAACTTCAAAGTTAGTGAGTTGGCGCTATAGAAAAAACACGATGTTCATTAAGACCTGTTGTAATTTTGAAAAATTATTTTTTTGTTTGGCTTAATTTCACGGCAGGGTCCGTATACTGCTCGCTTTTCTTGAAAAATCTAGAAAAAACATTTTTGCTATTCGACTCACAAAAAATAACTTCGTAAACACATCGATAATTTTCCGCAACATTTATCGGCGATAATTTGTCGATTATAATCGATATCGCTTTAAGAAATTGAGATTTATTGTTATTACTTTAGTACAGAATAGTTTATCGTGCCCATCACTGCTTGTATCACACTATGGAAGCAAAGTTAGCAGTTTAGTTGTGCAACTCATATCAATAGGCTTTGTATTGCGCTGTGGAAGCAAACTTGTAGCGTAGGTATATAAGTACCACCAATAATTTTACTGCTTTATCGGTGGCCTACTGAATTAGTGATCAGCTGATAGCCTGCTGCATTTTGGTTTTCTGAAAAACAACCATACCCACTACCGGTAGTAATGTACATGTAGATGGGAACTCGAGGTTGATATGAGTTGCTGCTAGTGCATAAAGCTCAGCAGTAGGACCGCTTGATTATTGAATTTATCAATAAAATTGGTTAAAAAACTCTAGTTCTTGTTCGATCTGTTAATATACCAGGAGGCCTGTGCTCTATAACAACTCAGTACTTGAAGTTGAGTAAAAAGTAATAGTTGAAGCTGGTCTTGCAAGCACGTCCGGAGTATGGGAGGAGGACTACAAAAAAAGTTGTTAAGGGGCGTCTTCCAAAAATGTTGAAAAACGTCATCAAAAATAGAGTCACACACTCGGCGTGTACTGTTAATAAATAGACACCTATAGCCAAGGGCTCAATGTATGAAAACAAGTCAGTTTAACAATTTTGGCGAGCAAAATATGTCGGGGGCTTGTACCCCTTGGCGACAGGTATGCAGTGTGCGAGGGTTATGGTATCACTACGAGCTTTGAGGCTCATGACTTTTTCATTTGCAGCAAAATCCAAAAATTGTTATTAAAAAGAATAAAGCAGCATGAAAGTGCAAAATAGCCTATAGCGTCGTATTCTGTATATGTTCCTCGTTTGTAAATGTTTTTCTTGCCTGATTTCTGCATGTATATATAAACACAAGCTTATTACCCTTCTCAACATTTTAACGATCTCCACATAGCCTTAGAACTCCCAAGTCAATTTTTATAAGCACATCAATCAGCAGATACCCAAATGTATAGTTGCTGATATTCATAGATGTTGAAGACAATTAAGACTGTGGCAAAGCACTAACCCAGTTCGAAGTGCAACATTTAATGCGAAATTGTAAGTATCATATAGTAGAAACATGTTTTACACAGCATGCAAGCCTAGTAAACTTCTATCATTAAAAAGAACATGGCCCAGAGGAGCATTGCACTCATAGGGCCTGGGGCAAAGACCCGAAAAATTTTATCACTTAGCACATCAAATTGCTCTCAAATTTAAAGAAAACACTTCCCGGGTCCATTTTGTTCAATTCTGATAAAGAGCCAAAATGTCACTGCTGTGGTTTAAATGTTTAATCGTTTGTTTGCTTAAAATGTTTTATCAGCATCATTGCTTATGTCATTGCAATCAATTAGCACTAATGTTTGCAATAATAGATTTATTCCGTAAACCTGTACCAGTAAAATTATCGTATTTTTCCTTTAATCTTAACTATGGACAAGCAAATTGCAAAGCCAAAATGGAAAGAGTTACCAGAACGTTGAGAAACTTGTAAGTAGGGCCATTTTTTTTTGACCTGAAAAAACATATTTTTGACTTTATTTTAGCAAAATTTTGACTCTATTTTGACCTAACCGCTTTTGCCTAATTACTTATGTCTTGTTGCACTTTTTTGATTAAAAATGGTTTATAATCCGCAATTTACAAACATTTCATGCATAATAAGTGCTATTTCCTTCTCAATTACCGCACACATTTTTACTATTTCGGAATAATCAAATAAAACTGCGCATAAAATTTTAATAGCTGCTCAAAAGTACAAAAAAATCTACGTTTTTTTTCATTTTTGTAAGGGTTACGAAATTTTTGATGAAGAGAATTTTGACCAGTTTTAACTTTATACAAAATTTTGACTTATAAAATCTACCAAAACACTCCTGAAGGCCTGAAACGAACGTTAGGACATGTTTGATCAGGTAATAAGGTCCTAAAAAAATTTTGACTTTAGCGGGCCCTACTTATAAGCATCTGACAAAATTTATGATTCTGGCGAGTACCAGTAACTTTGCTTGCAAAAGTGCGTTTGGTGTTTACACTAGGTTTGCAGTTTTTCGAAAAAGCTAAAATCACTCAGTATAATATTGAATATCATTTGCAATATTCTTTACTTTTTTAAACTACCATCGAAATCGATTATTTCTTTACTTTTTTGAGTATCGATTCACAACCCTGCCGGTATCTGGAGTGGGATACTGGTAATAAACTTATGTTACTGCTGGGCATTTTTAGATTTTAACTAACTGGCATATGGTACCTACAATGCATGAAGATGATGAAGAACGTCCTTTACTGGCTAGCCCAGAAGATTCCATTGCTGCTGTTGATGCTGATGATCCAACAAGAAGTCAGCGTACTTTTTCTGACTTGCATTCATATGCATCAAGATCACAACCTTTTTCTGATGTCTCTGTCATAAATTGCCGAGTTTGTGATGTAATTTTACACACTGAGGATAAATTGCACTTACATGTCATACAGTGCCATTCATGTGGCGAAGCAACACCTATAAGACCACCACCCCCTCTTAAGAAATATGTGCGATGCGAGTGCAATTGTTTGCTGATTTGTAGAATATCAGCACGTAGGATTATATGTCCTAGAGTAAATTGTAAACGTGTTATAACCTTGCCTTCTATTGCCATAAATCACAGCAGTATTTCTAGTGATAACATAGAAAAACAAAAATCAACTTTTCTAATTTTTTGTGGTGCATGTGGGTTTTCGTTTCATGCTACTACCCGCGATAAAACTTTGTTTAAATGTCCACATTGCAATAGAAAGTCTTTTTCAGATTTGGCTTACCGAAAGCAAAGAATTTGTTGCATTACACTTGTATTAATTGCTTTGTTGTTTGTATCTGTAGTTCTGTGTGTTTTGGCAGTTTTGCATTACTTCAGAGTATCAGTTGTAGCAGATACAGTGTTAGGTGTGTTTGTGCTGTTTACATTCATTTGTGCAATTTCACTTTATTATTATTGCTCATTAAAAATCAGTCGAATTTCTGAACAAACCAATCGTATCGAGGTGTCTATTGAAAATTAATTTTTTTTTGTCATTTTCCAATAACTGTTGCATCATTTCAGTGGAATTTTTCTGCACTTGAAAATCTTCGCAGTGAATGTGTGTTATTATTATTTTTTTAGATGTATTAAGTACAACTTGATGAGACATCGTAAGGTATTTGCAAATTATAAAATCACTGTTCTTTATTTCTTTAATCAGTTACTTTGCAAATGCGTATTGTTATTATTTTTGTAAATTATATTTGAAATATCTTGTACTTTGTTGTCTGTTTTACAATGTGACTATGCATTTGTGCCCTTGTGCCTCTGTCCCATTAAAGCCATTGTATCATTTAGACCCCTGAATGCCCAACTATTGGAATGATTAAATTTAGCCCTAAACTTGCAATATGGGTGCTACTGCGCTATTGAGAACAGGCAGGCCTATTAATGCCAGATGGCTGAAAAATTTTAAATGCCCACAAAATTTTTCTGTGTTTAACTTCGCGTTGAGTGTGGGTTGCCCATTAAGTGTACGTGATTGTACGACACTACAAGCAGATGTTGCATGTCAGAGTGAGACAACGATTTTTGCGTGGCCAGTGCTTTAGTCAAAGTGCAATGGTGTGACAGGACTCTGGAGTGGATCCAATTTTTGTTAGACTTGGGGCTACAAATCAAAAAATGTGTATCTTGCAGTGTTCGTACCTCGTAAGTGTCAAAGCTTTAATACATATTATGTTAATGACCAAAAATCCCCCTAGGTCTGCCAATCGTCGCTGTCATTTACTGGCCTTTGGTGCAAGATTATTGTGGTGTATTAAATCTATTTGGCCGCTGTTATAGATTTTTTTCTAGTCCATATTTTGTTCATGTTTAGTGCAGCAATTTCGCTTGTGATTTCATTGTAGTTTTTCCACGCTGATTTTTCCAATCGTTATAAATTCAGATTTTGATTACCATTTTCGTGTTTTGTGGATGCGTTAGAGCAATTTAAAGTCTGGAGACTTGCATCAAAAATTTGTCTTCACGAACTTCGTTTGTAGCTTCAAATGCTCGGCTGCTTTTACTTGAGGCGAGTCGAGCAAATGCTCTGCTTTACTGTAGCTTCACCGTGGCTGCTTTTACCGGCATACAATTTTTCGCACGTTAAGCGAAATTACTCTTTTTTTTACACCAAGATTACAGGCCTACTGGTAGTGTAATTAATGGTAGCAGGATTGATTTCCTAACATTGCTACGGTTATTTACAGTGTAATCGCATTTCACCTGTTGCGCGGAATGCATGCCCGTCAAATCACCTTAAACGCCCTAATACGCTAGTAGACTGGATCCGATCCACTTGCTGATAAATATTTTCACTGCTGTGAATATAGGAAAGTCGTGCTGCGGTAATGGCAAATTATCTTTCCTCACCCAAGCATATTTTAGCACAGTCACTACTTAAAAAGCAAGCATCATTGAACAAAGGCATTACGACAAATATTTATTAAACTGTTGAATGATATCTAGCAAATTGAAAAAAAAGACACGAACAATCAGCATATTTTTTTTGCCCTGGATCTGTGGTTTTCAATTATTCAACTTTCACGAGAACAAAGCACTTGCGTATCATCGCGACAATTAAAAGTCATCAAATTAAAAAAAGCATATCTGCTGAAGGGTGTACCAAGCAAAGAGTAAAGAGCGAACGCAGCAACAAATAACGGTAGCACGCATTTTAAAGAAATATGACAAAGGGAAAGATTGGAAACATTTGCTGAAGAAAACTAATTGCCACGCATACTTTGACTAAATCAAACCTTTAATACCAAGGTTACCCAGGTACGCTCGCAATGAACATGGTTATAACGGGAGGTTCGCATGTAATATAAAGGTAGGTCTACTCGTAAAAGAAATGGAGTTGTTCGAAAACAAAAACGCCTACCGAAGCACCTTTAGCCAGGGCTTCGCACTTGAACTCGATCGTTTTTGCCGAACTGGAAAAAAAACAATCGAGTTCACTAATTGAGTGCTTAATTTTATTGATTCAAAACAAAGTTTAGCCTACTTTTTGATTTTTTGTTATACTGTAGATTGAATGATTGCAAATTTGCAATTTAGGTACCGACACTGCACTGGCAGTTTATTTTGCGTTGTCTCATTGAAACTTATTTATTGCATCATAAACGGTGTTCCGCGAGATTTTAGTGAAAACGCAGCTGCACTGCAGCAACAGTTACTTGTTGTTAATGCGGTGCTGCAATCTCTGTTCCAACTGTAACTAAGTGGGTCAGGGGCGGATCCAGGGGTGGGGGACCTTTTTTGATGAATACAATTTTTCCATAATTTCGAACCTCTTAGACAACAATAATTCCTACGCTTTATACCGGTTCACAGAAATCGAAAACGTGCGAAAAAATTGCATCATACCGGTATTTGGTGAAAGCCTCAAAATTAAGAGCAAAAAATTCAAATACAATTTGCCTTAAAACTTGTTCAAGAAGCAAATGTTCAAAATGGTTCAAAATAGTTCAAAATGGCCATCATAGAATGCAAATTTTCAAAAATTTTCCGGGAGAGCATGCCCCCGGACCCCCCCTAAAACCGTTACTGTCCTCACTCTGCTTCAAACTAACTGTCGGAAAATCTACGCTCAAAAATGTCAAACTTCGGTGCCCTCCCTCTAAAATAATTCTGGCATGAAAACATTAATTTTAAGTAGCTTAAACGCCCTTTCTCGGATCCAAACGTCTTTGTAATTAGCTAACATTCAAACTAGATCAAAACTGCATCCCCCCACCAAAATTTTCTGGATCCGGTCCTGGTTAGGGTATGTTTGTTTAAGGAATATTTTGAACAGGGCTGTGAACTCGAACTCAATCATTTTTGCCGAACTCGAAAAATACACATCTTTGAGCTCGAACTTGCAAATATCTCTCGAACTCGATTAATAATCGATCGAGTTCGCAGCCCTGCCTTCAACTCACTGCTGGAACACATGCGAACATGAAAAAGACAGCTGTGATTTTTCTGTCAACGTCAAGTCACATTCTCAGTTATGTTGTTCAGAGCTTCATGTAAGCGAACACGGGCCGTCGTGTACCTGCTTCAGCTTTCTCAAAGACCATTAGCCATAAATATTCAGTTATCGGTAATCTTTCCATTAGGTCTATATCGGAAGCAATAATCTTGTGTACCGGTACTGATTGATATGAGTAAATTTCAGTCACGACGGTTTTTCTCAATTGCCAGAGTTCATGTTTATTGGTTCCCACGGATCATAAACGTCACTATAGGTTATAGAGTCAAGTGTATCATATATTTCAGTGAACTTAGCATTTTTTGACATTGCTATGTAGTCAACTTCCAGCTGATACGGTCCTTCAATGCCATCATTTATCATGAACCGAAAATATTGAACCTGTAAAAGAAAAAGCCCGCGTATGAACTGGTAATAAGATGTGAAACTTCGGGTATTTGCAAAAACGCCGAGTGGACAGAGCGTCTGTCTCTTGAGCTGTAAATTGGTTCGATTCCTATTCGGGTCAAACCAATGATCTTAAAATTAATATATGCTGCTTGATACTTGTCGCTGTAGTGTAGTATGGAGAATAAGCTGGCAAGTTTATGTTGTGTGCTGTTGAAAAAGTCACTTTGCCGGATTCCCTCATCTTCGAGTGTGTACCAGGAAGCCGCATAACTCCCGAGTGAGATGGAATTAGCGCTTTGATTGCTTTCACGTATTAGCAGCATACCATCAAATAAACATTCTGATAGGACGATACATCGCTAGTAGGAATTAAGGAATAAGGATCATGCACACTTATCTTTTCCACATATCCAGTCTCGATTTGATATTGAAAAAAGAGCCCGCGGGATTTAATTCTATGAAACTGCACATGTGGAAAAGGTAAGCATTTTTGAAGACCTCATTGATAGAGTGCCTATTTTAAGCAGCATGGCATCGTGCATGCCAAAAAATCCTTCCTGACGAATTCGACTCTCGGCTGGAGCCGATCGCATTCGAAGAATGAAAGCTCATTTCGCAGCTGTTTCCACCGAAGTTGGATTTTTGGGGGTTTTAAAAATAGCAGTGTATGTACCGTGTGTGGATCTAATGGTCGTTGTTTCGACATTGGAGCTCCTTCACGGTTACTTCGTGAGGCAAGTTTCGCAAATGGAATCTAGAAACAAAGTCAATATTAAATTCTTAAAACGTCGATGAAAAATTTTCACAGTAAGATGATTAGAGCAACTATTTGTGACCGGTTAACAACTAAAAAAGCAATGTCCTTCCTGGCCTACGTAAAGGATTTGACCAGAGTGGTGACGTAGACACACGAGTGGCTACGTACCACAAAGGCTAAATTCTTGAAGATATATTTAACCGAAGGGATGAGTGATTCTGGCAAGATCATTGGTTCTGGAATTGAAATGTCTCTCGAAAATTGCATCTTACCTGAGGGCGGCTGATGAGGGCTAAGAGCCCGAAACAGCGCTGTCCCGCTCTACGGTATCACCGTTTAGTCGCCGAGGTCCGTAAGCTTGGCAAACAACAAACAAGCACATTAAACATAAAGATGTAGACTGTAGAAGATGCTGGGTGCAAGATGTACTTAAGTGGGAGCGCAGCCAGGGACGCAACTACCCATCCCCTCCCGAAAATGTGTCCCAAAACCAGCATTATTATGGACAACATACGCATGTATCAGTACTTCTATTACGCACACATTTTGATAGCAACAGAAAAATTGCCTCTCCACCAAAATGTTTTGAAGCAACAGATGAATCAAGCGCGAGGCGAGTTCGCAAATCATTAAGTTGGAGTTGTTATTTCGTGAAGGCACGATTGGTTTTCGTGAAAGCACGCTTGGGTAAATTCTTACTAAGTCAAGGGGAAACTGACATAACAACCACCATGTTGAGCCTCGAGAATAGAAAAATGAAATCTTCACGTACTCGCTCGCGGTGCTACGACGGCGGATGAAACGAGTGGCGGGGCCAGTCTCCGCGGCTTCGGGCATGGACAACACAGCCTGTAAAGAACGTCGCAGCGGTGGTTGGCGCCACTGTGTCCGATTTGCCCGGCCCGGGAATCGCACCCCAGACCAGCAGCATCGATAGCGATGCCTTCACTAGAAAAAACTTTGGCTATGACATTTTAAGACTGGATAAAAGCAGAACAGCCGAAACGGAAATTATATTTCGCAAACGTACCTCCACTAGTTCCCATAAAGGTCCACCTCTAGTATAAATTGGATACCTATAAACCAGGATTGCACCTGCGCCCCAATCACAAGCGAGTTCAAACCAGTATCTTCTCCCATCGCCTCGAAGACGGATTAAAAAGCAGTTGAAATATTCCAGACTCATTGTTTCTCTACGATCATAGAATGTCTGAAAGGTAGCACTAGAATTAATGAGATACCTACAATCTAGAGTCCTACAAGGTGCTTTATACGGCTGCCTAAAAAATCATTATACTCGCCGTATCACGAGTGGCGGAGCCCACTATGCGGTATAGCGCCTAGACAACACAGCTTCTAAAAAACGTCGCAGTGATGGCAAGCAATGGGCGACAAGGTGTCCGATTTGACCAGGCCAGGTATCGAACCCCAAACTTCTCGCACCTGCAGCGAAGTGTTTAACAATTGCGCCACTCAGTACAACAAATTAACTCTTCAGCAATAAAACTAGTTTACTGGCCTAACGATATGAACTTCATTATTTATAACCAACCATAGCAGACTGCTTGCTAGCTCCGACATCACAGAGCACCTTTTTTCACCAAAGACGCACAAAGTCAAATTCATCATTCATAGATGTTTCTACACATTACAAGAAAGCGACCAAATTTTTCATGTTTAGGTATAAAACGATTCCACACTTGCCGAGAAGCTGCTGTTGTCTCTAAACGTTTGGTTAAAGTACCTTCCTCGCAACGAATCCACCAACAAAACGTTTCAAAGAGCACAAAACAGTTAATTTCATTGCGCATGTCTGTCCCCCTGCACTTCTGCACCATATTGTACTGATAGTAAGCACCTTGACCCGAAAACCGTTGTGGTTATCGATGCTTCTTTGCCGTTTTGTTTATTGACCTTTTGTTATTTCGTGTGTGTGCATCAATTGTTGTTTTACAAATAGGCGAAATAAATATTTATCTATCTCACAAAGTAGTCTTCCTCAATTAGTAACTCACATTGCAAAACTACTTAAACAGTTTCAGTAGAAAACATGCAGTCAGAATAATTGAAAAATGTTGTAATTATATGACGTTTCAAGACGATACTTATCCCATTGTCAAAAGTAAAATGAGCAGCTTACAATGTTCAATTGTAGGAATATTGTAAGCTGTTTATTTTACTTTTGACAATGGGATAAGATCTTGAAACAACAAGTGATTAAAAAATGTTTTCAATTATTCTGGCCGCATGCTGTTTACCGAAGCTAGCAAAAAGTTCCAAGCATTATAGTAGCAGCAGCATTACAGTACCAGCGTTTCGTATTGTAGCCTGAACCTAATGCTAAGAGACGTTAATTATTCTTAATGAGCTTTAAATAACGAGGCCAAAAATAAAAACAAGCAAATTAGGAATTCGCAGTTTTGTAAGTACTCACATAGAACGGCTTTGTCTCGATGTATGCAGTTCCTGTAAAGGATCTTTCCACATTTATGTCAGGAGCTTGTTCTAAAAAAGCGGTGGGAGGTTTTTGATTCAAATATCCGCGGAATAACATGGTCATTTCGTTTGGACTTTGTTTCAACTCCGCCCAACTGTGTCCGCCGCCATCCTCATCCGTCATAATATACCAATATTCCAAATCTTCTGGGCGCCGAAAATGATAAACAATTTGATCGTGTTTTGAGATTCGCAACCTCCCATCATGTTTGTCATTTTTAAAAAAGTTTTTGTATATTTCTAAATACTTTAGAAAATACATGTAAGTCCGCTTCAGTCTTTTCCAATGAATTCTAAACGTAGGTCGGTTAATAGACGAGTCCTCTTGGCTGATAACGACTTCCTTTTTGTCGGAACCTTTTTTAGACGCTGTAGACTCAAAACGGATGGCATTTTGGCACGTTCTAGCTTGGCAAAACCAAGCATTTCTTGAAACCAGTCCAATTTTTGTAAAAATGCAAGCCATTACTGTATTCACATACCTTTACCAGTTACATTGTTTTAAAACACAACTTAATCAAACCTGAAAAAAACAAGCGAAAACTTATTAAAGAATGAAAGCAATGGCAATAGCATTAAACACACATTTAGAGTAGGGATGAAAATTACTCGGACTCGCCGAGTAACGAGTATTCACATTACTCGGTCGAGTCCGAGTATCTACGACGTCAAAATATGAACTCAAAATTAGGTGAAGAGCAAAAAAAAAAGGTCATCACGTCCGTAGAAGTCCTAATTTCGACCCAAATTCGGATAAAAAGCAAAAAAAAAGGTCAAAATGATAATGGTTTAATACTCGGCCGAGTATCAATTAATACTCTGCCGAGTCCAGGTAATGCCTTATTACTCGGCCGAGTACTCGTACTCGACACACCCCTAGTTTAGAGGCGAAAAATTGAAAAAAAAACATGATTAAAAAAAAAGCTGCTACTGTATCAAAACAGCGATATTAAATAGTAAATGCACATTTTTTTATGTTTTGCATAAAACAAAATAAATTAGAGCAGGGTTAAATAACAGATTGCTGAAAAGTGGAATAGCTTTAGGGAGGCACGCGAAAGTGCCCTACCTGCGTCAGCCCCTGTAGGAGGTAAATACGCATACATGAAAAACGTGTAATTCAAGCACCTTGCACATGACATAACTTTTATCTGAAAAATATTTGAGTTCTGTAAGTCAGTCTTTGATAAACAGGAATCCGCCATTATAAATGCATTTCTAGCTTAAAAGTGGCAGTAACATAGTTTTAGTATTAATGGCGTTTTGCCAAGCAAGACAGTTTTAGTGTTATCGAGTCACGCAGGTGAACATCGGTACTAGTTCTCAGTTTGTGTCAAGTCATTTTCACTAGAAAGTGATCTTACCAAGCACGTTAAAATTCACACTGGTGAACGTGCATATTTCTGCCCAGTTTGTGCAAAGTCATAAAATTCAAAATAATTTAGTAAAGATCCATCTTTGAAAGTACTCTCTGATTTTGTTCACCAAATTTTAGGTGTGCATCAATAAACACAGTAACACAAAATTTTTAGGTCAGGTTTCGCTTGGCTATTTGCCTACTTCAAATTTGGCAAAATGCGTCAAAAAAATCGTAAGAACTAGCAACAATGAAAAATCAAAAACGAAATACAAATTGCAAAATAATAAAGAAATATTAGAAACATCACAATTGAAACGAATCTGGATTGGGAAAGATCAAGAACAGTGTAAAAACTCTAGCACCTCATAGAAAAGTTCAAAAAACAATAGTTACTTTGCAGCAAAAAAAGATTCTAATGTTAACAGCATCGCTTCGGCTCTCATTGCTTCACTTTTGTCCAAAACTGAAGTTTTTTTATTAATTTCTAGTGTTTTTTTTAAGTATTTCGCAGCTTCTTGCTTCATTCCCCCATTAAAATATATTGTCGCAAGTTTAAACATCTCTTGAAGAGCTTCAACACTTTCAGAACCAAATCTCATCGATGTGATTTTCAAACTGGCAATAACATGTTTTGCAGCAGTTTTATAATCTAGTTTTCGACTGCAAAACAGAAAAAAAGTCAATTATTTTCGTTCATATTTTATGTGTGTCACATTTGGGGAAGCTTATTATTAGCTCAAATTATTTAGCGTCCAGACAAAAAATTTAAGTGTTTACCATTGTTAGTTGTAGTTTCAATTTAGGTACTCAACTAACTCAAACCCAAGATTTAGCGCATAACACAACCACAAGAGTAGTACTGAACTGTAAAAGCGAAGGTGATGCAGCAAGCTTGAATGCACATTAGACTTTCTAATTAACCATCATTCGCAAGTTCATTAGAATTTTGAAGGGGCGCAGCCAAAAATGGTTACAAACACTGATTTAACGCAGTATTCACCTATAGTAATACGCCAGTTGATCATGCAGGTTGCCGATGGCATGATGATGATGATATAATATGTTTTTGAGCTGTTCTAAGCAAGATTCCAATGCTTTTAAATCATCTTCGTTAAACTGCTTTATCAATCGCTGAACAACATTATTGCTACTACTCTGCAAATACAAAACTACTTCATATAAACTGCAAAATTACACATTATGGAAACTTTCTTACTGAAATTATTTTCAACAGAACAAAATATTAACTTACTGCCAAAATAATACTAAGCATATTGAAAAAAATTTACCAGTGAAACAACAGGATGATGCAAAAGTAACTCCCTATTCTAAAATAACTATAATTTATTCAAATTTACTGATAACTTTCTCAATTTTCGTGTTTAAGTGTCCGGCAATTACATCTACGCTCTTTTCTATATTTTAATAATTTTAATTTAAATTTGAAATAAATTTAAATCATACATATTTTGTAAATTGACATACTAACTGTGATGAATAATAATTTAAAATAAATTCAACCACACTTAAATAAATAAATAAAAAGATATGGAATTTTAAGTGGAAGACCATGCAATACACTTTTTTCTCATGTTCATTAAATGAAAAATATACACTTCAAAAACAAACCAGTTTTATTTTAGAATAGGGAGATACTCTCGGACCACCTCGTATGTGCCATACGGTAATTTTTAATATAACCCGCCCTAGACTAGCACCCGCCCTCGAATATAAACGGCACAAAAAATAAAAAACAGAAACCGTCCTTGCTTAAACGCGACATAAAAGCTGTTTGCACATATCACAACTGTTGATAACAATTTACGTAAAGTCGGTAGAGCATGGTATCTCCAGAGTGTCGCAACCTAAAATCGTTTTCTCTGAAAGAGTGTGATCAGTCGCTTAGAGGTAAGTTGGGGAAAAAATACTAAAAGCAGCCTTTGCTTAGAAACCGCACAAAATGACCATGAAGCCAAATAAAGCTGGGCTTCTGTTCAAAGAAATGAGGTACGCCCATGAATATGAATTTAAATAGAATCAGATTTAAGTCAAAAATACTCTTGATCAAGATTTTTTTCTCAAGCGACAGTAACGGACTGACCAGTAGGTGGGCGTAGGGGTTAAACACACTGCTACAAAGAGCGGGAGGTCTGGGGTTCAATTCTTGGGTCGGTCAAATCAGACGCAATGTCGCCAACAGCTCGTCACCGCAGCCAAGATGGGGACGTTACTCGTTACACGATTCGGCATAATTCCGCGAATATAATGAAGATTTGGTTTTTTAGTAGCGGACTAATCCAAACTCTGCTTCATCTATTGAGGAAACAATTTTTTGTGTACTTACCACTATACTGTTGTAGGTAGCTTGCAAATCAGCAAGATCACATGGGCGCTTACAAGCTTCATTGGCGCATTTGCCAAGCAACGAACTCTCGCCTAATCCTTTGTTGTCCAAAATTAAGATTGGGGCACTGCAAACACTACACTTGTAAGCTGTGAATTGCTGAAGAAATATTTGTTCTTCAAGATCACCTGAAAATTAAATGAGCTTTAGTGGAATGCCTATACTAAACTGCATTGATACAAAAAAATATTACGATAGGCCTTTGAAGACTTACTAAATAAACGCTGTAACAAACAATTCCACGACTAGTTTCGCGGTTTGACCGCTCATCAGGTAAACTCAGAATAGAACTCAGAACCATCAGTTTGAAAATTAAGCTCTCCAACCACTCGGCCATCGTTTTGAATGGTATGCAATCAATGTTAAGGCTCACAATTAATACCAACTTCAAGTTAGTCCTCGTATTGCCTAAACCGGTAAAATACCCAAACAGGCAGTTTGCTTCTCGTTGCGATGCAGGGACCCGATTCGCAATGTGTCGATTGTCACAAATTCAGGAATGGTACCAACACCTATCCTGCTATGCGTTCAAAAAGGGCACGCAGCAAATTGATACTGCAAGTAGCACGAAAATCACATACACACGATAATAAAGCTGCTTGACATTTGATTCACTGTCCGCACGAAAATGTCTTATTATATATTTTTTACGTAACAATGATTATTTCACCGTAGACAATTGGGCCAAAAGATAAAAAAAAGCTTACATGAACATTGAACAAATTAAAAACTGGGCAAACTTATTCAAGTTTTACCTGCTTTGTGCTTTGCACAGGTTGTACAAGAGCAGTCAAAGAAATATTGTTCTTTCAATATTTTTTGCCGGTCTCTAAACGAGTGTCTACTCATGCAGGGTCCGTAGCAGTGTGTTATTTCTCCACTCTCAGGAATGGAATGAATGGCTCGAACCTTAATATCAAAATTTACGAATGTAAGAGCGAACACACAAACGCTTTAAACGCTTTAAATACAATCTCTACGCATAGTCTATGCAGAAAAAAGCAAAAGTATTGATCAGTTGAAAACAATTCTGCTAAGCCTTACTTCCAAAAAAAAAAAAAAAAACAAGTAAAAGTGCAGGTAAGAGAAAAAACGTCACAAAAATACAGTTTTTTTACTGCTACCACAGCTTGTAATCTTTACGGTTCATACCTAAAACCAAACACATTCTTACTTGAATTCTTCGGCCAGAGAAGCCTACAATTGTATTGGAATTGCAACTGTGATTGAGCAAACTAGTTGATGGAAATATGGCAGATGCTATACGTTGTTGGGACATAGTGAAAACATCTGAAAAAACAGTATAACAAAAAAATGTTTCCACTAATTACGCATTCACAAGGATTTAATCAAACCACTACACTACTGTATTGCAGAGAATAATTAGTAGCCTAGCAGCTAAGGGGCTCTTCAGGTTTATCGCCACACTCCAAAGGTCAACTAAACTCCTTTCATTAAAATTTGCACCCCCTGTCATTAACCAAAAAGCCATTATTGGCGAGAAATGTTATCAAGAGATTAACATTCAAAAACTAACGTTTTTTGCTACGAGGATTTTCATCCACAATATCAAAGACGGCTTGGCAATTGGTCTGCAGTTGGAGCATGTGTCTCCGAAGTAAAAACGCCAGCATTTCCTGAAAGCTGCGAGGGAGGCCTGAAAGAACATAAATCATATGACAACAAAAAGAAGGTTAGATAGACGATTTTCGCTTTCTAATTATAATACGTCGAAGACTTGGAAATTCAAAAGTTCAGCCCAAACGCGAATCCATCCGCTCTAGTAGATAGAGCGTTTGCATGCGCAGAGAAAAACTCACGCATTGATTCGAATTTCCGTCACAGAGTAAATATGAATAAATTTTCCAAGCTTTTACAGAAAGTGGTGAGTTACGTAGACGATGACCTAGATTCTCATTTTCTCATGCTGCAGTAACCTAAATCTTAAACATTTCACCAACTGCGTTGAAGTCGTCAACGAGACCTCATACCAATGTGTGTTGTTTTTGGCAGTTCTTACGAGCTAGAGCTAGCTTGTTTTTTTGACCCGCAACCCCTTGCACCTTCTTTTTCAAATTTTCAACCCAATTTTAAAAGCTCAACCCACATTCGATAGAATGTGTTCGGTCACAAAAATAACTCAAACAAGATTTACCTTTGGCATTGAAACAGGACTGGGGTTTCAATTTAGGGACCGGAGCATCCCCTGCCATACTTTTACACGTTTCCAATGTTCTTTCTCGAAATGTTTCCATATCTTGATGAATAACATTGCCGTCATTGCTTTCGTCACAAAGGGAATTAAGACCAAGTTTTCGAAAAGTGTTTTTCAAGTTCAAAGTTGTGGTATTTGTCACAGCAGCAGAAGCTTTTTGTTGTTTTCGTAATTGTGAAATTGGGAGCTGACTCAAAACTTTTGCGAGAAAATTCGCATATAATGTGAATTTCGTCAAAACTATTTTAGTATGGTCGTTTTCATGGGTTTGGAGACAAAATACACTCCAATAATTCTGCTTATAGACTCCGGTAGAAGGGTTCCGCCCATCCAGCTTCAGTCCCGAACGATTTTTAGCAACTTTTTTCAAATTTTTTCTTTTTCCTTGCGTTTGATTTTGTGGAACATCAAAAACAGAATTGAGGTACTGGGCTATTGAAGTAAAGCAATTTTGACTTTCCTCCGCGTCTAGTTCGTTCATTTTATAAGCAGCACAAAGAAGAACTCGCAACGATAAATGGGCAAAAGTGTCGACCTGAAACATCAAGGTTTAAACTAAAAAGCGCCCCACAAGCACGTCGAAAAACAGCAAATCTACAAAGAAGCATTCATCACACAGCTTTCGAAATCACAGAAGGCTGTTACCGAAGTCTATCCAGTCCAGCTATTAGGCTTAAAGTGATTCAAGCGTATAAATCAATACGAAGAATTTCATAAAATGAATTGAACTTAAATCCAAGCCACTAAGATTTTGGACCAAATCAAACGCAATTAGAAAAACCTGGTTACGAATGGGATTCGAACCAACGCCCGCACCGACCAGTGACGTGTCACCAATGGTTGCGTGTTGCATCACTGATATTGTGGATGAAACAACATTGGGCTGGTGACACGTCACTGGTCAAAGCGGGCGTGGGTTCCGATTCCACTCGTAATAACACTTTTTTGATTACGCTTTATTTAGCTTAAAGTTCAATTTATTGATTGAAATTCTTGTTCTTTCGAAATATTACAAAATACTGCAAACAGCGTTTCAATTTTGCAGTTTTATATCTTTTTCTAACCTCGCCCAACGCTTTTATAAAGAGACAGCGATTTTGCTTGACAAACAAATTGCACCGAAAATATGTGGACATAGTCAAAACTACGCAACGTTGGGTATTTCCAGTTCAACTTAACTCAAATATTGCTATGAATATTAATTGCATCTATCGTTAATATTTAATCTTACTTTTTCAAGAACTGGCCACATGCAGCATTCCAGCCAATGGTAAGCTCTCCAAGCTAAAAGACGGCATTGTTCATTGCAGTATAAAGCTGTGGCACATCCGCAACATGATATACCATGATCACTGCATTTCTAAACAGCAAGGCATGTCAATACAGCAAAAAATACACGCTGAACTTTCAAAATTAAAAAGCGGTGCGGCCGGGTTGGTTGATGTGAGGAGAGATCACTCCTTGATGATTAGCCATCTCCAGAGGTTACAAAGTTGTGATGAATAAGTGACCGAGTCGTGCTAAGCCTGGGCTACAGGTTCTGGGTCACACGTTCGATTCACAACTGGAGTATAAAAGTGTGATAAGCAGACCAATGACACAAAAGGTTCTTGGCTAAATTACCAAGCGGCAAACTCTTGCTTTAAATAAATTAATGATATAATTAACTAACCTTAAAACAATAATTGCAATTGGAAATAGTAAACTCGGGAGTTAAAATACCACAAAACGGTTCCTCCTCAATCATAACTGATCCAGGTTTGATTGTTGCACTTGTGGTTAAAAACCTGCCTGTAGGATGCAAAAAATGTTTTGCAATGTTTCTGCAAATGCAACCTTAGACACTAACCAATCATTTTTGTCATTAGTAGTTTGTATCACATCAATGCAATGCAAGCCAGCCACCTCTGCGATGTTTCTGCGGAGCTGCGTTGCGCTGGCGCTTGACTGCTGAGATGGGCTTCATCACTCATTACACGATTTGGCATAATCGAGTATAATCAAGTTCTTATTTTAATTTTTTTTACCTTTTAAAGGTTCATTATTCCATACAGCATGGGAGGAAATTCCTTTTAATAACTTGTGTTCACCTCCACAAAGTGCTGCAACAAACGTTAGTAAGTTAGAAAAACTACAACTTTATGCCTTAGCAATCGCATATACAACTTATTCCAAACGTCTGAGTACAACTCTCTCTCTGGATTTGTTGATGTGTCCTTCGACAAAGTACATCACGTCACTCGTCAACAACCTTAGCTTAACGGACTTTTCAAGTTCAATGAAAAACTTTAGTTCCACCAAAAATCGTTCTAAGCATATCTCTGTGACTTTTGTTAAAGACAATTACATACATGAGTGACATTAAATTCGCCCTGGTAGCCACAGTGGCTCGGACTTGCTCTCAGCTCAGGCTCTCCAAAAATTCATTTTTGCCAAGTTAGGGTTACAATAGCGTCATAACAAACATTTAATCCTACCACGCCCCCACTCACAACATACAGCAGTGATCGAGTAACACCTAATCATTTTAACTCTACTTACAACTATCGAAGCTAGCATTTTCTTCGGAATTTCCATGTTGCTTTTGACTCTTATCACCATTGAGGTTAACCTTGCTTTTCTCAACAAGAGATGACAGAACATCCAATTCCTACATATATTTATCTTCAAAAATCAAACGAAATCTTCATTATACTAGCGGTACTACACCAAAGCGTGTAACGAGTGGCGGGGCGCATCTCCGCAGATAAGCGCCAGGGCAAAACAGCTCCAAACAAACGTCACAACGGTGGAGAGTCGTTGGCGACACTGAGCAGATTTGACCGGCCCGGAAATCGAACCCGAGACCTCTCCCACCGATAGCGTGCGCTTAACCACTGAACTAACTGGCGGTGTTACAATAATACTAGATTATCATTACATAATGCAATTAACCTTCATTAAACTTATAATGCAATAAACCTTGATTTAAGATCTGGGGTACTGCTAATGAATTAATAACCAGGGTACCGCCAAAAGTAATTTGCATATAATTATATTTATAATGCATAATCAACTGATTTGCACCAAGCTATTACATAGAATTAATAATATCCAATTATTTTTGAACACATGCAGCTACTGTAATGCGGTGCTATATAATCACAAAATCAAACATGAGTATAAACTATGCAATGTGTATATAAAACAGTTAAATCTTCCAAACTACAGAAAACTGAAAGCCACCATAAGTACTATATACAATATTCAAACCATCTTGCGTTTTGTGGTAGCCTATACAAAATCAAAACACTGCAATGAAGTTAGGTTCCCAGTTTTATCTCTTACAGCGTATTCTACTGATGTTTTTGATGATTTAAGTTATGCACTGCACACAAAATACATCTACCTTGGAAGCACTATTTGGAATACTTTTCACATTTTCCAAAACTTTTGCACAGTTTTTATATTCTTTTAAATGCCAGTAACACCAAGCCAATCTACTGAGCAACCCAAGGCATCTAAAAAACAAGGTTTATCACATTCAAAAACTACAAATATCAATTACAGATCAAAGCAGATAGCACAGCAGAAACTTCTTCAAACCAAAAACTTATGTCCTGTAATCAACAATGACTTTAACATAATGCAGACTTCCACGCAATTAAAAACCTATCATGTAACTACTTTACCGGGAATCGTCATGTTTCCCATTAGCAAAAGCTCTCTTCACATCATCAATGCAATTTTGGTACCTTTTCAGTCGATACATGGCCAACGATCGATTGAAATAAAGAAGGGCAAGAGGATGTTCTGCAAATACAAAAAACACTCATTAAACACTAACCAAAGCGTAATTAGATTATTGGTGTGTAATTCCATAGCACAGTGGTTTTCAACCTTTTTCGTGCCGCCAACCCTAAGTTAAGCAATTTGTTGTTGCAGACCCCACACAAATCCAAGCAATTACACACTATTCCAATTTTCCGCCCAAAATCAAGTGAAGAGCAAAAAAGAGGTCATCATGTCTGCAGACGTCCAATTTTCCGCCTAAAATCAAGTTAAAGAGCAAAAAAAGTTCTACACGTCATCAGATGTCCTGTTTTCCCCTGAAAATATTGGTGAGGAGCTAAAAAAAGGTCTATCCTTATATTGTTCACAAAAAGATTATTTTTTAAAATATATTAATAATTAACAAACACTGGTACTGCACACCCCTTACAGACCCTTTAGCCCTTGCAGCCCTCTTAAAATCATTTGTGAACCACTTGGGGGTCTGCGGACCCCAGGTTGAAAGCCACTGTCATAGCAGATATGAATGATTTTAAAAATATAGAGTTCAACAAAAGCATTGATTAAGGTAATAACACACTCGACAGTAGCCTACATTGGGACTGCTAGCAAACATTTTGCATAACAGCACAGTCAAACCACAGTGATACTATTAATCAATACCAAAACACATTAAGCACGGTTGCAACATAAACATCGAAATTCTTGCACAGTGTCAAACCCTGTCTACATGTCCAATAAAAATCTAAGTGATTCCAACACCCACAGACTTTCTGAATAATGCTTAAATTTTTGATGTCAAAATCACTAGCTTAATTACAGATTACGATATTAAAACTGAATATCATGAAGAAAGCCCTTGGGTCTTTTGGAAGCACTCAAACTGGACAAGTGGACAGGGCAAGTACAAGGCAGCAGATACAAATACAGCACCTTCATTGTCATCGGTAGATAATTCTTTTTTATAAATGGCAGGAGAATAAAGCAATCCCAGCGTATAATAGTCCAATGACACATCGATTTGTTTACTTTCAAGCAAAGAATCAGCAGTTTTGCATAACTGCACCGCAGTAGCGTGATTCTTGCTACGATCGACATCCATCCTTTGAAAAAAGTGGAACACTACTTAACTTTGTCACATTAAAAAATTCAACGAAATACATTTGCATCTACATAATAATTGCATTGGCCCCATGTTAAAGCAATCTGTTTCCTATAAGTACCCTGTCCACAATTCCATTAAGTGGGCTGCAAGCCCACAGGTTTTTTGCATCATAACTAAATTTTTGTTGTCACAATTGAAAAACGTGATTATGATAAAAATAATTTAATTGTAACGCAGACAGCCCATAGACTTTTAGCCCACTTACATTGGACATGTGGACAGAGCAAAGGTGTACTGGTAACATTGAAAACATATTTATTGATTTATCGACACAGATAATAATGTGGGGAAAACCTTTCCTAATTTCTGCATGAACATACTGCCTGGTATTATAATTTTTAAGCAAATTTGCAGCTTGGATTAGTGTTTAATGATTATGTAACAACATATGTATGCCCAAAATACAGTCTTTTTTAACATATTGTATCTGTGTATAGGCTACTCAAAGGCAAAAAATTGAATAAACTTGGTCTAGCAGTCTAGTGCAATAAACTCTTCAGCTCTTGAACACTGCTCAAATTTTTGGAGCTTGTTTGAATTAAGCCACATCTTATAACAGGCGGATACATCTGTATATCACGAGCACAAAGACAGCTAGGGGCCTAGTGAGTTTATTAGTAAGGGTTAGGGCCTAACCCCAAATTGAACCCTAACCTCAAACCACCGCTTAATTCAAACAAGCTCCAAATTTTTACTGATTATGAACTCCATATAAACTATGGTATTATGCATTGGTCCCACCCAGTATTTCCGTGATTTTGAGCGATCACTGGTGTCCGCTGGTCCAGGTAAAGCAACTGCATCTACTTTTGGCAGTCCTTATTTTGCCGTTAACGGCAAAATAGTTTATATATAGGTCTATTTTGCCAGCAGTAGGTAAAATCAGCATCTACTTCCAGTAAAATAGACCTAGAAGCTATTTTGCCGGTGCTCAAAAACAGTCATGAGTATCCACACAATTATGGATTGCCTATATCCGGTGAAATAGTTAGACACTTCCTCTGCATTTTGTCAACCTGTAACATTGCAATCTATGCCTTGTTTTTGTCAGACATTACCAGTAATAACAACAACAACAGCAGATTTATATACTACTTAAACATCTCTAACATGTAGAGTGTTAACTAAGCGGTGTCAAAAGCAAAAGTAGAAAGACTGAAAGGAATACTGGAAAATTTAAAAGAAAAAGGTCATACACCTCCAAGCAAATTGAACAATATTAGCCTACACTCAACAAATACTGCAATACTTAAAGAAAAAGTCAAAGATCATATGTGTTTATAAGCAATAAGCAGCCTAGATCTAAAAACCTCTTTATCCAATTACCAATATTTACATACTGCATACCCGATTACCCACGGTTCTACTAAACATAGCAAAGGATGACAAAGGACCTCAAATTGATTTACTAAACGCAGCGACGCAGCGATGTCCTGCTGATCTACTTGGTTTTGATGTTTCAATTGGTGCATTTAAATTTAATCACAGGACTTTGTTTTTGTTCTAAACACGTGACTTTGCTGTATTTAAAGTGCTGACTCGTCTTTATTGCTTTTTTGTACCCTGATCGAAGGCAGGTAGTTTATACTGTCCAAACGTTGGTTTTTTATCAGTGTTTTTAGCGCCAGATTAGCAAATTAACTGTTCTTAACATTTACTGGCCGCATCAAAATATGATTTACTAAACATTGCAAAGGACAACAAAGGACCTTAAATTGATCTACTAAACACCGCAAAGAACAACAAAGGACTTGGAATCATACCATAACAAAGAATTATAAAGGACTTTAAATTAGGGTTAGGCTAGGTTTAAGGCTAGGGTAGGTTAGGGATAGAGTCATATTAACGTCAGGGTTTTAGGGTCCTTTGTCGTACTTTGCGGTGTTTAGTACATCCATTTGAGGTCCTTTGTCGACCTTTGCGATGTTTCAGTCCTTTGCGGTGTTTAGTAGGACGTGCATACCCATAACAATTGCTGCAATTGTAATACCGGTACTTATTATGGGTATCTGGGTATGTCACCAGCAGACCAGTTTTACATGAACTGTGAACTGGACCACATTATTTCCTAATCACTTGGACTGTGGCATTTATGACAGCTTAGCTTTATACGATATATAATAATTGCTTCTGCAAAATTGCAATACAAACAGCAGATAATGCTACTCTGTCATAAATGCCACAGTCCAAGTGATTAGGAAATAATGGGGTCCAGTTCACAGTTCATGTAAAACTGGTCAGCTGGTCAATTAGGTATAATTTATCAGATTGGTCTAGTAACTAGCACCAGTGCTTTATGTTGGATAACGTCTAGTACCAGCCCCTGGTTCCATTAGGGTTAAATTAGTTAGGGTTCGGTTCAGTTACAACCCTAAACCCTAACTGAACCTAATCCTAACCAAACCTAACCCTAACCGAACCTGATGGCTGATACTAGATGTTCGTTACCCCTTTACGTTAAGAGCATGTAGATACCTCACTTTACGTTGAAATTATCTGTGTTGGTACTTAATTTGTGTTCGTCCTGTTTAAAAAAAAAATGAGCTTGCAGGGTCAACTGTTGTTCTTATTCGATTAGTATAAACAGTGATAGGCGCGATAAACATGAACTAAAGCAATAACGATAAATCGATAATTTCAAAAGCCCTGGGCGATATCGATAATCGCTAAATCTCAATTTCTTCAAGCAATATCGGTAATCAATAAATTATCACCGATAAATTTTCCGATAATTGTTGCAGTAAATATTCAATGTGTTTGACGAAGTTTTTTGTAAGTCAAACAGCAAAAATGTCTTTTTAGATTTTATAAAAAGAGAGCAGTTCATGGACTCTGCCTTTGCATTGAATAAAACAAAGAGAGATTTTTTAATTGCAACAAGAGCTTATGGCAGGGGTGTGCAACCCACGGCCCGCGAGCCACAATCCAGCACTCCAGGCCAGTCAATGTGGCCCTCGACGATGGCAGGACAAAAAATTTTTTTTTTTTAAATCGATTTATTTAGCTATTTGTACCGTCTATAATACACGGGTTGTGTTTAGCATTTTATAATTTTATACATATTTGATGGTGACTGGCCCTCGACATTGTTAAAATTTTTGAAAGTGGCCCCCCAGTGAAAAAGGTTGCACACCCCTGGCTTATGGACACAATGCATTTTTTCCGTAGCGCCATCTCTCTAACTCTGAAGACTGCTGTGTGCATAAAGAATCGTTTATCGCGATTATTTATCGGCAATAACAAATACATTGCACAAGTGATATCAGTTACAATCAATAAATCAAAACTATTTTGAGCGATAATGATAATCATCGAATAAATTATCTTGATAAATGCCTATCTCTGAGCATAAACATGCCGCTGCATAGTTTTTAACGTTTGATTCGTGGTAAAATTTTCGTAAATTTATGGGAGATTTGGCTCTCGGTGGAGGTTTGTATTTTGCAATAAAAGAATCATGGTGTTGGCAAAAGGTATGCAGTACAAGGGAGAAAGGGGGTGATTTAAGCTTTGACAAGTTTTCAGCAAATTGATTCTACTGTGCTTCACTGTTGTTGCTAGTAGGCGTAAATTCGATGTCGTGGCGTTTACTTTTATTTTCGCGATGTTACACCAGAGCTGCAGAGTAAAATTCAATATTGCTAATTTCAGCTAGTTCAACTTTTTTTACAAAATTTATGTTCCACTGACAAGCTTCATCTGTACAAGCAGTTTTTGTATATTCGGTACGAACGGCTGCTTCTATTTTAAACAGAAGACCTGCAACATGACCGCAAGTTTCTCCTAAACCCGCCATGCATGAGCATTGAGCAGTGCGCACATAAGACAGTGCCTTGCTTGTTACTTAGTGCTATCCATGGTACATGCGGGATAGCATTGATGCATTGTGAGGGTATTACATCAGTTGGTCAGACTGGGTCTGCTTCTCTCTGCTTTCTTTCACATTGATTGAAAGCGATCCTGGTCCCAGTAGCTTACCCATACTTGTAGCCTACGTGGCTGCATATTTTGCAACTAGCTTTCTTAGTATTTTGGCAGTACACCAAAAATTAACATGCTTTTGCTTACTGATTGCGTAACTGTAATATATCTGACGGTACTTATGGTCATGGACATTGATATGCATGCAAAATAATGTTTTGCTTACCGGGAAATCTATTGAAAATTGGCGCCTGTTTCTGCAATTCTATCTCATGCATTCCGAACTAATTTGAAATTAAGCCTACATTTTACGAACTCATATGCTCTTTGCAGATAAGTTTGTGATAGACTAGGAAAAAAGTCTGGAATAACAAGAACGAAATCAGGCAACAAACTTTTCACTCAGGGCTGTCGCATCCCACAGCTTGCAGTCAATCAATGCATTGAGTTAAGCACTGCAGCAGGTATTAGCGCGAATTGTTTTCACTGCAGCTGCTGTTGCTAGGCAAGCGCCGCTGGTGGCTTGGATAGGTCTATACCGGTAGCCAGTATGTGCCTGTATACACTTTGTACCTTCACTCAGGGATATGCTCACGCTACACAAAGCCTGCCAGTTCAGGCCAACTCAGTGCTTCTGGGCCTACCACTGCAGCTGGATATTAACCGCACTCCCGCGATAAACCGGTTATGCACCGGAATAGCTTCACCACCACCAGTAGGCTAGCTCAAGCTTACGCTGGTTACAAGTGGGATTTTCAATTTGGGGGATTTTGGGATTAACTTGCCAAAAGCGCCGTAAGCATGGCCGTAAGGATTTACGGTGCAACAGGTACAACCAGTCCGGATTTACGAATAGGCAAAGCAGGCTGAAGGCTACGGCCTCGGAGAAAATGGGGGGCCTCGTAGAAAATGAGGGGCCTTATCACGAACAATAATTGAAAAGCCCTTTCATTTGGTCTTCAACAACAACAACAACGAATTTATTTTGTCGCAGTGCGAACAAGATAAGGTAAAACAAAAGATATAGCAAACAAAATCATACAATAGTGCGACCGGGAAGCTGTAAACTGACAATATATATGTCTTCTGGTCAAAACAGCTCCCCATCGAAACACATTTTGGATTGGTGTTACAGTATGTAAAAATTAAAGCGAAAAAGCAGTAAATTGGTTTGCCAGACCCTTTGACAGGGATTCAGTAAAATTAAGGATACGAGGTAACTTTACTATCGGTGGTACATGGTGGTACTGCATTTTACGATTGATGGTATAGGCCTACACTATTGAAAAATTAAAGAAAACAGGAATTGATAATAAAAGTTAAAAGAAAAATAGTAACGAACACAAAGAAATTACCAAAAAAGCAAAAGCACAGCAAAGTGACAGCAAGACCAAAAGCCATACCGTAACAAAGAAAACCATGCAGACCAGTACCAGTACATAGATTAAAAAACACTAAATAGCACGAAAATACGACACAAGCAACATTAATATCGAAATAAATAAATAAAAAATAAAAATGAAGGAATTAATTGGTTTGCAGGACCAATCGACACAAGTAGGCCTATCACAAATATAATAAAATACTAATTAAAAGATATATACTAGGTAATAGGAATCAGATTTTGCTAAATATATTTTTGAATTAAGAAAGATTTGTAGTTTAAGATAAAGTTTTTGAAAGAAAGTTTTCGTATTTGGTTTGGAATTGAGTTTTATAATTTGACGCCATAGCATTTAATAGCAGGGCTGGGAGTGACGCGTTACATGTACTCGTTACATTTATTTTAATTTTAGATGGTAATTAATTACATTCTTCTAAAGTAATGGTAATTCGGAATTAATTACAACTTGTGAGGAACAAGTACAATTTTAGTTTAATTGAAATTACAAATTCCTTTTTTTTCTTGAAACTTTGTTTTTTGATCAGCTTCAACAAAGCACAAAGTTTAATTTTCACAGCGACAAGATCTTATCATGCACGCGCTTGTTTTCGGCTTCTGTTGGCATTTGTCAATATTCAATTCTGTTGGCATTCGTCAATACGCATTTGTCATTTGTCAATATAAAAATTTGCCCGTTAATGATCATGTTAAAATATCCTTCGATAATCGGAGATATGTTTATTGTCACTATGTATTTTTAAGCGAAGCACTGTACAGGCAGACCTATATTGGTTACTTCCCATAGCAAAGAAATTTGTAATTAGTAATTTATAAATTTAAAAATTACTTTTTTCTCGCATAGGCCTTTTGTAATTGGAATTAGTTACATTATTAATGAAGTAATTTTACTCGGTAATTAGTTACTTTTTTGGCCAAGGAATTGTAATTGGAATTAATAACTTTTTTTGAGGAATTTTTACAGCCCTGTTTAATAGATTGTTATAATCGGGAGGTTGGATAATAAGAAGTCGTTAAAATTTGGGGCGGTATACTGCCCACCTTTTGTGCACTTAACGCAATGCGTCAAGTGCAACAAAAGCTGAGCAGTATACCACCCTTGATCTTGCATTATCTTCTGGCATCTTCACCGATATTTTCAGAGAAAACACTACATCTGCGGACGTGAAGTCCTTTTTTCTTTTTTTTTCGGTCTTCATTCACCGATATTTTCAGTGAAAACACGAACACGACATGTAGGCCTACGGACGCAGTGGCGTCACTAGGGGGGGGGGAGGCCCGCTCCGAGTGTCACCACTCTGGGGTGACACCATTTTATGATGAAAACAGTTCAAAAGTGCTACTAAAAACGTTTTTAAACGTTGTTGCAAGTGTCAACGCAAGCTTATGCGTTCAAAAGCATAAAATAAAAGTTTTCGCAGCCAAAAGCGACTTTTTTTGCTTTGCAATTATAGGCCTCATTCAATTGCTATCATTGATCGCATTGTTTGCAAGAAGCTCGCAAAGAAATATGTGGGAGCTTTTATCCTTTTATTGACGCTTTTATCTGTGATAGGAAATGGGAGGCCAAAACGCGCATTCTAGGTAAAAACTTTTATTGACGTTCTCAGCAATACCAACTTTGGGTACCATAGAACGGGACAACGCTGTTTCGGGCTATTAGCCCTCATCAGTCGCCCTAAGCGTGAGAATGCCCCAATGCTCTCATCCCTCATCAGCCGCCCTAATGCTCATTCTTAAAATGAAGTGAGGTCTTCTTCACACTAACTCGTAGAGAAGAAGTTATGAGGTAGGGCTAGGCCCTATATCTAAGCGATAGGGATATCGTGTACGGATGGTAAGCAATTACACTTATGAGCGACAGGGGATAATTGTTTATTGGTGAATTGAAAAATGGTGAAACGTTGGACTAAATATGAAAGGGGAACGAAAAACGCCCGAATCAAACGAGAAAAGTCAAGTGGTCTACTGCTCCAGAAAAGTCTGCATTTCGCTTTTAAATGCTAGTTAGTAGAAGCAGTAGTGGTATCATAGGCGGACAGCAGAGTCAGCAGGTAGCAAAAAGTTACAGTGAGATCAGTTGTGTTTGTATTAGAAGTAGGTTTAATAAGGCTTGGAATAAAATAATATTGTCTCAATTAAAACTTTAGTAGATTCAGTTCTGTTTTAAACTCTTTAACTTTTTGTCAGAAATAAAAGTGCGGTGAAAAGTGTCAAACAAACAACCAACAGAAAATTTTTAACACTAAAACTCAGTTGGTCATCAAAGCCGCAGCTTTAAGAAAACCATGACGTGGGTAGGCCTACGGTCTCATAGTATGCTCGAATTCCCCCCAAAATGCTGGGAATCGAAATTATCTAACCATCACAGAATGTCTGAAAAGTCGATCCGAACCATCAGTTGTAATGCACTTTGATGCTTGACACGTTATTGAAGCAAAATCAAAGGAGCAAATTGATGTCACTTTAAAAGCTTCGCTCTTGCTTTGTCATGCACCCAAAGCCAATTTTTCGATGGTAATCTTTGCAAAAACAAATTTAATTTCGTAATATCGATTTGCCGGTCGCATATTTCTTGTTCATCACCTTTGGACTGGCACTTGTTTCCTGTTAATATACCCATGGTGCATTAACTCGGAGGATACATTAAATCAGGGGTGGCCAACCAGTCACATGCTTAGAGCCACATTTCTTGCGGTGTTTCAGCGAAGAGCCATATGACACACAAGGGATAATGTTCGCATTAACATTATCAACCACCACACCTTTTATTGATAGTTTTTTGATACACATACTTTTTCTTAGCTAGATTAGTGGTAGGCCTATACCGGCCGGTTAGCTCAGTTGCTAACGACATCGCTATCGGTGCGGGCGGTCTGGGGTTCGTTGCCAGAGCCGGTAAAAGTGGACACAGTGTCGCCACCGCTGCGATGTTTCTTCGGACTTCGAATCTGTGTTGCCCAGGCGCAAAGCCGCGGAAATGGGCCCCGCCTCTCGTCACACGTCTCGTCGTAATTCTCTCAACTAAGTGATTATTACGTGATAACGCACGTTGTTGTGTTGCCAAACGCAATAGGATTACGGAACTATAAGCTGCCGGTAAAAGAAACAAAGAATGTAAAAAGAGTCGCATGAAACTGGGCAAAGAGCCGCATGCGGCTCGCGACCCGCGGGTTGGCCATCCCTGCATTAAGTGGAAAACTCCGGTAAGCAGTCGAATTGCATAGAAGCAGTAATACTTAGAATTGAAGTGTATCTGCCAGTCTGCCTACATTTGCAGCAAAATACAAACTCATGGTTATCAATCATTCATGTAAGTCAAAAATACATTGTAAGAAAATTCCATACGATAGTAAAAAAATATTGTAAATCACTTTTATGTGCCGCGGGGAGTACATAAGTCAAAAAGACCAAGTGGTTTTCAGCATACAAAAGTTCGAAAAGCGAGGGAGGAAGCATTGAAAGAATATGAAGGGTCAATGCTTCGTTTTGTTAAGCTGAGAGGAAAATCTCAGCAGGCAGATGATGAAGGCGGTATTTTTGAAAGCGGCAGCACACTGGATTTCTTCAATCCAACCCAGCTCATAAACATGCTTATGTAGGGCGATGTAATTTAGTACCAAATGCTTAGAATTGATAACATAGTCTGTTGTTTTGTTTAATTACCACATCTATACCTTCATAACACATAAAGAAGCTAATTTATGTTTACTTCTTTTTGTGTTTAATATTTATGAAAACAATTCACCTGTGTGATCTGATGAAGCTATTTCGTCTAACTATCCAGTGAGTAAAAAACAATGCACCGGTATCGCTGTCGAAGAAAACAGCCGATGGTAGGCCAAACACTTTTTTGAATCGTCGAATACTTTTTCGTTTTTCTCGGTTGTGGTCCGACTTATTCGATATACCAGTCATGAGGGTCTGTCTTAGCTAGAGAGAAATTTGTATTTGATAAAAATGGAAACTGCATATGTTGGTAAAACGAAGATCTATTTTTGGTCAGAGTCGTTTTTTATTTTGTTTGTTTATTTCAATGTTTTCGCAATAAGATTTGCCTGGCGGTATTGCGCCGAAGTGTGTAATGAACTGCAAGGTGTATTTTGGCGGCATGGGTTTTGAGTAGCACAGCCGAAGTAATAAGGATTACGAGGGTGAAGGTATGGTTTCCGGGTTAATTATATCAGATAGAACGTGGTCGGTGGCCCGGCTCGCCACCACTAGCTTGTTTTTTTTTGTGGGTTTAATGCGGCGTTTCTAAGGTGTGTCGCGCGGAAATGGGCCCCCAAAAGTTGTTAGAGTGCCCTTCGGCATAATATCGTGCGATATGCTATATACCAGCAGACTACTAGCGCTAATTAGTCTATAATAACAAAACACAGCTTTTTTTCAATTTGCCGCTACTTCGAGTTCTCAATGTCTAACTTGCAATACAAAATTCAATAAGCAAAATGGCTGATACCCTCCATTGGCTTCCATCCTTTAAACGTTGAATAGCTCATTGCTTCTTGCAAGACGGGTGACACCATAAAGCTCCGACCCGGGCGTCACCATTTCTAGCGACGTCACTGAACGAACGTTATGACTTTTTTTTTGATCTTCACCGATTTCTAGTGGAAAATAGAAATAGTCTTAGGACGAAAAAGCCCGATAGGATTTAGAGACGAACTTCTATGAGATAGGTTAGTAGGCTAATTAATCCCAATTTGTTTTCATTAGTTTATTGACCCCGAAAACCTCTTAGTGGATTTACAAAAGTTCTTTTATAGCGTATGTACCGGTCTCAACCTTGATTCATCTTATCTCTAACTCCAGTTTTTTGCGAACAGAGAATCATCTTTCAGCTCAGATGGCCGAGTGGTACGAGCGTCCGCCCTGGAGCTGTAAACTCGGGTTTGGTTCCCAGTTGGGTTAAACCAATGACAGCTTCCCTGCTTGACGTATTCACAGCTTCTGTGCTTGACGTCATCATTTAAGCGACAGTGTGGAGAACAAGCCGGCAAGTTTACTTGTGCCAGTGGGTAGGGCAATTTCAATTTTTTCAATTCGTTTATTTGTCTGCTCCAACAACGCTTATAACACGGGACACCTAGCGGGCACTTAGCCGGATTCCCCAGTAGAATAAGCCCAAAGAACGACGTTCCTATGCGAAGCGCTTCTGGCGCCCGGGCGTTATTTACTCAACTTTCCGATTGATATATAAGTCAACTGCTTGGGAATTATTTTACGTTTGTGGTACGTTGGTTGCCACAATACTTCCCTTGCCGTGAGTCACGACGGCCAGTTGGCTCAGCATGGAAGTGAAGAATTTCCAAGGCTAAGCAGAGTTGTCTGTTGCTGGAATGAATGATGCATTGCAAGTCATCGGAGAAATCAGCTCGAGAAAGGGGTTGTGTGATTGTAGATCCATGCGTCAGAAAAAGATTGCGTGTCCGTGCGTAGGGTTGTCACCAATGTAGAATATGTCAAATGAACGACGATCATATGCGAAGCACTTCTGGTGCCCGGGCGTTATTTGCTCAACTTTCCGATTGATATATAAGTCAACTGCTGGGGAATTATTTTACGTTTGTGTATGTAAGAGGTTGCTTACTACACCCAGGGTTGGGAAAAATCAATTGTAATCGATATTCGATTGCGATATTCTTTACTTTTTGTTCATCGAATGCATTGGAGCCTTTACTTTTTTGAATGAGTATCGATTATGGCCTTGTCTTTACTTTTTTTTTTCGGCGCAATTCGATATTCCATATTCGATTCTTTTTGTCCCGGTTGCTTTATCTCACTTTAGTAAATTTAAAATAATTGTCGGTATGCCATTACCTGGTTTTTGCTAATAAATTTTTTTTGTGCCAAAAAAAAACAAAAAAAAAGATTTTATTAGCAAAGTTGCTTTGCATCAGTAATGTATGCTCAGTGGCGTACGCAGGGGGGGGGGGGCTCCTATGCGCGCGCCCCCCCCTTTGGAAAAATCAGAAACTGAACTAATTTATGAAGATCATTTGTCAAGAGCATCATATTTGCAACCATCAAATAAAACTCCAAAAGTAGGCTATGCAACAGGGTGAATTTCCCCATCCAGAGGAAATTTTGTATTTGCAAGGGGAAATTCTATTTTAGGGTTTGTGTACGAATTACGAATATTTTAAGCTTCTTATACCGCAGTTGCGTCCAATCCTTTGTTTATTAATTTTTTGCGAAAAACTATTAATGCAGTCGTTCATATCCAAGATCATTCACTAGTCACTAGATTTAGGCTACGTTTACATGAGACTTCATTTCGCCCGAAACGAAAAAAACACATTTCGGTAAGGTCTGCAAACAATGGATGACTTGTGTTCACACGAGCGCACCGAAATGAAATCTTTTTTTTTCCGATTTTCATTTCTGTCTTCAGGACAGAAATGAAAATTCGTTTCGATGGTGTGTAAAGCGTGTGAACGCAAGCGACATGGAAGTAATCCGAAAGGAAAGTATGTCAGCAATATAAAGACTATTACTAGTTATCATGATGCAGTAATGTGTGTAGGCTAGTAAGAAGGAGGTGACGTAAGCTATCTACATTATGCTGTGGCGTAACTATTAGGCAAGTTCATAGTCTAGTGTAAGCTATTAAAAGCTTATTGGGATTGCGCTTAACACCTAGCTGTTCATCACTTTTGCTGGCTGCTTGAGGGTAGACTACAAGTGCACTGTCTGTAGTAGTTGATTGGTAAGGGTTTAGGGAAACCTTGGTTAGAGCGTGTGCAAATGAAGCGCTATAGATTTTCAACGTCAGGTGTTTAGTGACTAGTACTGTCACCTTGAGTTGATAGTCAGGCAACAGGTTAATTCACTCTCGTTAAGCAACTGGTTACCAGTATGTTATGAAATGATAAACTCAGCAAGCATATTCATGATTTCTTCTTCTTGCTTGCGAAGTTTTAAAAACAATTTCACCATTAATTGCGCGTGCAATTGATGCAAAGCCAAATAAGCTAACATCATGCACGGTACAAGCGCTAGCAATTCTACAGTACGTCTAATCAAAACTGAAAATGATGACATCATAATCAAAACTGAAATGATGACATCATAGAAGCAGACCGCAGTATTTATAGTTCCGTTGCTTTCGGGGTGAAATGAAACACAAGGAAAAATCCCGCGCAAACCGGTTCAAACCAGTATTTTCATTTCGCCTTGTTTTCATTCCGGGCCTCATGTAAACGTAGCCTTAGTCAAACACAGATTTTGCGCTTTTTGTGTAACAAAAATTATTTTTAATGGCAATATAACATTTGCTATTCTTCTTAAAAAACTTATTTTAATCAAATTAACAAGAAATAAATTGCCAGATTTAACTTAGCGCTTGACCTTTAAAATGAAGAGAACAATCACTGATTTTTTTGTCTGCAACCTAAAAAAAAGACAGCCCAACCCGCTCAGTCTTCGACAGCTGCCCAACCCGCTCAATCTTCGACAGTTGCAACGCAGCAACCAACAACATCAACCAGTGCTGCACCAGTGGAACCAACCCATATTGAGAATGACAGCCCGAGTTATGACGTTGGTGCTGTCGAGTGGTCGAAGATGTCTGACATGGAAAAAGTGTGCTTTCTTACGAAGCCGTGGTGTCCGCCTACAGGTTTTCAATGGCCATACACCGAACGCAAAGACCGGGGCAATATTAGACAAAGATATCTTGGTCCTCAACATTTTGCCGGAAAATACGACATGTTTTCGTACTCCTTGTCCAAAAAGGGGATTTTTTGCCGTCCCTGCGCCATTTTTGCGCCCGACGAAGTTGGAGGAGTGAGGCTTAACCGCATGGTGAAAACCCCATTACAAAAATATGACCATTTGACTGGAAGTAATGGGTATTTGACAGAGCATCTCTCAAAGAAGTTTCATGAAGATAGCTTGTCGAAGGCGAATGCTTTTGTAGCCCTTGTTCAAAGCAATGCAGGAGATGTTGAACAACAAGCAAATATAGGAGCTGCAAAGAAACGTGAAAAGAACCGAAGGGCACTTGAACGCATCGTTTCTTCAATCGAGTTTTTGGGGCGATTGGGCCTTGCTTTGCGAGGACATCGTGACTCTGGTGACTTACTGATGCCTCAATCAAATTCATCAGAGATAGATTACACGCAAGGAAATTTTCGAGCAACTTTGCAATTCATGGCATCTTGCAACGATAAAGTCATTTACGAGCATATTAGCACCGCTGGGAGAAATTCCACCTACATCTCACCCAGGATACAAAACGATCTTTTAGAAGCTATTGGTGTATTTTTTCAAAAGCGTATTGTCCACGAAGTTAAAGAAACACGATTTTTTTCCCTGCTTGCTGATGAAACGACGGACGTATCGATTAAAGAGCAATTGACTATTTGTCTTAGATACGTGAGAGATGACAGTATCTGCGAGCGCTTTTTTGCATTTCGGGAAGCTACCGATTTGACTGGAGGAGGGCTAGCGGCACAGCTTTTAGCAACATTGACGGATGCCGGTATACCTGTTAGCGGCATGGTAGGTCAGGGTTACGATGGAGCTGCAGCCATGTCTGGCCACAAAAGTGGCGTACAAAAGCACATCCGTGAAAGATGTCCCGCAGCAATGTACGTGCATTGCATATCACATTGCTTGAATCTTTGCTTGATGAAGGCAGGTCAGGTGACCGGCATAAAAAAAGCAGTTACCCTGATGCATGAAATTGCCGTATTCTACCAGGATTCGAACAAGCGGACCAAAAATCTTCAAGAAGCCATCGAACAGAAATGTAAGGAGTCTGGAAGAAGTCGTCTAAAGAATCACTGCGCTACTCGATGGGTTGAAAAACAAGAGGCAGTGCGTGTCTTCAAACAACTTTTGCCAGCTCTTTGGATGTCTTTAGATGACATTGCGTCATGGCCTGGTAATGCAAGCGGTAAAGCATCGTTGTTTACTTCATCTCTAAACGGTGAATTTGCTGTGGCTCTTCACATTCTCACGTCAGTTTTGGAAGTCACCAAACCCCTTTCTGTACGATTACAAGAAGTGGCTCAAGATATTCACCACGCATGCGAGAGTGTTCGTGACTGCATTACCACATTACAACAAATGCGCACTGACGAGACGTTCAAGAAGATTTTCGAAGCAGCAGAGGAGCAGCACGGAGAAAGAATAGAGATGTCAAGAATAAACGCTCGTCAAACCAACCGTGAAAACCATCCGGCTCAAAACGCTGAGGAATACTATCGACGATCGATGTACTTTCCGTACTTAGACGTCTGTTTCGAGCAACTGCGCGAAAGATTTACCTCGCAGTCTGTGATTGCATATGCCCTAAGTAGCTTGCTGCCTTCGTTCGTTAGTGAAGCCGATGCGAGAAGCCTCAGAGCCTCCGTTCAGGCGTACGATTGTTTTATTGAAGGAGGGAGTGATGGCTTCGAGGCTGAATTAATGCGGTGGCAAGCTTACTGGGCACGTCAACCTGCCGAACAACGTTCAGGGAAGGTCCTTGATGCTCTCAAAGTAGCAAGAAAATTAAAGGTGTATCCCATAATAGAAACTCTGCTTCACATCTTCGCAACACTGCCTGTCACAACCGCATCTGGTGAACGATCATTCAGTGCCCTCAAACTGATCAAGACCTATTTGCGGTCAAGAATGAAGGAAGATCGTCTCTACTCCTTGGCGCATTTATATATAAACAGAGACATTAATCTCGACCATGACCAAGTCATCGATCAATTTGCGAAAAGCAATCGACGGTTAAATTTAAAATAACTTGGTTTCTTTTCTTGATTGAGTGACTTCGTTCTTATGATGGCTATCTCCTTTCTGAAACTGCTATCGATTCGTCTTAGGCTTGTATTCTTTTCTTTTTGCGGTACAAATTAGTTTTCTATTTTATTTTCGTTTTTGCAGCACCGACCTAGCTTAACAAATTCCAGACAAACCTGGTTTCAGAACGCCTTAAAAACATGTACATGAGAGCGTAATTTTATACTATTTTCAGGGACAAGTCTTCCAAATCTTGAGTAGGATAAGAGTAGGTTTGACACTAATTCAAAAAATAGGAATTCCTAATTATCGCGTCGCTCGCGCCCCCCCCTTAGAAAAATTCTGCGTGCGCCACTGTGTATGCTATAGAGCGAGACAGCGCTGTTTCTGGCTATTAGTCTTCATCAGCCGCCCTCAGGTATGAAACATTCATCTTCCAGGACGAATGATCTTGCCAGGATCACTCATCCCTTCGAATAAATATTTCTTAAAGAATTTAACTTTTGTGGTACGCATATCCACTCGTGTGGCTACGTCACCATTCCAGTCAAACTCTTTACGTGGCCAGGGTGAAGAGCAAACAACTAAAGAGCAGCGTCCTTCCTGGCCTACCGGACGGGAAGTCATGACGACTTCCTCTTGTTGGGTTTGACTTCCCGTCCGGTAGGCCAGGAAGGACGCTGCTCTTTAGTTGTTTGTGTATGCTATGTCCGTCGTTTGTCTCAAAGTTACCGCATGAATGTGAGAACATCACAAAAAACGCTTGGCGTACACCAAGGGTGTCCAACCTTTTTGGCCAAAGGGCCACATGCAATTTACGAATGATTGCGCGGGCCACCGGAGTGTTTACTGCTAAGACACTACTAAAAATCTAATCTTAGAAATGTGTATTTTTACAATTATAAGAACAATAAACGTATCAACAGTAAATTCAACAAAGTTTTCGCTACGCGTCGACATTTCAATGTCAAGTTTGCACTGTTTTTTTCTAACAAGCTTGGCAATATTCGGCAACATCGAACAATTTTCTTCTCGACTAAGTCGGTTTCCGACCAAAAAATTCGAGATTTTCACGTCTCAGACAGAGGCGCACCCAGGATTTGGCAAAGGAGGGGGCACAACCAAGGATGTGGGGGCGAAGCAGGCAAAGGGGGGGTCGGTTTTCACATAAAAAATCACTCATTTTAGCACACTTTTTTAACGAAAAAGGGCATGCAGTGAGTGCAGTTACTCGTAACAATACAAAAATATTTTCGAAGCTTATGGTATGTCTAAAAGCAGAAGCATGGCCAAAATAAGTGAAAGGAGGTTGCAACCATTACCAGTTTGAGAAATTATAGACTGAAAGTTAGGTTTTAGCACCTTATTACAGAGCCAAAGGGAGGGGGCATGGCACCGTGCTCCCCCTGCGTGCGCCTATAGTATAATTTCGGATCGCGACCAAATCAAATCGTCGTTATACTCGTGGTATTACGCCGAAGCGTGTAACGAATCGCCGGACCCATCTCCGCGGTTCAGTGCCTGGGCTACACAGCTCCGAAGAAACGTCGTAGCGGGTGCGAGCGGTTGGCAACACTGTGCCGATTTGACCGAGCCAGGATTTGAACCCTAGATCTCCCGCATCGATAGCGTGTGCGCTAAGCAGTTGAGCTAACGGCCGGTGCAACCTAGTTTATTACTGACTACTTTTGAAGCACGAACACGATTGTGTGGAAAGGATGTAAACGTAACAATATCAAAATGTGATGCGAAACAATTTCCATTGTGATGCAATAAAATTAACTTACAAGAAAGCAAACATTAAATGACAATTTCTCGGAATGTGAGCTCACCATAAATTACGTAGCAATTAAGTTGATAATATTGGTAACTTCGGTAAAGTCCCGCGGGCCACTCAAAACCTTTCCGCGGACCACATGTGGCCCGCGGGCCACGGGTTGGACACCCCTGGCGTACACTGTTAAATGCTCAGTGTAATATCGAATATCGATTACAATATTCTTTATTCTTTACTTTTTTAAACTACCATCGAAACCGATTATTTCTTTACTTTTTGATGAACTATAGTTTACTTTCCAAACATAGTTTAGACCTATTGTTTTTTATTTCCAATTTCCAACACCGCTTACTGATATATTAATACTAGCTATTTATATTTTACCCGCTAATTAGGCTGTCTTACCAACACAAATACGAATATTCAAACACTTTCATGCGCTTAATACGAATGCAGTGATAACATAAAAGAGACGATCAAAAGTGAAAATTTAATGCATACCGGGCTTACCGGTACATTAAAAAACGAAACAGATTTTTATCAAGTTGCTATAGAAGGAAGCGTAATCGCTGGTTCCTGTTGCGTAATAAAAGTTGCTTGATTGCTCTCCGATTTTGGTTCTTTAGACAAACCAGGGTTGACTTTATTGGAAGCACTAGAAATTGAAACAAAAATGAATTAAATCGGTTGGACACATTACGTAGAGCAACCACTGTCCTAAAATTGCCAGAATGGCTGACTAGCGGCTCAAAATAATTAGATCATAATAGGATAAATGGCTCAAAAGATGATAGCCGGTCACGCTTATTAGGCTGGGTAAAAATATATCACGCAATTGGCCCATTGGGCATCAAGGGGCCTTTTCTTCTAGGTTTTAGATAGAATTGGCATCATGGCAATATCAATATGGAAGTTCTAGCAAGGACTGGTTTGGAAAACTGATCTGATATTCTTACAATTAGTGGTCCAATAAGTAGAAAGCCGACTTTATATGTAAAAACAACATGACCTTTACTCGCGTAGTCCACGAACCGTTTATTGGCAATGCTGAGGACGTTTTGTGGAGCAGATTTAGCGGCAGATCGGTTAGCTGCTTTCAATCCGTTCATACGAGCGTAGAGTAAGCGCAGCACCTTTTCCTTCTGTTCCCATGTCAACTCTCCAATGTCCACTTTACTTCCTAACGCTGACCTAAAAAGTTTCGAAAAATTGAGTTTCAATCGTCAACAATAATGTCCAACCGTACACTGAATAAAAGAATTGAAACCGAGGCAAGATCTTGATTCCAACCAGGAGACGTGTAGCCAACGGAAAATTAAGTGAAAGAAAAGTTGCCATAATTGGTCAAAGTTATTTTTATGAGAATGTTTCCAGTGCACTTCAAATTAGGCTTTGCCAAAAGGAATGGCCAGTATCCTGATGCCACCTCCCCACCTGCATAAGCCACAGCTTGCAATATCTTTCAAAACTATACAGTTACAAGCTAATGTTGAATTGCAGCAATTTGAGGGTAACTGCTCTCTTTGCATATTCTACGTTCATTTAAGGCAATCACAATGTAATCACTACCAGTAAGGTCCAGTATAGTCATTCTGGCAACATCCCGCTTCTTCACAACAATATTAGCCTATACCCAGAGATGGGCATTTATCGAGATAATGTATCGGCGATAGTCATCGGCGATAATTTATTACCGATTATCGTTATCGCTCAAAATAGTTTTGATTTATCGATAACGCTTTTGTACTATATTTTGCTATCGCCGGTAAATCATCGCGATAAACGATTCTTTACGCACACAGCGTTCAAAGTTGGTGAGTTGGCTCTACGGAAAAAATACACGGTCTCCACAAAGTCTATTTGCAACTTCAAAAATCGCTTTTCGTTTTGTTTAATGACACGGCAGAGTCCGTGAACTGCTCTCTTTTTTAGAAAAATCTAGAAAAATATTTTTGCAATTTGACTTACAAAAACATTTTGTCAAACACATTGAAAATTTACTGCAACATTTATCGGAAAAAATTTATCGGCGATAATTTATCGATTACCGATATCGCTTTAAGCAATTTGATTTATCGATTATTGGTATTGCCCAGAGCTTTTTTGAAATTATCGATTATCGTTATCGCTTTAGTACAGAAAGGTTTATCGTGCCCATCACTGCCTATACCGACTTACCAATTTTCAGCTTCGCTTAAATCATTATAAACGCTATTTGTGCTTTGTGGGTTTTTCAAGAAAGTTCGGATTTTGGGAAATTCGACTTGTCCAGCGTGAGCTTCCACCATTTTGCGGTTATATGCGGAACGAGCTGCTTCAACATATTGTTGCCTGTACAAAGAATGAAGGGCAATATTGGTATCATTGCAACGATGATCAAAAACCCAGAATACTCACTTATTTATATTTATTTCCGCACGAACTTTTTCCAAAGCATCAAGAAAAAACACTTCGACTGTGGTACGTTGTTTAACTATTTTTCTTGCAACATTTTTCACCTAAAAATGCAAAACTGTTAAACGTACTAAATGCTAAGCCTACTTTTAAATTTTAGACAGTTTGAGAAAGATGGAGTACCCGTTCGATAATAATCAATATGCGTTAATCACAGCATTAATAGATGACGAAAAACACTATATTTTTTAAATATATCTACCAACACCCATTGAAGAAAAAGCAGTGAGACTTTAAAATCATAGATTAACTCAAAGCAAACTTAAAACTAAACTTGGGTCAGGCTTAAACACAAAACGAAAATCCAAACGCTCTCTAATCTAAAAAAAACGTTTCATTTATTAGCGAGATGTTGCTCACAATCACCCTCAAGTCACAGAGCTTTGGCCTAACCACAAATCAATATTACGCTAGAACAGAATCGATTGATAATAATGTTGATTGCATATAATGTTAGTGTGGTACAGTAGTGTGGGCCACATTAACTGCATATTTTAAGCGGGTCAAAACGTCTTAAAATTTTCAAATCTACACAAAATACCCACTGCTAAGGTGCAAATTTATCCAATATTAATGGCAAAATCATTTTTACTTGCAAAATAAAAAAATATATGGTGCGTTTTGCGACGTAATTACTGTATGTGCCATAGTTCTTAAGAAGTTTAAAGTTTTCGATACTATGTTGTACACTCAACTAGTTCCAACGAGGGCCACATTGAAAAAAAAAAGTGGGCGAGCAGCAGGTTCCCCCCTGGTGTAAGTCGTGACCACAAATTACCTGATGCAATTCTCTGTCTTGTGATTTAAGCATTAATTGAAGTTTTCTGATTTCTTCTTCATTTGCCATAGAAGCATTTCGAGTTTCAAGTTCAAGCTGTAATTTCTCCTCACGAAACTCTCGCACCTAAACGCAAAAATGTTCAAGTAAAACTTTGGGATGCAAATAGGCACTTTGTGGTTGAGGTCAAAATTATTACCAAAAGCAGTAGAAAAAACTACTTCGACTTTTCTTAGCATAATCAAGAAATACGTAAAAAAATCAAAAAACACAAAAATGTTGCAAACTGGCTGTAATATTTGAAAATGTACACAATTTACAACATTGGTGACGATGAATTTACAACAAATTTTAAGCAAATTAAGCACTATGATGCTTAAACCAATTAGAACGAAAGCATATTTTAAATTTTTGCTATCACGTTCATTACTTCATTGTTGATTTTACTAAATATCTTGGTGTCTAGGCCTATATTGACTCTCATTTGTGGGCTGACCATGACTTATGTAGGCAGGTCAAAGCTATATACTGCGTTAGTAATAGTCTGAAAGCTACATTTCACTACTGCGCTTCTCAAGTGAAAAGGCAGTTGTTTAGATAACGCTGCACAAGTGCACGTCTTTTTATGCTTTGTAATTGCATTTGCGGTGTAAATACAGTAGTGAGAGCTAACGAAAACTTCGAGTTATGTATAATGATTCCTTCAGGATACTTAATAACTTGCCCCATTATCTTAGTGCTAGACAAGCTCAAATCCATGATCATTTGCCAACGTTTGATGCCTCAATTCAAAAAATTTTGTACATGCAGTCTAATTTTATACATCGTTGTTTTAAGTCGAAAAATATGCTTGTGATGGCTCTCACTGATTACTTCCTCCGTTATAACACGCTGCTACATGTGGCATAGGTCTAAGAAAGTGTTTTTTTTTTGTGTGTGTGTGTTTTGTTCTTATATGATGTGGGCTTTGCTGCATGAAATAAATAAAGAAAAATTACAAACCATGCAACTGAGAGCTTTTTCTAATTCTGAAACTTTTTCTTTCAATTCTCTTGTTTCTTGTTTTCGGTGTTTGCTTTCCAAGTTTTTCTGTTTTATTGTGGCAGCATTAAGCTCTAAGCCCCACTTAAGGTCTTCAACCTCAAGCGACAAGGCATTGTTGCGAATCTGCATCTCCCGCGATTTCTAAAAACAAGGTTGATCAGAGACAGAACCCGAACCCTTTCAAAGGAACAAGCAGGGAATCTTTCATAGCAGGGTATTCCAATTCGAGAGAGGACTTTTTGGCGTGACCAACTCGGTGTAGGACAACTTTAGGCTTTAAGTCAGGGCATTAAGGTTCGGTTTAGTGCAGGGATTAGTTGTCTCAACGCCGAGTAGTCCCAACCCTAGTCGGTCACGACGAACAGTCGCGACTCTTTAATTGGATTCTAATAAAAAAGATAATGTACGGTTGAAATTGAAAATCACGCAGCAAGGAAAGTTGACTTTCTAGTGAAAGGAGGGTAAAGAATAAAAAACAAAAATCGAAAACAAACGAATTACCAAAATGTGTTGCCGCAGGACATCGTTTAACTTTGCATTTTCTTTTTGAACAACTCTTGTCGTTTGGTCCAAATTAACCAAAGCTTCCGCTTGAGCTCGTTCTGCGAGCTCCGATATTTTGTGACTTGCTTCTCTTTCTAATCGAATTTTCTCTTCAAAAAACTGAAAATAAAGTTTGGTTGAATAATTTAAGTTTTACAAACTTGATTTTCTCCTTTAGTCATTTGCTCATAATAGAAAAATTAAAGCAATATTATTTTTATAATTATTCAGTTGCGTATTATTTATCGTCATATCACCAGAAAGTGGTCAAAACGCTCTAACGAGCTCGCTAAGGCGTTGCTGGTCATCTGCTTACCACCATGAGAAAGCAGAATGTCGTTGAGTATCATACCTTTTTCCAATGGCGAAACAAGTAAACTTGTCGGCTTGTTCACCACACTATACCTTTAATTGTTGAACGTCAAACAGGGAAGCTGTGAATACGAATTTTAAAGTTATCGGTTTGAGCCAACTCGGAATCCAATTCGAGTCGACATATCCACAGGCGAACGCTTGATCCACACGACCATCTGATCTGTTAATTAGGAATTTACGAGCAAAAATTTTAAAGCATGCACACCTATAGAAGCTCTTGCATACATTTAGGAATCTAAGTGCAAAGTTTTAGTGACTTGAAGAACTCAAATGGTCGACTTCCAGATATAATTAATTTCAGGTGATCAAATACAACAATCTACTGCGGACAATCACCAAATCTACAAAACTTAAGGCTTCATGCACAGGCGTTATTTATGACTTAATAGCAAAGCCTGAAATAAGTAGGCGAAATACATGAGAAAACTTTCTTTTAAATGAGAATAATTATTATTCATGAAAGTTTGCACATACATACGCACAAAAATTTAAACTTTGAATTCTTGCATTAGTAAATGCAAAGAATTCCAAAAATGATGAAGAGTAAAAGAGAAATATTGTAACAGGTCATGCACTAGCCAAGGGTGGGTTTATTCAAATAATTTATCTCTTTCTATTGCAATATTTTACACAACCTACATACCAGTAACCTACTTTACCTTATGCTCCAATTTTTGCATAGTATCTTTATGGTCTTTGTGTGCATAAAAAAGACTTTCTTTAATTTCATCTAATTCTGTCTGCATTTCAGCACGTTTCTTACGAAATTCTTTGACCAATTTCAACTCAGACTGCATGAGATGAACTTCGCTGTTCCGCTGCTCCAATCGATTCTCCATATCGCTGATTTGATTGTTGAATTCATTGATCTGCAAAGAAATTAAGTCACAAACTGTCTAAACCAAACTGAAATAGCGTTGCTATCGGCGAATCCAAAAAAGTTGTGGAAGGCTCAAGCCCGTCCTCCTTTAAATTTTAAGTTTTACATCTTAACACTCTAGTACTTCAGCAATTTTAGATGCAAAAACCTGCCGGATAAGCACCTGTTAATTGTTAGCTCCCTACCATTTCTAATTTACTCTTGGATTTATGTTAAAAATAACTAACAGCTTTGGTGGCCGAGTGGTAAGAGCGTACACCTTTGGAGCAGCAGACTCCAGTTTGATTCCCAGTCGGGTCAAGTAAATGACTTTAAAATTGGTATTCACAGCTTCCCTGTTTGACGCTCAACGTTAAAAGGACAGTGTGAAGAACAAGTCGGCAAGTTTACTTGTTGTGCCGTTGGAAAAAGCACTTAGCGGAATTCCCTCATCTTAGTGTGGTAAATAGATGCCAAGAACTCCCAAGCGTGCTCGTTATGACTCCATGATCGCTTTCTCGCGGCAGAAAAATAAATATGCAACTAAATACAACAACAACAGATTTGTACACCGCTTAAACATAACTAACGTCTAGAAGGGTGTTGACTAAGCGATGTCAAAACTCCCATTTTTGACTGCTTTACAATGCACTAATGCAGTGCATTCACTAACATGTTAGGAGGCACGTAACAAGATAAAGTATGTCATACTAATGCTCTAGGTTATATGCTATCGAGCTCTCGTTAGGTACAACGGTAAAATCACCAGAAAAAAAGGAAATAGCTAGGTAAGTCATGATAAAATGCAGTATCAAAAACTTATTTTTAAAGTTTATTTGTGCTATTAACCGACAAATTTCTTGTACTCACAGTATTCGTTTTTTCTTGTCTGATTTGTTTTTTAAGATCTCGTACTTGCTGCTGAAGAGTGGAAATCTAAATCAACACATGAATTCAGTATCAACTATATATAAGGTCTACAAGAAAGTAATGAGCAAAATTGGGCATTGCGGCAGGCTAAGGGAGACAGTGCAGTGTTTTCCAAGCTAATTCAGTAGCATTCACAGCATTTGTCGAACACAATCAGCTGTAAGTAAGACTCAAATCCATCCATTAAAGTTTTAATTTACCACCAGTAACGTCAAAACGCTTATCCAAAACTAATCATTTATTGGCACTGGACCAGTGGTAGACGAGAAATTTTAGCTTCCACAATCACATGGCACAAGCAATTCACAAGATTCACTGCATTTAATAGAAAGGCAACTACGCAAACATGAACAAGAAACCCTCGATGCTCTTGTTGTCAACCCCAAAGCTGCTTTAACAATTTTCAAAGTCTTGTCCTAGATGTGACTTGACAGAAAAATAAGTCCCATTTTTCTAGCCACAAAGCAGGCTCTCTGCCATAGTTTAATCGATACACCAATGTGACAATAAAGTAACTTTTACCTGTTCATCTTTGGCTATGTCACCTTTTTTGAGAAATTTTACAACGTCAATTGTATCTTTTTCTGACTGAAACAGTGAATCGTGAAGCTTGTCATTGTCTGAGGCCAACGTCTTGCACGTCTCGCTGAAAATAAAATAAAAAATGAGCCAAATCACGATACCAAATGCATAAGCAATTGTAAAACCCAATACAGGTAAGTACCTTATTTTCTTCAATAGCAGCAGCATCTGTACTGATGCAAGAAAACAAAGCAAAATGACATGCAACGAAAACTGAAACATCGTGTTTTATTTCAACTACTGTATCAAGTGTCATTTTCATCATAATCAGTAATAGTGATATCATTCAAGCAAATGCTGTTTTCGTAGCTACCCAAAATTCTTTTGTTTGGTTTTGTTGAGTGCTTTACAGTAACGCGACAGCAACTGCTGAGTTAACGGTTGGGTAGCACCAGAGGTGGGCACAATTTTGTTAATCGTTAATTCGTTAATAACGAAGCTAACTTTTTCATTAACTAGTTGATTCGTTAAATTTATTCCTGAAATTAACGGACTAAATTAACTTCCGTTAAATTTTTGTAAACGCTTATTTCTCTTATTGTTGATTAAGTTTGACATTGATAAACTAGCAAAATACAACCAATGCGGTCAAAAAGCGAGATAAAAACAATAAAACATAATGCTTGTGAGCAGAAAAATTGCTCAAATGCTTACGCAAACATTGATATTAAAAAACTTAAAGCTTTTTTTAAAAAAATGCCGTTTTAAGTCAAAATTAACAATTTAACGAATTTAATTAACTTCCGTTAATTGGAGCTGAATTTAACGACTTAACGTTAACGGAGGTACGTAACTGTGTTAACGAAGTGGTGGTTAACGAAGCTAATTTTTTGCATTTACCATGGATAAGGAAGCGGTATATTTGCGAACAGCTTCCGCTTCCAAATAAAATCACCAAAAATTTTCCAGTAAAATACGACCAGTGCGTTGGTAGCCGATAGCGTGACTTTAGCTTTTTTTTTCCAACACACTGAAAGCTCTTGATCAAGCTTTAGCAAGCGTTTTTTTAAAGATAATAATTTGCGAAAAGCAAGCAAAAGTGTAAAGGAATGATTGAGTCACAATCCTGGGAGTCTTTTACAACAACTTTGCTACGAAACTTACTTCTTTCATTAGGAAAATGTTGATACACAGCACTCAGTGGCGTGGCAAGAATTTTTAAAGGGTGGGAGGAGGCATAATTTCCACATTGTGTTCAAGCGTATTTTTTTCAACAAAACTAATTTGAAGCTCATTGAAAAGCAAGAAAGGTTTTTGGGGGGTCCGGGGGCATGTTTCCCCGGAAAATTTTTGTAAACGTACTTGATCTAATGGCTATTTTAGTGGTTTTTGTAGAATTTTTATCCAAACTTTGTTTTAATTTTTTGACCCTAATTCTGAGTGCTTCGCCAAATATGATGCATTTTGTTCGTGCATTTTCGATTTATGCGTGCTAAAGGCGTAAGGCTTATTGCTATCGAGGAGGCTCGAAATTATGAAAAAATTGTATGCATCAAGAACATTTTCCAAAACGACTGGTGGGAGGAGGCATACCCCTCATCTTACCCCCCTCCCCCCCCCCCCCAGGTCCGCCCCTGGCCATAAGCTACAAAAACCATCAAAAGAGTCTGGCATATTTCAGTCACATGGCACCATTAATTTTATTAATTTTTTACTAAAAGACAAAGTCAAGAGGAAAGGACCGGGGGGGGGGAAGATAGCACAACGCCCCCCTTAATACGCTCCTGACAGCACTTCATCTATTTTGTGACATGATTATAATTGGAAAAGAATCAAGTATTGCTTTTAGCGCTTTTTAAAACTTGAAAAAACTAAAAGAAAAAGCGATTTTACGTTGGTACTATCTGAAAGTTAAGCGAAGAGTAATGCCCTATGGTGAGATTTGGTATCCATGTGAAGTTAACATTGCAAAATAATGTCTAATTAATTGAATAAAATATAATATCTAGTAAGTTATTTACAGTATGCTTTTTTGAATGATGTGGAAGCAGAAGCGGCATATTTTTCGCTCTTCCGCTTCCATCAAAATATGACCGCTTCCACTGCTTCTGCTTCCACATCCCTGGCATTAACTTGCCCATCTGTGGGTAGCACATAATGACCTACTAGCAAGTGTTTCACAAAAGAGACAACAGATTTGCAGCTGATTTGGCGTTTTCATTTCTCTGTCACTAATGGTAAATTAAGTAGAATGCTCGCTGGACACCAATTTGAAGACAAATACATTGGTATAAAAAAAGTGAAGCCTCCTATGAATAAATAAAATAACTGAGGTTATTTTCAAATTATTTTGAACCGAAAATTCAACAGTAATTGAGGGAGACTGCGAAGTGAGCTTGCGCTCTTCGAGTCAGCAGCCACCCGTTAAATATGCCAAATGCGATCGGCTCTAGCCATGAATCGAATCCGTCACGTAGGATCTGTCACCTGCACGCGGTACCGCTAGGCCATGTCGCTGACAAATATAAACCGCCCAAAATGTTTAAAAATAAAAGATAGTATTCTCGGCTTCTATTCAAGAAAATACGGTATGTATTTTAGCAAATAGTTGCAAGAAACTGACCGATATTCATTTCTCGAAATTTCTGTTGCTTCAAGACGAGTGGAAAATACTTTAGCTTCTTCTAATGCAGCAGCTAATGCAATATCTCTTCCAGGTTTTGATTTTTTTCCACTCTTTGCTCTAAAAACAAATGCACAATCTGATTAATAGAAATTTACTTGTGCCTTCAGCCTTTGAAGATAATTAACTTACGCTTTTTTTCCCTTTCCTCCTTTCTTCCCTTTTCCTTTTCCCTTTTTACCTTTTCCTTTTTTTGGCATTTTTTACGTTTATTCACTTGATCAATTTAACTATAATAAATAATCAAACTACACAAAGTACACAGTACCATAGGCTACATGGTGTAAAAGCACAAGTTTACCAGTTTGAAGAATCAGTTGTCACAGTGTCACTGTTTTACCTCATTTAAAAATTGAATCATGTCAGAAGTAAGCTTTTTATTAATGCTAGAAAGCATTTGAATCGTTATTTCAGCCAACCAACAATTTCCTGGCCTATTTCATTGTTAACTTATCCAAACTCACAACTCAGAAAATCAACAAGCTACGCAATGATGGGTAACGTCTAGTATCAGTCCCCAGGTTTGGTTAGGGTTAGGTTTGGTTAGGATTAGGTTCAGTTAGGGTTAAATTTAGTTAGGTTTGGTTCAGTTACAACCCTAATCGAACCTAATCCTAACCCTAACCAAACCTGGGGGCTGATACTAGATGTTACCAGTACCCCGTAATGACATATGAAAAAAAACCTATCCTATGGTACACAGTGCTATACTGGTAAATGTTAAATATTGCTTCACTAAAATTAGCGTCCGCTATCGCAAATATCGGTAACATGCATTTTGAAGTAATTAGCAGCTTACCGGTACTTGGTATTTTTAATCTAAAACTATAGGCCTATACCAGGGATGGCGAACCTTTTTAAGTGGTGGGTCAAATTTAAGGTCACAGACCGAAAAAAGAAAAAACGTGGGTCACGGATGTAATAATATTAACGAGGGGCTTGAATGCAAGTTCTGCCAAAATCTGTGCAAAGAGCAAAAAAATAGATCTTCACCTCAGAAATACCCAGCTTCCTGTCTTCAATGCCACAGTATGGAAAAATAAGCATTACTTTACTACGTTATTTTCGTTACCGTTTTTTCGTAAAATTTTTCTAAACTACCAATGGGTCACTGAAATGTGCAAGTGGGTCACTTCGTGACCCGCGGGTCAGTGGTTTGCCATCCCTGGCCTATACGGTGGCAATGTAAGCAGAGCCACTGATACATTATCACTTATCAGTCTGCTTGCAGATGAGCTGTTAGCCTACTGTACTGACTACCGGTACCTCATTTGCCATGGCTATTACTATCAACAATGGTGGTAGTTCACCCATATCAACTGTAGAAAACATGTGCCGGTAGACTGGGCTATGAACAAACCAGCAAACACTGCAGAGTAACCGGTACGATATGCCTACTGAGTATTGGTACCAGTACAATAATTATTAAGCCAAGGAACGGCAAAAAAGTTTATGATAAATTGTGCTTTTAGTACAACGAAGGAGAACTGATTGTGGGATTAACCCAACAATTACTGATACAGTGATTATTTTTATTCCCAAATGGCTAGAGTAGACTAGTACAACTACAAAACAGAGTGTCGCTGCTTCCTTATGTTTAACCCTGTTGTTTTTTGTGTTAATGATGGCGGTATTTTATGGTTTAAAATAAAAATCCTACTACTACGCTACTACTGGAGTGCCTGGCGACTCGCGCAGCCAAAAAGTTTGACGTAACTATGACAACAATTTTCGAGATGCTACATGTGGTGGAAAAAACACTTAATAAAAACGGACTTTTTAATTTCAAAAATTCCGTTACTTCAGCCAAGAAATTGAAGACTGCGCATAAAGTGACTGCACAGAAATCTTGAAGTAACGCGAAACTTAATCATACTATCAGAGCCGTAGCAGCCGTCCCCCAATTGGGGGAACCCACACTGCCAAAAGGGGCCCCAAATTGTCTTAAAGGACCCAAAGCTGCATCAATTCAATTCAACCCTAGTTCTGTGTCAGTAACCATAATCTGACACCGAATACATAAGTCCATTAAAACAGGTTTTGCTAGTTCGACAACGTCTGCTTTTGAAATAGCGCAGGAATTGGACATTGGTCCCGTCTTCCTCAATCAGGAAGTAAAAAGAAAATGAAAATAGAAAAAGAGAATGTTTATTTACGATGCAAATGTTAAACATGTAGCTTGTGAGGATGAGATTCACAGCAAACTTTTTTAAGCAACTGGTGGACCAGGTTATTACGTGGATACTGGAAAGTTTTAAGCTGACATGTGATGTCGCTTCTGTCTTTTCCTTGCTGTCAACACTCAGCAGCTTCGTGCCTGAACGGCCATTGTCAGCAATATGATATGGCGGTACTGCACGCAGGTTCAGATCCTTTGCGACGGGTTCGATTCACGGCTGGACCTACTGTATTTGATATACAGTGTATACTGGATGGTTGCTGATTAAAACAGCACAAGTTCATTTGGCAGTCTCCCTTCGGTATCTTCGAACTTTTAATTCATTAGTAATAAGTGCTCGCTTGTCTTGCTTCTCGAGTTTACAAAATGCGTTGTTACTGCTACCAGTGCTGAACAAAGCTTCAGAAAACTGAAACTTATTAAAACGGTTAATGGATCTAATATGGCAAACAGCAAACTATCTTTTTACTTTACATTTATTGGCGTTTTTATCCAACTATCACAGAAAGCAATCGGGTGCTACACGAGCTCGCGTAGGAGTTGCCGGCCATTTGTCTACCCCACTTAGATGGGGGTATCCCGTTAAGTGTCTTTCCCAGCGCACAACAAGCGAAATGGACGGCTTGCTTAACACTATCCCTTTAATGTTGAATTTTTAGTTGGGAAGCTGTGAATACTAATTTTTAAGTCATTGGTTTGACTCGACTGGGAATCAAACCCTGAGTTTACCGATCCAGAAACAGAGGCTCTATCCACTCGGCCATCCGATTGGTTCTTCACTGGCCATGTTGTCAATTGATAGTTAGTGCACACGATCTCCAGATTATGATGCTGTCATAAGAGCAACTCCGAACGAAAAAGTGCGCTCTAGTAGGCCTAAATGGGTGTAACAAACTTGAGTAAAAATTACACCTCTTATTTTTTCACAATGACAACGCGTATGTATTACTACAATATTCGCATTGTGGTGAGACACTGAGCTGTTACCCCTCTAAAAACCGAAAACAACTTATATCGAAAGCTTAGTATAGGGGCCCTTGAAAGGATTTTGGGGGGGCCCAAAGTTAAGCTGCTACGGCACTGCATAACATTAATAAAAAATTATAGATAACACAAACTTTCTTAAAGAAAAAGATAAATTGTATACTATTGAAGTGATTCAATTTAGTGCATTAGAATTGTTCAGAAAACCCTCGTCGAGTCGCTATCATGTACGCAGGGGCAGGGCTGACATGATTTTGAATCTACGTAGTCAAAAGTTATTAAGTTTAGTTACTATGAAAAAACTGCGTGTACAATAATCTGCTTAGGAAAAAAGATCAGCTTGCTTTTTGATTTCAAAAACAAAAAAAAAAAAGCAGCAGACCAACAGGAGCGGGTCCAGAAAGTTTTGGTGGGAGGGATGTAACTAAAACAGCATCATTTAAATAGTTACTAGCTCTTTCTTCACCCTGTCTGCATAGGTTAAATTATTTCGAACAGAAAACTGCTTTCTGCTATATTTTCAGGTAATCCACGTCGAGTCCTGTGACTTCATCAAACTTCAAACCCACCGTCGCTTTGGACATTTGTATTTAGCTATGTTAGGCCTAGATCTGTGTGAGATGGCAGGATTCTATTGCATGCCAATTGTACTTGGTTTTCTTTGCTATGCCTTCGACTCCGTTTTTAACTTTACTAGTTTTATTTTTTCTTTCTTTCTCGCGTTGATCATTAGTCTTGTCATCTTGAGAGACCTCCAGTTTTCTGAAACAGGTTTGGCCCCAGATTCGCAATGAAAAACCTATCACACAGTCTCTGTATGTAGCCTACTCTTGCATAGTGTATTGATAAAATCTTAACAAAAACTATTTCAATTAAGAGATAAAATCTCTTTTTTTTTTCTCTTTTTAGCAGGGAGTCGAACCGAACCTGAACCGCGAACCGGTAAAAACCGCTTTTTTTCAGTGAACCCGAACCGAACCTGAACCGTTTAAATTTGAGATCATTGAACCTGAACCGAACCCGAACCTTTAATATTTCAAATCTGTGAACCTGAACCGAACCCGAACCTTTAAAATTTTATGCAAGTGAACCCGAACCGAATCCGAACCTATAATATTTTGTGGACATAAACCTGAACAGAAATCGTTTAGTAACAATGTTTGAATCTGAGCTGATTCTTAAAAAATATTAATAAAAATCTCTAGACATGTGCTGCGATGCGTAACGTTCTTTCTGCTTACTTGAGTTTTTTCTCGTTCTTCCGGTAACTTTGCGATAACCTTAACTAAATCTAGTCAGGTTTTTTATTTGTTGACGTTTCGTTGGTACTGACGACCAACATCATCAGAACGATAAAGCACTGACCTATTCCAACCTTTGCAACATTCTTTCTGCTTTTCAAAATTTAATGAATTTTTACAATTTTATTTAACCTTAATTGATTCGGGCATGCAATTTATATTTCGTTATTTTAATGATACAAAACCCTAATTTAGTTTTTGGCCAAATAAAAGATTTTGAAGTGAACCCGAACCTGAACCGCAAACCGGTAAAAAACGCTTTTTTTCGGTGAACCCGAACCGAACCTGAACCTGTAAAATTTGGGTTTAGTGAACCTGAACCGAACCTGAACCTTAAAAATTTGGTTTCGATGAACCCGAACCGAACCCGAACCTTTAATTTTGGTGCAACTGAACCCGAACCGAACCTGAACCTGAACCCAAATTTTTGAAAAGTCTTGAACCTGAACCGGAACTGAACCGTTAAAAACAAAATTTCTTGAACCTGAACCTGAACCGGAGCGATGTTTTAAACGGTTCGACTCCCTGCTTTTTAGTGATAGTTTAGAGATGGCATGGGCCGCTAAGAGACCCGCCAACGAGCCGTTAACCGATCTTTTTACTGGTCCGCCAACGGCTCGGTTCTGTCTTTGTTTATTACTGAGCAGTTAACGAGCCGCTAACACTTTTTGAAATCCCTGTAAGTTTGATTAATGTGATTAAAAGTTCATAAAAAGAATGGGCTTTGGGTGGGCTGGGCTTCATTTTTGATATGAGTTGCCGGGTCGGTTACGGTTACTGGGCTAGAGGTTCCGGGTCGTGGGCGGTCTGGGCCTCAAAAAAGTCAGCCCGAGCCATCTCTATGATAGTTGTGGTAAATCTGCGGTCATGCTGGACAGGATTTCTTTTGGTAGATTTCTTTGCCTGTCTGGCCTTTTGTGGTTACTCTATGGTCTTAACGGCGCTTGGTCTGGAGTTAGGTTGGGTCTCTCCATGTTAGTCTAGTCGCACTGTGACGACAGCGAGTAACCTCGAAATACCGTACCAGAGCCGGCGCCAGAGCAGTCGACATAGGGGGGCCAAGCGTTTATCAGGGGGGGGCCAAAGTTTAAAATTGAGCACAAAAGCCACTGTCTTCAAAAGTGTTAGCTTGTAAATTGGGAGGCCAAGCAGGTCCGCAATCAGGGGGGGTGCGGAAGGGCGGAGCCCCCCTTGAAAAAAATTTCGCCCCCCCCCTACAAAAAATTGGTTGCTATAATACATAATACCGGTATAGGTAATTTGGCCCCCCCTAAAATATTTTTCGCCCCCCTATGCATTTGCTTCTAGTTGAGGGCCTGGGGCCAAGCATGTCGATTGGGGGAGCCAGGCCCCCTGGCCCCCCTTGGCGCCGGCCCTGTGCCGTACACAGTTATGGTTCCTACCGTACGTGGCGGAAGCGGGGAGGGCCCTAATTTACGCGTTCATTTCTGCAATGATACCTCTGCATGAATGTATTTGAAACTTAATAGGCCTACCATCGAAATTGAAACCCAGAAAAGAGCTGAATTCCAACAATGTTTTCTTTAAAATTTGTTTGTGTAATCTTCTTATAGCAAAAAAATTAAAAAACTTGCGGCTTGTGAATGTCAAATTGAGCATCTTAACATGTACAAGGCAAACCAGCGATTGGTAGCATTTAAGCCAGGGGTTTTTAACTTCTCAACCGTGCTGGCCCCCCAAAGGGACCGCAGAGTGTTCTCTTGGGAGCCACGATGGTAGGAAACTTTAATGAATTATAACAGACCAGGACTTTTAAACTTACACACTACCGAAGCCACGGTCTTTTAGAGGTACAGTCAAGGGCCCACGGCCCCGAAAAAATTGAGAATCACTGCTCTAAGCTTTCAGTATTGAAAAGCATTTTACAGTAGCCTACCGGTACGTTTTAGACGAGGCGAGGTACAGCAGCTGTTGTAAGTGTCGCTTATAATAAACAATAGCAACTAAACTCAAAACTAGGCCCCTCCACCAATGTATTGCATAGTATACCATACTATCTGCACTGACTTTGTAGACAGTCACTCAAAAGAAGTGTAGACCTATAGCCTACTGTATTTGCAGTGTACTTTTTTATAATGCGAAGGGCTTGAGAATAGCTTTGAAAAAAGCTGTTTTCGCATTATTCTTCCAAAAATCCTCTGTCATAACTCTTTTGAGTAGCTTTGAAAAAAGCTGTTTGTCCCAGAAGCTTTTCGTGACGCTCTCGTCAGTGGGTAATCGCGTCAAAGTGAGAACGAGAAAGTAAGGTTAGTGGCCCACCCAAGGCCGTATTTAGGGGGGGTACCCAAGGTTTACACTTTGACGCGATTTCTTTCTCATATAGCGATCAAAATTTCAATGCGGAAAATCAGGGGACAGCTTGTCCCTGTGTAGCCGTCCTCGTCATTTTCAACACCTTCCCCTGTAGTGGCATTACAGGTGGTGTTCAATTAGAGTGTGGAGCTCTATTTTCTGCGGTCATTTGGTAAAACCCATTAACTCCAAAATTTTGAAATTTCGTTTTTTTTTTGCATTTTTTCAATCGTTACACCAATGTCCTTCTTGTGTGCAAATATCGAGTTTGCACTCCCAACCGATTTCGAGTTATCTGTGGCGGCAAAACCATTAACTCCACTTCTGTACAGAAAGTTGTCAAATATTTTAAAAAGTGAATGGCAAAACCTGTCAACTCCACTCGTACTTGTTAATCCGCTATTGCGTCATAAACAAAGTTCAATGCATTTTTCAAAAATTTTCATCTCAGTAGTGAAAAGATTATGCGTAACAATATGAAACTATAATAATAGTGACGCAATAGCCAATTGAGTTTAATGAAAATTTGTATTAAAATCGAACGCAAAACTCAAACGCTGTTTATGCATTCATTGATTATAACAATTGACATTAAATTTTATTAGCAAACTTTTATGATCAAGCAGTTTCATCAAAACGAAAATTAAAAGATTTTACCGTAGAGCGAGACAGCGCTGTTTCTGGCTATTAGCCTTCATCAGCCGCCCTCAGGTAAGAAACATTCATCTTCCAGGTCGAAGGATCTTGCCAGGCTCACTCATCCCTTTCGGATAAATATTTCTTAAAGAATTTAACTTTTGTGGTACGCAATCCACTCGTGTGGCTACGTCACCAATCCAGTCAAACTCTTTACTAATTAAAAAATCTCCAATCAGAAACATTCTTAAAAACACCTGAGAACTACAACTTGATTTTCTCGAAAAGTGTAAAAGTGGAGATAATGGGTTTGGCCAAATGACTGCAGTTTTTCAATCCTTCCCCTACAGTGGCGCTCAAATAGAGGTTTTACGGACGTTTATGCTATTTACAGTAGCTGTTGGGGTTGCTAAAGCAATCAACTTTAGCTGCACAATTACCCTGCCCACATGTCCAAATTAGTCCAATTTAAATGGGCTTTCACCCACGGTTCTGTCCGTTCTTGGTTCTAGTTTCTGCATCACAATTAAATTTTTGACGTAATTGTGATGCAGAAACTAGGAACACAAACCGCGGGTCTGAAACCCACATAAACTGGAGTAACTGGACATGTCACCACACGTGGACAGGCTAAATATGGGTTGTAGGCGGAGAAAATTTGGTCATTGTTTTTGCCCCACCCCCCACTTTAAAAATACTTCCGCCATCGCTGGTTCCTACCATTACGCCATATCATAGCGGTGTTGGAGCTGTGGTCTCTCCAGTGTCTTTTTTTTATCTCGACGGTATGATTATGTTTGGTTTTTGTTGTTTCTTTTCTTACCCTATTTTAGTTTAATCGGGTGTTGCGACCATACCTACTAATTTTCTCATCTTCAAGAGTTATTCTCGTTAGCATGTTACAACGTTAATCGTTTTGTTGCTTCATCCCTTTTTTGTGCCCGTTTGAATTTGAAATCCTAGCCTATATTGCTGTGTTCCTTTTATTTTGACGGTGCAGAAATAAAAGACACTAGGTCTACTATTACTATTAGCCTACTAACTTTGAATTAGGTTGAATGTCAACTAAATACAAAGACATTTAGACTCGGAAACGGGCGTAAATATGCCCTTTGAAAATGTTTCATGTCAGGGGCGCATTGAAAATTTTTTTTAGGGAGGGGCCACCAAATTTCGTCACTTTTTTCAAGCGCAGTTTTTTCCGGCTGAGTTAATTATAAGCAACTTAAGTAACAAAAACAACTCTAAAGTGTCCGAGGGCATGCTCCCCCGGAAAAATTTTGAAAATTTCCATACTATAATGGCCATTTTAGCGCTTTTTGAACAATTTTCAGGGAAAGTTTGTTCATATTTTTGGCCTCTATCTTTGAGTGGTTCACCAAATATGATGCATTTTGTTCGCAAAGTTTCGATTATGCGTGCTTAAGGCGACTAAGGCATATTGTTATGAAGAGGTTCGAAATTATGGAAAAACTTTATTCATCCAAAGCATTGTTAAAAATGGCTGGTGGGGGGATGCATCCCCACATCTCCCCCCCTCCCCCCGGATCCGCTTCTGCAGGCCAAGGTCTACCAATAATTCATTTTGTTTGCAATTCCTTCTTGTTTCATTTTCAAAAGTTTCATCGAACCTCACCATTGCGTAGGGACAAATCCAGAAGGAAACGATCGAGCGATTCCTTTATAAAACGCAGGTTTACTACCAGTGCTCGAGTCGTGAAAATAGTTATGGGGGATGGTACAACTTTCACGCAGACGTTAGGAGGGATGGTCATTATACTTGTAAGGGAATGTTTTACGCTAAAATGTTATATGGGAGGATGGTGTTGTTTTCCGGGGGGGATGGCATCTCCCTCAACTCGATTACTGCTTACCACACGTCCCGCCGTCCCGGTTCGGCCGGGTCAGTCCTGGAAAATACGCCTGTCCAAGCGTTCTGTCCCGGTTATAAAAACGTCCCGGAATTTCACTCGCAAGGGTAAAGAACTTTTCTTTTTCTTGAAGAACACCGGCTTTTGGAGCCAAAATGTGGAGTTGTTGCGAAGTAAGCAATATTTTTTTTGGATAGCACCAGTTTTTGCAGCCGACTTAAGAACTGGCGCGGAGTGATGACCTTTTACGGTAGGCTTATTTTTAGAGAAGTCCAGTTTGAATGATAAACATTATGATACGCGTAGAAAAGCGCTAATAACATCTAAAAGTTCTGAGCTAGATGGTGAGTAGAAAATTTCTTGCATGGTAATTTTTATTTAAAATTTCAACTATCGGTATGGATATGTGACCGCGAACAATCAAGTATCGATTTAGGCTTTTGTAATTCCTAAATTCTTCGTATTCGCTGAGTCGAAAGAAAAGTATTTAATAGAAGCGCTGACCTGAATAGTGAAACATATAAAGCGGAAACCAAAATTGTTCAATCGCTGCGCTCAAAAACAGCAAATGACGAAACATTATTTTGTTATCGCCAGTCAATTAAGTTATAAATTCTTTATCGAGTTGTTATGAGTCGGCAATCAGCGTGTCGATCTGCAATTAATCCGCCTAAGTGTAAGCTGAGGAAAAACAGAAGCGAAACGACAAAAGCGTCTTATGACTGCTGCAGCAAATGTAGAGATTATTGAGTCGAGCTATTAAAACCTGAAACACGCTAGATTAGCAGGAATATAGTTTTCTGTTCTTTAAGTAAGAAGCTACGCTCGCAGTTAAGTCAAAATTCTTTGACCCATAGCGGAATGGTTTATTGGTGAAAAACTATTTGCTATTTACAGAGTGGAAGTTAAGTACGGTAGGCCTATTCGAATTGAATTGCATTGCGTGATTGGGGGGTAATAATAGGTCTAACTAAGCTAGTCTAATTATCGGGCTATTGCGTCGGCAAAGAAAAAACTAAAAAATAAAAACCCCGGGAGACCCCTTCGTCGTCTTGGAAATAAATCCACACTAAATTTTACTCTAAAAAAAAAAAAATTAAAATAAAATAAAGGTGCTTTCCAGGCCACGCTATGCATAAAATAATCATCACTTCGTTTTATGTCTCAACTCGCAAGGTGCGTTTGCTCAAATCGGCTTTGCAGCCCTGAACAAGACTTAATTTTGCTGTAAGCCTAAGGCCTAATGAACACAACTTTCCTGTGGCAGCCGTATAAAACGCTAAAGCACTTCCATTTTTTATCGATTTTAAACCAAAACAGATCTTAAAAATTAAGCTTGCAAAAAAGAAAAGTTTTGTACGCGGTTGCAAAAAGTTATGTGTGAACCCATTAAATTAAAGCACATTACGTCATTTAAACAAACTTCAAAAATGTAATATTGTGGCATGGCCCGGATGGGGTCATATATTGGCCTCAGCAGAACTTTACAATGGCACTGATCGTCTGAAAGGCAATCAGTAGAGAAAGTAGAAATTTTGAATTTTCGATAAGCCGCGCAATTTCTTTCGAAACCAAATTTTTCACATACTTTTGACACATTTGCTCTTTGGGAGAATTGAGCTGAACAGTCTGTCTGCAGAAAATGAGAAAAGCTTTACTCAGAAAAAAGCTGCCGATTATAAAAAAATGCTGAGCAATATGCGGTAAAATAAATTTAGTTATTTTTTAGGTGTCGCGAGCTTAGCGAGCATAAAAAATATGGATAAAAGTTTTGATTTCACCGTAGTGCTGTAGGCCTTAATTAAAATGTTTTCTTTTAGGTTTAGTCTGTGGTACTACACTGCTTTGAGCTAGAAGGAACCACAAGTAAAAAACGACCTTGTTAAAATAATGAAACATATGCTTTGTAGCTGGAGTAGTTTAGCCATTACCGTTTCTTAGAGACGATGCAGTGTTGTAAAACAAATTAACATTTATAGGTTCAAAAATAATAACACAGCACTCGAAAGCATATTAGCATAAATGCACTAAAAGATTTTGAGGCTCTTTTAAGTCAGCAAATTATGCTTTGCTTCTCATGATTTATAGACCATTCGATTCCGATGGTTAGCAATAGAAAAATATTTGACAAAACGTTCTAACCTTCTAAGATTACTGAGCTTACTTGCCGATGTTTTAGAAAATTTAGGAGGTATGAATACTCTGTATTAATCGAATTTATAAAAAGTAGAAAAAGACTTTAAAGGGGTTGTGCGAATTGGTCCTTATGCAGTGACTGAAATTAGCTAGTTGGTTTTTTTAGTCTTATTTCAGTCTAGGCATTAAAGCTTTCTAAGACGTAGTGAGAAATGTATATCTCGTTGACTTGCATTCTTATTCTTTTGATTGGATCGTTTGGATGTACAGCACAGGAAACAGATTACGCTGAAGAAAGAATTGTTTCGCCACAACTGCTCTGCAAACGCGGACTTAGGTATTATTCGGTAATATTATATCTTGCGGTTTACTCAGTTGCTTAAAGTTAAGACATTGCTATCGGTGCGGGAGGTCTGGGGTTCGAATTTGCCAACGGCTCGCCACCGCTGCGACGTTTCTTCGGAGCTGTGTCGCCCAGGCGCTGAGCCGCGGAGTTGTGCCCCGCCACTTGTTACGCACTTCGACGTGTTCACGCAAATATGATGAAGATTTGATTTTAAAGAGCTATTGTTGCCATGCGAATTCGATTGAGATTTTGTAACTAACGATACGCGGCGTCGCTGCTCCGTAATGTTTACCACAGCTATGCTTTCTGTGATTCATTTTTGGATCAGATATCATTTTGACAAATGCTCACAAAAGTTAATATGAACCCGAAAAAATATACCACAGTCATAGTGTAATACTTCATGATACTTAGTTCTTAATGCAAACCAAATCTCTACCCCGAGTGTTCGCAGTCACAGACGCATGCGTGAAGGCTTGTCGATCATAACAAATTTTTGAGCAGGGGTAATAACTGGCCAAAAGACAGTGACGTTTTGCAAAAAAAAAAAAAAAAAAACGGACTGTTTTAATGAGAAAAATTCAATAAAGGATAGAGGGAATGGATAATGGAATTGGATTTTTTCTGACTATATGCTTATTGATGTGGAGGGATCAGTGACGATCTGGTATTTGGCCAAAATATCAAAATAAGTTACCATTATCAAGTTGCTTTAAAGTCCAAATTTCTCAATCAGATATCAAGAAAATCTGGGATGCATTGATGTGGATGAATGTTTGGAACAAGCTCCCTGTCAGCCGGATCAGACGTGCAGAAACATCTACGGAAGTTTTCGATGTGTTTGTCCTCCTGGCTACAACCTGGACAATACTACCGGTATGTTCAAACGTCTTGCTATCTTTTTCAATACAGGCTTAATTGATTTAAAGCGTTGTAGTTGTAGCGTGAGTCTGCAGTAAATCTCTTAATGATTATAGGTCTATAGTGAAAAAACTGGAGCATTTTAGGAAACTTCAAAAAGGTTTTCAACTCGCCGAAAAACGCCTTACCTAATACCAGTCAACTGTCGTAGGGAACATTAATTTAATTCTACACTTATTGATGCTCTTAGTGATACATTTGTCTTGTGGCCTGCCCAATTTGAAATTTTTGAATAATGACTATACGGTACATTTTAAAACCAACCAGCAGCTGAATGAATTTTGCGGTATGCAAAGTCAAAAAAATTTCAGATAAGATGTGATTGCACGCATGAAATTGCAATAAAGTTAAAACAAAAGCAAAAAAAAAAAAATATCGCAGTGTGGGTGAAAAAGTTGGTTCATAAAAGCACTTGAGGTTTAAGTCCCAAGTGGATTTCATTTGCTGGAGACGGTACGACTGTATTGATTTTCCTGAATGTCTATTTCACTTCCCTTATAACAGGAAAGGATGTTTAACTCAGTAAGATGTCTAGGATTTAATATCCGTACAGTCAAACAACAGCGTCGGTATGGCGATTTGGTAAAAAGCTTAAAATTGTTCAGCTGCCAGGCGATGGCAAATTCAAAAGAAAAACGTCTCCGCGTTCAGAGAGCAGGGCACCCTAAAGTACAATCACGTAAGTAAGAGGCAAGAAGATTTACAGACTTTCACTGGACAAAAATGTAAACGGGCTTTTTAATTCCGAAAATTCATCAAAACAATGGACTCTCTTGCGCAGTAAAAACTGAAAAATTAACGCTGTTTATATTACAGCTGCTTCATCATGGATAATGTCATCTCTTGGAAACATGTAACTCCAAAATTTTTGCTAGGTCGTTTAAGTACTGCTAAAAAACGTAAACAAATATATCAGAGACATTGCACGTGAGATGAAAAATTGGATGCTTGGAGTTTGAATTCAGATTCTACCTTGCAGGAGAATGCGTTGATAGAGACGAATGTTTGATGGGATATTGTGGTAACGGACAGCAATGCATCAACAACATTGGATCCTTCAGCTGCGTTTGTTCTCCGGGTTCTAGAAGGGTAATTGCACGGAGATGATATCGATTGTTATTTTTAATGAGATTTATCTAAAATCAAACGTCATTATACTGGCGGGTTTACATCGAAGCGTGTAATGAGTGGCGGGGTCCATCTCCGCGGTCCAGCGCTTGGGCAATAGGCTATAGTTCCGAAAAAACGTCGCAGCGGTGGCGAGCTGTTGGCAACACTGTGTTCGATTTGACCGGCCCAGAAATTGAACTCCGAACCTCCCACGCCGATAGCGATGTCTTTAACTACTAGGCTGATCGGCCGGTTGATGAGATTAATGTTTTACAATACTGTATTACGAAAACAGAAAAAAGAGTGTTTGTTAAAACCAGACATGGGGCGGATACGGCCCAGATGTATTTGAATACGAATACCTTAAGTTTAGGTGAATACGAATACAGTAAATTGAAATGTATTCGAATACGAATACTGCGCTTTCCCTGTTCAAACAACACTGTCAAAAAAGAAGCCTGCTTAAATAGGTACCCCATACCCATACCAGAGAGTGCTTTTTTGTTTTACCTGCAGCAGTCTGGTCTTTTAAAACTGATCGGATGTGAACTATACAGCAGAACTGCAGAAGAAACATAAACAAAACAACATACTTTATAGTCGTTTTTATTTGAAATTGACTTGTATGGTAAAGAATTCGAATACAATACGAATACTTTGACAAAGAATTCCAATACGGATACGATTACATGGCAAGATTTAAAATGTATTCGAATACGAATACTCTGAAACTTGTATTCATTTGTATTCGAATACAAATACAGTATACGAATACCCCATGTCTGGTTAAAACTACGAAAGTCTTGGGTTTACAAAACTTAAAGTGCCTATTTAACACTACTGCCGAGGACTTAAAATTCGTGTCCGACCGGCCTTATCCTGATTTTATGGATTAAATCAAAGTAAAAACTACCTATCGGCTTATCAAGGGCGAAATTCCATATGGTTAGTGGCAACAATATTATGACAATACAATATTGCCGCAGCACTTCCGAAATTATCACTGTTGATGAAAATTCTCACCAAAGTTTGCAAAATTGGAGCGTTTTCGAAAGGATATTGCAGCTAGAAGGACTTTGGTTGCGCTGTGTTATTATTGCGCGATAGCAATCATCAAAGAACAAAGAAGCGCAGAAGTGCACTTTCAGCGGCTGAAAGTTCTAGATTTCACGATTAAATTACTATTCACAGTTCAAGGTTTGCAATCTGTCTTGTAAAATCGAATTAAGACCGAAATTTAAGAAGGTTGATGATAAAAACGATCAATGAAACATAAAAGTAATGCAATTTTTGACTAGATCGGACGCTTTTGTCGGGATATCAATGAATGCACTCAACAGCCATGCGATAGCAATCAATACTGTATTAACACTAGGGGAAGTTACACATGTTCTTGCCGGCAAGGATATGTTGACAATGGGGAAGGAATTTGTTTGGACAAAGATGAATGCACACAGGGAATGTGCAGAGGTAAGATGACGAAATAATTTTAAATAACATTATCCTACTTCGAAATAAGTTCAGGTTTTGTAACGTGGGTTGCAGCTATGCAAGTGTAATTAATATTGGCCTAGTGCACGTAGCTAAACCCTTCGTTTCAATAGCTTGAATGAAAAGATGCTCACAGTAACATCTAAGCTTGGAAACTAGGGCGTACATGCCGGGGGGGGATGCATCCCCCAATATTTTTCGAAGGGGGATGCATTCCCCCAATATGTTTCGAGGGGGGATGATAATGCATTTATCACTCCCAATATTGGAAGAAATTGTTACGGGATTGCTATAAAACATTCAATGTCAGGTGACGGTTGGCAGAGGAGGGAGTCATCAGCGAGCAATTGCAGTAAGTGCACCGGTACGATTACGCCGATAAGGTGTCGTGATCAAAGATTTTGTTGATTGTTGCTACACAGAACATGAATAATGACGTCCGACTACTTCACTATCTAGTAATAGTTAGGTTATTACGTTTCCATTGATTTGCTTTTTGTGAGGTAAAAGTTTCGTCACAATTTGTGACCAGGGGCGGATCCAAGGGGAGATGTGGGGGATGATCCCCCCCACCAGCCATTTTCCAACATGTTTTTGATTAATACAATTTTTTCATAATTTCAAACCTTTTCAATAACAAATAAGCCTTACGCCCCGAGCACGCATAATCGAAAATGTACAAAATGCATCACATTTGGTAAAACACTCAGAATTAGGGGCACAAAATTTAAACAAAATTTGCCTAAAAATTGTTCAAAAAGTAGTAAAATGGCCACTATTGTATCGAAATTTTCAAAAAACTTTCGAGGGAAAACCCCTCTGAGCCTTTTTTATTCTCTACATGTTTCAAAATAATTCTGCTGGAAAAACTACGCCTGAAAATATGTCGAAATTTGGTGCCCCTTCCCTGAAAAAAATTCTGAATAGCCTACACCGCAGATATAAAAATATTTTTCAAATGGCTTATTTAGGCCTTTTTTAGGTCTAACGTTTTTGTGTTTACTTAACATTCAACCTGATTCAAAATTTCATCCCCCCCACCAAAATTTTTAGGAACAGCTCCTGTTAGTGACCATTATAATTAATCAATATTTCTGATTCATCACTTTTCGCAGCGGCTATCGGCATATGAGCTTTATCTTTGCTATCAGCTCGTAGCCTAACATAACTTCGTGAGGGAGGGAGGTCTTTAATATCCATATTGTAGCAACAGATAATAAGTTCAGAACATAGAACGTCTTCAATTAGAAAACAACATGCAGAAAAGTAACTGAGCGTTTTCGAACCACTGAGTAACTGAGCGTTTTCGAACCACTGAGTAACTGAGCGTTTTCGAACCACTCGACTGCTCTTGATGATGATGATTTCTTCATTTTTATCCTCCTGTCAGTGCTGTCACGAGAAAACGGCGGAGGCGCTGTTGTATAAGACGAATCCCGACTCGCTGAGGAGTTGCGCTTGTTTCCGATTCTTCCGTTCGAATTTCCTTCTGACTTCTTCAATTTACTGCTTGTCAAATTCCTCCAAGCAGAGATAATTGCCATGAAGCATCTTATTCAAGGACGCAACAACGAGGTTTAGGTGGGAGTTAAACCATCAACCTTGCGATTATGGCCGTTGTAAAAACGACGCTCCAAACCACTCGGTCACGCTGCCGTCCGTTATCAGAACAGGATTGAAAATGGCGGAGCTAACGCGCCCAGGGCAAACTAATTCAAGCGAAAAGCAAAACAGCAAGGGTACGACTCGTACCCTAGCTGTTTTGCTTTTTGCTTATATTAGTTTGCCATGCGTTGACTTTTTATTTCTGATCAAGCCGTAATGAAGGATTGTCGATTTGTCCGAAAACGTTCAGCTTATTTTCAGTACCGGATGTTATTTTGTAAATATTGTTCAGTCTACAATAGTTGAAGAAGTTCATGTTCATAGTCTCAAAACTCTTCAAACGAGGTAACGTGCAAAAAAAAGAATAGCGGTGGGTGGTCTGGGAGGCGTAGCCCCCCAGAAGTTGACACGATTTTGACGTTTTAGTTGATGATGCAATAACTCATCACCCCCAATAATTTCCACAAATGTACGCCACTGCTTGGAAAACTTACTTATGATTAGGGTTTTGCGAAAAGTTATGTGATGTAAAAACTAGCTGGAGTTATCTAAAACGTCGGGTCAAAAAGGCTCGCGATTGTCCTGTAATTTATTACCATATCTTTCTAATCTTGGCTAATACGTTATCAATTTGACAACATAAAAGATATTAAAATTTTTTACGTTGATTAAAAAATCACAAGCTCATTAGCTTGTTTGCGAGGCTTAGTATGCGGTGAAATGAAACACGTAACCGTTATAGCATTGCCAGACTATGAAAAATTCCCTTCAGGCTTACAAAAATTTTGTTGACATCTTTGAGTTTCGAAGATACGGCATCGTTTTTCTTAACAAGACAGTTGTGGGTGAAAGTATTCGAAGCGAAATGTGGCAGTGCTACTGCAACTAAAAAGAAACAATGTTTTATATACTGTATTTTCAATCCACTATCAATAAATAAAACAATGTCAATACATAGCCTGCATTATGTGCCGAATGTGAGCTTAAAATGGCTAAGGTGCTTGCGATGAGTTTTTGAAAATTGCCTTTTTTACTAAAAAGCTAGGCAGCATTTAATAAAACGCACTTAAAAATTGTAATAATTATTGACACCAAATCGTTTTGTAATTAAGTAATGGATATACAAAGGGTGAAGTACCCGATAACATAATTGAATTTTTTTGCGAATTCAAACGCAATTAACCTTTGTTGTGTATGCTATTTAATGATTTTTACGACACGCTTTCCAAAAAAATTTCGTTTTCATGCGTATATAAGGTCACATACCACAATAAATAGACACCGGTAACGTTAGCATAACAGGTGACATTATTGTTCAAGTTATAATTACATATGACGTATGATTGCAAAAATGAGAAGTATGATAATGACGCAAAAATTTTCTCATAGCAACCCATTCGGTGTAAGTCTGCAATTTTTCCGCGGCGCGAAGTGACGGGTTCGATTCACTGCAGTAACTGGTCGCTTTTGACACATGCTTTGGGTGCCCGCTGGCTCGAAAAACTCAAGCTGACTTTGCAGTCCTCCTCAATCACTCACCTTATATGCTGAATTTGTCACTGAGCTTGAATAATTATGCAAGCTTGCATATGCGCTTATGATTGAGCAAAACGAGGCTTGTGTGTTACGCTGCAGCAAATTGTCCAACTAGCATGATCCGCAACCAGAACTTTATCCCACAGCAGTGGTTCTCCACTTATTATGGTTTGTAGACCCCTTATCGAGAATCTCAACACCAGTGGTCCCTGCTCAGCCATAAAACTTTTGTGGGTATTTCATTCATGGTAGCTACAGCCGTCTGCTTGCCTTACGAGATTAACTACCATTAATAAATCGAGTGCTTGTGGCCCCCTATGTGGGCCAACGGTCCTCGGCTGAGACCCCTGTCCCACAGCAAGAAAAGTTAATATAGTATTCTGTCTTTTGTCTCTAACAATAGTGAATTGTTCAGGTATGGGAGAAAAATGTAGAAACACAATTGGGAGCTTTTTTTGCGAATGCAATGAGGGTTTCACTAAGTTTGGAAGATATTGTGTCGATGTAAATGAATGCGATCTGGATCAGTGCTCTGATAATTCGGAATGCATTAACACTCAAGGAAGCTATCATTGTCGTTGTCACAAAGGATTTACTTCTTATAATGGTAAGAAGCCCATTAGTCCGCGAACAAAAAATAGCTACATAATAGAAAGTAAATGGCAACCAAGATGTTTGTAATTACAAAACCTGTCGTGTTATGTAAAAAATGTAACAATAGAGCGACATATGCTACGCTTTAATGCGTGCAAATTGCAAATATTTCTAACAGTTACAACTCATTTTAGGCGAATGCGTTGACAATCAAGAATGTCAACTCGGCGAAGGAAAAAAATGCCAATGGCGATGCGAGAACAGACCTGGATCCTATATTTGCCAATGTCCTCAAGGGTAAGCCAATTTTACAGATTATAAGATCAAATCAGCAAGTGCATGAAACTCCAAGCAATTTCTGTCTGAATAAAGTGAAATGAGAGAGTAAAACTCTGGTCCAAGTGCTACTGCTTGTTTTGTTTCATTTTTGTCATTTGAACATTGTTTTTGGTCTCCCTTTTCGTTTTGGAGGACGCGAGGGGTTAATACGCGTAGACCTAAATGCAATCACTATCGTGCAGCTTTCAAACAGGCCTCGTCTAGCGAAGATAACTTAGTTCATGTGGTATTGTAATCTTTTCTACCAAAAAAAGCTGGGCCAAAGTTGCCTTTTTCATTTGGATAAAAAATAATTTTGACTCTCCTTATAACGCTCAAGCAGTAAGCAAAAATTTTAAAAATATGGCAGAAAACTGATGTGAATGTATGCAATCTCCACCCTTATTTCAGCGTGTTTTGCCTTTTATTGCAGATACTATCGCGTAGACTTCGCGTGTAATGACGTCAACGAATGCGATAGAGATGGTTTAAAAATTTGCGGCGCAAATCGAACTTGCGTCAATACACATGGCAGTCATAAATGTATTGAACCCATCAAGTGTGCAGATGAGAAGTACTACAGGAAATTAATGACTACCGACGAATTTGGATACCGGCAAGTTACTACTAACATCTGCAGGCGAAAACGATGCCATCGCTTCATTGAAAAAGACGGCACTGACCAATTTTGTCGGCAACTACCTCTCAGTGTCTCTCAACACTACATTGACATCACCAGTGGCTTAGATGTACCCACAGACCTTTTCAGAATAAACTTTCCTGCTCGCAGACGAAGGCAAAGGTATAATTTTAGTATTGTGAGCGGAGACCAAGCCCTTTTTCGCCTAAGACAGCCATCCATGTACAGACCACTAGCCTACCTGGTACTAAGTCAATCTCTAACTGGTGAAGCAACGTTTACAGTAGAAGTGGATATGAATACGTACAACAAAAAAGGAGAAATGAGAGACAATAGAAAACTCAACATTCATGTCTATGTTTCCTCTTACAATTTTTAAACTTTGAATCATTCCAAGCCACCTCTTTCAAAGTGGTATTCTCTTGATCTTTTAAATAACGTCTAACGCAGTTTCACTCGTATATTTGCCAGCTCTTGTAAAAAGAATAGCTTATAATGTTCTAGAACTTAGTCTTGCCTGTGTATGTGGAAAGGTGTAAATCTGCATCCCTTCGCTTTCACAGCATCTTGCTTACAGCTATTACCGTTATTATTGACAGTAGTTCATACGAAAGCAAACATGCACAAATATTTTGCGTAGATTTTGTTGCTAAAACCTACAATATGTCCATAAATTTGCGATAAGTTTAATAGAGATTTTTAAATCAAGATAGCATCTTGAAATACCATTTTATTTTCATTATTTCTATGTTTTGACGTGATAAATATTTTTATTCACAGCTAAATTTCTCGACATACCCTAACACAGGGCCGGATTTAGAAAATAAGAGGCCCTAGGCTATATCGGTGAAGAACAAAAAAAGATCATTGTTGTTCGTGATGTGGCCCCTCATTTTCTCCGAGGCCTTAGGCTTCAGCCTGGTTAGCCTATACATAAATCCGGCCCGGCCCTAACATCAACTTACCAAGCAAGGCCTATTTAGGATATATTTAGGTGGGGGGCTAAACATCCAAAAGTGCTTCTTTTGCAGCTTTGTTGATCAGACATATCGAAGTACCGATGCATTACGTAACTAAAAATTCAGAGAGACCCTTCCTATTCCCCTCCCACTGGATCTGCTAATGCTGAAATTGTGTGAAAGTTTGCAATGTTTTGTTTGACATGTACATATGCGCTCTCTTGATTGCATTATGTAGTTTTACCTAGATTGAATAAACATAAACACATAATTTATGCAATTTTTCAATACTTTAATTACAAAAATAAGAGCCAGTAATATTTGAAACATTTGAAATTTACGAGACGTTAATTTATGTAAACGTTAATTTATGTGAACGGTAATTTAGACGTTAATTTACGTAAACGCCTCGTAAATTTCAAATGTTACTGGCACTAATTTTTGTAATAAAAATAGATACATAACTTTCATGTTTATTAAGCCTATGTGTTTTCACAATAATGCAAAGAAGTTTAGGTTTAAAGGTTTAACATTCTTAGCATAATTTACTTCTCATTATCGTTAAAAAAATTAGAATAGCCACAGGTCTTTTCTTTTGTGTTTTTACAAAAAAAAATCAAATTTTCACTAAATTAAACGAAAAGTGAAGGCCAATGCGATATGAACTTACACCATATAGGGATAGTATAGGCCTAAGTCAACCTCCATAAAAAAGCAATAAAATTACAATCAGTGGTAAGGCGCGCTTACCGATACGCGACGGGCGGCAACGCGACAAAAATTATAATGGAAGTAAATAATGTAGACAGTGATGGGCACGATAAACCTTTTTGTACTAAAGCGATAACGATAATTTCAAAAATCCCTGGGTGTCGCGAAATAGGAAATTGTATTACTTCGCTGACAGGAAGATTGATAAGAATTGTATGACAAACCGTAGGAATTAATTCGTTCTTAGATCTGACCTCACGAAAAAACCAAGACCCTCTTCACCAAACGGATATAATAATCGACCCAACTTAACTCACTTAGCCACGGTACTCACCGTGGTACTTTTCAACAAACACAAGCTCCACTGCTCACTTCAGTAACACTATACAACATGGGCTATACCCTTCAGCATACAACAATATTGCTTACTCTACGCACACTAAATCGACACTCGAATAACTACGCTCGAACAATTTCAAGATCGAAAATTCACGCCTATTTATACTCTAAATTTAAGTTTGAGAACGTTCTATAACATTCTTAAAAAGAAAGAAGAGAAATCATATGACATACAAAAATTCACACCAAACTATGGCAAATACAATTGTGAGGTCACAAGCACAAATTTTGACCCAGTGAAATTACGTAACGGAGAGATCTGTCCTGAATATTCACGAAAAAATAAAGACCTGTCCAGAATATTCATGAAAATTATGACTTCATAATGCAACCTTACGAAACAATCCCGCGAATAAAATTTCGAAAAACAACGCATCGGTCTAGAATAAGAACAGGATTGGGCAAACTACGGCCCGCGAGACCATCTTTGGCGGCCTGCGGGGGGCACTTATAAAAATACAAACTCCTACCGTTAATCAAGTTGAAGACCTTTTTTCAGCGGAAAAAATAGAACACCTGCGGACGTATAGACCATTTTTTTTGCTCTTCCAATTAGTGCGGCCCTCGGCTTCAATTTTTTTCAAATGTGGCCCTTGGTGTAAAAAGTTTGCTCACCCCTGGTCTAGAACCTTCTACAGTAGACAAAGCATTTAAAACAAAACTTATTAAACAGCTATATCGTTACACTGGGCGATACTGATAATCGATAAATCTCAATTTTTTAAAGCGATATCGGTAATGGATAAGTTATAGCCAGTAAATTTTTCCGGTAAATGTTGCGGCAAATTCTCAATACGCTTGACGAAGTTTGTTAAGTCAAATTGCAAAAACGTTTTTCTAGATTTTTTAAGAGAGCAGTTTATGGACTCTGCCGCGGCGTCAAACAAAACAAAGAGAGATTTTTCAAAATTGCACGAAGAGTAAATGGGCACCTTGTATTTTTTTCATAGCGCCAACTTACTAACTTTGAAGTTTGAACACTGTGTGCGTAAAGAATCGTTTATTGCGATAATTTATCGGCGATAACAAAATATATTACAAAAGCGATATCAGTAATCGATAAATCAAAACTATTTTGAGCGAAAACGATAATAAATTATCGCCGATAAATTATCTCGATAAATGCCCATCTCCGAATGTAAAAGGATTCAGCAGGTTTTCGCGTGATCGGTGAACAGTAAAATAAAACAAACAAGGTGCGAATAGTTTTTGTCGCGTGCCGCGTATCAGTAAACACGCCTTTAGCCGCAAATTGAACTCATTATTCGGAATTAGCATCCAATATTCTATTTAAGAAGAGATTACTGACACGCGACAATTTTTTTATCGCTCCTTGTTTGTTTTACTTCAGGCCTACTGTTTCGCGATGATGCGAAAACCTTCTACATTCACTTACATTATAAATTTTGTCGCGTTATCGCGTATAGGTAAACGCATTTTTAACTGCTTGTTATGTTTAGTCGTACATGTATCTTATTCAGTTACAATGCCAAACATGGACAGATAACATGGGTAAGAATAGTGTCATCGGAACTATAGCATCAAACAGATGACAAGACATGCTAAAAATTCTAAAAATAAGTTTACTGGCGCTGTTTGTGTGTGAGTAAATACTAACAGATACAGTCACAGTGCATTTACAGGTCAATACAAGGCAATGAAAATAACCTTAAATAACCTTGCTTTGGCAAATAATGGGCGTGATGGTTGCTAGAGCTGGTAACAACAATTGCTTTTTAGTTAATTTAGTTCGGAATGCGTTTGAACTTGTAACAAAAGATAAAGCGGTTTCCTTTCGGCGTCAAATCAAAAATACGCCGAGCACGTACGATAACGTAAATCGTGAAGCAAGGGCGTGGGCATAAAAAATTTCAAAGAGTTCAATCATGATACTTTTTTAGGGAAGGAGAGTGCCTAGCAAAAAGCCAAATTTTACCATGATATAGGCGCAATAAACAACTTGTCCGCGGTTTCCATACTCCTCAAGCACAGGTTCTGAATTTTTTTTTTAATCGTTTAAATATAAACGGCACAGTGGCATAAAAAAAAAAAGAAATATAAAAGAGTGTGGTGAGAGAACTTGTTTCCGGCGTTTTAGGTTTTCAAACAGAGAATATTTTTATTCTACTGTAATTGTTTGCACAACCTTTAACCGGATTATTCAAAAAACAAAACTTGACTTTTTTAACAGACATAGCCTAGCTGTGATTTTTATCTCCTTACCTATGGCCGTGAATTTTTATTTTCATTCATCTTCTTACGTATGACCGGAAATACGAAAACAGACCCAGGTGTAGAGCCAGAATTTAGCGGTGCCTTGAAATAACATAATTTATCATGATAAACATCATGATAGCAAAAGCGAAGCGTTATAACTGGGCACGAGAAGCGGAATAAATAAATAAATAACTGAGGTTATTTTCAAATTATATTGAACTGAAAATTCGACAGTAATTGAAGGAGACTACGAAGTGAGCTTGCACTCTTCGAGTCAGCAGCCACCCGTTAAATATGTCAAATGCGATCGGCTCCAGCCGCGAATCGAAACCGTCATGTAGGATCTGTCACCTGCGCGCGGTACCGCTAGGTCGCTGACAAGGCCCAGTCATCACACCAAGGAGCAGAGCTGGGCACTCGGTACTTCAAAAGTAACGACGATATCGGTACCGATACTTTGCTGAAAAAGTACCGTCGGTACCGATAACGGTACATTTTTTAAAAAGTAACGACGATATCGTTACTCGGTAATGATTTTCGGTACTTATCAAACGAAAATTTTTTGCTTAAAAATTATTTTTTGTTTTGGTTTACTTCTTGTAAAGCAACGAAATTAAACCTTTATCAAGCTTCTTCTCGCATCTGGTGCTGGTGTAAGATCTGAGTGGTAGTCACGCGCGAATCTTTATACTGCAAGCGAACACGTCGGTTATATCAACAAGGCGACAACGGCAGCACGCTCACTAAAACAAGTATTCTCATGTATGGCAACGCCAACATATATAAATAATCTGTTAATCTCCTGTATTAGTTATGAGGCTGGGTATAAGGAGTATCATCATCAGAAACTCGCCCTGGAGTGCAGAAACGTTTGACACACCCCTGCTTATCTGGCTACGTTGGTACATTCAAACAATACTAAGGACGTGAAAGAGCTTATGGCCCATATACGAAAAAAATATTGCAAAGGTTCTTGCTCTGCGAATTTCATCATCGCATTGAAGGAGAATGTTTTCATTTTCAATGCCACTTTTAGTAGAGCTTGGTGTATCAGTAGCAGCATAATCAGAACTTTTAGATGAATCAAAATCTAGCCTACATTTTTCTCAGAATTTGCAAGTCTATAGTTTTATTTGATTCAATGACACAAAAATAAATTCTTCCATAGGCCTATAGTCTGGACCAGTGGTCTTCAACCTTTTTACGCCTTTGTTTGAAAAGTGAGGGTCCAAATTGCCCTCACAAAGCATTGATGAGTAAAAAAAAAAGATCTGCACGACCGCAGACATACTATTTTTTCAATGAAAATCGTTGAAGAGCAAAAAAGAGATCTGCATGCGGCTCGCAGTTTGCCCAGCTCTGGCGTTGGGGAATTTTTTTTTAATTTGTTTAAAATTTCGTTATTTGCAACACATTTGTGAAAGTTTTTCAAAGATCATTGAAAGTGTTTCTAATGAGTCTAAACTTATTTCTACAAATTCACCACAGTTTAGAAACATCTTTTTAAAGCCCGACAGTCTGTTTCACCTTGTCTTATTCAAATAGAATAGATTCTATTTGAATAAGATACCCCTTATGATCCCTCTTGGGTGAAACAGACTGTCGGGTTTTAAACAGATGATATTAAACTGTGGTGAGTGAATTTGTATATTTGCTCTAACTGAACTCATTTATCGAGCACTTTTTGAAACACTGATTCCCATTGCTATTGACTTTTTTTCTATTCAGAAATCAATGGTTAACAATATTGGTAGTAGAACTACAATTCGTCTATAACGGCACCTCTAGGGGACTTAAAAAAACTTGCCGTTATAGCCGAATTGCCCTAAAACTGCTTTTTTAGTTTAATTACCTCGTAATCCTGTGAGATGATCGGTCGCTTGGCGTAGTGGTAACGACATCACTATCGCTGCGGGAGGTCTAGGGTTCGATTCCCTGGCCGATCAAATCGGACACAGTGTTGCCAACGGCTCGCCACCGCTGAAACATTTCTTCTCTGTTGCCCAGGCGCAAACCCGCGGAGATGGCTCCCACAAACTTGTTACACGCTTCGGCGTATTACGACGCGTATAATGAAGATTTGATTTTTTGGTGCTTTTTTCGAACTGACTGCGAATAGAACAACAGTAAGCTGAATTTGTCTGAATCCAATAGCAAACCTCCTTGGAGTCAGGGCTTCGTTGCAAGTTCTTCGATCTGAATCGCTACTTCAAAGACATAAGCAATGATAAAGAGTCTTATCTGTCTCATTTTATGATTGCCTCAAAAGTACCGGAAAGTCGTTTTGTCTACATAAGATTAACTGTTTTGTCTCAGCGCGATACATATTATCTGACAACTTTGCTGCAGCGAAATTAGGTCGCCAGACCGAGGTAAAAGTGGGTAATTAAAAGTTTTAAATGTCGCAACGCCAAAAGGCGTCTTACGTACTGAATTAGCCTGGCGCAATTTGATTTACGCTAGATTTACCATAAAATGACAGCATAATCAAATGTTTGCTATTAAATCAAAAGATTTGCCTTTGTAATTTGGTCAATTTTGTGATTTTGAATGAATTTGCCGTACTGGGTCATCAGAGTCGAGCTATCAAGTATTTCTTTACGAACGTATGAAAATTTCGTCTAACGTTATAAAAATGTTTCGAATTCAAAGCATTTATTCTGAAAACGCATACAGACCGGTAACAAACTTCGCACGGACCGGCACCGGGCCGCAGTCCGGTGGTTGCCGACCACTGATCTACAAGAACGTGGTTTCGCGGTACTTCTCGAAGATGCTTTTCGCGAAAAATCCCGGAAAATTTTTCGCGTTTGCTCTCTTAAGTTTACTAAAAAAAAGTTACGGAAATATCGAGTAAAACGGTTCAAAAAGTACCGACTGTACCAAAAACGATGCATTTTTTAAAAGTATCGACGGTACCAATAAAGGTGCTAAAAAAGTACCGCGTTGCAGTACCGCGGTACTGCCCAACTCTGCAAAGGAGACACACAGAAAATCCTACAACAAGTTGGTGGGACGCGATTTTCGGAGACGACAGGGCTAACGTACCTGGCTAACGCTGCCAAGCAAGAGCAACTAAATGTCATGAAATTTTCTCGAAGGGACAGCAGCTGGTTAATGTGCTGCAGTAAAGCAGGCCTAGCTTATGTATTTAGATCTTAATTAATCAATTAAGACCGGCCGTTAGCTAAGTTGCTTAGCGCACACGCTATCGGTGCGGGAGGTCTGGGTTTCAAATCCCGGGTCGGTTAAATCGGCACAGTGTCGCCAACGGCTCGCCACCGCTGCGACGTTCCTTCGGAGCAGGTGTAGCCCAGGCGCTAAGCCGCGGAGATGGGCCCCGCCACTAGTCACACGCGTCGGCGTAATGCCGCGAGTATAATGAAGATTTGATTAAATCAATTAGCGATTTGCGACCAGCATCAGAACGATAATGTACTGTACCAGGGCCGCCGCCAGAGCAGTCGACTTACAGGGGCCAAGCGTTTATCAGGGGGGGGGGGGGCAGTGGCGGATCCAGGGGAGAAGTGGGGGATGCACCCCCCCCACCAGCTATTTTCAACAATGTGTTGGATAAATAAAATTTTTCCATAATTTTGAACCTTTTCATAACAATATGCCTTAGTCTTCACGCATAATCGAAACTGTGCGTACAAAATGCACCATATTTGGTGAAGCACTCAAAGTTAGGGGCCAAGTATATGAACAAACTTTGCCTGAAAATTGCTCAAAAAGCGCTAAAATGGCCATATTCGGTATGCAAATTTTCCGGGGGCGCATGCCCCCGAACCCCCTAGAGTCGTTTTTGTTACTAAGTGGCTTAAAATTAACTCTGCCGAAAAAAACTTCGCTTAAATAAGTGACGAAATTTGCAAACAATTCTGAATACGCTCCTGACACGAAACATTTTCAAAGGGCTTATTTACGCCCGTTTTCGGGTCTAAACGTCTTTGTATTCAGTTAAGATTCAACCTAATTTAAAATCACATCCCCCTACCAAAACTTTCTGGATCCTTCCCTGAGGGTGGGCCAAAGTTTAAAATTAAGCACAAAAACCGCTCTCTTCAAAAGAGTAAGCTTGTTAATGGGGGGGGGCTAGGCCCCTTTGCCCCCCCTTGGCGCCGGCCCTGTACAGTACAAACATATAACATATAAAGACAGAGCAACCCTTCATTAATTGAAGCTATGGTTTTATGTTTGTAAAATATATGCATCATGGAAGATGACCCAGTTAAGCGTCGAAACTCCTAATTCACTTTCAGCGTGCTTTCAGTGCCAAATGCACCAACCACGCGGCTAGTACCACGTGCTTAAGCTTTTTTCCGCATTTGAAACACCTACACTAGACGCCAACTGCCGGTTAATTTGATGCACGACTGCATGTCCTGAAAGAGGCATTGCATTTAATGCAATCGGGATCACCTTAATTCAAGGATCGAGCCATAAGTCATGCTGAAATGTTCATCTACCAGTTATCGGATTTGGAAAAATCAGAGGTAGCATAATACAACAGCGCAATAGCTTAAAACTTACTTTAAAGTTCAAACGTTGAAAATCGATGCATCTGCTTATTCTTCACAAAGCATAGTCAGTAGCGACGCATGAATTGTGTTGTCCAGTAAGTGGCGTAGCAGGGTGGGGCGGTTCGCCCCCGGCGACACGCCCGGGAGGCGGCAATTTGGATAAGCTTCAGGTAATTTTTTTCCCAATTATTTTGAACAACCATTACTTCGCTATATCGCTTACTTGCTAATCGTAAATCATCTTATTGTGTTGCTCAATGCCCAGGTGCAAAGTTGCGGAAATGGGCCCGCCATCTTGTTTACGCTTCAATGTATTCCAGCGAGTATAATAAAGATTTGATTTTAATGCTTATTATGTCGCAATTGCGTACTGTTTTCTTCTTCGTTTTTGCATTATTTGAATCGCCATGCCCCCCTTTTGGCAATGTAATGAGGTGCTAAAACCTAACTTTAGTCCACAATTTCTTGAACTAATAATGGTTGCAGCTCCTTTCTCTTGTTTTTCGCCAAGCCTCTGCTTTTAGAAATAAGCTGTATCGTATTGATACCTTGTTTTACATAGAGTTATGCTTTAATGCTCTGAAACTAATACTGGATTTGATGGCTGGTCTTAAATGTCTTCTAATCTGTTGTACTGATCCTACTTTAAAAGTTATAGTCTGTAGGCTATGATTTCGTTCACAAATTAACTTCTTAACTATAGTTGTCAAGCATAACTTTTAATGTACCAATACTGTGTCTTTAATTTTCATTTCAGGATGGTTTTTGCTTTATCAAACCATATTTTTCTTTGTTTTACTTGAACTTACTTACCTACTTTACCCTAAACTGTTGATGTTGGTAAACTGCTTACATAGTACTGCTGTGTCTGAAATGTTGACAACTACAACTGATGACTCTACACTTAAATTTTTTCATTGCCTGATCTACAATGTGAAATCCTTATTGGAACATCTTAATTGGTGAACTTGTTTCATTATACTTGTATATACTTTTTTTTTTGCTGTTGCACTGATGTGCTGGATCGGCTATTATTATTATTATGACTGCATGCCCTTTTTTGATAAAAAAAGTGTGCTAAAAACAGGGAGTCGAACCGTTTAAAATATCGCTCCGGTTCAGCTTCAAGAAATTTTATTTTTAACGATTCAGTTCCGGTTCAAGACTTTTCAAAAATTTGGGTGCAGGTTCGGTTCGAGTTCAGTTGCACCAAAATTTAAAGGTTCGGGTTCGGTTCAGGTTCAATGATCTCAAATTTAAACCGTTCAGGTTCGCCGAAAAAAAGCGGTTTTTACAGGTTCGCGGTTCAGGTTCGGATTCGGTTCGACTCCCTGCTTGTTTCAGACTCATTAAATTTTTAAAAGCAGAAAGAATGTTACGCATCGCAGCACATTTCTAGAGATTTTTATGAATATTTTTTTAAAAATCAGCTCAGGTTCAAACATTGTTACTAAGCGATTTTTGTTCAGGTTTATGTCCATAAAATATTATAGGTTCGGGTTCGGTTCAGGTTCACAGATTTGAAATATTAAAGGTTCGGTTCAGATTCAATGATCTCAAATTTAAACGGTTTAGGTTCGGTTCGGGTTCACCGAAAAAAGCGGTTTTTACCGGTTCGCGGTTCAGGTTCGGTTCGACTCCCTGGCTAAAATGAGTGTTTTTTTTTATGTGAAAATCCTAAAAATTCGTTGGCCGCTGGGGGCTTCGCATCCAGACCCCATGGCCTCCGGCGGCAGGGGTTTTACCTCCAGCTGCTATAGCCCCGGGGCCCCCCGATCAGTGATAAAAAGTTTGTCAAGGACGTCCTCTTCGGTTTCGATTATCTTTTCATACTTAATTTGATTAAAAAAGACCCCTTCGATTTCAATTTTAATCAAATTAAGTATGAAAAGTTTAGATGGTCATTGAATCACTTCTGTATGTTATGATGATTTTTTGAGATTTTAGCAATTGATACCAGTAAGTGGCTGCCCTGCAAAAGTTTAATACAGCGTTTCGGCGAAGCATATGAAGGAGGGTTATTCTTTACACTAGTTCTGCTTCATAGCCTATACTGTATATTTTTTCACAGTGCTTTTGACTATTACTCAGTAGCGTAGCCGGTGGAAGGGGGCCCCCCTTTTTTCCTTGAGAAAATATTCTTTAGAAAAGAAGACTTTTTTCCTTGATGATTTGCCTAAATCCGGGTACAGCACCCCCCTAAATTTTTCGCTGGCCACGTTGGTGTCATTACATCACTTATCCGGCTTGAAGAGTCTAAGCCGCCGAGGTGGTCCGGTGGATAAGCCATGCTATTCGCTACTTTTTTGATAGCCAGCACATAAACTATTGTAAGTGTAATTACCACTACTGACGTTTGTCGCTTCTTCTGTTAGTTAGTAGCATATTTATCTTCCTATCACGAGAAAGCGATCAATGCGCTATACGAGCTCGATTAGGAGTTGCCAGCCATCTGTCTACCACACCAAGATGGGGGAATCCCGCTAAGTGCCCTTCCCAACGGCACAACAAGTAAACTTGCCGGCTTGCTCTCCACACTATCCCATTACTGCTGAGCGTCAAGCAGGGAAGCTGTGAATACCAATTTTCAAGTCATTGGTTTGACCAGACTCGGTATCAAACCCGAGTCTACAACTCAAGAGACAGACGCTCTATACCACTCGGCCAGCTGAGCTGTATATTTTTACAATAGTATAGCGAATATGCCATTATTTTAGCTGTAGCGTTTAGCGAATATGCCATTATTTTAGCTGTTTCTGCTGAAGTGCATTAGATTCATTTTTGCATGCCTGGGCAACCAGGAACTCATTTCAGATAGGCTACAAAGGTTAAAAAATTTCTGATCTTTGACTGCGAGATCATGTTGACAATGCGTTTTCCGCTACGCGCATCAATCTGAGAATTGTCGATTGTGGCATCATAAACTTCACTATTCAATATTTCTTTCCATGTTCAATTTTCCAACTTTTGTAATCATATTCTGTGCCGCATTTTTGTTCTTAAAAGTACAGGTAGAACGTAGAGACGAAAAGCTCAGAGCAGTCGTAGCGGCCTAGCGGGACGCCAAACTTGATCAATTTTTAGCGTAGTCAAGTTTGAGTTCATTAGATATTTACCACGGGGGAGGGAGGATTGGGGGTTACAACCCCCCTCCTCCATTGAGCCTCAAATGACGTCATCCTTACTTCTTTTTCTGATATTTATTTCGAAGTGCTCGATGCTTTGTCTTTGATAATCTGGTTTTGCAATTGCCATAATAACAAGAATTATGTAACGTTGTTTCCTGAATTTTGTTCTTTGCCGTTATGCTTATTGAAGCAATGACTCAATTTTATTAGCAGGACAGTGCCGCTCCTGTACATGCAACTGCCCTCGGCCCCTCAAACCTTCCGTATAAAAACGGCTAAACGATTTCAAGCGAAAATGATGTACGTACTGTATCTCAAAACATAACTAAATCGCTAATATTTGAATATTGGTTTACCACTTTCACCAGAAAGCGTTCCTTTGACTTCCTTACAACAATCGTGCCTTAACTGCCTTCGCTGATTCTGGTTAAAACATCTCTCTTAAAATTTGAGGCCATCTTTTGTTATTATACAACCAGGGGCGGATCCAGGGGGGATGTGGGGTATGTTGCGTGTGCATTCCCCCCACCAGCCATTTTCAACAATGTTTTGGATAAAATTTTTCCATAATTTCGAACCTCCACATAATAATATGTCTTAGTCGCCTTACGCACGCATAATCGAAACTGTGCGAACAAAATGCATCATATTTGGTGAAGCACTAAAAGTTAAGGGCCAAAAATATAACAAAATTTACAAAGTGTAATAGATGAAAACAAAAGCAATAGATTATGGAAAGTAATTAATGAAATTATCAGAAAAGAAAGAAAGCAAACAAGTAATATTCCCCATGAAGTGATAGATGCAAATGGTCACAAACAAACTGATTCGGCAACAGTTAGTAACGCTTTTAATCAATACTTCAGTGAAGTTGGCTCTCGGTTAGCATCAAAAATTCCACCAACATCAAAATTCCCTACGGCCAATATTAAAAGTGTTCCTTACTCTATGTTTTTAAAACCTATTACTGAAGAAGTGACTCACTATATTCGATCTTTAAATGATCACAAAAGTGCTGGGGCTACGGACAATCCAATCAAATGTATAAAGCTTTCTAATGTCATCATATCTCCCATTCTTACAGTGATATTCAACATGTGTATAACGGAAGGGATCTTTCCTGATGATCTAAAAATAGCTCAAATCACCCCTATATTTAAAAAAGGATCCAAAGCACTTTGTGGTAATTACAGGCCGATATCAGTGCTCTCCCCATTCAGCAAAATATCTGAAAAGTACCTCAAACAAATATCTGCTTATCTGTTAAAAAATAAACTCATAGCTCCGCATCAATATGGATTTTGCGAAGGTTATTCAACCTCACTGGCCTTGGCTACTATACACAATGAAATAATCAGTAACATTGATGATAAGAAAATAACATGCACAATATTCCTGGATTTAGCAAAAGCCTTCGATACGGTAGATCATTTCATTCTTATCAATAAATTAAGACAATATGGAATTCGCGGATCCCCGCTTGAACTGTTGAAAAGTTTTCTGAGTAATCGTAAGCAGTTTACAGTGGTAAATAATGTTCGCTCTTTCTTTTGCAATGTTACCTGCGGGATTCCTCAAGGGTCCACTTTAGGGCCACTTTTATTTTTGTTATATATAAACGATCTCCCTTTAGCAACTAAATTTAATGTAAAACTGTTTGCAGATGATACAAACTTGACTATGTGCGGTAACAGCTTAGATGAGCTACAAAACAATGTGAAATTAGAGTTAACAAACGTGATAAATTGGATGAGATATAATAGGTTATCTATCAATTTTGCAAAGACTGAGTATATGATTGTTACCAAAAAGAAATTAGATAAACACTTCAAATTTGAAATTAAGATAGATAATCATGTTATATCAAAAAAAGAATGGATTAAATATCTAGGTGTATTACTAGGTGTAACCTGGACTGGAAGTATCACATTAAACAGGTTTGCAAAAAAATTAGTTCTCGAGCATGGGCGATTGCTAGGTTGAGGAACTATGTCAATACTTGTACGCTTAAGTCAGTTTATTATCCCTGATACATTCGCATCTTTCGTATTGCATAAATACGTCGGGAAGTGCATCAAGTTGTAATTTAAAACCTCTTAAAATTTTACAAAAACACATTATTCGATTGATTGCCAAGAGTGAATATCGTGCACGCTCGAGTCCCTTGTTTAGTCAACCACAAATTTTACAGTTGGAAGACATATATACTATTGAAGTTGCGAAACATATGTACAAATTCAGCACGAATCAACGCTCAGGTCTTGAGTTGATTAATTATTGTCCGATCTCCAAAATTCATTCTTGTGAAACCAGAAAAAGTGTGCAAGATAATTATTATATAATAAGAACTAATACTAAATTTGCTCGAAGGTCACTGTCAGTTTGTGGTCCTCTTATATGGTCTGACGTTCCACATGAACTAAAAAATCTTAGTTTACCCAAATTTAAGAAAAATTTCAAGAAGCATTTAATTCTTAAATATGACACATGATGAGTGATTTACAAAACAAAAAGCAATGAAACGGCAATTCTAAATTACCGTTTAAATTCTAATCATAATTGACAATTTGCCGTATTTTGAGTGTGCATTTTCGTGTTTATTATTATTATCTTATTTGTTTGTTTTTGGTTTTCTTTTTTATTTTATTCATTTTTCATGCTATAGCCAAAACAAATTGCATGCTTGCATCTTAGGGTGGCAATTGGCTAGAAGACCGTATCGTCATTTCGTTGTCTCCCTGTCATGGTGTATCATTTAATGTACGTGTTGCATTTTGTATACCTGGCAAATCAAAACTTGATTGTATAAAAAATGTTCAAAAAGCACTAAAATGGCCATTGCAGTATGCAAATTTTTAAAAATTTGCGAGAGAGCATACCCCCGCACCCCCCTAGAGTTGATTTTGTTACTTAGGCTAAGTTACGTAAATTAACTCTGTCGAAAAAAACTACGCTTGAAAAGTGACGAAAATGGATGCCCTCTCCCTGAAAAAAATTTCTGAATACGCCCCTGATATGAAAACATTTTCAAAAGGCTTATTTACGCCCGTTTCCGGGTCTAAACGTCTTTGCATTTGGTTAACATTCGAACTGATTCAAAAGTACATCTACCCCACCAAAACTTTGTTGATCCGCTTCTGTATACAACGTATGGCCAAATGTGATGTCATTCTCAAACCCCCCCGTCATTGCAAAATTCTGGCTACGCTAGTGGATCTTTACTAGTCAAAATTGTTGATTTTTTTATTTTTTTAAAGCTTATCAGTGTTATTTTTGATCAAGTTCAGCGAAATTTGATTTTTTTCAGATTAAAAACTTTAAATTTTCAAATTCGAGTTTTGCGAAAAATATCTTACTAGTTTGAATTTGCAGCCTGACACGTAGGTTGGTGCTTTTGCGAGTCGTGCCTCTTAAGACAGCTGCTTGCATCGGTGTGCCACCCTAAAAAAGATCGTCAAATGGCGTCCTCTAAAAAAGTTCGATACTAACGTCAAAACTAGGTCTGCAAAAAAGCATGGGGGCCTCCCGAAAAATTAGCCCCGGGATCCTCCTAGGTTTTAATACGGCCCAGGCTACACAAACATTGCATATTATTTTTGCGTATGATTGTTGTGTTGACGGTACGGAAATGAATGACACTAACTAACCCTGTAAAATAAACAGTAGCCCAGCTTTGTAATCATTGCTGTAGTTTACGAGCCAACGCGCTTTTAATCTACGCATATTTTGTCATGCAGAATGGATGACCGCATTTGAAGCTGATTAATGCTTAAAAAATTATTGCTCATTTGGGGGCGGCAGAACCTCTAGCTACGCCACTGCGTCCAGTGCTCTGCATTTCACTTTGTTTACGCTTATACTTCAACCAAGCTTTTAAGAGTTAGGTGTTCAAATAATTTTCACCCTATGCGTATTGTTATTTAAAACGATTACGTACACACAAGCATAACCTCCACTACCGCTGGTAACAATTCGTTTTACGAATTTTTACATTTCCCGCCAAAGTGATTTCATTAAACAAAACATGATTTCTTCACTTAAGTTTTGACGCGGAAAATAACAATTAAGCAAAACTAAAAAGCAAATAATAAAAGCTAATGAGTTAAAAATTGTAAATAAAACGAAATATAGGCAATAACTTCAATTAACTAGTCATCTAGAAAATATCTGTTTAACAATCAAGATAGTGCTTTTTTTCTTATATTTTCTACGGATGCTTTTCTGGCGCGTCTAAAAATCCAATTACAGCTTGCGAAATAATAATTCACTTTCATTACTTATTCAATCAAGTTTTCAGGTATGTACTTTTACAGAAAACTGATAGTCTTTAGATCATTTCATAGTTGCTACAATCCAAAACTAATCGTTCAATTTAATACAATATTACTTTAATTAAAAATTAAATTTGTGATATTCGGACCAGCCAGAAAAGTACCCGTAGTTATGACGTCACTTTTTCTTCTCGTTTTGTGAAAACAGTGTTGCCTCCCGCGTAATAGCTACTGATTAATGCGATATATTTCAAATTTTTGGAGCATTGAGAGAAGACGTGGTTACAAAAATAAGCTGATAACTTGAATAAAATTTTTGAGATATAATACAGAAGAAGTGATTGAAAGATTGCGTTCCTATTTTTGTGCACGTTGTTGGAGGCTGTACTTTAACCAGTTTTGGAAAATTGCTGCCCGATTCGTTGTGAAAATAATTATTTTAAAATTTTGAGCCACAATTTGCAGCGTGCAAGTGCTAAGAGAAGTAGACTTAAATGAACAAAATTATGATTAGGCTAAGTTACTATTTTATAGTGTTTGTAGCAGCTGCCATCAGCTTAATCAATTGACAGGTTTTTATTAGTTGGATGTGAGTTACTAATAGCCTGTTTGTCGGCAGTGGGCTACACTCATTTCAGCTGACCAGTGTGTACAACTGTTACAAATAAAAATGGAAGTGGCTAATTTTACGGGCCCGTAACAATTATCTTTTAGGTTTACTGGTATTTTATTACTTTGTCACGCTCTCGTAGAACCGGGAGAGGGCAAAGGGATAATAAAAGAAACCAAGCGCGTATTTGTACGGGCTCATACAAATAGCCTCTGCCAATAAAAATATTGTAATAAAGGATCACATTCAGTTGATACAATCAGCTTAATCTAGACCAGGCCTTTACTTATCAGCATAATTATGTTCATCCTGCATTTTAATAAGCATCAGTAAGTTACCATACTAACCTAAATTAAATACCGGTTTGGCACTGTGCAGCTGTGGCAGTTTAAGCAGCCGCTATTTGTACAGGCCATAAGAAAAACCACTTTGCCTATTTTGTTATCCCTCAACAGCTTAAGGCTCTCCTTGGTTGTACAAGAGTGTGAGAAAGTAATGAATTAACCCAAGCGACAGATGTTGATTGCTAGAAAAACAACCACTTTGTTTTTTTTACTACTGTACCATACCCTTTCACTGTTTCAGGCTCTCTCGAGTTACATGAGAGTGCAGGACTGAGGAGCAGTGGGGTACGGTGACCTTTTGACTGGCATCCACTTTTTAAAAATACTTATCATACCGTACCCTGGGGAGCTTCGCCCTATCATACTCTAAGGGGCTGCAACAAACAGAGGGGTCTGGTGGGGCGATGCAATACTGCGACAAACAAAGGGGTCTGGGGGGTAAAGTCCCCAGGGTATGATAAGCATTTTTAAAAAGTGAACACCCAGTCAAAAAGTCACCGCACGCCACTGCTGTGGAGTGCCGTATATCAGTAATACACCACATAAATCAAAACGACAAAGGTTATGGGCACATAAGAGTAGCCAATGTGCAAAATAGATCTACTGGTATGTGTTTTTACCACTCTAGTCTACCAGTAACAGAATGACCAGGTACCGCTACATTACCATATCGATTCTCATTGGCACCAAGTTTGTGATTTTAGTGGGTATGCGGTAATTGTATGACGTCAAAACTAAAACATTACCATGTGATTGCTTAAATCTTAAGATGTAAAGCTGAGGAAATTAATTTGTTTGCAATCATGCAAATTCAAATCTTCGTGAAAAAATGCCATTAACAATAATTTTGAGAAAATTCTCGTTTGTATGAAGCAAATTTTGCTGCAAAATGGAAAATAAATGAATTTTCTCTTAGATCAAGTATGTCCAACCATTTTTTGCTATGGGCCGCTGTGTGAGCTTAATTAAGCTTAAATTCCTTGAATGGGTCTCAAAAGTTCTATGTTGCTTTCTAGAGCTCAAAAGTCCCCGAGTCTCTAGAAAAAAGATTTTCACTGCTTTGTAGAGCTCTCTAATAATTGGTGAGTGGGCCGCATAGGAACACTGAAAGGGCCACATGCTGCCTGGAGATTGGCCATTGCCGCCTTAGATTAATGCAATAGATACAAGCTGTGCTTGCAATATTTATAGTAATGTCGCAGAAGCAAGTCACTGAAAAAATATTAATGTACTATCGATACTTTTTTCATTGTCAGAAAGTATATTTAGCCTAATTTTTAACTATCCAATTTGTTGCATGTCGAGATTTGGTGATATAGGTCATGATTTGTTTTCTCAGTATGTGTTTGTTTATTGATACCGGTACCAAATAGTTTTTGATATTCATGTTTATACTCGAATTGTTTACTGGTGTTATTGTGATTTTCAACTGATGTGATTGTAAGAAATGTACAGTTTATAAGAATTACATCATACTTATATCAAATAATTGTTTCTCAGTTGCAGCTGGCAGTAAGTCTTACTGTTGGTAAATATAATGGATAGTGAAACACTTGCTGATAATTTGTTAGAGCAAGAAAGTTCTGCTGATGCAGAAAATACTAAAACTGAAGCTTCACAAGAGACGACAGAAGAGTCTGTTGAAGAGAGCAATCTTGTTTTGGAAGAACATGATCAAAGCTCTCAAATAGAGGTACCTGCTGATGCTGAACAGCAGCAGATGGACATTGATGAAAATGTCCCACTTGCTACTGATGTTGTTGAAGAGGACGTTGCTTTAAATGTTCCTGGCAAAACATCAGTGGTGGATGATGTGGAAGATCCTCCGGTTTCTGAAAAAATTGATTCCGAAATCCCAAATGAATTTGTTGACCCAGAACAAGATTCAACACAAGTTGAAATGACTGATACTATTATGGATAAATTAGAACAATTACCTGACAGTTTTGACGTAGCACCAGAAATAGACACAATATCTACAATACAATCAAATGATGTGGTTGTCCAAGAACCTACGGATATTCTGCAGGAAGCAGCCAAGAAAATTGAACCAAATAAGTGGAAACCAAAGGTGACTGCCATATGTGTAGCTGCAGTATTATTGTTTTAGTTGTGTATGTATGTCAGATGTTGTTGTTTGTGTATGAAATTAGCCGTTTGCTACATTTGTTACCAGAAGCATTTGATTTAATGTCAGGCCTTTATATTGACGAAAGCTGTTCATTTGCTTCTTTTTAAAACCACAATTTTAGACTGCGGGAGGTTAGTTAATAGTTAAAACATTTGGTGTTTTAGCTATATATAGTAATTTAGAAGACACTGTTCCCTCCAAGGTCTGACATTTGATAATGTTAAAAAATTCTGAGCATTTTTTTTTCGGAGATAGCAAACTGAAATAATTTTGCTAAATTTGAATCAAAGTGCTCAATATGTTAGTAGAAAATTGAACTGTGATGCTGTGGAGCATAGCAAAACTTCAGTCAAACATTCTTTAGACCTGTGAAAACTTAAAGCAAATTTTTCATTTTTTTTCAAAATATAAGCTTGGACAAATTTGCACTTGCTGAAAGAGAGACGGTACTAGCTCCAGTAATAGCTTATTGCAAGGGACCTTTATTCATTTCAATGCTGATTTGAATATTGCGTTTTTGCAATTTTAGGTTGAATTTAAAAATTATTTTTCAGTGATAATAAAAACTGCTACCAAATCAAGCTTATACAGCAGATATAGCTAGAATAGGAATTACAGTTGCAAATTTGTAATTTTTTTGCAAAACTTGATTGTTGTTATTCGTTGAATTTCAGAGTGGAGCTTTTAGCCTTGGCGTTCCTGGTCTTGCATTTTCTGCTCAAAATTTAAAGATTGCATCTGATGGCACTAAAATGGTTCAAATACATCAATCTCAAATTACTCCTGGTCAGCTTGAAGCATTGCAAGCTAATCCAAATATTAAGGTTGGTATTTAATTTGAAAGCAGGTAATTACATATACCACTGAATACGTTTATATTTTTTTATTTATTTTCACTGAGGTCATTTTTTTCAAATTATATTGAACCGAAAACTAAACAGTAATTGAGGGAGACTGTGAAATGAGCTTGCACTCTTTGAGTCAGCAGCCACCCGTTACATATGTCAAATGCCATGGGCTCCAGCTGCGAATCAAACCCGTCATGTAGGATGTGTCACCTGCGCGCGGTACTGCTAGGCTATGTCACTGAATTCAACAAACAAATGGCATGACTTGAATGAAGTTTGCTTGTGTCATTTTTAAAGATGTGGTTTCGCTACATAAGCTCATGTTTGTTGTATTTATCAAGTTATATATATTAATGTCTAAATCGTTTCAATAGTGAGAGTTGCTGTAATTGTTTTTGATGCACTGCAATACGTCATCATTTTGAAATAGCTCTATTGTAGTTTCGGTTTTGTTTCTACAAAAATTTCAACAATCTTAAAGTCTTTATGTCCATATTTTTTGACTTCGCTGTACAATTTTTTTCTGTTTGCTTTTGTTGTTTTGATTTTTCTGATGGTTAACAAGTTCTTTATATCAAGGTTGTTTTTCGTCACATCCCATCTGGAAAAAGTTTTACCAAACCCCCGAAAAACTTGTTTTCAAAGAAAGATTCAACAAAATCTACACCCACGGAAAACGATGATGAAGCAGATGATTCTGTTTATAATTTTGATGATTTTGATGATAGCCCATCAAAAGAAACAAAAACCCAAGCAAAACTTAGCAATGGAATTTCAACGAAGTATACTATCATATGTTAAATACTGTTGTTGCATGTAATTAGTGTTCTTTAATGTAACCATTAAATATATTTAAGTAATAATCAGCATTAAAAAAGAGCAAAGCATAAGCGGTGTGGTCTTATCTTGAATATAGTTACTTTTAAAGCTATGCAAAAGCAAAAACGTACTCCAATTTTCATTGCAGAATAAAGCTGAACGTAGTTCTTCTAGAGTTTTGTTTTTGACTGCACTATTCAGCTAAAAAAGTCCAAGGCCAAGCAAAATGCCGTCGTAAAATGAAATCAAATCCTTATTATTACTTGGGGTATTACGCCAAAGCGTGTAACGAGTGGCTGAGCCCATCTCCGCGGCGTAGCGTCTGGGCAACACAGCTCCGAAAAAACGTCGCAGCAGTGGCGAATCGTTGGTGACACTGCGTTCGATTTGACCGGCTCGTCATTCGAACCCCAGACCTCCCCCACCGTCTTTAACTACTGCGTCATTTGGCCGATTCACGTTGGAAATTTTGTGTAGGAAATGTTAATTAAAATCTTGTGCGAATCTGTTAGCAAATCCTAGTTGGAATTATCTTAATTATGTTTCCTCTTTTAACTTGAGGTTATTTTTTGAAGCCGCTATGCGCGTTATAATCCCAACGTTGGATTTAAAAAGAAAGCTGGTCGTCCACGAATTCAAGACGCCAACTTGAACCCAGATGGGTCGAAACCTGTACTGCCTGCTCAAATTCAGCTGACAGATGCGTTAGTAAAGTTAAACAAGCCTGGAGCCCTTTATACAGTGAGTTTTGCGATGTCGTACTACTGCATGTTGTGTAGCTTTGAAATAACCGATTTTAAATTTTGCTGAAAGTAAACTGTATTATTTACTGGTACTTGTGTTTTTGGTAATGTCGCTCAGTTTGTATATTTCATACAGCTAGTTAGGTGTTTGTGAGCTGTTCAGACCCACTCTTGTACAAACACGTAGAAAAGCAATGGAGGTTTCGTTGATCAACTGGTTATTTTGTGTTGTATTATTAATGTGTGCACTTCGGAAAGAAGGAAGCATTGATTAAGCACTAGCTTTTAAAGAAAGTAGGAGGTAGACGATGTCGTTACGGTTTCATTTATTCATGAACAATTTAGATCAAAGTTCATGTCAAACAAGTCACTCACGATATTCTCATTAACATGGAGTTAAATCCAAAATATAATATTGTGTTGACTGCCAAACACGAAAATCCTGCAGAACATAGTCTAGAGGAATTGGTAAAAGAATGGGAAGAGAAGGAATCTGTAGATCAACCACAGGTGGGTACACTGATGTGTTTTTGGCATTGTCATGCGACAGAGTTGTAGTCGAAACAGGACTTGGGGCCGGGACACGTCGACGTTAAGCCAGAGTTGTGGTTGGAGATAGCAGGCTGTCCACTCTCATTTTTTTCTTTTTTTCGTGCCTCTTCATTTTTTTTGTGGACATGATGACTTTTTTTTGCTCTTCACTTGATTTTGCGTGAAAAATTGGACATTTCCGGATTTTTTTAAAAAGTATGTCATTTTTTTCAGCAAATGCCCATAATTTTCATTTTTTTGTTGATAGCTGGCTGGACAGCCTGGGATAGGGGCTTGGTTTAAAGTTTGATTTAGGTACAGAGTTAAAGTTAATATTCTGACCAAGGTTAGATGTCTCAACATCAGATTAGCCAGCCAAATCGTCATGCCTTCGTTTTTTTATTCTGTCACGACTCATCATGATGGTGAATGCGACAAGACAAAAGGCACTAATATGATACAAGAACAGGTAAAGGCGGCACAACTGTGAATGTTGTAGCACGTACTGGGGTTAGATGAGGTAAAAGCAAAAGTAGCATTGTGGAAACACCTACATCCAAAGTGTATATATAAGTAAAGTTACTCTTCTTCCACCTGCTAGCTTTTGGTGATGAAAGAAACATTGTAGCGCAAAAATCCAGGAAATTTACTGTTTTCAACCTTAAGTGCAAGCTTTGCAAAATAATAACGATTTTTAACCAACAAGAGACAATTCTGTCGCAACTTGTTCGAATAAGCATTTTCAGTTATGCAGCGGAATATATCCAAAATCACTAATTTTTTATAATATCAGGAACTTTCCAAAGACGAACCTGAGAAAAAGGAAAAAACTAAAGAAGAGTCCAAAGCAGCTGCGGAGAAAAAGGATGAGAGTGAAATCGAAATAAGCCAAGAAGAACATTCACCTCCCTCTCCAGAACAAACTAAGTCCAAAAAAGACACTGATAAGGAAATAAAATTAAAGGAAGCCCAAAAATTGCGGCAACAAATGAAAGAGGAAGAAGAGGAAGCTCAATTGCTTTCAGCTTCAATGCAAGAAACAACTTCTCGCTCTGGAAGAATTAGAAAGCCATCCAGGTAAACAAATTCAACAATTTTTTTAAATTTAAGTTGATATTTTGCTTTTTAACTCAGGTTTTGATCTGGCACATTTTGTTTTAGTATTCTTTTGAATGTACCCAAGTCATTCTTAAAATTAACTTAGGTGGATGTGAAAGTTTAATAAATTGGTTCGATGATTTTTTGTTGCATACAATTTCTGTGTTAATAGTGTGTCTTTTGGTGGTGAAGGATTGAATAGTATGCGGTGTCAAAAATTATGCCTAATGTTTTCGTACAATTTTAGATTCAGCTTGGACATTGCCAAGATTACTAAACGACGAGCACCTACTCCAGTTGCTGGTTCTGGGGACGATTCTCCTGCTCCAAAGAAATCTCGTTTGGGCACATCACCTGTTTCTGCGGGCAAAAGTTCAGAGCTTCCTAAACGAGGAAGAGGCCGGCCCCAGAAAAAGTCCAATGTTGGTAGTGAGCCAGTTGTGGTTGGTTCTGAGGATGAACAGACCAAAGAAGTGGATAAAACAGAAAGTACTTCCAAAATTTCTCCTCCTAAAAAAGCTGGTCCAAGAGTCCTGTTGTCACCTTCAGATAAACAAAGGGCGGATAAAAAGCTCTTTGGAAATAAAAAAGACGATCAAGAAAAAGAAGTGGAAATGGATGTTTCAGATACTTCTAAAGAAGAGCAGGATGTACAGAAGGCGCCCGAAAAATCTTCCGAATCACCTACAAAAACTGAGTTATCTTCTCAGAAAGCCAAGGAATCGCCCCGAAAAGTGGAGCCGTCTCCGAAAAAGGATGATGAGTCCACACAGAAAACCACTTCAGATGACGCAACCGTTCCTCCTGCGACACCTAAACAAACTTCCATTTCTGCTGAAACGGAAGATACTGATCTTCCCGATCTTGACAAAAAGTCGAAAAAGAATGAGAAAAAGGGTTCACCTAAAAAAGTTGTCGAAAGTGAAGCAAAGTCGCTTGTCAAAAATAGCGAAAATCCATCTGATATTCTAGCTAGAAAGTTATCGAAAGATGCCGAAAGTACTGACGGTGAAAAGTTGGAAGCAGAAAGCACGGCATTAAAAGACTTCGTAAGTTTTAATTGTTTTAGGCATGGCTGGCATAGATAACATACGAGTGAATTCTTGCTCTCTTGTTTTGTCAATGATACTAGTTAAACCTAGGTAATGGAAAATTGATTCATGTGTTTGTGAGCTACGACCCTTATGCAGATTTAATGGAAACTAATGCAATTTAAGGGCTGCTTTTAGCTTTCAATGTTTTTTTTTTTTTCTGAGGCTTTGTTGCATTGCCCTGTGTTGTAGAGGTACATTGACAGTGTTCGCATGATTATGCATGTGTGCTTCGTCCATGGTAACCTCCCATGCTGGTTTTTTATCAGTACAGCCTGGGTTTATTTTGTTGTAAAATTTCGGACAAATGTCCGAATTTGCTCAAAAAATTTCGGACATTAAAAAATTTTTTCGGCAAGATTTGTGAACGAACGATTCTATAAGTTTATTAAATCAAATGTGAATAATTACTGCATTTCACTAAAACACAGGACTAGTTTTGAAAACGAAACCTTAATCATGCCATAGCCAAGACACAATAATTACATTCATCTTCCAAAAATTAATTTTAGCTTCATATCTCACAATTTCACTCAAAATATCAAAAGCAACCAATTGCATCTAGTTAACATCGAATTTTCGAGCGAGCCCAAATCACAAAGCCCGTGCGCGATTCCGCAGTAGTAAAAATTCACTGTCGTAAACCAAAATAATTTTATAGATCTGAATATATTTTCCAAATATGATAAAATAGTCCACTAATGGAACCAATTTTATGCAAAAATAATTTTTTTCTAATTTTCTTTCGAAGATGTTATAATTACCCTCATCTTTCAAAAATTTATTTTAGCTCAATATTTCATGACTTCATTCAAAACGTCAAAAGCAACAAAGTGTTTCAAGTTGTCATTAATGTCTCGAGAGAGTCCAAATCACGAAGCCCGTGCGCGATATTGCAGTAGCCACAATCGTTCTAAACGCCTGGACATAGTTCCCAAATATGGTAAAACGCAAAAGCGAATTCTCCTTGCTGACAAGCGAGAATGTTTCAATAAGTACGCATGTTGCAAAAAATTATCAGATGTTACAGTAGGGACGGTTTAGTTGCAAAAAGGAACTCGCACAATTTTAGTTAAGTGAATGAGCTTGGAGCCGCCACAAGCGTATTGTTGTGCTATAAGCAGAATTTTTCCGGACACTTTATCCGAAATGGCTCCAAATATTTCGGACAATGTCGGATAAATGTCCAAAAAAAAAACCCCACAGAGTACAGCTGAGCTATTATCATAGTAACAGCTTTGAGTCTATTTAAAGATTAACCTTTGGTGGTTATCTCCGAGTCCCATTTAGCATCGAACCGGATGTCATCTTTTTATAGATAAAAAGTAAAATAATTCGCTGTTATTTCGTTTGTATGACAGGTCGAGGAAGAAGGAGACGTTGACAACAAATACAGACTTCGTAAGTTACTACAACAATGCTCGATTGAAGAAATTCGCAGTGTTGCCATTCCGAAAGCGCTGGAGATTATTTCGGTCGGGGATTTTTTCATTCACAAAGTAAGAGGGGATTTTTTATGAATAAAGTAAGAAAATGACGTTGCTTAGCGAGAATAAATTTTGCCAGACAAAAATTAATCCTTATGATGAGTAAGCAACAGTTGAACAAAAGTTTTGATTCGAAAAATCGAGACCTACATTTCTTCAGTACGCGATTATTCGGCGTGACCGATTCGACGTGAGACGACTCGACGTTGGAACGTCTCGGCGAGTAGACGACGTAACCCTAGTCCTATTATCACCTAACCTTAATATACCAAACCTAAGCTACCCTAACCCTAGCGTCGAGTCGTACCAACGCCGAGTCGGTCACGCCTAGTCGTCTCACGCCGATTCGGTCACGCCGAATAGTCCTGCCCCGCATTTCATAACGGTAGAGATCGTCCGTATTTGAAGCTATGTAGACCCTGGTTTTGCTCCCGGTCGGGTCACTTTACTTTCTCGTGAGGCATTCGGCAAAGCTAAAAATGTGAAGAGTTTAATGTGTTTGTACGTTCCCAATTTAAAAAAAAAACATCAATAAAACCAAAGCAAGATAATGATTTGCCTGCATATTAGGTATGCAGTGTGCTTGAACACTTTTCTTGTGAGTTTTGTCTGAAGGAGTGTCGAGTTCAAAACATTTTTGGGAAGGTGTGTTTGTTTACAAGTTGCAGCAGTCCAGAGTCTGTAGCGTGTAGCCCCAACCTGTCCTATAGGCGGCAATTACTTTTGCGCAGCGCTTTGATTAGCGCTCTAAGTCTGAAGTACGGCTTGCTTTTACAGGCTAACCAAATGAGCAAGAAGAAAGTGAGTTTTACATCTCTGTATCACCAGCTTGAGGATTTTTACTCTTACATGGAGAAGGAATCAATGAGATATTCAACATTACTTCGAAGGGCAAATAAAGTCGGTGGCGATCGGAGAATGGAGAAAGTCATTCTCATGCCTGTTTATAATAAACTGGTGAGAGGCTAATTTTTAATTTCAGCAGAAAAATTTCTACTGAACAAAATTCGGACCTTTCAAAAAGCGCATACCATCGTCGGGTAGTTTTCCAATTTTAAATCAAACCGTTTACTGGTACGTTAAATAAAATTTAGCATTATTTTGATTAACGCGATAGAAAGTGTTTGCTCTTTTTAATGGTGTTAATTCTTATATGAAAAAATCCTTTTCAAATTTTGCAAGAAAAATGGTATGTGGTTACTGGTTAGACATGAGCGTGTTTCTTTGGAAAAATTGTCATTACCGATTCCTCATTTTTTATTTTTGCTTGTTTTTTTGAGCTGAATTGTTTATTTAGGCGGCAGAGTCACTTAACATCAGTAGCAGTAGCGTAGATGCCCATATCGGTGGAATCTACCAGAAACCCACGACCCCGATGATTGCTGCTAATTCTTTCCACATGAATTGTAAAATGGATCCACCTGTCCATCGACTTAAAATGCCGGACATTAGCGACAAAAGTATGTAGAATTTCTATGTAATTTGTGTATGTGAAATAGCAAACACTTTGGGAAATTCTGATGTTGTCAGAAAAGAGCCAGATGTATGTTGTTATACTAAAATAGAAGCTTAGCTTTTTTCAAGTATATGCGTTCTTTGAATTACAGTTTTTTTTGCCGCCGTGTTAGTTCACGTATTTGCCTAGCCGCCGTTGTTCAAAAATTAACTGGCAGTTGTTCAACGGAGCCACTGGCAGTTGTTGAAAATTACTTCACTGCTGTTTTAAGTTTTGTGGAATACCTAGACATACCGCCGTTGGGGCAGATTGCGTGCTGATACAAGTTACGCACTAACAATGTCCGTAACGCTCAAGACACTTCAAAAGGAGACAACGCTTTAAATTGAAATATTTTCTTTTCCCAGACTATCATCGCAAGAAACAATCATATCCATATGGTACAACTCTGTCTAGCCAGCAGGCTCATTTAGACGCATTAACTGCCCAACAACAAAATTACGCCGGCAATAAACCGAGGTACGTAGACGCCGTAATCTTATATTTTCAACCAAGCTCGTAGCTCAACAGCGTTACGGTTTAATATAACATTACAACGTAATATCCGTGGCCTTCGTTGCTGCTTGTCTTGCATAACTAATCTAGTGGTTGCATTTTTAAACGGAGCCACTGGCAGTTGATTCACAATTTTGGTTGTATTTTACCGCTACAATCATGCTTTTAGCGGAGTGCATTGTATCGGCTACTGCATGATTTAATACTTTCATTGCTTTATGCAATTGTTGACGGTCATCGACGTAGCCTAGCCTTACAGCACAAGATCAGAACTTTCGTATCGGTTTCGCTTCATCGCCGGTCGCATTTGACACGTTCGGGTGGTTGTTGTCTCGAAAGAGCGTAACCTCATTACGCCGTCTTCCTCAAAGCACTGTTGAATTTTCGGTTAACTAGTTTTAAATATAACTTCGGTTATTTAAAATTGCGCAGAGGGTCTTGGAAAAAAACGACTAATACTACAAGAAAGTCCCAATATATTTTGGATGAGGACGCTGGACCAGCCACCACCTTATCTCTGCAAGAACATGCTCGTATACAAGCTGCCAGTAGATATCAAAGCACGTTGAAGCAAGCCTCAACCACACTTGTGGATTCTACTTCTACTGTTTTTCAGACGGGAGCCAAATCTGATTCTGGAGAAGGTAAGATAACCCGCCAGTTTGGCTTTCTTAGTAAGTTATATATTGTTTCGTGATACCTTCAGCGATTTTTAAAGGTTTAATTCCAGGCTACTCTAAGCGTATCAAGGTCAAAGCAATGTTTGTCAGCAGAGTGAGATTAGCCCTGTAATCATCTATTTGCTACTACCTCAAAGTAAACTGAGTTGGCATAGTCATAGTCAAACTGCTTGTATGTCAAGCCGAGATCTAACCTCATTTTCTGAATCTGCATGAAAAAAACTCCCGACTAACATTGTTAATCGGATCTTAATTTAGTTATTTGTATTGAAAAGTACCGCCCACTCAGCTCGGGTATTAAGCACATCGCTTTTGAAGCGGAAGGTTTGGGGTCGGATTCCCTGGCCGATCAAATCACACTCAGTGCCGCCACCGCTGCGACATTTCTGGGGAGTTTTGTTGCTCAAGCGCTAAGTCGCGGAGATGGGCCCTGCCTCTCGTTACACGCCTCGGCGTAATACTGCAAGTGTAATAAAGATTTGATTTAAAAGAAACGTTCATTTCAGCTAAGACAATCATTAGCCAACCTCCTAGTACAGAAACGATACATCTAAGCACATTGTCTACTGAACCCGGGGCACAAGTTGTTGGGGAAGCGGCAGCTGAAGAAGGAGCTGCAATTGTTCAGGCTGAAGATGGCAAACAACTTGTTTCTATTGGAGATGGGCAATATGTAGAACTGCCAGAAGGCTACACATTGATACAAACAGACGAAGGATACATTATTGGACAGCCAGGGGCTACATTCGTACAGGTTCATATGAACTAATGTTGAATATTGTCGATTGGTTTGAAGCTTGTCACTGAGTAGATTCAGAGATACGTCTTTTTCTCTCATCTTCGAGCTTAAGTTGTCGATAAAAATGTGTCGTGTAATCTCATAATTCAGTTCAGTGCCTTTTATTCTTAAAAATGCAACTATTACAAACGAGCGACAGCGTTTGGGAGAAGAAACTCTAAAGGAAGACACGGCACGACGGAACACCGTTAAAACGTGCAGCAGAAAAAAGACAAGAGAGAAAAATAACTGCACAAGTTGGGTTTACAGCAAAACCGAGGTGTACGATAATGATCTTTGTTAATTCTTTTAAAATGGCATGCAGCTAAATGCAGCTTGGCTTAGAAAGTTAAGCTAAGATGCATGATATTCTGCTACACTTCGGTTTTTAGTATAATTCCACGTTTAGGCATCATTATATTTGACATGATATATATTCCTGTCATTGATCTATGAAACTTAAGTCTGGCTGCAAATTAAGCCAGTTACATTGCTAATTAGGTTCTCATCGCAAAAGATATTTTCTATCGTCGATATTAAGTTAATGATTTTTGTAAAAAATTCGGTAGCAATTGCCTCAATAGTCCGTTTCTGCTGGATCTTCAATTCTTCATTCAATTTTTCTTCTAGGGCGAAGATGGCAATGTCTACATGACAAGCACGGAAGAAGGAACTTCAGAAATCACTGATCAGGTAAGTAGTATGAGTTGCTTTTTGTCTGTTTCGCCAACTATCGCCTATAATTTGTAAGTTTATAATCAAATGTCTATTATCTTCGGTTCTTGACCGTCAGAAACCTTGAGCTTCCGTTTCCATCTGTCTTGTCGTCATGGATCGTCTCAAATTTTTGTAAATTACATCCGACCCCAAGTAAAGTCCAGTGGACGTCAAGTTCAAAACCCCTTAACATCTGGGATATAGTTGGTTTAATTGTTCGAGTTTTAACTTTTTAGGTGCTTACTAAAACAGTTGACTCAACCGATACTCCTGCTGAGGAACAAGTTCTAGAACAATTAACCCAATCTTGAAAATACAAAGTTTTGAAAAACTGGTTACTTGATTGTAATTTCTGAGGCGAGGTAATGAGAAATACTGCCGTTCACACCATGTTACAGATGCTCTCAATGTAAGTCAGCCATAGTAAACTAAATGATGTAGCTGTGGCCAGTTTTATGATTTTGCATTTGTGAATCGCTTTTTGTGTTTGCTTCATACTTGATTTGGGCTTGCATAGAAATTGTAATTGGTAAGGTTTGGATTTCAAATTTTTTCACCTTGTGGTTGCAAACTTAGATGTTTTAGGTATGTGGGAGCTATAAAATTGTAGATGCAAAAATTGCCGTTTGTTTTTGCTCTTTGCTGTTTTTCAATTTACTGGTTGCAAATTTGGGTTTTCTGAGCAAAAATTACTGTTCGTTTCCACGCTTTTCTGTTCTTAAAATTCGCGTCGACCACCTTTTTTTCAAGAGCTTGTTGATTAAACGCTGCAAGCAGCTTTTGTAGTGAAGTAACACAAAATCCAAACTTTGTCTTTTGGCATGGCGCTATAGTTTCATCTCATAAATACTTCCCGAATCATGTTTTCTTCTAAGACGATACTTAGTGTAATTCTCCATACACGTTACGCATTATTTTAACTTTAAACCTGAAGTTTTGAAAGTTACGAAACAGTTTTCGAAGTTTAAATTTTGGATGTAGGCCTACTTGTAAAAGTAAAGTCAAAATTCCAAGCAGCTGGTTCTCTAGTTTCTCGGAAAATTCTTCTTTACTGGTTTGATGTCAGTATACAATTGTACAACATTGCTAAGCTCATGGATTTGAGGGTTTGGAATTTTAAGCTATATTTTCTATTTCGCGTTCCGCTTTGTTGATGGTTGTTAATTACTTCACACACGATCTTGTAAATATTGTCGCTTTTATCTGTTTGAGTTATGGTGTTTATTGAAAGTGCCAGATATTGACTCGTGAAACAATTAAAAAAGAATGTAGATAATTTTGTTTGTTAATTAAAATGACACCGGCCAGTTAGCTCAGTTGTTAAGCGCACGCTATCGGAGGGAGAGGTCTGGGGTTCCATTCCCGGGCCGGTCAAATCGACACATTGCCGACGCCTCGGCACCGTTGCCACGTTTTCTTCGGAGTTGTGTTACGTTACCCAGACGCTATACCGCGGAGATGGGCCCTCCCATTTGTTACACGCTTCGGCGTTATACTGCTAGTATAATGAAGATTATATTTTACTGAAGGTGATAGAAAGCTTATTCGGTTTTAGTAACACGATTTCTAAGCGAATGCAGTTAACCAAGACTTGCGTAACAAATGTAGATTTCCGAGTCTAAGAATAAAAGAAATGCTTGTCCTGATTTGAGGGTAGTAGTGTTAATTGCACAAGCAAAACTTGATTAAGAGCTTGAGCATCCTCTGTACCGATGGATCTGGTAGGGTGTAATATTTTTACACCCAAATAAAGGATGTACCACTTATATCCGAAACCAATGTTTGAAATTCTCCAACTTTTGGACCAACAGCAGTGGCGTTGGAAGTACTTTTATGAAATTTGTGTTACCATATCAACGTCTGGGGGGCGAAGCCCCCCAGACCCCCTCCTTGTTACCGCAACATACGCCATGCGTTTTATGCACTTCAGTAAAAGTCAATTGGAAAACTCTAGCTAGCATAGCACTCAGTAGCCAGATCGACGTTAGTAAACGAGTTAACCGTGAAATAAACTTATTATCCGTTCACAAGCTCGTAGACAAAAGCGCATTTAGGAAAGGGGCATTGTGCCATGCCTCCCTCGCCCCCCCCACTTTTGACTCAGCCTTTTAGTAAAAAAGAACAAAACTAATGGTGCCAAGTGACTAAAATATGCCAGACTCTTTTGATGGTTTCTAAAGCTTATAGCCAGGGGCAGATCCAGGGGATAGGACGAGGGGTATGCATCTTCTCACCAGCCATTTTCAAAACTGTTTTTGATGTATACGTACAATTTTTCTGTAGTTTTGAACCTTTTCGATAGCGATAAGCCTTACACCTTAAGCACGCATAATCGAAAATGTGCGAACAAAATGAATCATATTTTTTCGAATTCAAAAGCATATTTACCTTCCTATCGCGAGAAAGCGATCAATGCGCTGTACGAGCTCGCTTAGGATAATAATTTGGCGAAGCGCTCAGAATTAGGGTCAAATTCTTAAACAAAATTTGCCTGAAACTTATTTAAAAAGCACTAAAATAGCCATTCGCAGCATGCAAATTTTCCGGGGAAGCATGCCGCTGTACCCCCCTAGAGCTTTTCTTGTTTCTCAATCACCTTCACATTCGTTCTGCCAAAAAATACGCTAGAAAAAAGTGTGGAAATTATGTCCCTCCCCCCCCTTTAAAATTTTTCGCTACGCCACTGCTCCTAGGATAAGCTAGCTACAGGAAGTCTAATTTGATATTTTGTTGTTTCGCTGTTATTTGCCCACAAGTTTCTATTAAAATTGGAGAAAATTTAACTGTAACATCATAATAAAGCTTCAAGAGCTTAGTACACGAAGGTACCAGGAAATCTAACCGTTTTTGCATTTTTGTTCCCTTTCGTCACAACGTTGCAAAAGTTAGTACGTTGGTTTGACGTATCAATGAAGAAAAGAAACGAATAACAAGTGACGCCATAAGCCATCTTTGAAGTGCTATAGGGCAGTAGTTTTCAACCTTTTTAAGTCGCGGACCCCTAAATTAGCAATTTGTTGTTGCGGACCCCACACAAATCAACACAAATGGACACGATTTTAGAATTGTTATTGAAAGTAATTTGAGTAAAAATCAAAGGCTACCTTCACCGAGGATGCCTATTAGTTAGGCTACTGCTTGCCAAAAGACAACCATTTGAGGATATGATGGGTCGCACTCATTTTTTCAAGTAAAAATCTCTAATTGTGCTAAACACGACTCGCTGCTTACGCAAAAACAGCTCTATTTATGGCATTGGATTTTTTGTACTTTGATAAAGGACCAATATCGTTTATTTGTTACTAATTATCTCAGAATCTCCATTAACCAGTTAACATTGATAGCCTGCAAATAATTGCGCCACTGACCTTCTTAATCTGCAGATTGTTAGTGTTTATAGATATTCTAGAATAGAGCTTGGTGCAGAGCGCTGTTGATGCGCTTAAAACCTTTTTAATACAAAGGTCTGACCATTGGTCTGACACGAGTTTGGTATCCACATAACTGAGCACGAAGACAGAAGGCGCACAAGTTGGATGTTTGGTAGAAACCCCTCGCCAAAAGAACATCGTAGCCTCTCTGTAGTGCTTCAAGCGTATTTTACTTAAATCAAACATTTTGCTTTACTGGCTGGGGCTTTCCACAAAAGATCCCATTCACTACTTAACCTTCTTAAATCACATTTAGATCGTTTCATATCACTACTGGTCTATTTCACTCACATTATTATTAGCACCAGAAATTTATAAACAAGTTTGAAAAAGTGGAGTATCTACTGTATTGCAAAATCCGTGTATCTTCGTTGTTATATCGATTTTTGTTGCATTGCATTGCGTAATAAGAAGAATTAAATATTGGAATTTACTAACATTTCAATTGCGGGCAATTTAACATAAAAATTTTGAAGAGGTCACGGGCCGAAAAATTTTACATGGCTGGATACGGGACGCAGGTTGCCGACGCCTAACCTAAGCTTCGCAAATTTTTGCACAATGACTTGATATCTGGATCAAAATTTGAGAATGCAAGGCACAAATCATTATGAAGTAAAGTAACAAACGATTTTTCGCTGTCGTTTTGAACGTGTATCAAAGCACTAAAAGCATTTTCACTTGAGTATGTCTTTATGAAAGGCAAAATTGTATCATTGTAGGCAATTGTTCCTAGTAGGCCTAGTCTGTCGTCAGTGCCGGATTAACCACGTAGCAGAAGTAGCATTTGCTACGGGCCCCGCCCTTTTTAGGGCCCCGCGCTTTTCAAAATCATGATTCAAATTACAGAAAAAATTAGGCTACACTTTTGTAAAAAAGTTTCGGCTAGGACTGGCTTATAAAATTTTTGCGGATTGTTAGCCTCACTTTTTCTTTAATGTTTTTAAATCATAAGCTTCCTCAAAATAAAACGTACAGTATTTCTGAATCTGGCCGCAAACTGATTTCTGACCGCACATCGCGATCGTTGCAAAAAAATAAAAAGTCAGCTTCCAGTCGCGCATATACTGTAATTGCGTATGTTTATGGTATTTTTGTGTATACAGTTGTAGGTCACAATGAGTTGATACGATAGAAGTACGGCAAGGTAAAAATCAACCAACGGAACAGTGAACAAGCATGAAGAAGCTATTGCCTATTAGTGTTCTGTTGCGTCTGAAACTTTGATATGAACGGTAAAGACCTTTACTATTAGTGCCTACAACAGCTTGCGTTGTTCCTCCTTTGTTCTCAACTTTTCACAAAATTTGGGTCTCGTGTCTTTAAAAAATTGTTTTCGTTAAAAAAAAAAACAAGAGTTTTACAGCGAATTTAAGCCATTTACGCATCTTCAGTGAATTCCGGTAAGAGCCCTTGGTATAAAAACAATGAGACTAAAAATGAAATCAGGTTTGATTGCCCTCCGGCCGGGTCTCCAAATACTAGGGCCCCGCAAAAATTTTGCTACAGGCCCCGCACTAGCTTAATCCGGCTCTGCCGAAAAATTTTACATGGCTGGATACGGGACGCAGGTTGCCGACGCCTAACCTAAGCTCCGCAAATTTTTGCACAATGACTCGATATCTGGATCAAAATTTGAGAATGCAAGGCACAAATCATTATGAAGTAAAGTAACAAACGATTTTTCGCTGTCGTTTTGAACGTGTGTCGAAGCGCTAAAAGCATTTTCACTTGAGTATGTCTTTGTGAAAGGCAAAATTGTATCATTGTAGGCAATTGTACCTAGTAGGCCTAGTCTGTCGTTTCTCTATCCAGAATTTGACATAACAACAACCATTCCTAAGTAAGTTTCAGCCCCAATTGTTGCAAATTCAGCAGTGCTTCCTTATGTGTGAGTTTGCAGAGTTTTAATGCTTTGTCTTACCGAAAAAAGGTCGGAAGAAGTTGCTCGGGCCCTAAAACTACCAGTATCTATTTCATATTCTTATGTCGTTTAGGAAAAGAATATTTTTTAAAATACATTAATAATGATTAATAAACACCGGTACTTCAATAAACTGCACTATTTAATGAAACTTTCAATACTTTAACGGACCCCTTGCGGACCTCTTAGCAGTTGCGGCCCCCTTAAATTCATCCGCGGACCACTAGGGGGTCCGTGGACCCCACGTTGAAAACCACTGCTATAGGGTGTACTGTAGTTATAAATTTTTGAACGGGGGGCTGAAGGGGGGCTCAAAATTTTTATGGGGGAGCTGAAAAAAATATAGGGGGGGCTTCAGCCTCCCTCAGTCCCCACTTTCCAACGCCCTTGACCTACAGTATCCTACAACTTTTAAAACTGTTTTCATTATCTTTTTCCAAAATGTCTAGGTATATAATGAGTTATCGACCAATTGCATAAATTGTAACCACTTAGAGAACGAATATACAAGCATAACCAAATCAGCAGGCTTGCCAGCGAGATGTGAATAGGAGCATAGTGTTGTGAACAATCATGGTTGCGAACTGGACTGTTTTTAGACTTTCAGGGGACTAATTTTGGGGGGATGCTTTTTTGTAAACCTGATTTCAACAGGTTAGCAGCATACTTGTTTTAAGAGAATCGGGGAGAGGGCATGCTTTTTGCAGCCTGATTTTAACGTCAGCACTAAAATTTTTTAGAGGAGGCGATGATTTCCCCTTATCACGGGGGTTCCTACGCTGTTGTAGCCCCCACCCCTTAATGCGGTCTTGGTTGCAAAGGTTGGTATGCATCGCACTCTAGCTTTGCTGGCATTGAATATTACATCAACGTGCGGGTGACTACAAGTAGGTCATAGCCCAGACATGGGCAAACCAGAGCCGGGCAACCGCTACTTGAAAAGTAGCGCCGCTGCCGCTACCGCTTTTTGACCGCTGCTTCTTAACGAAAGCAGCGCCGCTACCGCTGCCGCTAGCGAGTGCAAAACAGCAGGCGCTGCCGCTAGGCGCTACCGCTATTTTGAAGAAAAAAAAAGGTCAAAAGCACGAATGCATTTTAATATTGCAGGCCTACTGGTGAAATTACTGCTTTGTTGACGGAAGTAGCAGAGCAATGCGAGTAATAAAAATTAAAACGAAGTAACAAAGAAGCCGACAATCGGCTATCATTTCATCCAATAAAATATATGGCTCCTTGGGGAAAAGTTAATTTTGAAATCTGATTGGATGTAAATAAAAACCGATGGTCAGCTTTTTAGTGAATAACAAAAAACAGGTTGAAAAGAAATAGTCAGAACACGTTGAAAATAAAACACAGATTGAAAATATAATAGAAACAAGTTAAAAAATAAAGGCTGGTCGCAACCGACGGTAAAAAATTAAAACTCCAATGATTGGTTGCACTCTCCTTTAAAAAAAAACAAGCGTTTCGAAATGCTGGTCCGTTAAACCACTGCGCTTAGGCTTTAGCACGTCTTTTCCCACGAAAAAAAAAAAAACGTTCAATCGCCGCGCTTGGAAGAAGCGAGGTATTTGAGTGAATGAACAGTGAACAAGTCCCTCAATATTTTGTTTTCAAAAAGTTCCGGTGAAGGTCGTTCACGATGAAATGCAGCTTCGTTTAAAAACTTTTCCATTACATGCCTCTCTGAAGCCTGACTTTGTGGTTCAAAATTACTGTACATGTAAGCTCTTGAAAAAAGTGATCTCCAACATGCTTAGCTGGACTGCTCTTAATTTGTCAGTGATGTCAGAAGGATGGATGTGATGTCAGAAGGATGCAGTGGCGCACCCAGGATTTGGCAAAGGGGGGAGAGCCACAAACGGGGGCTTTGGATGAAACCCCCAACTGCCAACAAAATTTTATGATTTTCACATAAAAAACACCCATTATAGCTCACTTTTTATCAAAAAAGGGCATGCAGTGAGTTCAGTCACCAGGGACAATGCAAAAATATTTTCGCAGTTTATGTCTAAAAGCAGAAGCTTAGCTAAAATAAGTGAAAGGAGGCTTTACCCATTGTTAGTTTGAGAAATTATAGACTAAAAGTTAGGTTTTAGTTCCTTATTGCAGGCCAAGGGGGGTAGGCATGGCACCGTGCTCCCCCCCTGCCTGCGCATATGATTAAATGCACCATTTTTTTTTTGTTTCGCACCAATTCAATACGCCCTCATTGCCAATTCCAGCATGAATCAGAAAGGGGAGCCAAGTAAGTTTAAATGAACAATGCAAAGCGGAAGCTACTTGATTTTCGGAGTTGTGCAGCAAAGGTTTAAACCTCCCTTTAACTCCTGCTACAGTCGCGGAGAGCCAGGACTGAAAACAATCACCCTGAGTCTGCATGGCCTGATTGACTCCCATGACAAAAGCTTATCGTACTGCCATGCCACACCTCAAGCTCAATCCACATGTAGAGGCCCCCAACGAAAAATTTAGAGCATCGCCTGACATCAAAGCAAAAAAGTAGACAGCTGCAATGAGCACCTCTAACAAAGATAAACATCAAATAACATCGCGGGCGCGGCATTCTATCTCCAGACTGCGTTACATCACACTTTATAAGCAAATAACAAAGTAAATTTGAAACTTTAAAGAAAACTATCAAGCAGTTCTCTCTCATCATTCTGCTGGAATTTTCTTCCTACCTCACGTATCTCCCGCTGAAAAGCCAATTCCCAGAGACCGAATTTTTACCTGAAAGTTTGTTTTCACAATCTCAGTTCAAAAAACTTAAAGTGAGATTGTGAGAAACAAAACTTTTAATTGCTGTCTTCGAAAGAGTTTAGTCAGCCCCAGCGGGAGATTATTTGCATTAAATGGGGCGCTGAAGCGCTGCCGCTACTCGGCCAGAATGACAGCGGCGCTGCCCCTTGTCGCTGGTGGCCGGAAAAAAACAGCGGCGCTGCCGCTACCGCTTGCGAAAAAGTAGCGGCGCTGCTGAGTAGCGCCGCTGTGCCCAGCTCTGGGGCAAACTTCGGCCCGCGGGCCACATCCGGCCAGCCGGTTCTTTTATGCTGGCCCACCGGCATTTACAGAAACTTAAACTCCCACCATAAATTGAGCGAAAGACCTTCTTTCCTTTAGAGATTACGGATGGCAGTGATTTTCAAAAAAAATGAGCCTCAACGGTGCAAAATTAGGCTAAACGAGATGAAAACCTTTTTTTTGGAGATCACATTCGTGCGTGGACTGTGATCTCCAAAATAAAATAAGAAAAAAAGGTCTTCACGTTGCTTTTCAATCAGCGTGCGGCCCGCGGCTTCAACAGTTTTTCCAAATCTGGCCCTTCATGTGAAAGTTTGCCCACCCCTGCTATAGCCCATACGCTACTTTTTCGTAGAGAGTTCAAATTAGAACGAAAAGACCTGGCGAGTTTGGCGTTACGCAATGGGGACTCTTTCACTTTTTTCAGCAGCAAGAGAATGAAACAGGCCGCTGCTACAAATCAATGCTTAAAAATTCTTTTCAGTGGTACAACACTTACAATTTTTTAGAACAATCTGCTTTATGCCGTTACTGTGTAAATGGGTTGAAAAAACAGCAAAAGCTTGATTTTTAATCGCAAAAATTATAAGACATCTATTACGGACCATCAAAGCTCACAAATTTGAAGAAATTTTGATCTACCGCTTCTTCGAAATACCTAACAACAATATCATTGCAGTGAGTCACTAAATTTGTCAACGCTTCGACAACGTTGTAAGTGAAAAAGTTCAACTAGTTACTGATTCATCGACGATTTAAGACTATGGACGCATTGGGCAAAGGCCTCCATACAACGGACAGACGATATAAGTGAGTACTAAACTATTATTGATCTAGGTTAGAGGTTTTTAACGCCACGGGGTCCATACCACAAATCCCAGCGAAAAATCAAGGTCCCTTACGGCTTATCCCAATGTTGTTTATTTTTTAATGTAACCTACACAGTAGCCTACGCCTCCACAGCAGGTTGCGCAGAATAGAGGTCCCCAGACCAATCTCCCGTGGGGTAAAGAGAAAAAACCACTAAATTAAAGTACCAGTAGCGGATATAAAAGGGACGATCTTGCCCCCTAAAATGCCTATAATAGGAAACAGCTGTAAGCGCTGATTTTACCATATCATGAGTTGACATGTTTAATATCCATGCATGATTGGGTGCTACATTGCTACACAATCATGAACAGGAACTAACCTCTCCCTATAGGACAGAAATCCTTGACAAGTTTTTTTTTTTAGTAATGCATTGCATCAGCACTTTTTTCGGATCCATTCCTAAAATAGGTTGAGTTGTTCCACCCAGCTATGGCGGAAGCATTTCTAAAGTGGGGGGGCCCAAAACCAATGACCTGATTTTCTTCACCTACAACCAGGGCCGGCAGTGGCGTGGCGAGAAATTTTAAAAGGGGGGGGGGGGGCATAATTTCCACATTTTGTTTTTGCGTATTTTTTCGGCAGAACTAATTTGATGCTGATTAAGAAACAAGAAAAGCTTTAGGAGGGTCCGGGTACATGCTCCCCCGGAAAATTTTTGAAAATTTACATGCTGTAATGGCTATTTTAGTGCTATTTAAATAAGTTTCAGGCAAATTGTGTTTAAATTTTTTGACCCTAACTCTGAGTGCTTCGCCAAATATGATGCATTTTGTTCGCACATTTTTAATTATGCGTGCTCAAGGCGTAAGGCTTATAGCTATAATTGAAGAGGTTCGAAAGTATAGAAAAATTGTATGCATCAAAAACATGTTGGAAAATGGCTGGTGGGAAGATGCATATCCCTCATCCTACCCCTCTGGATTCGCCCCTGGCCATAAGCACACTAATTGGAATATAAAAAAGGTCTTCACGTCGTCAGATGCCCTGTTTTCACTGAAAACGTCGGTTTGGTGAAGAGCAAAAAAAAGGTATACACGTCCTCAGATGTTCCGTTTTCCACTAAAAGTATCGGTGAAGAGAAAAAAAGCCTTTATTTTTCGTGATGAAGCCCCCCATTTTCTCCAAGGCCCTAGGTTTCAGCCTGTTTAGCCTTTACATAAATCCGGCCCTATGCCTACAATCCATATTTAGCCAGTCCACATGTGACATGTCCAATTTAAGTGGGCTTCAGACCCACGGTTCTTGCTTCTAGTTTCTGTTCCCCCCACCCCACAAACAAAAATTTCAAGAAGACATCTCTGGATTTAAGCTCTTTCCTACGTTTTAATTTCGATGGTAGGCCTATTAAGTTTCGAATACATTCATGCAGAGGCAATATTGTAGAAATAAACACGTAAATTAAGGCCCACCAGCCCCCCCTGAAAAAAAGTGGGAGGCCAGGGCCCCCGCCACCCCCCTCCCCCCCGGTTTCGCCACCTATGGTTCCATCATGCCACATTTTTTATGATCTTTCTATAGTTTGGGAGGAAATCGTATAGGAGGAGTGGATGATTATCGCAATCAAGGAACTGTCGATCTTCGAACTGTTGATAAACATCTGGAAGACATCAAAAGGCTTCAAGATGAGCTTGAGAAAAAACATGAGTTCAATATTAAAGCGACTACGTTTCGAAAAGGTATGAATTCGATCAGAGAATAACCTACGTCAGAATTGTTTCGTTCTTTACATTCAAATTCATGAGTGTTGCTCTGTAATTATCATCTTTGCTTGAATGAGAAGCGGGTATAGCAGATAAACAGGGCCGGATTTAGACAATGAGAGGCCCTGGGCTATTTCTAGTTTTTTCCACCAAAAGTCGGTGAGGATTAAAAAAAAAGAAAAAAAGGTCTTCATGTCCGCAGATGTCGCGTTTAAAATAACGGTAAAGACCAAAAAAAGGTCTTCGTTGTTCGTGATGAGGTCCCTCTTTTTCTCCGAGGCCCCCCATTTTCTGCGAAGCCCTAGGTTTCAGCCTGCTTAGTTTATTCGTTAATCCGGCTGTGCAGATAAACCATGATTTTATTCGTAAAAAACACTGTAGGCAGGGGCGGATCCAGAAAATTTTGGTGGGGGGATGCAGTTTTGAATTAGGTTAATTCAGGGGTGTCCAACACGTGGTACGCGTGCCAAATGTGGCACGCGGCCACATTAAAATTGGCACGCGAGCTCTTGCCATATTTTATCAACATGCTACAATGCAACTTTTTGGTGGTGCAGAATTAATTACGAGACTGTTTTACAATGCAATTTTTATTATCGTTATATAGTTTATAGCTGCAATATCGTTCCAATAAAATTAGTCCCCGATTATCACAGTTTTTGCTCGTCTATCCTGATTCAAGACGTATGAGGAGTGAAACTGAGACATCTGCTACACCACAGACTAGTTTTGCTTCAGCTACAAAATATGATCTACTGTAAAACAGCTCTTCTTAATTGATGGGCCGCGATGGTTCTTTATGTGGGCCGCGAATATTCTGTCATAAATATAATATTTTTGTGCGAAAAAATTTGAATTACGAAAGCTTGAAATGTATTATGAAGGTTAACCTGTTTGAAAGCTTCCACGCACTTTCTAGATTGATTCTGCATTATCTTTCGTTTTATTTTCAATAGCAGGAAGAAACATATCCAGTTCTTTTGAAAAACGCTCGTTTTTGATTAGCTTAATTTGGAAGCACAAACCTGTGTGAACAGGGATTTTCTGTCATGAAACTTAAAAAATCTAAATTGTGAATTCAGCTAACAGACTGACACTTAGCTTATTAGATGCAATAATGCGTATTGCCATTGCGCCGCTGAAGCTCAATTTTGCTAGTTGGCTCAGAACAAATGCATGCAAAAAAGGGCTTTCGTTAATCGTGTTGTTGATAAAATTCAAAGTACTGCAACTGCTTTTTCGTGCTTTTGAGAATGTTTAGATCTTAGTAAACAACATGGTTTTCAAAATAGAAAAATTATTAAATTAATGATAGTTTACCAAGCGTTGGCACGTCAGCGAGTTTGAGTTGGACACCCCTGGGTTAATTGTTAACTGAATGCAAAGATGTTAAATCCGAAAAAGAGTGCAAATAAACCCTTTTTAGAAAATGTGCCCACGTGAGGAGAGTATATTCAGAACTTTTTAGCACCAAGTTTTGACATTTTTTTAACGTATTTTTTCTGGCAAAGTTAAATTTGAAGCAAATAGGAAAACAAAAATGATGCTAGGGGGTCCGGGGGCGTGCTTCCCCGAAAAATTTTTGAAACCTTACATACTGTAATGGGCATTTTTGCGCTTTTCGAACAATTTGTAACGCTAATTTCGTTTTTTTGCCCCTAATTAGTCCTTCACCAAATATATTGCATTTTGTTCGCACATTTTCGGTTTATGCGTGGCTAAAGGTCTGTTTGCACTAAATGCGATTTGTCGTACGAAATTTTATCCATTTTTTGACGTAGCTAAGAAGTTGGTGGAAATATCTTCCACACAACTCGAAACCCCAACAGCTTTGCTTTTTATTGGTTATTTTGTAAAGCACCTAACGATTGTTTTCTAAAATGCCGTGCGAAGTGACGTAGTTTTACATCATAACTTCTAACTGTTTCGTGGCCAACGTCACCTTACGTACGAAGAGTCGCATCGCATTCTGTGTAAACACAGCTTAGGCGTAAGAATTATTGTTGAATCGAAGAGGTTCGAAATTATGGAAAAATTTTACTCATCAAAAACATTGTTGAAATTGGCTGGTGGAGGGGATGCATCCCACACATCCCCCTTCCCCCCTAGATCCGCCACTGACTGTAGGCCTACAGGAGTTTGTTGATTTCCTAAGAGAAAGCAAAAATTTCTCTTGCCCTCATATGCTGAGTCTTTCTACTACTCGAAGGTCAGCGATTGGGTGCCAAACTGTTCTGGCGATCTAGGGTAAGTTCTGATAATGATTCTCTCAGGCGCCATCTAAACAAAAGCCTTCTACTTCCAACTAATACCTCCTACAGCGTACTGTTCCCTTCGCCCCCTCAAGGTATGCTGCTGAAGCTGAGGATGAAGCCTTTAAGTCATTTTTCGCAAAGACGCTACAAAGTGAACTTGCTGGCTTGTTCTCCGCATGGCTTTTTAGCGGCTGAGCGTTATGCAGGAAGACTTTTGAACCAATTTTTGAAATTGACTCGGCGAGGAATCCAATCTGAATGTAGCTTCGTTCTATTCTATTGCCTGTTGGCGTATGTAAAGTAAAAAGGTAAAGGTAAAGGTATGGGACAGCGGGTGCAAGCACACATTGTTTAGGCCATTTTAAATTGTCGGCCCATTACAATTTTCAATCACGAACGATTGAACGCTGTTAAGGGACATACATGACGAACAACACATACACAAAACCCTTCGCACTTCCGCTTGTGCCGAGCGCCTGGCGCGAAAGCTGCGAATACTATTTTTAAAGTCTTTAGTATGACCCGACTGGGAATAAAACCCCAGTCTACCGGCTACCAAGTGGACGCTCTTAACCGATACACCAAGCGCCGGTTGTATGTAAAGTAACATAAAGCAAGTGTTTATAATTTTACAGTAATGATGCGAGTGGTCGATTCCGCTTTTTTTAATGGAGCAATTATGACGGTTATTTTAATCAACGCCTTGATTCTTGTTTTATCGACATGGAGAGAAGTCGAACGCCATGCCAATTTGTATTTCACCGTTCTAGATGGGATATTCCTAGGAGTTTATGTCGTAGAAGCCGTTTTAAAAATTTACGTCTGGAGATGTCGATATTTCAAAAGTGGATGGGATATATTTGGTAAGGCACAGTATTGAAACAATTTATGTCTCTTGATTGAAAAGTTATAAAAGTTGTGAAAAAAAGTCGTAGCCTGTTTTTTGCAGATTTCATAATAGTGTGCACCAGTCTCCTTGAGTTGATTACACCTTTGAGTGTAGGCACGGCATTTTTGGGAGGAGGAACGAGTATTTTTCGTATTCTTCGTGTCCTTCGAGCTCTCCGCTCACTCCGAGTGCTCCGCACGATACAATTTCTCGAAAACATCCAGGTCATCTTGGTCACATGTATTCAGTCGTTTAAATCTCTTGGCGCAATTATCATGCTCATGGCTTTGGTTTTAGGTAAGTAGTTTAGCTTCAGTTTAAACTGAAATGCTTGCAAATCGAAAAAGGGAAAAACTGTGAAATCATATGGTAAAAGAATAAAATGAAAAGACTTTTGCAAGAGTTATAGCCGAGAAATTCAGGCGTGTGTTCTCACGAACAGCGCACGGTAAGTTTGTATCAGTGAAAATCGTTTACTCTGTAAGGTGTTACCAAGTTGATGCTGCGATGCAGCGTAACCGTTAATATTGCGGTAAGAGTTGTACTGTAACCACTAACGCTGAGGGGGAAGTAGGGCAATTCCCCGGGGCTCATGCCGAAGGTGGGTAACTTTTTTTTGAGAGATGCCGAGTAATCATAGCTCAGCTCTCGCGCTATTGACCAAGGGGGCCCAAACAAAATTTTTGCCCCAGGGTCCAAAAATCTTCTTAACGGTCATGACTGTGACCATGGTTTAGCATTTTGGACCGAGTAAGCTCGCTCCGAAAAGGCAAAATTTTGAATCTTCCGTGCGAATCCGCTATATGCCAAATAGCATGCTTTCAAAAGTTTGAATTGTGTTGAATCAAAACCTTAATATATTTTGCTACTCTACTGAAGTTGGCATAGAACTTCGTTTCAGTTAAAAAGGATTGTTCAGAACGGGATTAAAATTAAAGTTTTGGAAATTTTCAGGTTTGATATGATCGATGCTTTTCAGGTCATCTAATGTACCGTCTGTTCATAACCCACTAGTATTCTAATCAAGTTTTTAAAATGCTCAGTGATATTCGCTGTGATTGGTCGCGGACTGTTCGAAAGCATAGACCCTGCTCGGTTTGGAAATTTTGCAGTGGCCACTTTCACTCTGATACAACTACTTACCCTTGATGATTGGTTCGAAATTTTCACTGGAATTACCGATAAACGAGGTAAGCTTTTTTAACCAATGGAGTTTGCATTATAAACAAGGGAGACTTTAGCATTCCATAGTTGAGCCATTTCAAAATCCAAAATATCGCAATCGCCTCCGAAATAACCATATTGATTGCATTACTTCACGTTAACATATATTTTTATAATATTATTAGTAAGAGTTGATCACTTCAAAGTGAACCGAGAAAACTGTGGTTTTATTTTTGCCCTGTATACTGAAGAACCCGGACATATGAGACATAGGTTTGATTCCTTATGACAGCAATAATTAAAAAGCGGTGTTAACAATTATAACGTTCTTCTGTAGTAAGAGAATGCTTGTATTGGCGACATGTAAAATCATGACAGAGGCTACTAGTGAACGGAGCTAGACAATTTGACGCGAGCGACTTGACGCGAGGACGATTTGACGCGAAACGTGTGTAATGGGGTTGGCGGGTTAGAAAACGGCGGAGGTTGGGGTCGGAGAGGTTGGGATCCCGGATCGTGACCCCGACTTTATTTCACACGTTTCGCGTCAAATCGTTCTTGCGTCAAATCGTCCTCGCGTCAAGCCGTCCTCGCGTCAAATCGTGCGCGTCAAACTGTCATGTACCCACCAGTGAAACAATCGATTTAATACATTTAAAATATCATCCTAGTTCGCGTTATTTAAACTGCCAAAATTTTGAACAATCCCGCTCAACTGCGAAATAACAACGCCTGTTGTTTCAGGATACTTTGATGGAAGTATGTTTTTTTACTTGCTTATGTATATCATCATTGAATATTTTGTGTTTCTCAAGTAAGTTTCAATCTGGCAATTGATCTTTATATTTTGCTCTTGAATAGTAGCCCAATAATAAACCAAGTTTTTGTCTTTCAGCTTGTTTATCGCTGTCTTGGTGGACAATTTTCAACTAACACTTCACGTAAGAACTTTTTCAGTATCTTATCGCTGCAATAATTTCTTTAATGAGTTAAAAGTGCATCTACCTATATACCTTACAGATATGGCGCTCCAAATTGAAAAAAATTATTTAAATTTTTCACCCATGTTTCAGTACAGATGTGTCTCTTAAAGTTGCAAACTAATTTATGGTTGAAATAATTTTTTTCGATTTGGCGCGCTAGTGCGCTGAATTTAAAAAAATATGGAAATTTTGCATTCATGTTTGAGAACAGATTTGTCTCTTAAGGCGCGCCAAATTGAGACAAGTTTGAGAACAGATTTGCACAAAATACAGATATGACAAATTTTTAGCTCTGGGACTAAATAGGTATGGCTGATTTGATATTCCGAAGCTTCATTTTTGAATCAAGGCTATTATCAATCTATTCCCAAAGAGACAGAAGAACAGTGGCGGATCCTGGAGATCCAGAAGAAGAGTGGCGGACCCCCCCCCCCCCAGCTAGTTTCAACAATGTTTTTGATGAGTAAAATTTTTTCAGCTAGTTTCAATAACAAAATTTGCGATACAAATTGTTCGAAACGCGCAAAAATTCCCATTACAGTATGTAAGGTTTCAAAAATTTTCCGGGGGAGCATGCCCCCGGACCCCCTAGAATCATTTTTGTTTTCCTATTCGCTTCAAATTTAACTTTGCCAGAAAAAATACGTTAAAAAAATGTCAAAACGTGGTACTAAAAAGTTCTGAATATACTCTCCTCACGTGGACATATTTTCTAAAAAGGGTTTATTTGCACTCTTTTTCGGATTTAACATCTTTGCATTCAGTTAACATTCAACCTAATTCAAAACTGCATCCCCCCACCAAAATTTTCTGGATCCGCCTATGCTGAAGAAGGTCACCTTGGGTATCAAGCTTGCAAGTTAAATTTCTTGTTTTCTTCCCATGAACATGTCCATGCTTTACCTTGGTTAATGAATTGTGTGGCCTAATAACTTTAATACCGGTATGCTAATTAGTGCATCTTTCAACCTTAAATGAGGTTCGATTTTTGTTTGATCAAATTACCGTAATTCCTGAGTACATTCGGACAACGAAAATTGAAAAATTCCGGTCGCATTTAGCTTTGCGTGATGAGCATACCTAACTGCTATTTTCTGCTCTCAGGTCCATTATGCAAGACTTCGAAGGCATCCGATATCGTACCCTCGTAGGTTAATTGGTATAATTTCCCTGTCCACATGTCCAGTTTGAGTGGTTCCAAAAACCAACGAGCTATCTGTATTATAATCGATTTTTGGATGTCATAAATAGAACAAGTGATTATGATATCATAGATGGAATTGTGATGCAGAAAGCGCATTGGTTTCTGGAACCCCTTAAACTTGTGGACTGGACTTGTGGACAGCGTAAATGTGTTTTGTACATCAATGTTTTCAAGGCTGGTGCAGTAGCTAAAGACATCGCTATCAGCTTGGGAAGTTTGGGATTTGATTACCCAATTCCTGACCGGCCATATTAGACGCAGTTTTGCCGACGGCTCGCCACCGCTGTTATTTTCTTCGGAGCTGTGTAGCGTATAGGCCCTAAGCAACAGAGACGAGCCCCGTCACTAGTTGCACACTTTGGCGAAATATTTGAGTTTTGATGTTTACAAGTGCATAAAATCACTAAATCGTGGAACCACTACAGCTATCGAGCACTTTGCCAGAACATGTTGAGCCATGCCTAAACTTAACTTTCCGAGTAAGGTCTCTAATTTAAATCAAACTATTTTTTAAAAGCTGTCATCATGTTTAAAAACAGGAAGAAATTATTCGCAAACAAGAAGAAAGGAAAGCAATAGAAGCGGAATTGCAAGTAAATTAAGTTGGAGGCAGAGCCGGCGCCAGAGCAGTCGACTTGGGGGGGATGCAAGCGTTTATCAAGGGGGAGGGCAAATATTGGATCGACTTTGCAGATCATAAGAAGGCTTCGTAGTTATTTTCATCCCACAATCTTTATCAACGAGGACTTTGCAACGAGCTGACATTGATCTGAACACTAAGATACTGTTTCTGTGCAGGTGTTATATGTCACAGCTGTCTCATGTTGTTTCACGAGATCAAGGCCAAAAGAAAAGCAGTGGAACACGCTTAGTTGCTTGTTGGTCACTGTTTCGTTTTTTGTTATTGTGTCCGGCGCTTTTTTCCGCTTCTATATGAACTTCCGTCAGGAAAAAGCGCTTTAGAAATGTAGTGTTATTATTATTATTAACAAACGCAATTTTATATATTTGTTTTTGTTTGAACAATAAGCTTACGGAAAACAGTTCAAGCGGAGCTGTTTTAGCAAAACATAAAATGTTTAAAATTATCCACAAAAGCCGCTGTTATCAAAAAAGTAAGCCGTTGATTGGGAGAGCTAGACTCCTGCCCCCCCCCCCACCCATGCCGCCAACCCTGGTTAGACGCTTTCGTTACTATTTCTTACAACGTCTTCAACAAGTTGTTGTTTTTTTTTCAGCAGGTTCGCGTCTGGTTTGACAAGATTGCGTGATATCACAAGCTGCAAGTACAGTATAATTGCTAGTCAAAATCCAAAATTTTGTCGTTTTATACAGGCCTTGCAGAGGTGCCGTTTCTGAGAAAAGACCTTGTGTTGGTGCATGATATTTTTTCCGTGTGTTACCATCCAAGGCTTCATCACCAAGCGCGAAAACTGGTTGTTAAACCTGATGAAACGCTTCCACCAGTGCTGCGTCTGGTGTTGTAGTACTGTAGGAGAAATGCCAATTATTACAGCTAATTTTAAGTCAGTTGTGTTTACTAAAAGTACCGGTATTGAATGTTTGCCTATTTGCCTCTCAATTTTAACAGCAGCAGCTGTTTTAATCAGGATAGTGATGAAGGAATGGTCGATTCTGATTGCGAGAGTGAACTTAATTTGGCAAAACTGAGAAGGGATTGGTTCTATCAAGGTAATAAATGAAAAAGATATCGCGTGGGTTACGTTTGGTGCATAATAGACTCTGAACCAACATATTATTTATCCTTGAGTCTATAGGTTATGGCATCTCATTGAATTATTTCTAAAGATTTGCTGAGGTTACCTGCAAAGGCTATCTCAAATTCATAACCAATGCAAAGCTCTTTGCATTCTGTTTCTGTTTCCACTAGTAAGTCCAGCACGGAGTAAAAGGCAAAGGAGGCTCTTTTTTTGATAAAGAGTGTCCTAATGTGTTTCCAATCACTTTGGTTTTTATTTTTTGCTTACAGAAGCTGATGATGAATCAGATCAATCTGATGAATCAGAAGAGTATGAGCAAAATGTTTCCAGTTGTTTTCCAAATGCTACGAAAGAGTAAGTTTGATTTGTTGTTCAATGTTCAGTTGCTTGCAATGTCAGTTGATTATTGAATCGTTGCTAAATTCCCGGTAGCACGTAATGTTGAGATGACACATTTTGCGGTAGGTAGCATTGGAAACTAGTTTTAACATTATGTCGTGGTAGTACGGTAATGTCGTCCGAGTGAACAAACTTCGAACTGAAAAAAAATTTTTTTAACAATTAGCCTGCTTCCATGTCCACATTTTGTGGGATTTCGGCTCATTGGCTAGTTCGAGTCAGGTAAAATTCTGCTTTTCGTGGGCTAATTTTTGCAAAGTCTATGGCTTTCCAGGCCGCACCTAAAGAGGTGGTTTGCAAAAGTGGGCTATCGCAAAAAGTGGGCTTTTAGAAAGCTGTCCTTAATCCGGCCCACTTTGGGAAAGCCATCGTATTTTGTGGACGTGGAGACAGGCTAAATGAGTCCTTACAGTCCGGAAGGAGTCTAGAGCAAGGCTGAGAATACTTATCTTATGGTCGAAACATGGAGTAGTCCATTGCAACTTTTTGCATCAATCAATATTTTAACTGACAGGGAAATTGCATTGCTGGAAGCCTACTACTCAATTCTCCCTGCTCTGGAAAAAGAATGTCTTTTAAACTACAATGCAATGGCATGTCATGATCGCATTCTTGATATTGTAATCGATGTAAGTAATTCTAGAATCAATTTAAACTTTACAGCTGTGTTTCTTATCCTTTTTTTGAACTCCGAGTGTGGTATCTTCCTCATTGGAGTGAAGAAAATAGCACAAAATTGTTGAAGTAGTCATCGTAATTTATTATAACATTTTTAAGTAAACAAATAATGTCCAATGATTCGATTTGAAACAAACTTCTGAAATTTTATTCAAATAGAATCTTATTAAGGTGACTTTTACATTCGCGAATCATCGCACCAATAATAATTACCGTAATCAACTAGAGTACTTTGATAGAGATGAATGAATTGCAATTGCTGTAGTCAATAGAGTCGGTTGTTCTACTCATAAACATAGTTATTTGAAGTGTTAGTCAGTTAATTCTATTGCATTTTGATTACGGTGCTTGTTGAAATATCACGAAGGCAACTATATTAACGATTACCAATAGCTGACTCGCTCCTAACTCCCACACGAGTTTCTGATACAGTTATTAACATCTGTGGACTAAATGACACCACTGTCGTAATTGTAGATGAAATAACTCCTGCTGTTTTTCTCATCGTATTTTTTTTGTCTTTCAGCCTTTAGGTATGATGCAGCTTTGTCAAGTCGAACATATTTTTCGTTAAATCGTTAAATCTAGCGTTGTCTATGTGAATGCATGAACGGTAAACCTATTTACGCAAATTGGTAAGGTAACCTATACGCATTGTGCGTGGTCAGTCATCACAAAATTAACGAAGATTTGAGACAGGAAGTTTCGATCTAATGCTATGCGAAGTCTTTAATTCAAGGAGATTCCAGCGCAGTAATTTTGCACGAAGTTCAAGCATTAACTGCAGCGCGGTATTATTGCATAAATTAGCCGAAAAAAGCAATTGTTGCATTTTTTTGGCAAATTTATGCAATAGTTTGTCTTATTATATAGACAATTTTTTATGTGTTTTGTACCGCTTTTTTGGAAAATTTATTCTATAATTTGTCTTATTTATTATATACAAAATTTTGTATATGTTTTGCGCTCCTTTTTGGCTGATCTATGCGATAATTTGTCTTATATATTATATAGACAATTTGTATATATTAAGTTATATAGACCAGGGTTTCCCAAACTTTCTTGTGCCACGTACCCATTTCTGCAAATCCAGTTCACCGCGGACCTCACTTTTAAGTTGCGTTAATTTTTCATCCAACAGCTATAACAGCATAAAATGCAACACGAAAATACAGTAAATTGTCCTTAATCGTAATTTCATTTTTACCAACACGTATGAACCACATGAATGGGAAGGATGGGGTTGCTTCTCACAGCTTTTGTTTCAAATATTTGTCCATAAATTGTACATTTAGACCGAGCGATTGGCGTAGTGTGGTCGTAACCGGCGATTCTTTGATCCTCAGGTTTAGGCTTTTTGTGGGGATAAACGAAGACCTGTTTTGGGAGAGGGAAAAACGAAGAGCTTTTTAAATTTTTTGATTGCCGTAGTGTTTTTGCTGCTCACAGTGTGTTTAATATTTTGGGGTATTGGTTAAGATGACTCTTTAAGTGCAGAAGGTTGCTAACCCCTGGCGTACTTGTAAAATACATCAATATCGGTGCGCAAGGTCTGGGGTCCGATCCTTGGGCCGGTCAAATCAGACACAGCGTTACCAACAGCAGTTTGCCATCATTTCGAGGGTTTTTGGGAGTCGAAGCTGTATTGCACGGGCGCTTATAAAGTCACGGTCGCAGAGATGGGTCCCGCCACTCGTTGCACGCTTCTGCGTATTACCGTAAGTATAATAAAGGTTTGATTGATTTTACATTTACACAATTATAATGCTTTTAGTTATTATTTAGCTCTACCAACAGGATGTAAAAGAAAGTAGGTCGTTAAAGCTTGTATCTTATACACCAAAGCCGGCGCCAGAGCAGTCGACTTAAGGGGACCAAGCGTTTATCAGGGGGGGGGCCAAAGTTTGAAATTAAGCACAAAAACCGCTGTCTTCAAAAAAGAAAGCTTGTTAATTGGGGGGGGGGCAAGCTTGTCGATTGGGGCGCCAGCCATGTTATAAACGTATATCATAATAAGCTTGCATCGGGGTCTCTCTAACGTAGTCTCATTTCTGCTCGTGCGTTCAACTTGTCCTAGCAATTAGGCTATTACAACATTATAATTCATGAATAATAAAGGCAATAATATCATAATCCATGACTAACTTTAACATTTACTAAATAATCAAGAGATAGTAGAGGAAAAAAACAGTCTATAAGATTTTTAATCACTACAGTAATTAATTGGGTCTGTGTATGTTCCGCAAAAATCATTAGAAAGTTCTGTTTTTTCATTTTTTGCAACATTGTCACGGGCCCCCTGTACGGTCGTCGCGGCCCCTAGTTTGGGAAACTCTGATACAGAGAATTTCTATAAAACAAACTCACAAATGGTAAAATAATCCTACAGACTGTTTCGCGCTATTCGCTCTTCAGGGGTTCTTATTCAAATAGAATCCATATTTATATACATAAATACAATTTGTATATATATAAGCATACAGTGCTGTTCAAAAGTTTTAAGACCACTATCAATAATATGGTATATATGGAAATAATCTAATTTGTTCTAGAACAGAGCACTTGATTACGTAAAATTTACAATATTCTATGAAGAATGCCCTTTTTAAACTTGGTAAAGCTATTTCAGGTGAAGTTTGATTTTTATATCCTTGTAACCAGCTGGTATTTATTTTTCAACCCCTTTAAAAATGGGCAAAAAAACGTCTATTTTAGCAGAAAAACGAGCTCAGATTATCCTATTAAGTGAAGAGGGATATTCAGAACGTCACATATCCATCATGACGAGGGGTCAGCAAAACTATTGTGCACCAAGCAATAGCCAAGTTTCAAAAGCATGGCATTTATACGGATAGGAAGAGGAGTGGTAGACCCTTACAAACCAGCAGTAGAGATGATCATATCATCAAAAAGAATGCAGTGCGATCTCCGTTGAGTTCTAGCAAAAAAATCCGTGAGAAACTCCTTCAGGCAGGTGTCAATATCAGTCGATCGAAGGTCTCACGTCGATTAAACATTAATTTTGGTTTAAAAGCTTGCAAACCAGCCCGAAAACTCTTTTAATGATATGATCATCTCTACTGCTGGTTTTTAAGGGTCTCTCACTCTTCTTCCTGTCCGTATAAATGCCATACTTTTGACACTTGGCTATTGCTTGGTGCACAGTAGTTTTGCTGACCCCTAGGTTGATGGATATTTGACGTTCTGAATATCCCTCTTCACTTAATAAGCTAATCTGAGCTCGTTTTTCTGCTAAAATAGACGTGGTTGAAAATACCGGCTGGTTACAAGGATATAAAAATCAAACTTTACCTGAAATAGCTTTACCAAGCTTAAAAAAAGCGTTCTTCATAGAATAATGTAAAATTGTACGTAATCAAGTGCTCTGTTATAGAACAAATTAGACTATTTCCATATATGCTGTACCATATAATTGATAATGGTCTTAAACTTTTGCACAGCACTGTAAATACAATTTGTATATATATATATTTGTATTTATGTAGACAATTTATACATTATATAGACAATTTGGACAAAATGTAGCTTAAATTGGCCGAAAGAACATGTGGAAAAACCTAAAGTATTTTTTTCCAAACGGCGTTTCATAGATAGCTTGTAATCTTGCGATTGTGAATTTCGATGTTTTGACCATCGAGTCGCTTCTTGTAAAGCAAACCAACAGTACCTTAGTTGTTGCGAGTTCGTCACAACCTGCTCAGTGTAGCTGAATTTTTTAACCAAAAAGTTGTATTTTATTTGTCTTATCTTGTGTTTTATTAAAAGTGATAAAATATAATAACATAAATATTTAAATAAAAACTAATGTGTTTAACTTATTAAACTCTCCTGTTTTATGTTTTAGAACGACATTGAATTTGCGTTGTATTGCGTGTTGCAAAATTGTTGGGAGCAAAATAAAATTTATTTCTGTGCGAGTGTTCGTTACTTTGTCTGATGTGAGGCCGTAGGGATCACAACAGATCAGACTCGTCTCATGGCTTCATGTTTGGCGACGAGCAGAAATTACTGCGCACGATGCAAAATCAGCCATCATAGCACAGTTACAACAAAGGTCACAGGTAGTAGTCGCTCATGTATCGACTTTTTAACGTCGCTGTGTGGATTTTGATGTCTTTCGAACGACTTTGAAGGTAATGTTTGATAAAACTTTTTGCCACCAATTCGGACTCCTGCTCCAAATAAGATAGATAGGCACATTACAATTTATGTGCAAGTTTAAGCCTGCTTAGGCATGATTATAAAACCCACTCAGGCATAAACAGGTCCGAATTTTTCGAAAAAATTGTTTGCAATTCAGAGCTCTTTGGCATAATTTGCAAAATAATGCTTAACTAAAGTTTGTAAATTGAGTACGATTTATGCTATCACGGTGGGAACCTTTCAATAAAATCCTAAAGTTTCTGTCTGCGTAGCCCACCTAAATCAGCTTTGCGGGCCACTGGTTGAAAAGTGCTGTTAGAGCAGAATAGATCCGCAAACTACATTGCTACTGAGTAACGACTTGAAACGAAAATGACTTGATTTGTTATATGCTATCAACAATTCTTTATTGACCTCGTGAAAATCAATTTTTACAGCTCAAACGATGGCCAAGTGGTAAGAGCTTACGCCTCTGGAGCTGCAGATTCGGGTTTGATTCCGAGTCGGCTTTGTTGTTGCGCCGTTGGGAAGGGCACTTAGCGGGATTCATCCATGTTGGTGTGGTAGACAGGTGACCGGCAACTCCTAAGCGAGCGCGTTAATTATAGCTCTTTGATCGCGTTCTTGCGAAAGGAGGATAAATATGCAACTAATGCTAATTCAACGAAAATTAATGGATACTTCCTACAGTGAAAACTCTTATTAACTGCTTGATAAACAATAATATTTTTGCCTAAACAAAAACATGCGAAATAATTTTTTTCGGGTATGTTTTCTCTGAATTTGTGTCGTCGGCCTTTGGAATGGAATGAAGCGGATTTTTCGATAAAATATTTTCACCGAGGTATACGGACTTCGAATGCTTCGATTCTCACGTCTAAACTTTCTGCTAGCGCAGGGATGAGCCAAGGTATTGTTTAGCTGTTGAGAATTGTAGTAAGTGCTAAAAAGGCGGTAGTCCTTTTTTAGGATTCATAGGATTTTGCGGACGCAACCGCAAAATCTTTAGCGTCCTAAAAAAGGGCGACCAGGAGGGGTAGTCAATTTTTTAGGATTCTGTATACGGTTTGCTTTTTCGAACATTTTTTGGCATTGTCAGCTCCATTATGATGAGTTGTAGCAAATAAATACCCACAATGATAGATTTTTTAACCGCAAGGTAACGAAAATCAATTTTAAATGCGTAAAACGAAGCGCGTCCTAAAAAAAAGAATTACCTTGCGGTGTTACTAAATAATAGCCTACATGTCCAAGATGTCCGCGATATCGAAGATGTCAGTGATGTCAACATGTCCACGATGTAGCCTATACTGTAAATTGAAGTCTTACCGGCTCTCATGTTTAGCAGGGTTTTGGCTCGGTTTCTGGTTTTTATTGCTAGTTTAAACTTAGATAAGATTTAAGGATTAAACTAGGCATGGTGTCAGGTGTGCCAAAATGGGATCCATGAAGTTCCAATTATAGCCTAGACTATAGTATTAATGGAGAATGAGCAATTATCAGGTTATACTGGCACTTATTCCCCTTGCTTCATATTCACCGTCCAATGTTCTTAACTTCTTACCGGTACCAAAAACTAATAATACCATTCACATATTCTAAAATGGGACATCGCGGACATCTTCGACATTGCTGACATCTTCGACATCGTTTGTGAGCAAATGCGGCATTCGTTGTCACTTCCATCTCGGGTTTTGAACCGCCACTTGAAAATTATTCTAATCGATCGAGCACGCAATCTCACCATGGATTATGATCTCACAATGAAAAACGCAGTTGGCGAAAGAGATTACGTAATGGACACTTAGTTCTTACTTTATTTCGCACTACACCTTAGGACTGCATTTTTTGTGAAATTGACTTAATTACGCGTACTTCGAGCGACTTCGAGTTTGTTGCACTGCTGTTTTGAAAAGCTATTTTAAACAGCGCCATGGCCTAGTGGTTAAGAGCGTTCGCTTAGGAAGCTGGCAGGTTGGGTTCTATTCTCAGTCGGGTCAAACCAATAAGACTTTAAAACTGTTATCTGCTGTTACACTTGCTAAACGCTTAGCAATTAAGTGTAGCGCGGAGGATGAAATAACCAGAGAATAAAAATAGGTTAGTGAATTCTTGACAAAATTTAGTTCTGGCGCTAAAAGATCTTAATAGTTATAAAGCGCCATAAAACCACACAACGTTTCATTTCATTTTCGATTTGGATGTCGCTCAGTGAAGACGTGTTTTATTTCCGAAAGATATTGCCACCCAAGTTATTGCCAGATTTAATGTTAACTCAAGGGACACAAATAAACTTACTTACTTACCCCTGGTGAATTTTAATTAATTTTTGCTGCTTTTATCAAGCTTTATCCTTTTAATCTTGGCACAGAGAATACAAGAAGATTTATTAACAGTTAAGCTGAAGAAAGAATTGGAAAGTAGTGAAGATCTGTGAGTTCCTCACAGGCAACCCATACATACTCACCGTCACGGCGACGGTGAAATCGTAGGCCTAACATTTTTGACATCGCTGACATCTTCGACATCGCTGACATCTTCGACATTGTGGACTTCGCGGACATCGTTGGCATCGCGGACATCGTGAACATTTTCGACATCGCGGACAAGTACTATTTAGTAACACCTCTACCTGGAGGGGTAGTCCATTTTCTAGGATCCTGTAAACGGTTTGCTTTTTCGAACATTTTTTAGCATTGTTAGCTCCATCATGACGAATTATAGCCAATAAACACCGGAAATGAAAGGTTTTCTAACCGCAATCGAACAAAAATCAATTTTAAATATGTAAAACAAAGCGCGCCCTTAAAAAAAGACGACCAGGAGGGGTAGTCCTTTTTTCGACTTTCGACTCGCACATAACCAATCACTCGCACATTATGACCGGACCACTCACACATTTCGACTCGCACATAACCAATCACTCGCACATCACCGTACTCGCACATTCTATGTTCACTCGCACATTATGGCTGGACCACTCGCACATTTCGACTCGCACATAACCAATCACTCGAAGGGATCTAGTGTTCTTCTTGCACATTGGCCAAACTAGCACTCGCACATTTTGGTGTTGTACAAACCGGACCACTCGCACACTGACCCAACTAGCACTCGCACATTTCATGTTCATTCGCATATTATAACCGGACCACCCAAATGTCCGATCGAGTGCAAGTTTGGTCAATGTGCGAGTGGTCCGATTTTTATATCACTGGAATGTGTGAGTGGTCTGGTTTTTACAACTCAGGAATGTGCGAATGTTAGTTTGGTCAATGTGCGAGTGAACATGGAATGTGCGAGTGCTAGTTTGGTGTGCGAGTCCTAGTTTGATCAATGTGTGAGTGGTCCGGTTGGTACAACACAATAATGTGCGAGTGAACATGGAATGTGCGAGTGCTTGTTTGGCGTGCGAGTCCCAGTTTGGTCAACGTGCGAGTGGTCCGGTTTGTACAACACCGGAATGTGCGAGTGCTAGTTTGGTCAATGTGCGAATGGTGTGGCTTTTACAACACCGGAATGTGCGAGTGCTTGTTTCGTCAATGAGCGAGTGGTTCGGTTTTTACAACATCGGAATGTGCGAGTGCTAGTTTGATCAATGTGCAAGTGGTCCGGTCATAATGTGCGAGTGAACATGGAATGTGCGAGTGCTAGTTTGGTGTGCGAGTCCTAGTTTGGTCAATGTGCGAGTGGTCCGGTTTGTACAACACAGGAATGTGCGAGTGCTAGTTAGGTCAACGTGCAAATGGTGTGGCTTTTACAACACCGGAATGCGCAAGTGCTAGTTTGGTCAATGTGCGAGTGGTCTTGATTTTACAACATCGGAATGAGCGAGTGCTAGTTTGGTCAATGTGCGAGTAGTCCGGTTTTTACAACATCGGAATGAGCGAGAGCTAGTTTGGTCAATGTGCGAGTGGTCCGGCTATAATGTGCGAGTGAGCATGGAATGTGCGAGTGCGAGTACGCTGATGTGCGAGTGATTGGTTATGTGCGAGTTGAAATGTGCGAGCGACGATGTGCTAGTAGCACATTTATGCGAGTGACGTCATTTCACCCCTGTTGCCAAATGATTAACTATAATTTCTGCAATTTGTAGCAGCAGTGCAGAGTGGTTCAGTGGTGTGGTTAGGGGATTCAAGTCATATATAGTTAGTGTTTTACGGTTTCTGTAGTAGAACCAGTGATTTTAAATTTTTTTGATGTCTTAAGGGGTTATTATTGACGTAGCCTATGTGGAGTAATAAAACTGCCTGCTGAAGTTTCATGAATATATCATGTTAACGTAAAGCATGGGAATGTGCTATTCCAGATTTACAGACAAGTATTAGCTTGTAAAATATGATATGCGCTAATGATTTGCTACAATTTCTGCAATTTTTAGCAACAGTGACTCAGTGGTGTGCTTAGTGGATTCAAGTCATACTGTACTGCTGTACCGATATGTACAGGTAGTTGGTGTTAAACTAAACTAATAAGTTGGTGTTATGCAGTTTCTGAACTAGTAATTGTATGAACAGTGAGTTCTAATTTTTTTTATTTCTTGAGTGTTTATTATTGACATATGTAAAGGAATCACAATGCAAGCTGAAGTTTCATGCATATATCAGTGCATCACATTAATGTACATTAAAGCATAAGATTGTCCTGTTGCAGTCAAGTACGGTACTATGATAGCTTGTAAAATTTAAATCAGCGTAAGCTGTAGATAACTTTTGGTTAAACTGTTACCAGTATGCATTGATCTGCAGAAGTTATTTCAGTTTTTCTTTTGTTTTTAAATGTCATTCATTGCAGTGAGCATTGAGCAGTATGCCTATTTCTCTTCTTTGTAAATTTGCAGATGCGGACTAAAGTGGGCTGTATATAAGTTAAGAGAATTATGATGTCCATTGTTAAAAAGCACTGCATGTTATACTGTCAATGATTAAAGCTGGGTGTGATACCATACACCATCTAATTCCAGTAATACGACTGTTTTAAAATCTGCTAATCTATACCAGAACCAGGAGCATATTTAGGGGGGGCATTGTGCCATGGCCCCCCTCTTTTTACTCTGCCTCTTAGTAAAAAACAAAACTAATGGTTCCAGGTGACTAAAATATGCCAGACTTTTTGTGATAATTTGTTGGTCGTTTTCTTCGAGCGCGTTTGTTGCTGATTGATCGCATGCAACCACGATGTAATCATCTATTGCCGCTTGCCTGCAGCTCGCTCGTATGTTTTATACTGCAATTGGCGCTGCTCGCTGTACCGTATTCTAGTAGTGATCTGCATTGCTAGAAGTAAGACCGCTTTTGGTACCAGTTTAGTTTATCTCTCTCTAACCTGCATTTTTCTTTAGAATGTATGTGTAATTTTAACTAGATTAAAACCGCACGAGTCGGTAATATTTCATGTCACTCTTTTAATGATTTTTGTAGCTTATAGCCAAGGGGGATCCAGGGGATAGGACGAGGGGTGCCGTATGCATCCTCCCACCAGTCATTTTCAAAAATGTTCTTAATGCATAGCCTAAATCGTTTTACAATTTTGCTCCTTTTTGATAGCAATACCCTTATGCCTTAAGCACGAATAATTGAAGATGTGGGAACAAAATGCATCATATTTTTCGAAGCACTCGTGACTCAGGATTTGCACAAAGGTCATAAAATTTATGCAAAATTTGCCTGAAAATTATTCAAAAAGCAGTACATAACTAGGCCTAGCCTTTACAGCATGTAAGTTTTCAAAAACTTTTCTGGGAAAACATTCCCTCGGACCCTCCCTGCAGCTATTCTTGTTTCTCAATCAGCTTCAAATTGGTTCTGCCGAAAAAAATACGCTTAAAAAAATGTGGAAATTATGGCCCCCCCTTTAAAAAGTTCTCACTACGCCACTGCCAGATGCACATCACATAGTATAGTACTTTTTGCCAGGCATTAGGCATGGACAGATGCTATCACCAATTAGGTAAGTGCTGTTACAGTGTTATGTTAATGTTAATGGTTGCAAAAGCTGCCAATGAAATTGCATTTACAGCGTAATGTCCTTTGCATATCTGAGCAATATCAGAACAGATTATGGTACTTATATAAGCATTTTCTAATGGTCTAATTGGTTGTGTACGGTCCGATGTTTTAATGGACCAACAAAAGCTATTAAAAGTTTGATGCACTGCTATGCTGTGAGGTACAGGTAGTTAAAATGGTACCGGTATGTTTTAGCTAGGATACCTAAACAGTAAGCGTCACCCGTTCAAGAGTATCATTGACTTTTGGTTGTTAATTGATTTCGATGTAACAGAGTGGATCATATGGCGAATCAACCTTTTATCATGTTTAGCACTCCATTGTTTTTGTCATTTGCAGGGGGCCCGGTTTTAATTTTGGTACTGTGCTCGAGCTTGGCTCTCAACAGCCCTGCCTAGACTATTAAGTTGCTGCACCAAAGCAGAGCAGACATGAAAATTATGCTAACGTTCTATGTTGTATTAGCTCATGACGTTGACTGAGGTTAATTAGATATTTTAGAATATTGCATAGAAGAAAGAGGAATCACCGTACCATTTACCAACACGATATTGTGCCTGCTGCTACACCCTTGGTTCGACGGAACCACACTGCAGTGCTGCACACTAGGTTTACCATATACTGGTGATTCATTGCTGTGAGGTACAGTATGCTACAGAATCACTGCAGTGCGTTTACGTTACATTTGCTGCATTGCTATGTACATTGACAAATGTCATAAAATATTTGTCAATTTTGTTCTGAAGGTAATTGGGATAATGTGGTGATGTTGCTTAGGCATAGTCATAACTCAACTCCAATTAAAAATTTATTTAAATTTTCAGGTCCAAAGTCTGCAAGGAGTATCGGTAACCTTAGCGGTTAGTCGATTACCCTGTTACAGTGTTGCTGGTATTTATTCGCTGTTCTGTCAAGATTTACAAGTCATCCTATTTTTAGGATTTTGTGGATTTTTGCGGATGCAGTCTATTTTTAGGATCCTGTAAACGGTTTGCTTTTTCAAACATTTTTAAGCGTTGTTAGCTCCATGATAACGAGTTGTAGCCAATAAACACCAGAACTGATAAATTTTGTAGCCACAACTTAACGAAAATAAACTTTAAATGCTGAAAACAAAGTGCGTCGTAGAAAAAGAACTGCCAGGAGGGGTAATCCGATTTTGGGATCCTGTAAACCAGGGTTTCTCAACTCATTTTGGTTCGTGGACCACCATGTCTATTCAGGTAACTTCGTGGACCCCCAGAAGACAAAAGGTCTCAATTCGAAAATGGTGTGTGAAAAAGCAAAAACAGAGTTTTCGCTGCACTGTGCAGGAAAACCCACAAATGGATGTGTAAGGGCAAAAAAAACTTCAATGCCAGAGAAGCCGTTCGTGAGTCAAATTTAAGCGACCAGAGCTGGACACTCAGTTCTTTAGAAGTAACAACGATATCTAGGGGCATATAAATACACAAAGCTGTCGTGGTGTAAAGGTAATATACGTATAAAGGACAATCTGAGGGCGTGATGACCTTTTTTTACTTTGAGGGAAAAATTGGACATCTGCGGGCATATTGACCTTTTGCTCTTCACTAGACTTTGGGCGGATAACAAATGGCTTTAAATTGCGGCCCACCCCCTCTTTTACATTCCTGGGCATGCCCTTGATATCAATATTTTGCTAAAAATGTATCGTCAGTGCTGATGACGGTACATTTGTTAAAAAGTATTGACAATAACGATACTCTGTACTGATTTTTGATACCGGTATCGTACTTTTCAAACAAAAATTTCTGATTTTTTTCTTTACTGGAATTACCTGCTTCACTCACTGAAATTAACTAGGTGGCTTGTTCCCCAGTACAGACATTGGCTATTTTGAACAGTTGCCTTTGGAATTCACACATACTCAATTAGTTTTGAAGACATCGTCTATAACTCGAATATGAAATTGAACTTATTTCATCGTTAGTATTTTGCACATACCTAATGAGACCCATAAGGTCGAAACTTAGTGCACTGTCATACTTTTAGTTTTTTGATTACAACTGAGTACCGTATGTTTGATTACAACTGAGTACCGTATAAGGCTCTTGAGGGGGTCCAGGGGCATGCTCCCCCGGAAAAATTTTGAAAATTTACATGCTCTAATGACTACCGTATTTTAGTGCTTTTTGATTAATTACCGGTATCATGCAAATTTTGTTGAAAAATTTTGACCCTAAATCTGAGTGCTTTGATTGCGCAATATGATGCATTTTGTTTGCACATTTTTGATTATTATTAGGCTATTATTTTTTAGTTGCACATTTATTCTCCTATCACGAGAAAGCAATCAATGTGCATACGAGCTCGCTTGGGAGTTGCCAGCCATCTGTCTATCGCACGAAGTTGGTAACCACACCAAGTGCTTTTCCCAACAGCACAACAAATAAACTTACCATCTTGTTTTCCACACTTTCCTTTTAATGCTGAGCGTCAAACAGGGAAGCTGTGAATACCAATTTTACAGTCATTGGTTTGACACGACCTGGAATCAAACCCAAGTCTCCAGCTCCCGAGGCAGACGCTTTTACCACTCGACCATCTGAGCTGTTAATGCGTGCTTAAGGCATACCAGTAAGGCTAATCGCTACCAAAGAAGTTTGAAATTATGGAAAAATTGTACAGTATGCATCAAACACAGTTTTTAAAATGGCTGGTAAGAGGATATGTATCCCTTATCCTACTCCCCTGAATCCGCTTCTGGCCATAAGCGACAGAGACCATCAAAAGAGTCTGACATATTTTAGTCACTTGGCACTAATTATTTTGTTCTTTTTTTACTAAAAGGCAGAGTCGAAAGGGAGGGGGCCATGGCTCAACGTCCCCTCCCCCTTAAATTTGCTCCTGGTTTACAGGATCCTAAAATAGGACTACCCCTCCTGGTAGTCCTTTTTTTAGGTCGCACTTCGTTTTACGTATTTAAAGTTGATTTTTGTTAGGTTGCGGTTAGAAAATCTATGATTTCTGGTGTTTATTGGCTACAACTCGTCATAATGAAGCTAACAGTGCTTAAAAATGTTCAAAAAAGCAAGCCGTTTACAGGATCCTAGAAATAGGATTACCCCTCCTGGCAGTCCTTGTTTTAGGACGCACTTCGTTTTACGTATTTAAAGTTGAGTTTCGTTAGGTTGCAGCTAGAAAATCTATCATCTCTGGTGTTTGTTGGCTACAACTCATCATAATGGAGCTAACAATGCTTAAAAATGTGCAAAAAAGCAAACCGTTTACAGGATCCTAAAAAAAGAATTACCCCTCCTGGTAGCCCTTTTTTTATTAGGTAGCCCTTTTTTTTTAATTTTTGAGTAATTCACTTAAATAAAAATTCTATAATCCTAAAAAAAGAATTACCCCTCCTGGTAGCCCTTTTTTTAGGACGTTACGGATTTATCTGTTTGTAGTGAAATTACAGTTGCGTTAGTTTGTAGTATATAATTCTGTTCTAGTCAAAAGTAGTGGTCCACAGGCCTACAGAAAATATTTGGACTATTGCATTCACACTAAGCGTTAGTGTCATAAGTATGAACTCTTATCAAAACTGAAGTGATGTAAAGACATTGGTTTTTAAGCAAGCCATACTGCATAGTTTGCGATACACAAGCTGACAAGTACTCAACATCTGACATTATGCCTTTGGTAAATGATCAACCAGCCAATGTAAGAAGCAGGAGTGAACGAAGCATACGTATGGGAAGGTAAATTTTTATGTATTTAGAAGGTTGTTTTGTGAGAAACGTCTGTTTTCTTCATTTTTTTATGGTTGATACTATTCCACAAGTTTTTTTTTATCAGCAACTGTATTTTTGTGAAAGTGGCTATTTTTATAGGCTCGTAACATTTGTCTTAAATTGGTTTATTTTATTACTTTGTCACGCTCTCGCAGAACCGGGAGAGTGCCAAAGGATAATAAAACAAACCAAGCGCTTATTTGTACGGGCTCGTACAAATAGCCACTGCCTATTTTTGTTGTTTCACCTTTCCATCTTTTGTGGGTATTTTTTGAAACTTGCCTAATACTGGTGTAAATTTTTGTTTCTTTACTTAGGTACCATGCTGATGCAGTTCTTTTTGGATATGCTATTCACTTAAATAAAAATTACTTTGATTTATAAAGTTGATATATCGGTAAAAAAATGTGCACTAAAAAAATTTCTCTGCAAAATTTTTAGGCAGTGTTTATTTTGCCATTAAAGCTGTGTTTCACCAGATGTGACCGACTGCATGCTACGCAAAGCAGTAACTTTTGCTTGTGAAGGCGGCGTTTACACCTAACGTGATGCAAAAGCTTTTTTGGATTTTGGCTGCGCAGCTTTTCATCATCCAGGGAAACGGGAATAACTCCTTTTATGTGAAACAAGCCGTTAATTATAGGCATGAAAGCAAAGGTGACATTCCCTAGTCAACGTTTACAATGTAACTTCACAGCTAATGCGCAGCCCACAGATTATAATTTCTAAAGTTCAGAACAACAGTCTGTAAATAAAACTCTTGGGGGAGGGATGGATTTGTTGCAGGTCCATAACAGGCCTATTTTGTGTGCCAGCTATCAGCCATGTTTTCTACTAGTAAGTGACATGAGAATACATGCTACTTTGACCTGCTGACCAGGAATTCTCAAACTTTATTTTTGTCAGCGACGACGCCAACATTGTATTAGTTTATCACACTTCGGTTTTAAGAAATGTATGCAAATCAACAAGTCAACATTTGCATCTCAAACTACTTCATAGAAGTTTCAAATCCTAGCTGAACCTGTGGCGTCAGGGTTGCTCGTCTATTTCGGCTACTGGGATAGTCTTAAAGACATGAACCTGCACCAAAACTTGCATTTTGAGAAGCAGCTGTGTCACATATTGGTTTAAACTTAATAAGTTTCATCAAAATCCTTTTCTTGCCATAATTTTCGACAAATACTATCAGCGTAGTCACAGGGACAGGGGCAAAATCTCTTCAAATGACGCTGACGTCACGTGCAACAAACAACATTTTTCTACAGAGGGATTCACGTGCAAACGTTCGCAAGCAGTTGCACGTGATGTAGGCAAGCGTCGCTGCTGTGTAAAGATGTAATAAATTGATCAAACAGCAAAAAATTCTTCGCGTTGCATCGCGTTTAGTGTGAACTTGCCGTATTGGTTAGATCTTGGTAGGCTTGCATCTATATACATGGCTGCGGCTGGATCCTAGTTGGCTTGCGTCTATACACATGACTGGTTTTGCCAATTAGGATCCACTGCCGACAAAATATTGACAGCAGAATAGACACCATCAATTTTATTTTTATTTTTAGACACCATTAAATTTTTGAGTAATGTAACAAATACGATGGTACCGTGTGTAATAAGACTGCAGAAGGAACTTAAAATTGCTGTGTAATGTGTATGTCCGCACCTTATATGCAAGATTGCTGACTTGTTTTTGTCTTATCGGTAAAAGTGGTGCATATATTGATATATAGTTTAACGAAGAAATATTTCTTTGCCCAGAATATCAGCTCAATGCCCAATATTATTTCATTATAATCTTTGGGTTGTTTGCTTGGCAATTAGAAAACTTGTATTCAAAAATTAGGTGATCATTGAGGATTAGCTCAGCTTTACGATGAAACTTTTGCACAGTTGACTTGGTAATAAATAGAAAGCAGTAGTGAAAAGAATGATAGTCAAATCAAATTTTGCTGTTATATCTACCGTCTTAATCATTTGCCAATTTATATGTATTATTTTTGTAGTTGATTGAGTGCATGTTTATTTTTAGGTTGTCAACGTCTGATCTGGACTCTACTCAGCCAAAATTTCCACGTATTGAAGAATGTGCACACTTTCATTACGAAAGTGTTAATCATGGCAGCATTAAAGTATGTAAACAATGTGTAATTGTGTTGGCTAGCACCATGTGTGATTAAATATGAAAATAGGCCTATACTGTAGTATAAATTTTGTTAAAAATCCATGTAGTTGCTTGTGCCAAGGTTTTGTACAGTATTTACTGAAACTGCAACTTACGTATTTATTGATAGAAAATTTGTCAAATTAGAAGTTTGCTATGCATTTAGATCCCCTAATTATGTTGTTATTTTCATAGGTTGAACATTATTGCCTTCTAACAAAAATGAAAAATTTGTTTTTTTTTTCTTTTTGTATTTGTGTAGCTTAGATAACCATATCCGGTTTTTTAATTTTGTAAAACTTGCTGAAAATATGTGGCTGACAAAGCTGATGGTACTGAATAGATGTTGTTTTAAAAAACCTGCTTCATTAAAATAATTTAGCTTGGATTTGTGAATAAGGTACTTATGATGTTTTGTAAGACGATTAGCTATAAGCAGATAAAGTAAAGCTATCATCAGCACAAAAATGCAGCAGCTCTTTGAACTTAATTTTGCAGTTGTCATTTGTGGATGAGGTTGCAGGGAAGAATGACAGGAATCGTATGTCGTTGGTTGATGAGGTTAATTACACTTACTGCATTCGAATAACTTGCAAAGTAAGTTTATCGTTAATTACTTCCTTAAAGCTTTTACTTAAGCATAATAGACGTTTGAATAAAAAATTGCTGAGTCATACTTGATAAATATATAGGAAACCCTTAAACGATTTAGAATTCACTAAAAGTTGGCTCATTATGTATCGGCAATTTTGATTGACTTTATTGTTTTGCGGATGGGGGTTATGGGGTGTGAAACTTATAACTTGCTCACCACGGATTAAGGATCCCGTAACAGGTTCTCCGTAATGACATTTTCTGTTTTGAATTTGGGAAAATGTCCAATTAATATAGTAGATTATCTATTGGCTTTGCAAGATTAGCCGAAAGCTCTTATTTGCAAAAGTAAATCTAAAAAAACTAAGTGGCAATGTTAGGTATATGTGAAATTCTGAATTAAGTAACTAGTCATGCTTGCAAAAGTCCTAAAACGAGATGGAATAAAATGTTATCAAAGAAGCCAATGGTGAAGTTCTTTTGTCACTTGCAAAAATGTCAGGTTAAGTTCGTGGATAATGTTCCTGTACTTGTAATCAATTCCGTGCATAGAATTAGGTTATGTACTGACTAACTTAGTTGTTTATAGGACAACGGTTGGGTGGTAAAACGCAATTTAACGCATTTCCAAACGCTGGATCTTTTACTTCACGAATGTGTATTTGATCGCCATTATTCTACTCTCCCTGTTATCAGCTGCAAAGAATTCAAGTCGAAGCCTCACTCTGTAAGTATGGTTATGCAACTACTGGTAAATATTTTTGTAAGCAATAAAATAAAGGTCATTTAGCTTGGGAACTAGTTGCAGTACAGGGGTGGGCGTACTTTTTGCGCGAAGGGTTGCGTTGGGAAAACGTTTGAAGCCGATGGCTGCATTATTATTGGAAGAGCAAATAAAAAAAAGTTATCACGACCGCAGATGTTCTATTTTCCACTCGAAATCAGGTGAAGAGCAAAAAAAGGTCAACAATGTCCCTGGCAGAAGTTCTATTTTCTAGTCATAATTGAGTGAAGAGCAAAAAAAAAAGGTCATCAACGTCCACAGATGTCCTATTTTCCACGCAAAATCAAGTGAAGAGCAAAAAAAGAAAGTCATCACGTGTCCGCAAATGTCCTTTTTTCCACTCAATATCAGTAAGGAACAAGGTTTATATTACTGTAAGTGCCCGCGGGCCACAAAAAATGATCTCTGCGGCCAGCGAGCCGTAGTTTGCCCACCCCTGTTATAGTAGGTTTGGGATAATTATTTCGTGCTTTACATATAAATATGGCTATGACGTCAGACCTAGTTAAGGTATTGCAACTGTTTTTTGCATTATTTTGTCTTTGAATACAGTAAGTGCCCTTTATAAGCCACCTTGAAAACGGACCTTTTTGGGTTTATTATGCGGCTAGGTTTACAAAACGGATTAAATAGAGCAAATGTGGTAAGCTCTATAAGTGGCGAAGTTGATTCACCGTGTGTTGTTACAGCGGTGCATATTGTAGTAAATTATGTATTAGCCAGCAACTGAGTTTAGAATAACCGTCTCAACAGTTAAGCTGATCCATTGCGCAAAACTGGTTACTTGTAGGACACTTTGTGCAACAGTTAGTTGCAATATTTTCAGTTATAGTTCTGCAAAGTTTCAACTTAGCTGTTATTTATATCAACAGATATATTTTGAGTTGGTTTTAACCGCAACGTTTTAGCCTCAACAAGTCATGTATAATTCTCCCGAATTACTTAGTTAAATAAAGTTCAAGCATTCTTATTGATCCGTGGTTCTATTTTTAGGCAATCCATTCTATACTTCGAGGTTATTTGCAACGGTTGTCTGAGATTACAGATAGCGATATGGCTGGTGGACAAATATTCTGTGCGCCAGTATTGCACTGGTTTGAAATTGACAGCCACGGTCGAAATTTGGTATCCCATGCCCTTGGAGATGTAGCTGATATTAATATACCTGCTGTTGCAGCGGCTAGAGTAGTAAGGAGATATCAAGCACAGGAAGATGATGAGTTATCTCTAAACGTATGTGCAAGTTGAACTATATTTTTGTAAAAGAAATTGACGACCTTAGCTATCGTTTGCATGATAACTTGATAAGGGTAATACTCTGCATTAAAGCATTAGAAATAGGCTGCAATTTTTAATAGAATACGTAGAATCTTTAAATCTCTTTCATGGCGCAAATTGACTAGCTGTACCGAACTGATTTAGAGATAGTTCTACTATAGTTAAAGCGTAGTAAATGGCTGAGTTTTTTTAAAGCTTCTGATTGAATGCTCGTTTCACGGAGCTGGCTGTATGGCAGGCCCTATTTTCTGTAGAAGAATAATATTACAGTTGCCAGAAAAAGATAAATTTAGACTATTACCTTTAGTTTTATCTTCGTGTAGTTGTACTACTCGTAGTTTAGAAGTAGTCGCTAAAGAATTAGAATAACTTTTAAAAAAAGGCACCGTTAATCGTTTCAAGGTAATGGTTTATTATATCTGTAGTATGGTCATAGCTTTTCATGAGAGCATTTTAATATGTAGCCTTTCGAACGTTTTACTTTAATGGTTAATGCTACTTTTAACGTTTGCATCAGGTTTAATTTTGTCAGGTAAAAGTACCACTTTTTAGGTTGGTGATATGGTTTCAATTATTGATATGTCATCACCAAGTTGGTGGCGTGGAAAGCAAGGTTTAAAAGTGGGTTCTTTTCCCTCTCAATGTGTGAAACGGATTAGTAGTGCGACGGACATTGTGAGCACTCACGAACGAGCTTACGCTCAACAGAAAGCTTCAAATTCTCAAATGCCAAGTAAGATTTAATTTTTTTTTATCAGTTTTGCTGCGTTTGTAACTTAAAATAAGTTTTTTCAGTAAGATTTTGTCTGTATGGTGACCCAGAATGCGAATCTTCTTGACTCAATCTAGAAAAATCGCGTGTTGGCTTGCACGAAAACGCAGTGCCTGGTTGAGAACCAGCAGTTAACAATGCGTTTGGTAGTTTTATATTAACATACTAGCCAACTGTCCTAAGTTATGCCTCCCAGGGCCCAATAGAGTACTCAAACAACTTGCATTATGAGTTCTTGCTATTTGAAATTTAATAAATAAATTCTTACGAAGCTTTGCATTTATTGCCGTATATAGCCCTGCAAAATTTTTTCCAATGCAGAGAATTTTTATATTAATTGTTATTAAAAGGTGGAGAGCAGTTAAACATTATGCAATGTTTCAGTTTGTAATTCATTTATTTAGTAACACGCAAACACGGCAAATTCATGGTACTGCTGAGGTCATTCTTGGACAACAGACCCAGCAAATCGTCTTTGAAAAAGAAAGGAATACTTCGTGAAAGAGTGTTTGGATGTGATCTCGGAGAGCTTCTGCACCGGACAGGAGAAGACAGTAAGTAGTTGCTTGCTTGACTGTACTGAACAGTTGAGCAATTCCAAATTGAATGGCTATAGTGCCTACACGGTGCATTGTTTAATGGTACCGGTAATTTTGTCAGACGCAAAGGTAGCAGCAGCAAATTTTTGTTGCATTGCGACAGATCTGTCTAACTCGAGTTTTAAACTGTCAATGTTATTGAATATCAAACATACGCTTTCTACCGTTTGCTTAAGTAAATTTTTGCAAATCAGGTATTCTGCGGTGTCCACATTTTAACCCTGAACATTCGTTCTCTTCGGGTTCTGCTTTCCATTTTGTAGGACTTGGCCATTCAAGAAGTTTGGCTATATGCGAAAAAAGCATTTGTTAAGTGTTCTAGAATTATAACTGCATCATAACAGTTTTGTTTGTTGACCTTGGAGCCATCAGCGTTTCAGTCAGTTACAAGAATGACTAAGCAGTAATGGATTTCATAAAATTTGAAAAAGCTTAATGTTCAAGTATACATTTTTACTTCATTGGTCCATTAAAAACCTGGGTTGTCAGTTTTTATTTTTCTTGGCTAGAAAGGAAGTACCGAAGGGAAAGCTTTTGTTTCTGCTTCGGTGACAATAAAAGGCACACGTTTTCGTTTGGGACTCGATATAGAAAATCTAACCTGGCAGCTACGCACGAAATAAGTTTATTAGGACTTAATGGTAGGGCCAGTATTTAATCTTTCGTGGTGTAGTATCGACTGCTAATGCATGACAAATCTACAGACTAGAATTAAATACCGGGACTTATTTGACGTGATGATTTTCTGTGTATAAACATTACTTAGTCAGGCTAAGAATAGTATCTGCCTTACAAAATTAGGGCGGTTAACCAAATGGCTGTCTTTATTGATTTTTGAATTCTATGTATGTTCGTTGTGTGTTTGTGAGCTTTAAAAAGTTTTTCTGTGATTAATGGCTGAATTTTTCGCATGTTTTTGTTGATCTTGCTCGTATGTGTCAATCTTTTTCTTTTTTAGCTAGAAACTTGAATGCTAGAATATGTAGTTGAGTTGCCGTTTCAGTTCGAGCTTATTACGAAATAGCCCCACTTATAAGTTAAGATTGCGAAACTCGATTTGAGGTTTATGGGAGATCATTCGACTGTTTGACATCACTTTTTTGAGGAACACTTGAACTATAGTACTAGTATATTTAACGTAAATATTTTTTGCGAAAAAAGTACCGTAAAATGGGGATACTTTCCAACTAGGGTCAACTTTGCCCAAAATTTTTACTTTTTGTATTTTTAATCGCCATAATTTTTGTACAAAAAATTTTCAACTTTATTTGGTTTTACTTTTGAAGCAACTGCATGAGCTTTGAGTGAAATGCAAAAAATGTGATGTAGAACAACAATTTCTGACCCAAACATACTCAAAAAAATGTGTACAAAAAACATGACATAAAAATGTATCCCTAAAAAATGCCATTGGGGTCAAAGGCCACTTATGGCAGACAAATTTTAAACTTATGCAGAAACTTGTTATAATGTTACCAACATGCAAAAACAAAACTGTGAGCCAGTGAAATTCCAAAAAATATTCACAAGATTTTTTTCGGAAAAAAAATTGGCAGATTGGCATTTTGCTTGTAGCTTTGCCCATATGACCAAGTGGGCCGTACAAACAGCTGTAATGTACATCATATGGTGTAAATAGAATGCCTGACTGTGTGCGGTCAGTCAACTACCGATAACAGGTGTTAAATATGAGCAATTTCGTTTTTTGAAAACACTTAAAGTGGGCAAAGATGCATTTCACGGTGTTAACATTGCTAACAGAAGCATTAGGTAGCTGAAAAGCCTGAAACAAGCACCATGGGCAAAATTAAAATTAGTCGGACAACTTTGCCCACTTTAAATAAAAAAAATTAGTGAATTTTTGGATTACGCACTTTTGGTTGTAATTTATTGTATAACACAACTCTCTGATAGTGTATACCTATTTTGAAGAAGAAATCATCACTAGAACAAAAGCTACATAAAAAATACCGAAAAATATTAGCTTTTTTGGGCAAAGATCCCCATTTTACAGTACCTTTTTCTTCTCAGTAAAGTGTTTTTATATATTTGTGTTGGATGGGATGGGGAAAAGAGTATTTAGCGAATGTGCTTTGATTTATATTAATAGATGTCACGAAATTTGGACCTCGTGTACCGACTTCGGTTTAGCATCTACCACAGTTGCTTCTGCCTTGGCTGTACGACAGCTTGTATTTTTTTCCAGTACCAACCGTTCTGGCCGACTGCACTCGATTTGTCGAAAAGCATGGAATTGTCGACGGAATATACCGGATATCCGGAGTAGCATCCCATATCCGTCACTTGAAGTACGAGTTCGATTCTGACCGACGTCCTGACCTCGAGAGCAAAGTTGAAGGTCTTCCGGAACTAAGCGCTAGTGCCGCCCGCCGAAGTGAAGGGGATGGGTCGATGTGCGATCCCCACAGCGTAGCCGGATTATGCAAACTATTTTTCAGGTAAATGTTACTGTTATTATATAGTTTTTTTAAAGTAACTGTGAAATGCACTGATATCTTATAAAAATCCCAGTGCGGCACGCATATAGGTACGGATATGGGATGAATGAACAGCCGTCAGAGTGGTGATAATAGAATAAACAAAAAAATGTCTGTAGAACCATTCCGAAATATGCGACCGGTACCCAATAGCGTCATAAAAACTTAAGTTTCGTATGTATTTGCCTATTTATTCAAGGCAGGCTACCAGGTTTAAGGCTTGTTTTTTATGATGCCTTAAAAAGTTTTAACGGTAGAAACCATTCAATTCTATGTTTTTGCATGCTCTAAATTTAGCTTTATGAAACAGACTTTGCGAAGTTTTATTTTTGCTGGTTTCAGCTGTAGCAACTAAAATAACTATTGTAACGGTTGATTTTTCTCACGGTACTAAGTTGGAATATTATTCGTAACTTCCTGCTAGTTAATGTTTTTGAGTTTGCATTTTGCAATATCCTAAGTATTGAACGTGTAAATGCAGTTGCAGTGAACTGTAGCTGTTTGTAGTGCTATAGAATAGGCAGAAATAACTCATACAAACCTATTGCTGTTAGAAGTGTAGTTGGAAACTTGATAATAGTGAAGTCGTATTTGATACATTGTTGATGCTTCGCATAACTTCAGGCGCTTTATACCCTGTTTACAAAATATCAAAATGACTTTAAAGCTTCAATGATAAGAGCATTGTATCACAAATTTAAAATTCCAAGTTAAATGACAGTAGGACGTATCCTAATAGCTTATCACATTACTAAGAACTTTTTAGTCTTTAAAACTATGATTTATGCATGTTATTCATCGGCCTTATATGGTTTTTTGATGATTTGGGACTTCATTTGACGTAATAGCTTCTTGAATATGTAGCTGTAGACGTTTTGACTGACTCGTGAGTTCAAATTGTGTTCGAGATATTTGAATGCGCGTTCGAATCCGCCCGAATTCAAATTGTTTTTGTGTTCTAAGAAATATTTTGAGAATTATATAGACTTGAATAAAATTACAAGTTGAAATTCGTTAATTTAGCTACATAAGAATGCATTTCTATCGATTAGAATAATGATGTTAAGATTTCGAGTATGATTGAATTTAATTGCTGCATGTTTTAGTCGTTTTATTGATTTTAGGGAACTTCCCAATCCATTGCTGACGTATCAGTTATATAATCGATTTGCAAGTGCTGTTTCTGATTTTGAAGCGGAAGAAAGATTACTCAAGGTTCACGACGCTATACAACAACTGCCCCCTCCTCATTACAGGTATTCAGCCAAATATTAATTTTTTGTCGTTTTTTTTTCACTCATAGTAAAACTTTTCATTAAAGCATTTTGTCTTAACGTTTTTGGCATTTTTCGATGAAAATGTTACTCAGTTTGAAAAAGGTTTAAAATTGTTTTTTCGTTGCTTAAAAACAAGGATGCAATTGTTTTGTATCCTATTGTTTTTAACACATTAGTTGAAATAGTTAAAGATATCTTATCTTTAGATAGCACTAATTAGTATTATATCCGCGTTGCTCTGCATTAGAATGAAAAGGTGATTTTTCTAGGACATTGAAACATCTTATTACTCACTTGCGACTTATGGCTGATCAGAATAAGCATACATCAATGCATTGTCGCAATCTGGCAATTGTGTGGGCCCCTAATCTGCTGCGATCCCGAGAAATTGAAGCCGGTCTGGCTGCATTCACCGAGGCCAGAGTCCAGTCTGTGGTCACCGAGTTTCTGATTGTCAATGGAGATATTTTATTCAGTGAAAAACTTCAAACTAAGCAGTACGACGCAGGTATGGTTATGTTGTATTGTCACACTTTTATCAATAAATGGTATGCCGTCAGTTGACATTTTTTTTTCACTCTAATTTTGGCTTTATGATTACGTAATTAATCATTGCACGAATTTCTTAATGTTTTTAATTTTCAGAAGTTCTGCTATGCCCTCTACCTCTACAGCTCTAATAGCGAACAGGCTGGGTGTATTGTTGGTGATTGTGTCGACGTTTAAAGCAATTCTTTTAAATATTTAGCTGAACAGTTGTTTGTAATTTACCAAGCTTGAAGGCCTTGGCTTCTTGTATAGCATGCCAATTCTATAAAAATCAAAACTTTAAAGTCACAAGTCTTTTAGACCTGCATTGAATTAAGCCGCCGCAACTGGTTACACCCTTAAACTAAAATCAAGCTTCACTCTTTCCAAACACAGAACACGAGAGTCTGAATGTCCAGTTCGGAATTAGATGCGAAATGATTTCAATATTTGCCTTGATCTTACGCAGGTTTGTATCTTTTTGTGTTGTTACTTCATAATTTTTGCGCAGAAAATAAAATGCCCCGGCCCCGATCACTTATGGTTATGCCTTCCACCAAGCTGATAAGTTTGGAAGAGGCTCAAGCTAGATCAAAATCTGGAATGGTGTTGCCATTGTTGGAGAGAATCTCTCCGTCAAAAAATGCAGTCAAAATGAGAGACTGGTCTTCGGAAAAATCATCAAATGAAAGGAGGTAAGCAAAGTGCTCGCATTTTGCAATTCTGGTTACATTATTTTCGAGCTTTTCTTGCTCGCATCGTGGTACTTTTAAGCTGCAAAACTGTTTATTTTGCGTTGAGAAATAAAAACCGTTTGTGCTGTTCAAGCCACGTTTATTATTGGTGTGAAGAATAACGTAGGCTTAAGTTGAAGAACTGCTAATGCAGTATTGCATAGTAGCTATTTTTGATCATAATTGTCCATCTTCTCACTGTTCACGCGTTGAATTTCTCGCAAGTTTTGTATTGTACTTCTAGTCATGCAGAACAAATCCAAATTATTTAAATTCTGGACCAGTTCATTGTATTTATAAAATGTGATAAGGTGTTTAAATTTTTTGATCTACCTTTGGCTGTTATTTTTGATGAATGTTACTAAGTGTTTAATTTCGCTGCGGGTCAGTTGACTGCTGAATATTTAGCAAAGAAGTAATACCTGTAGTATCTAACGTTGTTTAGATGATGAAAGCTCGTTTGAATTGGTCTCTCAGTTTTAAAAAGATTCTTATTCGACTAAGATCACATCCTTGCAGTTATTTTTTACGTTCAGAACTTTTGAACAGCTTTAAAAAATTGCTTGAATGGATATTATTTGTGCAAGTTTTTAAATATTGCGCTTTGCTATTTCAAAACTATTGCATTGCATATTTCCTGTGACCGCGTTTCCACGCTTTATATTAAGCTGCGTTTTACGTAATTGAAATGTTGAAAAGTGTTTTTTTAATACGTAAGCCTTGTCTGTAATCGATCAGCTCTGCAAAGAAAGCTTAATTGCGACTGCTGCGTGCTCTTAAATCTTTCACGTTTAGCTTTCATGTTTCTTTTTTGCCACGTTGCGACAGTCACATGATAGTTAGAACTGCTGATACTTTTTATTCATAGTCTTCCTAAACTTCCTTTCATGTCATTTACATAATCAATATAACCTTTATGCTAATGAGCTTACCAATGTTTGGCAGTGACTGTTTCCAAAGTCCAAAGTACTACAACCTCCAAAGTGCAGACTTTTTTAATGCATGTGTAGCGAACTTAAGCAGTGCTTAAGTTATTAAAGTTAGCGGTCTGAGCTTTGTAGTTTTTCGGACGTTTTTTTCGTTTCCCTTCAAAAATTCTACAAAAGCCTTATATAGCATTTTGCATTTTATTGCGCTGTAGTAATTTGGCAACAATAGTTTACTGCGAAATATAGACTTTATCTCAATTTTAGTTAATGTCATTTGTAGTAACGATCAGTAACTCGAACTAAAAGTTACTTTTTATCGCAGAAAACGGCGCCAGAAAAAAAGCACGTCGACCACATTTGTACTTGGTTCATCAGGTTCTCCACGTCTGTCTCGATCAACGCGGAAATATGGTGAATACTTTGTAGTTATCTGTTAGCTTTTAGATAGCTTGCAATAATGCACCCACGTCCCATACGCTTCATAGAATTATCACCATGGAGTGTGGACATCTGTTAAGTGTTATAGAAGTTTAACTGCTGTGATGGCCCGTTGGATTGAGCGTCTGCCTGGCGAGCTCTAGACTAGGGTTTGATTCCGAAACGAGTCAGTCCAATCACTTTAAATGTTCTAACACAGGGATGGCGAACCTTTTTAAGTGGTGGGTCAAATTTAAGGTCGCAGACCGAAAAAAGAAAAAACGTGGGTCACGGATGTAATAATATTAACGAGGGGCTTGAACGCAAGTTCTGCCGAAATCTGTGCAAAGAGCAAAAAAATAGATCTTCACCCCAGAAATATCCATCTTCCCGTCTTCAATGCCCCAGTATGGAAGAATAAGCTTTTTTTTACTACGTTATTTTCGTTACCGTTTTTTCGTAAAATTTTCCAAACTACAAGTGGGTCACTGAAATGTGCAAGTGGGTCACTTAGTGACCCGCGGGTCAGTGGTTCGCCATTCCTGTTCTAACAGGTGACCTGCTAAATAAATAAAAAACATGTATGTCCAATTACTGTTTATGTCCAATAACAGTATTTATCAGTATCTATGAGACCCATTTGCTTTTATCAAATACCAAGGTTCTATAAAGGTCAGTTCTACTTGGTTGATAAATGGTGACCTAAGCGATACTTGTCCAGTATGCCTTCTAAGAGCATTAAACATTGCGTTTTTTGCGTAGTTGAACCGTTTTTTGTGTAGGTCACCGTAAAACTCACAGCGTGTATGAGGCAAATTTCAACTTCTCCAAAACCAACGAAATCGTGATTGACAGTCCGTCATCCACTAAACCTATTTCTCCCGCGGGTTGGAAAGGAAAACTTGGAAGTTTATTGAAGAAATCTCAACCCCAGACTCTTGCAGTAGCAAGAGAAGGTATCTGTCAATTTCGTTATCTCTGTACTACATAAAATTTTTTTTTTTTTGAAAATTTATGTTCAAAATTTGACTATACGTTCTTTCTTATGAGCTTCAGGTACCAATAAGGCTACGTTTCTTTCATTCTGCAAAGTTTTGCTAGAGGGAATTGTTACGGTGTGGAAACTCACTTTTTAAGAGTGCGCAATTATTCGGCGTGGGACTACTCAATGTTGAAGCCTAGCTCTACCACGAGCCGTAAAACCTATTTTAACGTGATTTCGTTTTTAGGTAGTTGTCCCACACTTAAAAGTTCTGTCTTGATTCTACATGCTTTCTTTTCTTGTAGACTGCATTAATTTTTTCTAATACATTATTTTTGCTCTTCATATGACTTTTATTTTCAGCTTCACTCAGAAGATCCCGCAGTGACGATTCCCTCTTTTCATCGAGCTCCCAAAAACAACTGCGAAGTGCAAGTTCAGATGAACCCAGGCGGAGACCGGTGATTTGTAATATTCTATTTCTTTACCGTAGAGCGGGACAGCGCTGTTTCGGGTTATTAGCCCCCATCAGCCGCCCCCGAAGTCGTCATGACTTCCCGTCCAGTAGGCCAGGAAGGACATTGCTTTTTTAGTTATTCTATTTCTCGTTAAAGTTAATCGTACTTTACCAACGTGGAAAAATGAAGCCGATTACTCAGCGTGTTCTTATAGTGGAGTAGAATAATTGTTCGAATTGATTACTGACAATAGGAACTATCCAGTATTCATCAGTGACTAATTACTTTGTGTGGGTGGGTTTTCCCATGAGGGGTAAATTTTCAAGAGGCGCGCAAGTCTTTATGTGCTTTACAACACATTTTTCGTTAATTTTAAAATAACATTTTTTCGCTTATTTTGTGGTTGTCTGTGCTTGAATACTGTCTGAGGTATTAAACTAGGTAGTTATGGCGTAACATTTTTTTATCTAAAGTCAGTTGCAACGCTACTTTTGTATTTCTAAAACGGGAAATCATCTCCAAGGAGAGTGCAGCATGAAAAGGCTCAGGAGAACCAGTGCTTCAGACTGGTGTTTTGGTTGAATTTTCATGAAACCATGATTTTGAGTCATGTTTTTTCTGTCGTTGTTCAAATCCCGCTTTGTTTAGAAATCTCTTCACATGGATCGGAGACAGACGGAGTTGCAGCTCCCTTTTTTCGCTCGAGACCGATCCGCAACTTCTCCTGTTGCTAAAGACTCTTCTCTGCATAAAGGCAGCCCCATAAAACGTCATTCGAAAAAATCAGACATATACGCTCAGACCAATTTTGCTTCAGAGCGAAAAGATTCGTTTCAAATCAAGTTCAAGAAAGTGAGCCCGAGGTAGGTAGCCTATGTACATTTATTGTATCTGCTTTTTACATCAGACTTGCCGTTTCAAATTCACCTTTCTTGCACTTGTTTTTTTGTGAAAGGAAAGTAGGATTTCTAACGAAAACTGTGGTATCGAGTATCGACTGCAGATGATTGTTACTAGCAGCGTTTATAGTTAACAAAATTATCTAAAAAATGGAGTTTTTCGTTGTCTGCAAGTAGCTGCATTCTGCTGCAATCGAATGCTATTATATAATATGCTTATCTCTTGCGTTGTGCGATTCAGAGATATATTTTATTTGAAATTTTATGTTTGCAGGCATAGTCCTCGTAACCCTGCTCCAGCTAATTCCTTGGACTTACAGAGATTATTCATAAACCCAATCGTCCACGACAGAGAGCCTAGTCCAAGCCCCTTTTCCGGCCTGTCTTCTGACTTTCCTAATATCATGGGTCCATCTGGCCTTGATTTTGACCCATTAAGCTACAGATCTGGTCACCACCGTGATCCGTCGTGGCAAGGTACATTTTCGAGTTCAACTTACAATAGCCAAAAGCTTGTGCCTACATTTTATATACCGTAGTTATTAAAGGCCGGTTAACTCAATCGTAACGACCTTGCTATCGGTGCTGAAGGTCCAAAGTTCGAATCTCGGGTGGGTCAAATCAGACAGTGTCGCCAACGGCTCGCCACCGCTGCGACGTTCGTTCGGAGCTGTGTTGTTCAGACGCTCAGCCGCACAGATGGACCCTGCCGCTCGCTACACACTTCGGCGTAATAACGCGAGTAGCCTATAATGAAGATTTGATCAAATTATTCTGTCTACTTTGTAGTTAAATTAAAATTTGCTTGTGATTTTCTTTTCTGCTATATATTTCTTACTACGCTGAAGGTTGTTAATACGAGTTTTGGCTAATTGTAGCATCTAATGTAGTTAGTTACAATTTAGATGTTGTTCCTCCGTTTAAACCTCCGGCGGAAGATTTACAACCCACTGTCCAAAGCAATCCGAGTCGTTCCGATCCGTTTCCGAAAGTCAGTGTAGCTGTCAAGCGTGTTGAATCCGTGCGTTCCGTCCATGGAGAGCCTGTATTCGCAGCTGTTTCCACACTAACTCCGTCCAAACAAGAAAAGACAATATTGCCAAATACGCAAGGACATTCAGACTCAGACAGTTCGCCGGCCGATGTTTTTCCATCAGAAGATTCTGATGTTGCGTCTGCATTTAAAATGTCCAGCTCTTTCAAACTGACAACTGCAAACCAAAGTTCAAACAATAACAATGCATCGAACAATGAAAATATCCAAATTGGACCTTTAGATGAATTAACGGCCGATAGTATTTCTTGCCCTCCCAGTCAATTACAACCCCCGCTGCAACGAAAAAAATCCGCCGCTGAAAAGTTGGGTTTAAAACGTAAAACTTCAAAACCACTGACCCCCAGAGATATACCAAGGTGCCGTAACAACTCATTATTTGTAGATGCTGGATTAAGTAGTGTTCCTGAACTGTCAGGTTTAATATCTAATATACAACACCAACCAAAAATTATTGATCCAATAACGCCCTTACATGAAACGAAAGTTGAAAATAATCAAGAAACAAATAACGAATATTCCAAGGTTGTTTCGTGTAATAAAGGCAAAAGCCGTAGTCCCCGTGAAGCATTTGTTCAAAATAGGAAAGAAAACTCGTTCCCACCTTCCATTTCAGTGCTCAATTCTCTTGTCAGCCCTTCTGAGCCAAAACGAAAAACTTCTCTTAGTACGAGAATCGTAGCTAAAAAAGACGAGGGTTCTTTATCTGCCAGACAAGAAAGATGCCAGAGAGACGCAACCATTGAAGCTTTACGTAATTTTTACTGGAACAAAGTAGGAAGCCGACACACGAGTCTATCAGAAAACTTCTCTCCAAGGCTTGATAGCTTCAATCCTGAAGGCAAAAAGAGGGAGGGATACGAGAGGTTGGACTTGGTCGCCGGGAAAAATCAGTTGCATAAGGTAGAAGTGCAACATTCACGAAGCTGTGATTCCTCATCTTATTCCATATCAAATGACTCGCAATACTCGTCTTTTCATGCTGCCAGTCAATTGCTTTCTCTCGGCAACAAACGAAATGCCGATCTTGATGTAGATTTTAGCGCAGGTGCTGGAACACCAACAGATGATGATGTTTTTCAAACACTACCAGCGGCGCAGCCTAAACCAGCACCAAGGAAACACGTGCGGTCCTTTTCTGCTGGAGATTGCTTGGACCAAAAGACGGATGTCTTCAAAGCAGAAAAGCCAAAACCATTTCCTCGGTTGCTACACCAGCGAACTCCCAGAGTTCAAAACGAATTCGATTCGGATATGATTTCGGGATGTAAGCAAAATCAATCGCAGAATAACTGCGACGATATTTCCTACGGGCCTCGGGCTTCCAATGAACAAATTATCGGAGCAATTACTGAGGCAGAGGACTCTAATTTCGAAGACTCCTTACAAACCACGTCCATTACACAAAGTGAACATTTCAATTCGTTAACTACCTTTCATAATTCGCCCTATGAGCATTTATCGTACTATGAGGAGCCAATAATAGGCTAAACACGACAGCACAAAACAACTTGACTGCAGTTTTTTACCATTGTTAGATTGCAGTTGTAAATTTTCTTATTTTTGGTGGTATATTGCAATAGTACTTTCTTTATAGTACAGTATTGTATAATATATGCTGACAATTTTTGTATCAAACTGTTCCGTTTATTTGTGGCAAAATTGTGCATATAATATGGTCTTTCTTGCCTATTTTGAAGATGAAAGTTGCACTTGAAAAACTAATTACCACTAGCAAATTGTGTTTTGATTAACGACACTGTTGCTTATACTGTATGCCTGAGTTTTTTGTTTTCAGAATTGAAATATAACAGACGTGTATTACATTTAGGCTTAATTTATAGCATTTAAATGTTGGAAAAATTGTTCAGTGTTAACAATTAATCGTGTATGCCCTTAAAGGATTGTAAATTCGTGCCATTGTTACCAAAAAGTCTTTTGCAATGCCAGAAGATTTTTGATAGACTATTTTTTGTGACAAAAATTATGAAGTGATTCTGCCTTTAACAGATTTTATATTCGGGGGCACAACATGGCCAGAAAGAGGCCTAAATTTGTAATCAACTGAAGTTGCTTCTCCAGCTAGTATTCATACTTTTAATGTTTGGATGGCTCCGATGTTCCTCGTTTCAGTTAAAGGATTTCTTCATTAGTTCTAAAGCAAAACTATATGTGTTACAGTACTTTGTTTTTTTAAACGTCATTGTGTTTTTCGCGGCAATCATGTTACATCTTTTACCTTTTTGTATTAATTTTTTAGCCGGAATAAAATATACGTGATTAACAAAGAGCCCAATTTATGTAAAATATATCTAATGTTAAATTTATCAACAGTGTTGGCCCAACGTAATAGTAGCCAACAACAACAGGCAGTGAAGGGCTCTTAAACGAAACTGTCAACAACTTAACGATTTCGAACTAGGCGTTGAAGCTCTTAATAGATGTATTTCAGTTAACAGCTATTGGCTTACGTAACAGAAAAACTTGTACAAACTTACCGATGCAAGCGCAAACAACTGAAAAGCAATGTCCTTCCTGGCCTACCGGACGGGAAGTCATGACGACTTCCTCTTGTTGGGTCAGAGGCTATAACAGCACTCCATCACCAACAGTGCAAAGCACTCCAGTAAATCGTACCGTAGAGCGAGACAGCGCTGTTTCTGGCTAATAGCCTTCATCAGCCGCCCTCAGGTAAGAAACATTCATCGTCCAGGACGAATGATCTTGCCAGGATCACTCATCCCTTCGGATAAATATTTCTTAAAGATTTTAACCTTTGTGGTACACATATCCACTTGGCTACGAGATTTTAACCTTTGTGGTACACATATCCACTCGGCTACGAGTGGATAAAATGTTAAAGGTTAAAATCTTTAAGAAATATTTATCCGAAGGGATGAGTGATCCTGGCAAGATCATTCGTCCTGGAAGATGAATGTTTCTTACCTGAGAGCGGCTGATGAAGGCTACTAGCCAGAAACAGCACTGTCTCGCTCTACGATACATGCGCATTAGGCAAGCCTAAGTAAACCAAACGCATGAAACGCAACCACAGTAGCCTATAACCATGGATGGGCAAGTTAATGCAAAACGTTATCTTCGTTAACACAGTTATGTTCTTCCGTTAACGTTAATTTTGACTTGAAGCGGCATTTCTTTTTACAAAAAAGCTCAAGATTTTTTAAAATTAATGTTTGCGTAAGCATTTAAGCAATTTTTCTGCTCACAAACAATATGTTTTGTTGTTCATATCTCGCTTTTTAACCTCATTGGTCGTATTTTGCTGGTTAATCGATAAACTTAACCAACAAGAGGAATAAGTGTTTACAAAAATTTAACGGAAGTTATCAAGCATTAACGGAAGTTAATTTAGTCCGTTAATTTCAAAAAGAAACTTAACGAATTAACTAGTTAATGAAAAAGTTAGCTTCGTTATTACCAAATAACGAAATTGTGCCCACCTCTGCCTATAACAAAAGTCGATGAAATACAAGAACATCATTATAATGCTAAGCTTACACTTCGTGGAATAAATTAATTCAAACGACGCTAGTTGCTTATAAGTACGAAAAAATGAAAAAAACATAGCCGTTAGTCAGGGACGTACCCAGCAGTTCATTGTCACTAAGGACCTTCTTTTCGGAGATCGACCGACCGGAAGCACAGGCTTGCTCACCCACCGAAATTTCTGGCCAACTACGCCACTGCCGCTAATGCACCATCACATAATTGACGTACAGTACACCGTGTGCGATACAAAAAATGACACAAGGTAAGAAGAGAATTAAGTTACATATAATATGTTTTCGACAAGTAACATGATAGCATTTACCGAAAACAAATGAAAGACAAAACGAGCAAGAAACACAGCAATGTTTCGGTCACAGTGGTTCTCAACCTTGTTAGGTAATGAAGCGGTTAAATTTTAAAATATTTAAGACCAACTGAAGGCCGGTGGTCCTTAAAAAATCAGCCGAAAATGTCAGTACTGCTACAACAACTTGTCTATTAGTTGTTCCGCTCAACGTGCTTCGTCTCATCTACCACGATTTAAAAAAAAAAAAGGCCAACTACATGCATCGGTGGGGTGCGTAGATTTTAATGTTAGACGCACGAAACAATGGGTTTCGTGTAGAGTAGTGTTTCCTCCCTGGAAGACGGAACGGAAAATTTCCTGGGAAATTTGGGGTTTTGAAATTTCCCGTTTCCCGGTAAATTTATGTTGGGATCCCGGAAAATTTTTTGCACATTAGTATGGATTTCAGAGGTACTGATATCCATCATTTCGACACAAAAAATGCGTTAGTGCAAATTTTAAATCTTGTTTTTGCTTATTAAAAATTATTTTTCAAAATTCGCAAAAATTTTTATGACAAAATGCTTGTGAGATCAAAATTTTTTCCTCAATTTGTCGAAAAAATTAAAAAACTCAAACTAAGTTTGTCAAAACAACATAAAAAGCTAAAAATTAGATCTGAAACGCTGAAAATCAGAAAAATGGCAAAATAATCAAGCTCGAGAAAAAATAATTTCCCAGGAATCCCGAGGATTTTCGGGATTTTTTCTTGGAAAATTTCCCGGGAGTTGAAAATAGGGAAACCCTAGTGTGGAGTAAATGGACTGTAAAATTACTTATGCTGCATAAACTCGTCTGCCAGCTGCTGCAAAAATTATTGTGCGCGCCTGAAAAGCCCATTTTTGATTTAAGGTATAGACTGAAAATATATTTAGCGGTCCGGCGGTTGTGAAACACTGGTTTAGAAATATGCAGGGTACCCCACACAATTTTCAAACCATCTGGACTTGAAACTCAACAATCGTTAAAAATAAAATAGAATGAAAGATTACTTCATTTCAACCAACGTAGCTTAGCGTACAGTAAAATAATATAATCGACTTGATAGTGCTGCCACAGAATTAAAAAAAGAGAAAAAGTTAAAATAAGAGGTACCAGTAGAGATTATTATTAACAAAAGAAATAATGCAACAAGAAGGTAATTCAACGTAAATGAAATCGCTTGCGTTTGAAGAAACCCATTGATAAAATCAAAAAGCAAATAATACAACATACTGAAGTTTTTCAAAGCATCTTTTTTTGCTGGATGCATTTCCAAACGTACTCAATAGATACAATTTTTGCTGTCTTAGGTATATCCGTTCCATCACTGGATTCAATTGCATGGGTTGCATGCTCCAATTCAAATTCTTCCACAATTTCGCCATTGCAGGCAATAATGTGGCGTTTTAGCTGAGAGCTGCTTTGAATTCCAGTTGGAACATAGAGTTTAACTCCCTTGAGAGAGTCATTCAAAAACGATGCTTTGGATTCTTCCATCAAATCCTTCTTGTCGAGATCGGAGTACCTTGATGAACTGGGCTTGGACTCTTTTGACTTTATACCAAGTAACACTGAAACATCCGACTCCTCTTTCGACTTTTCATACAAGACTTTTAAACGATCCAAATTGGTTGCATTATGCCAAACCTTGTCCTGACGAATTTTGGTAACTCTCGGAAAACGAATCGAGATTCCATCAGCAGTGTGGGATTCAGATTTAGTAAATTCAGTGCCAGTGATTTCCCACACAGGAGCAAATTTAGGATCTTCAACTACAAGGTCGGGGACGTGAGAGCGACTAACATTCAGCCATTGGGGAACTTTTTTCATGTCTTTGCTTATCTTTACTGTTTTTAGTTCTTTGTTAATTTTGTCAATGGTTTTGTCATCATGGCCATTTCCCACTCTGGTGACAGTGACCCAGCTTTTTCTTTTTTCGTCATAAACACCCATTAAAAATACTGACATCAATCCTCCTTTATTCCCAGTTCCATAGTAAGCTCCTAAGACAACGAGGTCAGCTGTGTCTGCCATCTGACCCTGTAGCAGATAGTCTTTTTTCACCTTGAGCCAATGCCGTTTCCCAGGCTCATAAACGCTTTCAACATCCTTAAGAACTAATCCTTCGAGTCCATCTTTAATAACCCTGGCAATCATTTGTTTTAAATCCTCCGATTCGTTGATGTGTTTCATTTCGGAAAGTAAAACTCTGTTAGGTATTTCCTTAATATGTTTCTCCAGAATTTCTCGTCTGTGCTTAATACTCCTTTTCATTAGATTTTCCCCATTGAAGTGGAGAATGTCAAAAATAAACAAACACACATTGGCATCTTCAAATTTTGATTTTTTATGAATTCCCAATGTTCCAAATGGCAGAGGGTTGCCTGTTTTGGTATCAATCAGAAGCACTTCACTGTCTAGAATCATGCTGTCTCCGTGAGGAAAAGCAAGAGGAATATAGCTTTCAAAATGAGCGACTTTGTGCTGAACAACAGGCTTAAGACTTCTACTGTAAAAGAAAAACTTTCCATCTTTCATATGTAGTTGAACTCTCTCCCCATCATACTTTATTTCAGAGTACATTCCATTTGGGCATTTTTTCATGGCCTGCTCCACTGATTTGCATGCTTCCGCAAGCATTGGAGCTACAGGGGTCATCAGGTTTGCTTTGACTTCAAGGGTTTTAGGGCCATCACCCTTCCGAATTTCCAAAACTCTGGTTATTACATCATTTAGATCTTTAGATGCTTTAAATGCTTCATGAGCGTTTGGGTCAAGGGCATCTAAAATGTGTTTTGGACCAGCTACGATTTTCAGATCTCCCTTAATCAGACGAATAATTGTTTTCAAGTCATTTCCAGTACACTTCTTGGTAATTTTTTGAAACAAATTTAACTGGTCATCCTCTTTTGTTACCACTGAAAGTTTATCCAAAAAATTATCAACATCATGTACTGTCAAAGTGCTTTTCTTGACAGGAGGACAGTAGTCACTGGATTCAAAAAACTTAAACACTGTTTCGGATACATCACCTTGCTCTAAATCGGTTACCATTTCCTCAAGATCTTGTTGCAAGACTCGACTGAACAATTTAACCAATTGCTTACTTTGCAAATTGTAAATTCTTTTGATAGAGCCAGGCATTAAAAGCTTTAAAATAGTAAAAATATCACCATTAAAACCAGTACCAGTTGCACCTTTTTGCAAAAACATTTTAACAACATTGGTTTTTTCATTGTAACTGGATTCTGCAGCAATTTTCCCACACAACCGCCTAAACTCACGAAACTGGTTATCCTTAACATTTGACTTGGAAATACCAATATCAGAAGTACTAGGGCTGGAAAATGATGCTTTAGTAACACTAGATTTAGCTGGTTTAACATCAGGGGAAGTAGTAGCTTTTCTTTTCACTGGAGTAGTTTTCTTTGCTGCTGGTTTGGACTTAAGTCCTTTTGCTTCAAGCAAAGTTTTAATTTGTGTTTTGATTTCTTCTTTATCTTCATCTTTCATATCACAAAACCCTTCAATTTCTGAAACATCATCAATTATTTTGGTGGTAGCTCGAGCTCTTACAAAGGAGTCGAAAATGCAAGCTATGTGATGATATTGCTTCATAGTCCCCTGACCATCATCAAAAAAATTAGGCACTACTTTTGCTATTCTTGGTGTACCTTTCTCTATTGGTTTCTTACATCGTTTGCAGTTGCATTTTCGCTTCCCGTAGTCACAAGAAAATGTAGTATCACTCATTTTAAAACAACAGTACAGAGTAAATGATCATATTAACAATACAGGAATAGAAACAATCTAAGCATATAAATTGAAAATCCATTACAAGGATTGCAAAAGAATCATAAAGCACAGTGTTCAGTATCAAAAGTTTCACACAAATTTTGCAGTTTTTCTTCTGGGAGGCACTAGACCAGTGGACGTGGTATGGTAGAATACAAGTGCACTACAGGGGTAGATTAGTATAGCTTACTCAACTGTTTTTTTTAACACAAATACCAGTATGGATAGTGTATTCATGAGTACTGTAGTCTACCGGTACTGGCAGGTAGGCTATCACAATAGTTTACTAGTACTAGCTGCAAAATAGTGATTCAAAAACCGTCAATGGATGATAGTACCAGCTGCAAAATAGTGATTCAAAAACCATCAATGGATGAGTAGCCTAGAGCAATTTTTATTAAACAAGACACTGGAAATTACAACAAATATCGGTAGTTGCAGAAAAAATTATCCATATTGGTATGTGTAGGCCTGCTCTAAAAGCTGTGATAGGGACCCACAACAAAAAAAGCTATCATACCAGTACTTCTCTCCATAATTGTATTCTGATAAAGTATCATAAAGTATCTCGTACGCCTGATGGTATTCCAGCTTATTTTTTGAAAAGAGTTTCAGGCCCTTTACTTGATGTCATTTGTTTTCTCTTTAAACTTTCTTTATCTAAAGGTGTTATTCCCTTGCAATGAAAATCTGCAATTATTACTCCTGTTTTCAAAAAAGGTTCTCGTGACCTTCCCTCAAACTACCGCCCTGTGTCTCTTACTTGTGTCCTTTGTCGTGTATTTGAACATATTGTTGCTGATCATCTTTTATATCACCTTTCTTTCCACAACCTGATTAGTGCTAATCAATTTGGCTTTCTTCCTGGTCGTTCTTTCTGCTCTCAGCTTCTTTCTGTATTCAACTGTTGGTCTCACATGTTAGATACTCACGAAACTTTTGATGTCATTTATACTGATATTGCAAAGGCTTTCGATAGTGTTACTCATTCCAAACTCTTAAATGTTCTTCTCTCTTATGGTATTGACGGTAAAGTTCTTGACTGGATTAATTGTTTTTTGTACAACCGCGTTCAATCTGTATGTATATATCAATAACTGCTATTCTAATAGTCTACCTGTGCATAGTGGAGTTCCTCAAGGCAGTGTCTTGGGGCCCCTTTTTTTATTATTTTTATTAATGATGCTGTCAAAGTTACCTCTTTATCTGGTCCTTTTTGTGGCACGTTTTTGTATGCTGATGACGCTAAGCTTTTTAGTAATAACCCTACCCAGTAGCAGCATGCTCTAGATTGTTTTTATTTGTGAATATCAGCTTTGCTTGGCTCCTGCCAAATGTGCTCATTTAGCTTTTTCTCGACACTCGGCAAAAAAGATTCAAAATGTCTTTCATATTAATTCTGAACCTGTGCAAACTACTTCTAAAGCTAGAGATCTTGGTGTGTTGGTTTCCGATAATCTGAAATGGTCTTCTCGTATTAATCACATTCATTCTGTTGCTTCACATCTTAGTTATATAGTTCTGCACGCTTATTCTACTAAAAACATTTGGACTTTATTGAAAATCTATGTTACATATATTAGGCCTAAGCTTGAATACAATTCTTCAGTTTGAAGTCCATATCTGAAAAAAGACATCAAGCTCATTGAGTCTGTCCAAAAACGTTTTACTAGTAATGTTTTCATTCATTGCAAACTGCCTTTCAATTCTTATGTGGATCGCCTAACTAAACTTGGAATTAAATCTCTGGAGTACCGTAGACTTGAATTCGACCTGATTCTTATGTACAAGATAAGTCATAATTTGTGTGATCTGAATTTTTCTGATTATTTTGTATTTCAAACTTGTGATTATAATTTGCGTCGACACGATTTTACAGTTCAGTCACTTTTTCATAATGCCAGTCGTGACCAATTTCGTCAATTTTACTTTAATCGTATAGGCCTAGTTAGTACTTGGAATCGGCTTCCTGATGTTGTAGTTTCCGCTTCTAATCTGTCTATCTTTAAGACCAAATTGAAAAGTTATGATTTACACACTATTGCTTCACTTGTTTATTGATTTTATTTTTCTGTAAATTACTTGCTGCTTTATTTCGTTTTTTCCTCGCATGTCAGTGTGCCTGGGTGTTAACCTATCACCATTGTGTTGTAATTCAATAAAAAAATAAATAATATTTTCTGTTTCAAGGAACTATAAATTTTTAACATGAAATTAGTTTATCATCCAAACATCAGCGACATGGCCTAGCGGTACCGCACACAGGTTACAGATCCTACGTGATGAATTTGATACATGGCTGGAGTCGATTGCAATTGACATACCAGTATTTACTGAATGGCTGCTGACTCGAAGAGCGCAAGCTCACTTTGCAGCCTTCCTCAATTGCTGTTGAATTTATCAGTTCAATATAATTTGAAAATACCCTTAGTTATTTATTTATCAAGTAGGCCTATTTAAAATAAAACTATTACCAAACCATTAGGCCTAGCCTATCATACTAAGCAAGCCACTAACACAATAACCTTCCTCAAAGCTGCTTCTGGTTAACTGGCCCTGCGCCATTGCTAGACTAGTTGCTGCCAAAGATCGCTGTCCTGCTAGCCTGCTCATAGATTCTACTCTTACTCCGTAGTACATAGGCTACTCTGCACCTATTTTCTATGGATGTGGAACAGGAAACTCCAACCTGTGGCCATTGCGGCCCACCCCTGACTCAGCACTTAATGCGCAGACGCGGCCCACTATCGACTCATCAAAAAATGTCTTTAGTCTGTATTTACAGTGGAAAACTGGACGTCTGAGTCAGTAAAGACCTTTTTCTTTGGTCTTTACCCATAATTTCTGCAGGAACAAGACGTTTTTTGTTATACTGGTGGCTTTGCGGCCCAGTCAATAGTTTAGTCTGCAATGCGGCCCGTTCAAGAAAAAGGTTGGACATCCCTGGTGTGGAATCCATGGGGTAGCCCATAGATTCTACACCAGGGATGCTGCTACTTCTGAATCCTGAATTAGAAAAAGGAATGGATCTAATATTCACGGAGTGTAGTATATGGAAGATCCGTGTAGAGATAAAAACAGCTGACTCAACTCCCTGCTACTAGTCGAGAATTCTGGATGATCTGTCAGAGTTAATGTTAGTGCTGAATCATGGAAGTATAGCCTAATAATAGTTTTTCCCATTCGAATTTCATGAAGGGTTGGTTAGGACAGCTTATTAGAAGTGCCAGCGTTTTGATGAGATATGCAGTATGCAGATATAATATACGATACTGTACTCTGAGAAAGGTTATTCGATATTTGAATGCTACATATGCAGATATGGCTATAGGGCAGGCCCACCTACCTTGGTCCCTGTGTACCAGAACTGTAATTTTTAGAAGTCATAGAGGCAGAAGTTCTTTATCAAAATTGGTTTTACAGATTCATGTGATATTTTTGCGGAAGTGTGTATTTCACTGGAATTTGGCTCCCCTACTTTGGTTTTCAAAATCGTTTTCCAGCTACTGAACCATGCTTTTTCCTCTAGAGGAATCGAAAAACGGTTATCGAAGTTTGAAAACCAAAGTAGGGGAATCAAAACCACGGTTACGGTAGTTTGAAAATCAAAGTAGGGGAATCAAATGCACGATTATGTTTGGGGTTCGAATTCAGGTTTGTGGTTAGGTTCAGGGTTAGGGTTAGGTCCAGTGTTCCCTCTAGGATTTTCACTAGTGCGAATTTGCCCAAATGATGAATTCATTGAAATTTTTGCCCAAAGATTTTTCTACTTTGAGGACCTCTTTTACAAATTTTTTGCATTAATTTTGCTTTTCCAAGATACAAGTTACAGTCTTGCATTAAAATACTCAAGTTTTTTGTTTAGGTTTTTCAGTTTTGCATTTTATAATATTAATTTCTGGCTCGAAATCAGTAAAATTTGCCGAAAAATTTCGCATTTTTCTCAAATTTCTCACTCTAGAGGGACACACAGGTTAGGTCGTAACCTCTACTAATAACTCACTAGTCGACAGTGTGGCCAAGTGGTTCAGAGCATCGTTTTAACAATGGCCATGATTGCAAGGGTGATGGTTCAACTACCACCCAAGCCTCGTTGTTGCGTCGTTGGATAAGATGCTTCTTGACAATTCTCTCTGCTTGGTGGTATCTGACAAGCAGCAAATTAAAGAAGTCAAAAACAAAATTCAAGCGCAAAATTCAAAAACAAGGGCAACTCTTTAAGCGAGTCTGGATTCATCCTATGCATAGTGCCTCCATTGCTTTCTTGTGCTGCATGACAGGAGGATAAAAATGATGACATCATCATCATTAGCTCCCCTATCCGTTCATGTGCTCATGATATACACATCTGTCTGTTATAAGATGCGGCTTAATTCAAACAAGCTCCAAAAGTTGTTAGGTACCACAAAGGTAAATTTTTTTGTAGTTTGTAAATCTGGTGGGGTGATCAGCCATTCATGGTCTGTGGTCAAGCATTCTAAAGAATGAGTGTATCTTATACCGGGGCATGGCTGATGACCTGCACTTTTTGGAGAAGGTTTCAAGTTGCGGTAGAAGTGGTTACGCTACTGCAAAACTCAAACTATGTGAACCGAAAGTTACCAGTATGCTCATATATGGCAAAATTTCTGGTTCCTGTAGTTTGAAAGTCATTGTTGCAAAATCGTTTTCCTGTGAAATAGAAGTTTTGTATTTTAGCATACTATTGGGAAGCAAATACTGGTAGCCTATGAACAGTGTACTGGTAGTTCAGTTACCGATATATGGGTCCTACTAAAACCTGCAGGAGCATAAAATAGAACTTTTTAAATCCCTTCCTTGTATACGTTTACCTGACTTATACTCAGCAAATTATTTTAATACTGGCACTTTAAAAACGTCTTTAATACGTTAGTGCTTATCTCAGCCATTAAGATTCACTGTATTTGAAGATAAGTCGACTTAATTAACTCTAGTAGCTTACTTGCTTCAACGTATTTTTTGCAACTCAGCCGCTGGATCAGTCTTCTGCCTGCATTCTGTATATTATGCTGCAATAATCGATTACAATCAGACTGTTAGGAATCGTCACAAAAATGTGACATAATAAGCTCGTATACTGGTATAGTAGGTCATGTTTCGCTTTTTAATCATATTTATTTTTTCCTAGTGATTTGGTTGTGAGGCCCCCACCTATCGGAGGCCCTAGGCGGTTGCCTAGTTTGCCTATACCTAAGGCCGGCCCTGCTGTATCAATGATAGTGGAGATCAGTATTTCGAAAAGTGCTCAATAACTAGATTCAGTTAGAGCAAATATGCAATATCACCACAGTTAAAAAGTAAAATTTATTAAACCCAACAGTCTGTTTCACCCAAAAATAAGATCATCAGGGTTATCCCAAAATGGGATAGATACCCCTGATGATCCCATTTTGGGTGAAACAGACTGTTTGGTTTAATAAATTTTACTATTAACTGTGGTGACAGTAGCGTAGCCACGGGGGGGTTGGAGGTTACAACCCCTCCCATTGAGCCTCAAGTGACGTCATACTTACGTCTCTTTCTGACTTTCTTTTTGAAGCATTAGTTATTTTTACTACTAGGCCTAAGTCGGTTATGTTATGTTAGTTGGATGCGTAGGCAAAGGCGGATCCCAAGAACTCGATTTAGGGGGTGATAAATGGCGCAGAAATATTGTTACACATTCAAAACAGAAGGATGAAACAGCACAGAGTTCACTTTCAACTGTTGCTCACTTGTGATATTTTAATACTCGGGTGTCGTGTTTATAGAATTTAAAATTTAGTGGCGTAACTGCGGTACGGAAAAGTTAAAACTCTTTTTGAGACTGAAATGGCTTCATACTTATATACTTCTTTTTCTGATATATATTTTGAAGTGCTAGATACTTTGTCATTGATAATCTGGTTTTACAATGGTCATAATAACAAGAAATACATAGTGTTGTTTCCTGAATCTTGTTCTTTGCCATTATGCTTATGAAGCAATGACGCAATTTTATTAGCACGGCAGTCCTGTTCCTGCACACGCAACTGCCCTCGGCTCCTCAGACCTTCCGCAAAAATAAGGCTAAACGATTCAAGCAAAAATGATTTACGTAGCTCAAAAAAGAACTAAATGGCTCACATTTAAATATCGTTAATACCAGTTCACCAGAAAGCATTCCTTTGACTTCTTTACAATAATTGTGCCTTAACTGCCTTCGGTATTTTTAGTTTAAAACATCTCTTTTAAATTTGAGGGCATCTTTTGTTATTACTTATTATACAACGTATGGTCAAATGTAACGTCATTCTCAACCATAGGCACAGTGCCATGCCCCCCCGCTCCTTGGCCCTGTAATAACGTGCTAAAACCGGATAATGTTTAGTATCAGCCCCCACGCTTTTCTGTCTGCCAACCTTAACCTAACCTATATCCTGACTCTTACCAAACCTAGCTCTTACTAAACTTATCCCTAACTGAACCTAATCCTAACCAAACCTAGCCCTAATCGAACCTGGGTGCTGATACTAGACCTAACCCCTAAAGCCTAACTTTCCGTTTATAATTTCTCAAACTAATAATGGTTGCAGCCTCCTTTCACTTATTTGAGCCAAGATTCTGCTTTCAAACATGAGCTGCGAAAATATTTTGGCATTGTCTGTAATAACTGTACTCACTGCAAGCCCTTTTTTGATAAAAAAGTGTACTAAAATGAGTGTTTTTTTTTTATGTGAAAATCGCTAAAATTTGTTGGCTGCTGGGGACTTAGCCACCATACCCACGGTTGTGGCCCTCCCTCATTGCTAATTCCTGGGTGTGCCACTGTTCTGAATCCCTCCCATTGCAAAATCCTGGCTATGCTAGTGTGTGGTGATATGACGATAAATTATCGATTACCGATATTACTTTATGAAATTGAGATTTATCGATTATGATATCGATATTGCCCAGGATTTTTTTGAAATTATTGATTATTGCTGTTGCTTTAGTACAGAAAGGTTTATCGTCCCATCACTGATTACCTGTATAGTCCAACATGCTGGGTAAAGTTGTAAAGTGTTAGGTGTTGCACGTTAAACTATACTCTACATATTAAAATTCAGAGTGAAAATCCCTCACTAATTCACTTGTCAGCAGTTGGATTAACTCCAATTATAAGCTTACAAATTTTGATCTTTTTTGTTAATTTAGGTTTAGAAATTAGCCTGAGCAAATGTCTTTAGATGGCTGCAAGACATCGTTTTGCCCATAATCAAAAATCTTCAGGTATACTGGTATACATTCCATATACGTGTGTTTTGTGTATATCATTAAGTTCTACGGCACAATAATACTACGGCACTTGTCAGCGACGTGACCTAGCAGTACCGCGTGCAGGTGATGGGTTCAATTCGCAACTGGAGCCGATTGCATTTAGCATACCATTATGTAACAGGTGGCTGCTGACTCAAAGAGCGCAAGCTCATTTTGCAGTCTCCATCAATTACTGTTGAATTTTCAGTTCAATATAATTTGAAAATAGGAAATGGCTATTTTTACGGGCTCGCAACATTTGTCTCTTTGGTTGATTTTATTACTTTGTCACACTCTCGCACAATCGGAAAGAGCGTGAAGGGATAATAAACGAAACAAAGAGCTTATTTGTACGGGCCCGTACAAATAGCCACTGCCTGGAAAATAACCTATTATGGCAGTGGCTATGATGACGAGTTTGTAATTTTAGATACATTTATAGGCCTACACATTCGTTATCTTATTATTCTGCCAAACTCTTTGTGGTTGTACAAGATGGTAACAAAAAAATACTGTGTTACCGGTATAATAAAAAATGGAACAATTGTCAAGGGCTCAAAATTTTAGCCACATATCGTTATATCATATTTTCTTAGATTATTCTTCAACATATGAGCTGTGAGGTTTTCGTGTAGCATGTTTTTAACTCTTTATGCAAATAATTAACTCTTCAAACGCTACAAATAGAGTTGTTATGATAATGTTGGCGATATTTTTTTGTTTTTGATATAGTGGATGTTATCTACGGATTACATGTTTTAGGCACATTTCTTTCTGATTTATATGCAGTATATGTAGTATATATTACATGTTTTTCAGGTACTTGGAGAATTACACAAGCATTTTCTGCGCAGACTAACAATTGTGAGTCCAATAATAGCTCTGAAAACGAGGAAGTTGATGAAAGTTTGGAAGCCATGAGTGTGGCAAGTCGAGATCGCACCAATGAATTTCACGCAGTTCTCAAGTCTATGAAAACTAGACAGGTTGTGTTATACAAAAAATCATAATTTATGAAAACATACCAATAACTGTGCTCGTTATGTACAAAAGTACTTTACCCATTTTAAAAACATAATTCATGGCATTGAAAATGCTTTGGAATTCTTCCCATTTCTGGTTATTCGAAAATGTGCTGGTAGCTTTTGGATAATGTCTTGTAACTGTTATATTTTTCAAATTGCGCTTAGCGGCAGCACACACCTGTAGCGTATTTATCAGTGCTGCAAATTTAAACTTAAACAACTCAATAATTTTTGTCAATCTCACAAAATGAAAATTTTAAATAAATGACTTAAACGTGAGGCTAGTAATTTGTAGTGAACTAGTATATACAGCTCAGATGGCTGAGTGGTAAAAGCATCCGCCTCTGGAGCTGTAGACTTGGGACTGATTCCGAGTGTGGTCAAACCAATGGCTTTAAAATTAGTATTCACAGCTTCCGAGCTTGACGCTCAGCATTAAAAGATCAGGTGGTAAACAAACCGGCTAGTTTACTTGTTGTGCCGTTGGGAAAGGCACTTGGCAGGATTCCCCCATCTTGTTGTGTCAGATGGCCGGCAACTCCTAAGCGAGCTAGTTATAGCGCTTTGATTGCATTCTCGTGATAGGAGGATAAATATGCAGCTAAATACAATAAGTAATACAATGCAAACTCAGTGTATAATCTTTTAAGTTCACAACCATGATGTTGATGATCTTTTTTTTTACAGCCAAATGGAGTTGGACCCCATGCAAATGCCAAGTCCCCCTTGATACAAAGAAGTGAATTTTCAAAATATGCAAAGTAAGAGTAAAGGCCGGTTTTACCAAATGATGCGAAAAAGCATTATTTAAGAAATGCTGATATCTAATTATCACTGACAAGCACTAGTTTGTGTGGTTTTTAAAAAGCTGAGCTGATGATATTGCTATCGTTTGATTCTCAAAAAGAAATAATATTCGATATTTTGTCGAAATTTATGTTAATTTTGGGCAAATTTTTTACAGGAGAATCGGGCAGGATTTGGCCAAAACGTATGAAAAGCTGGAAAAATTAACATTGTGTGAGTGAATGTTGTTTTTTACTCTTTCATTATGTTGCCTTATGTGGCCAAAAGTTTTGCATGGCAGTCGAAGATTATGGTCTCTTGCAAATTAAGCAAAGTTGTTGGGCTTGTCACTAGTCGCTGTTTTTGTAAAAATCAAGAAAAATCAAAGTCAAATTTTCATTATACTCGTAGCATTACGCCGAAGTGTGTAACGAGTGTTGGGATCCGTCTCCGAGCTTAGCACTTGAGCAACGTAACTCTGAAGAAACGCAGCATTGGCGTGCCGTTGGCAATACTGTGTCCGATTTGATCGGCCAGGGAATCGAACTCAAACCTCCCGCACTGATTGCGATGTGCTTAGCAACTAAATTATTTTCAAAGCATGTGGTATTCAAAGCGTGATGTTTTGGATAACCACTTCTTGCAGCAAGTTGAAAGTGTAGTTTTTTTGTTTATTAAGCTAAGTTTGTTATTTTCAGTGTGCAAAAAACGGACGCTGTTTGACGATCGACCTGTTGAAATTCAAGAATTAACTTACATTATTAAGCAAGATATTACCTCCCTGAAGAAACAGATACAACAATTGGAAGATAACAGAACAAATTTGCAAGTCAACACTAAACGAGATGTTGAAAAACACACTACCTCTGTGGTTAGAACACTGCGAGTACGTTGACAAGTTCATGATGGTGTAATACAGAGTTCTTAACCATGGGTCCTCTAAATTTTTTGCGGGGTCAGCGAAGATCCTTCATCATCATCATCCATTTTCAATCCGGTATGTTCCTCGTGATCGAGGGTTGCCGGATGCACCTCATTCCCTCAGCGATTGCTCTCACTCCCTCTCTCCATCTTGTCCGATTTGCAGCCTCCTCCTCCTCCAACCCAGTTCTCTTTACTTTCTCTTCAACTTCTCTCCTCCATGTCTGCTTTGGCCTTCCTCGCTTTCGCTGCCCATTCACTTCAAGCATCAGTGACCTCTGCTTTTAATAATACGTAGGTGAGGCCATGGGATTGGTAAAGCGGAACGCGCATTTATTTAAGGCTGTTTAATATTGGTCGTTGCGATGTGTTTTTAATAAACAGGTCGTTAGCTTAATTAGAATGTATTGAAAGTTCAAAACCCTAAAACTAAAAAAACACTGTTTATAATTTTGACTGCCAGATGTATATAAGGCAAGCTGGAATGCTTTGAACCAAAACAAAAACTTTGTTAAGAAAAAACTTTAGCATCAGTCTGTGACCCAGGTTATGTCTTCCGTGTTTCTTGACTTATCGAATCAGTGACGCATATGTGTTAGTAAAAGTTCCGGTTAAGTGGGTGTTACGTTTGAACTGTATTGATATTTTGCAGTCCAAACTTGCCAATATGTCCGAAAACTTCAAATCCGTTCTTGAAATACGACGTGAAAATATGAAACAGCAAAAGATCCGTAAGGATCAGTTTAGCAGCTCCAATCTTTCCGCTTCAATGCCTTTATCCGCAACACAAGGCACACGTAAGTTGTATATAATGAGAAATTCACTGAAATTTACGTAGTTTACAATCAAAGCTCTTTCACTAAGAATTTCTTCTGCCTTCGCGATCGTTGACATTGCGATCTCAGTCTAAATTTGACGATTTTATCTCTTTTTACTACTACAGTGCAGCACTTATTTGTAGTAGGCTCCTAGTGCTGTCATTTATTTCCACACCGTCAACACGAAAAAGAATCTGATAAGATTCATTTATTTCCACACCGTCAACACGAAAAAAAATCCGATAAGATTCATTTCCGCATTGTCAACACGAATAAGAGTCTGATAAGATTTGCGTATTTTGAAGATATAACATGGTACAAAAAAGGGAAGAGGCAACAAAATCATCAAAGTTATGGCATGCAGGTGGGAGAAGAAGAGTTAATAAAAACAAGAGTGGGCATAGTTGCAACTTAATGTGAAGAATGCTCACTTTGACCAAATTAATGCTTAGGATGGCTTCGAATCCTACTTTTGCATTCTTTGGTCTGAAATCTCTGCATTTTTTCGCTAGCCGCCTCTCTCATAGTACATCACATCCATTAAATCAGGATTCTTATCAGAAAATGTTTTGTGTCTAAAATAATGTGGGGATTCAAATAGACCTAGAGGAGACCCTTTCTATGATTTTATTTTCGGATACCCAAATCGGACTTTGAAAAACGTATTAGAGTTAAAGATATGTATGAAATCACACTTATGCTAATTTGTAGGCGGATCTGTTTTATTGATGGATGAGCAAAGATCTCAGAAATCTTCCGGATCAGTTGCTATATCAATGGAGGGAGATTTTGGAAACAAACCATCCTCTTCACAACATCAAGCTCTGCAACTAGTAGAGCAGCAAGATAATTACATCACAGAGCGGGCAGAAACCATGGAAACGATTGAATCAACCATTGTCGAATTAGGAAATATATTTCAACAACTTGCAACTATGGTAAAAGAGCAAGAAGAGCAGGTCATGAGGTTAGTAACAAAAATGATCTCTTTGGTGGAACGTTTTTTTTGTCTTCAACGTTTATATGCGGAGCATACTAATGGAGTGCATGACCTACTCGGCTTGGGACATTTCGACGTTGAGTCATCTGACCCAAATATTAACTCCTTACTCCAAGCCTAACCCGAACCCTAAGCCAGTCTTGAAGTCATGTCAGCAAAGAAAGTCCTGTCTCGTACCTGTATACTGTACACTTGTGTACAGTACATAGACATACCCACCGTGTTGCAACTCTTAATTTATTATTTTTCCTTTGTTGTTTTGTCGTAAGTTGCAAAAATATTCAAAGCTGTACAAACCATTTGCCTTATACTGTAGGGTTTTGAGTTTAATTAAGTTTGCCTATAGGATCGGCTGCGCTAAATTTCACATTCCATTCGATTGTTACTCCCTCTGAATATCTTCGTAAAAAGAAATTAATTTATGGTGCGACTGTTGAAAAGGACAGAGAAGTGTTTTTAAAAATTGTTGTTCTACGTTTTGTGAATTTTTGTGTTTTTAATTGAAAAAGATTTTGTTATTGTGCAGAATTGATTCGAATATTGAAGACAGTGAATTGAACGTTCAAGCTGCTCACAATGAAATTTTAAAATATTTTCAAGGGATTACCTCAAACAGGTGGCTAATGGTGAAAGTCTTTCTGGTCTTAATTGTATTTTTCGTCATTTTCGTTGTCTTTTTTGCATAGATATATTCAAGCCATAGCCAAAAATTTAGTAACTTATTCAAAAAGCACTTGAACACTGCTTAAAGAGTAGCTTTCAATTCTACTGAAGTTTTACACTTAAGAGGCGGTGATATGATTCAAAGAGGGTATTGCATGCTTCTGTCGCAATTATGCAATTCAGGGTCCGTTTTTTAGATCGGTTTTGACTTCCAATTGCAATTCTTTTTTGTTCGAACGTGATTAGACTATGTAGTTTTGTTGATGCTGGCTTGTTCAACTCCATTTTATTTTTGGTACAAAGTTTAGGTTTAGGCGTTGAAGTTTCTGAAAAATTTATCAGTGAAAGGCAATTTCTTAATTCTTTGACATGAACATTTCTTTTCTAAAAGTTTTAATTGAGATCCGAAATAATGTGTTTAGGCTACCATATCAGCAGTAGTTTGCTGGTATCACTTGAATTTAGTACTCACCATTTCGCACCTATTTTCTCCCTTGCCAATAAGTATATTTTTAAGCCCTACCGAATACATTTGGATCTTGTTTCAAAGTAACTGACAGTACGGTATGTAGATTGGTAGATTTTTAGGATGTACCCTTTGTTTTTCCTTGACTTTTCCGTGGCGTCTTCTGCTTTTTACATTCATCTGGTCGATTTTTTCTAGGGTATCGTTTGTTGTTAAATATCGCAACACGTTTGTATGTCGAAATGTTTAATTCTAGTAGTAATTGTTATATTGGTGGCCCAATTATCATTTTTTTGAATTTTGGGGGATTGTAGAACAGTAGTTCACTAAGATTAGATGGAAAAACTAAGAACTCATCGCGTTTCACTTTTTTGCGCAGACTGTTTTTACGCTCCATCCAATTGTTTTTCAAAACTGCTTTAAGCTTTTTACTTAAAACCAGACTTTGCCCTCAATGCAATCATCCCGTGATCATCTCCTAACAAGCGTACTCTAAGTTTTCATAGGCCTATTGCAAAATGGTTGGGATATGAATAAATTTTTATGTGTTTAATTTTGGCTTCTTTAAATCTCGCTATTGGTTTGGGAGATCTCGGGTTTGACTCCCGGGCGGGGCAAATCGGACGCAGTGTCGCCAGTGGCTCGCCACTGCTTCGACGATTCTTCGGAGCTATGTTGCCAGTCGCTAAGCTGCGGAGATGGGCCTCTCCACTTGTTAAATGCTTCGGTGTAATACCGCGAGTAGAATGACGATTTGATTTTTAAATGTCAGTGTGGTCAACTTTTAAGTTTCTAAATACTTGAGTGTATTTGCCAGTTTGTGAGCCAGAGTTATCAGATAATTATGAATGTTGCTGAAACTTAGTGTTGGCTCGCTACATTAGATACTTATTGTTCCGCCTTCTGTTTTATCTTTGTACATACCACTGGCTTGTACACTTTTTAACAATCTAATGTGGAAATCTAGGCTTTATAGATATCATTTGCCATAAGTTTTGACTCATGCCTCATTCTTTGAAGTAGACTTAAAATTTAACAGTTTAACCTGTGAAAAGGCAATTTCAGTTCAAGCGATTTAGTTACAGTGCAGAGTACGATTGTGTTTTTTATTTTTTGAAGCAGAAGCGCTGGTGGTAGCCGTAATGGCTGTCGCTAGTTTGATATATGCTAGTAGTATATACTTTTCACCTAGTTTTTCTTTATTCATTTGAGATGCTTTAACGCTTTGTAGTATTTTGAAATGTCTATTTTTGATGTTGCTTAAGCGAATATTAGTTGGTTATCTTTTCGCTGGGATAGTCTAATAGTAAAATACCTCTTTCCTTTAGCGCGACCGTGCGAAAGGTTAAATTTGTACCTATGGAAACTATGTAAATTCCTTTTGAGCTTAGTTCAAACAAGATCTGAATAACTGGATAGGAAATCCATTTAACGTATTGCGTAATATTTTTCGTATTATGCATTGTCGGAAATTGGTGCTTTGCATATTTGGTTTGTTCTTGTGCAATACATTAGTTTGCTATGTTACATGTCTCTACCACACTTGATAAAAAAAAGTGTTTTCTTCCTTCGATTATAAGCTATGTTCACAAAGCTTAAGGATGTATTTGCAGCCATAATAACACATGGGCTTCCACCTCGCACGAATGTAATGAAAACGTTTAATATTACACATTTACAGCTGCTAGCCGATTAGGGTGGTGGCTCCAGAGATGGTGGCGGTAGGTCGTGGGTTCCATCCCTGATCCGGTCAATTGGGATACAATGTTGCACACTGTTTGCCACCGCTGCGACGTTCTTTGCTGCCCTGGCGTTATGCCGCAGAGCGCACAGATGGACCACTGGACCCCGCTACTAGTAATGCCGTGCTCATAATGAAGATTTGACGTTTTACGTAAATATTTACTGTTAATGCATCCCCACTTCGGAGTAAGCCCCATCCCATGCAGCATCGAACCTCGATTTTAAAGTCAGTCCAGTATACCGACCACTTCACCACTCGCATCCTGCGAGTAGCCAACATGGTGCTATTTTTCAATTTATCAGCTGCAATATCTTTGCCAAAACCAATCCAAAATATTCCGCAAAAAGCGATAATAAACAAATACATCAACAAGTCATGTAACCATCACGGCTACAGCCGCAGAGAAACAATTTAATCAAAAACATAAGATATCCTTGGTTACAAACAAGCGCCCATCGAAATTGCAAATTTACAGTATATTTTTTTACTAATTGTGATATTTAATAGGTTGCTATGCTGATACACTCATATTTTTATAAATTAATCATTACAGACATCAATGTTACAACTTTAAGTTGCAAAAAATGCACCATGGAAATTATCGTTTACAAAGTAACATAATTTCATTCGAGATTTCATTTGTTATCCATAAACTTATGAAAAGGTGGTTACATCGCATATTGCACAAAAACACAATCCTGAAAAATAGAAATGCACAACAACCGGAAATGATCTTAAAACGCAAGAAAAATTCGCAAAGTGTTTCAATTAGGCCGCCTTCGAAATTTTTTCTGCTAAGCCTTGTTAATTTATTTCCACAGTTATTCGCAGTACAAGTAGCAGAATATGAAATTGCTAAAAGAACGGTGAATAGAAGTAAAAACTAGATTAGTCGGAAGGCTAGTACGTTGATGAGCCTAGAGCGTAAACTGAACAACAACAAATTTACATAGGGACTCTTAGTACAAAATAGACTTAAAATGCTCTGTATAAATGCGGACGGATTCTCAAACACGTTTAGACTGCGAAAAACAAAATATATAACAAGGACAGTGAACGATATTACGTGAAAGTGGGCACGAAGTTTTGTAAAATCTGGGCGGCGACGTTAAGCTTGTTTTGGGAAATAGCAAGAGCACGATTGACGTCATCGAACGAATAACCCATTTCCATTAAACGAGCTATATTTTCGTCTAAGCTCGGGGCTTGAGTCGGGTACATCATTGAACGAGGAGGATCAGTCGAGCGTTGTGCAGGAGGGGACCTAGAAGGAAGGGGCGGGGCTGAAGATTTAGGGGGGCGAGGTGGGGGAACAGAAGAGAGGGGGTCTATCGAAACAGGATTTTTACTCGTTCTAGGAGGCAGCTGGGGACCGGTAGAACGCGATACCGCGGGAGATGATTGGGTTTGAGCACAAGTAACGGGGTTAACCCCCGTGCGAGGGGGAATAGCTGGAGCTTGTTGGGGCTGCATGGGATTAACATCATTGATGGTAGGCTGAGCAGAAGACGTAGTAGTAACAGGTCGAGTCACGTTTTTATCAGCTTGAACTCGAGAAGCCATTATTGCTCCACCGTCTCCTTCCGCTCTGCAATAAAGGTTTGAGTAAACAATTCGTTCAGAACATATTTAAATGCCGACACCAGACAGTGATCACTGTTTCGACCTTTCAGGTCTCAGCGATGCAGTAGGCGCCATTGACTTTTCCTCCAGGGTAATATATGCAGAGCAGAATTTTTCGCTTATGGTTTGTAAGAATGCAAACCACAAAAAAGCTCTCTACCTATCCCACTCGCGCGCGAAAAAGCGATGTAACTAACATGAAGTCGTACTGTGATGAACATATACAAAGCAAATCCGTCATTTTGGTTTAAAACACATTTTCACAATTGTGTGATTCCATCAGGCTTATTTATTTCAAGCAACTAATGAAAACGCTGGTGTTGATTTACTTCGAAACTTAAGAAGCAAGTTATTTTTTTGGCACACAAAAAGCGAAAATTAGTTCGGCAATGCCTTACGAAAATAATTCCTTTCTCGAACACCAAAAACGGGTAAAAATGGGCGTATTTTCAAGAAGTGACCAGAAAAACTACAACTATATTTTCTTACCGTAGAGCGAGACAGCGCTGTTTTTGGCTATTAGCCTTCATCAGCCGCCCTCAGGTAAGAAACATTCATCTTCCAGGACGAATGATCTTGCCAGGATCACTCATCCCTTCGGATAAATATTTCTTAAAAGAGGAAAGTCGTCATGACTTCCCGTCCGGTAGGCCAGGAAGGACATTGCTTTTTAGTTGTTTGCTCTTCACCCTGGCCACGTAAAGAGTTTGACTGGAATGGTGACGTAGCCACACGAGTGAATTGCGTACCACAAAAGTTAAATTCTTTAAGAAATATTTATCCGAAGGGATGAGTGATCCTGGCAAGATCATTCGTCCTGGAAGATGAATGTTTCTTACCTGAGGGCGGCTGATGAAGGCTAATAGCCAGAAACAGCGCTGTCTCGCTCTACGGTACGATTTACTGGAGTGCTTTGCACTGTTGGTGATGGAGTGCTGTTATAGCCTCTGACCCAACAAGAGGAAGTCGTCATGACTTCCCGTCCGGTAGGCCAGGAAGGATATTGCTTTTTAGTTGTTAACTTTATTTTCTGTTCAAGTCTATATTGCATAACGTGAAGCTGAAGCAGCTTTTAAGATTATGAAAAAAAAAGATGCAAGACTCACTTCGGAACAATCCAGTCATATTCGGAAGGCACCCGACGACGTTCCGTCTCAACTGGAGACGTGTTCTCAACAGGGACAGTTGTCCTGGGTTGATCCTCAGATGAACCAACATCTTGTGCGAAATCATAGACGTCACTTACTGAGGGAGCAGAGTGGGGAGGAAGCATTTCGTGTTTCTACCAGCAACAAGTTACATTTGAAAATAAGAGTTGCTAAAACCGTAACAGCAATGCTGCGAATGTATTTTGTGTTTAGTTGCATACTTATCTTCCTATTACGAGAAAGCGATCAATCCGCTACGCTATACGAGCTCGCTTAGGAGTTGCCGGCCATCTGTCTACCACACCAAGATGGGGGAATGCCGCTAAGTGCCTTTCCCAATGGCACAAGTAAACTTGCCGGCTTGTTCTCCACACTGTCCCTTTGATGCTGAGCGTCAAGCAGGGGAGTTGTGAATACCAATTTTAAAGTCATTGGTTTGACCCGACTTGGAATCTAACCCAAGCCTACAGCTTCCGAGGCGGACGCTCTTACCACTCGGTCATCCGAGCTGTTAATACAACAAATAGCCAGAGAGCTGCAATAAATTTCGATCCCTAGTCATTTTCACTTCATCCTTATTCTTTTTTAGACTGCATCCTTTGAAAGTTAGTTCTAGAGCTAGCGAAGCTATTCAGTATTCCACGTCTATTCCAACAAAACTAAAATTACTGTGATATTTTCCCGTCATACCAGCGTTTGCAAAAGGTATTTAGCAACGGTAGCTTGACTACAGCTCAAAACTACGTCATTTAATCAGAAATTACAATCAATGGTCAAATGACCAGTCACACCACAGCGAACTTTGAAGTGGACTTACTGGTTTTGCTCTGAACGAAGTTCGAGAAGCTCTTGAAGGCGCATCGTTTGATCCTCTAACAGACGGAATAGGACGGTCTCGCACTAAACAATAAATATACGATAATCCCCAGATTCACCCAATACCCATAGTATTTGGCTAGCAGCAACACAGAGTGTTTCAAAAGCATTGGGTACATTTGAAGTCCACATCTCCATAACTATAAAGTAAGATAAAAGTAGTGCCATTTTAAAGCTAATCACAATAATTTTTTGTGAGTTTTTATATCCTTAAAAGATTCCGCGGTATGCGAGGTCAAAATATGCGCAAGATTTTTTAAACAGAGTGTACAATAATGTAAATTTATTTCAAAAAAATCAATGGTTTTTCGATATTTTTGAACAAGCCTGCTAGGTGTAAAAAAAGTTGACAAAAATGACATCTTCTAAAAGAGAAATTACTTCTCGAACTAATTTTTCGAACAAGTTTTGTAAGTTCAAAGAAGTTCTAACCCATCATAAGATGAAGCCTAGATTCACGGCTCTGGAATATCAACAGAATAACCGTGGATCTAACTTCTACCAGATGGCCAATTCTTAAGCCAAGGCTATTTCTGTTACACCGAAAATCCACGTAAGTTTTTAGGTGCCATGGCGAGGGCTTGGAGCCAGAACTGGCTATGTTCAAAATCACAGTTTTCTGTAAAATGCATTTGAAGTTTCAAGCCAAAAGCGGGATGATGGACGTAGCCAAAAACGAATGCTCAGTTTAACATGCTTACGGTGCCTGTGAGACCAAGCCCATTTGGAAACAGATGTGTACCCACGGAGGGAGTAATTTTTTGGTCCTAACTCATTTTCGTCAAAAATGGACATAGACAGTTCTGGCACCAAGCCCTCGATAAATACTTACTTGCCACTAATGAATCAAAAATATTGGATATAGGACGTTGCTTCATTGCTCGATTCATTTGTCCATCTCCGTTTCTTCCCTACAAGAAATACAAAAAAATTATTAAGCTCAGTGGCGACTGGCGTAGCGAGAAGTATTAAAAGGGGGGGGGGGGGGAGAGCAAACGCGATCAAGAGCCTGACATATTTCATTCATTTAGCAACATTTGTCTTTTTCATAGAAAGGCAAAGTCAAAAAGGGAGGGGGGAGGGCATAGCACAATGCCTCCCTGAAGACACCCCTGATTGAGCTATTTCGTTACAGCCTCCGTAGTGCAGTGCCTAAGTATGAAGCTTGGAAACACAAGATCAAGATACAAAATTACCCAAAGCCTGATCAATATTGTCACAAGCAGACACTGGATTTGTAATGTTAAAAACAGGGGGTTAACCTTTTCCTCGAAAAGTACCCCCTGACAGGTTGAAACAATCAACACGAACCCCCAACAAGCTGACACCAAATTAATGGTCTTTTTTTTTGAATTAACATTTCATTATTAAGTGTTAAGAATGTTGACTATCAGTTGTATAAAGCAGCGGACTTCGCATTGGTGCATCGCAATAACGCTAATGTAGGCAAAATGCAGGCACTATTTTCAGCCAACACCGATTTTTCACTAGCATAGAATGTTAAACAATAGCAACACATCGAAACGTAACTCTAAACCAAGCAGGGGTGTAGCCAGGGGAGGGGGACGTAACTCCAAACCAAGCAGTGGAGCAGTGGTGTAACCAGGGGAGGGGGGGACGTAACTCCAAACCAAGCAGCGGTGTAGCCAGGGGAGGGGGAAACGTAACTCCAAACCAAGCAGAGGAGCAGTGGTGTAACCAGGGGAGGGGGGGACGTAACTCCAAACCAAGCAGCGGTGTAGCCAGGGGAGGGGGAAACGTAACTCCAAACCAAGCAGAGGAGCAGTGGTGTAACCAGGGGAGGGGGGGACGTAACTCCAAACCAAGCAGCGGTGTAGCCAGGGGAGGGGGAAACGTAACTCCAAACCAAGCAGAGGAGCAGTGGTGTAACCAGGGGAGGGGGGGACGTAACTCCAAACCAAGCAGCGGTGTAGCCAGGGGAGGGGGGACGTAACTCCAAACCAAGCAGCGGTGTAGCCAGGGGAGGGGGGCGTAACTCCAAACCACGCAGCGGTGTAGCCAGGGGAGGGGGGACGTAACTCAAAACCAAGCAGTGGTGTAACCAGGGGAGGGGGAAACGTAACTCCAAACCAAGCAGTGGTGTAACCAGGGGAGGGGGAAACGTAACTCCAAACCAAGCAGCGGTGTAGCCAGGGGAGGGGGGACGTAACTCCAAACCAAGCAGCGGTGTAGCCAGGGGAGGGGAAAACGTAACTCCAAACCAAGCAGGGGTGTAGCCAGGGGAGGGGGGACGTAACTCTAAACCAAGGAGTGGGATAGCCAGGGGAGGGGGGGACGTAACTCCAAACCAAGCAGTGGGGTAGCCAGGGGAGGGGGGACGTAACTCCAAACCAAGCAGCGGTGTAACCAGGGGAGGGGGGGGCGTAACTCCAAATCAAGCAGCGGTGTAGCCAGGGGAGGGGGAAACGTAACTCCAAACCAAGCAGCGGTGTAGCCAGGGGAGGGGGACGTAACTCCAAACCAAGCAGCGGTGTAGCCAGGGGAGGGGGACGTAACTCAAAACCAAGCAGTGGTGTAACCAGGGGAGGGGGTAGGACGAGGTTTTGCTCTCCCCTTATTTGAAGTAGGAAACACTTTTTTGAGAAATCCATCAGTAAGGACCAATGAAAGCGGGGCTTTTCATTGTCTATGTCCGGGCCTCAGCCCCCCTAGGTTTTTCTGTGACTACGCACCTGCATCCAAGCACCCCCAGAAATTTTCTTGTGAACTCCCAAGGTTCGCGAATTCCAGGTAAAGAACCTCTGGCTCAAAAGAAAGAGAACAGGCAATGATAAAACCGGTATCCCTCACCACATGCACAAGAAAAAACGCATCATAGGCTTGTAGCAAAGGAAAAGAGGTGCTTTAGTTTACATTAGGCATTACAATTAGCAATCATGAATGATCGAAATGTGTTAGAGGACATACAAATCAAACAACGTAAATATTTAGTGTGACCCGATCAGGCAAACCAGGTATATGACAAAGAAGTAAAAACAATTACAAGGTGAGGGAAGTTGTAATTTTTTAATGTGGAAAAAGTTGATTAGCAGCGAGAAGTGAGATTAGAGAGTCTAGTCCAGGAATACTGCAAACAACCATACTCAAAACCTTACCCTTCTCATAAAATCTGCCTTTTGTCGCTTCATCACTGCTCCTCGATGTGGATTTTGGTCTGAAGTAGGCGTAGTTTGATGCTGATGACTGGAAAAAATTAGAAGTAACAGTATAGATTAACAGTGGTCAGCAAATTTGGCATATCAGGGCTCCCGGCCAAAAAAGGTGAAAAGTGGGTGGTCAGAAAGTGGCAACAGAAGGGTTATGTCGGGGGCTGGGGACTAAGCCCCCAGCATAACTCAATTTAACTGTGCAAAAACTGCGTGACATGGTGCAGCCGCTAAAAATTTTTGTATTTTTAAAGTAAATTTTAGTGCGTTTAGCTGTATAATATGCTGCAACAACGTCTTATGTATTATGCCCTATACAAACACAAAATACTCTGACGTCATACATCGTATCACTTATACACGATATTGCCAGCTCTTAGAGTATATTATGTGGCATTGAGCAGACTATAACGATGGTGAGGGAATTTGTAAGCAATATTCAAGTTTATAGCTCACATAACTCGCATACCAGTGGGAGTGGGGGGGGGGGCTGAAGTTTCCCCTCCACTAGCTACGCTACTGATGATAACGATGGTGCAGCAGTTTGTAAGCACTATCCCAGTTTACGGAAGATAGTTTGGCATACCGATGGAGAGGGGTAGTAGGCGATACCTTCAAAATAAGGTCTTCCTGGTTGATAGCGCGTATGTGCAACGAATAGCCTAAAGCTACGCAGGGATTGTACCACAATTCAACATAGCGTGATGTCACAATTATCTGCTATTTCAACTTGTTATTACCGAGCTGCTTGTCTGTCATCATCATTTATGACGTCAAGAATCTTACAATTCTGAGATTAGTTTCACCACAGCATGATGAGACTGCAGATATGCCAATTTTCTTACTGCAGATATGTCAATTTTCTTACTCGCATAAAAACGCATGCATAGAAAAGTCAAGTACCCAACGCAAAAAATCCCGCAGATGGCACTCGAGGGGGAAAGGTGCGTTTAGAAAAAAAGCATTTTTGAAATAATATCGGTAGGTGCCGATTGGATGTGCAAAATGCCGGAAATCCGGAACTCTGGGAGCCCTGCATACGGAGAGGAAAATGTATTCATCAATTTCCCATTAAAAATTGCGATGTTTAAATTTTCGTTCTTGGTTACTCCTTTTTTTCAAGCACCGTGCAATTAGAAATATCATGCCAATAATATCACAAACTTGTACTGGCTGTGAAAACGAAAATGGCTTAGCGCCGAAAATTTCTCTAGTAAGTCATAACATAGTAAAAGAAAGGACTGGGTACGTCTACTTTCAGTCCAGAATATTTGCATTTCATATCAAGAATCAGCCATGCACGTTGCACAAGGGCTTAAGTAGAAGTAGAAATACAAAGTATTTACCTGCATAAAGTAGATCCCTCGCTAATAGGAGGCATCTGGGAAAGTCGGGGAGGAATTGCAGGATTGGATCTTTGCTAAAATGAAACACATCATTACAATTACTGTTTGCAACTCAAAATAGAACGGTGCTCAATTATTACGTAGTGCAGAGTAGCCTACCACTTGGATTAAAATCAAGTTTAAGCGGTGGCACAAAACTCCTTAATTAAACCAGCCCAACAACCACATTCACACACCACAACATTCCAACTTGTTCACAGTTCAACAAATTTGAATTAATTTTACCTCATTTTTCAAGGTAGAAATGGGGGACACTGACGTTGTTGAAGTAGCTACTACGGGAAGTGGGGCGTTTCGACGGGGCATGCTTGGAGAAGGAGGATTTGGGGATGGGCCGTTCGGGTTGGCGGGCGATTGAAACTGGACGGTAGTAGGCTAAAAAAAAGAAGAAATGTAACTTAAGATATCACAAAAATCCACAACATTCCAACAATGTGAATGACTACGTAAGCAAAGTCTACACATTATTCTTCCGGCCAACTTTTGTAGAGATTGCAAAGAACGGAAAAGGTCCGTCACAATTCCAAGATATGCACTAGTGTATCATGTTAAAGTTATGACATCAAGCTAAGTAATAATGCATGGCCTGTAAATCATTAAATGACGCATAAAAGAAAGGAAATAGCAAATGACCAAAGACATCGATGACTTAATAACTTAATAAAGCTGCATTGGGAGAGCAAAAGCTTCGCCATGTCTTAACACCAAGCCTTGCATAAACTTATCAAAGTTTAGCAAATTTTCGCACAAATTTCAAAAACATGATTACAAAATATTGTAGATGTTTCACAGAAGATTGTTCCAATCAGAGTTACTGGACAACCTACACGATGCATGAAATTAACAAAAAGCTAAACAGGTCGCAACTGTATGAGCTTATTGTGGAACAACTCTAAAACGAATTAGCAATACCTCTGGAATGGCGCTGCAGTTTAATAAACAACAAAATGCGAAAAGTAATTAATTACTTGCACTGCTTCCAGTTTCTCATTTGAAAATAGAGATGGAAACAGACTTAACTCTAGCTAGTATGCAGCAATCAACAAAAGTGAAAAACCGGCTGATAAGCAACCGTATCTTTATGACAAAATCTTTTCGGGGCCATTTACTAGCGCCAATGTTTTTATCGCAGCCTTATGGTATTTACCAAATGACGTTATTAAAGTATAACGTCACAAAGACTTACCTTTGCAACAGTAACTCCGATTTCCCCAAATAAACTCTCAGCATCTTCGTCTTTAGTTTCAGTTTCTTCCTTCGTTGAACTGAAAAATAAACAATTAACCTAAAATTAAATTCTCCATCATAGCAAATAACTCGAGTCACACCCACAAACTATTAAATTGAAAAATCAGCGCTATTTAGCAACCGATCTAAACGCGATTGGGCTTCGAATCAGCAGCCACATGACGCACATGTTAAATGCGTTTAGCTCCAGATGTGAATTGGGCCCGTGGCAAAGGATTTGTCCCCTGCGCGCGTTACAACTGGGTCATGTCGCTGACAATATACAGGGAAGCGGCATTCATAAACAATATGGCTTGCAGTGACGCAGCTACGTTGGTGAGAACGGCGAGTTTGCAGTGCAGAGTTTGCTGGTTCCAAGCTCGAAACCCAAACCGCGCACCTTTCTCTGTTTTTTGGAATTAACGCCAACTCCTAAAGGGGTCTAAACGTGAGCTTGTTAAAGGGGCTCAAAATTTTGACCATGAAAAGGGTCACGAAAACCATAAAAGTACAGGTTTATTTGAGAAGACAGTTACTTGGCCCACGATTTAATTTTTCGTGAAATTTCCGCATAATAATTATACACTCGAAATCACTTTTTTCAATAGTAACGACGAAAAAAATGATCAAAACCCCTTGGATTTCGACTACAACTACCGTAGAAAAAGAAACAAGCGTTTTTCTCAAGAAGTGCGAAGAATAATAGTGAATTAGCAGCTTATATCAACTAAAATCGGAAATTAATATTAATATAACCGAAATCAGGAATACTAAGCTGGTGCAGAGAGACAAGATTAACTAGTTTCCTCAATTTGAAAGCTAAAGTTAAACCCTGAAGCGGAACTGCGCTATTAGTACAAACAACCAGGTGTCAAATGTTCGCAATGCGTCTATTAATAAATCGTATCCGGTATTTCAACTGTGCGTAATAACAGTAGCACAAACAACTAAATTATGAAAAATATACCGCTTGTCTCCAGAACTGTAAATTGTAGTTCACAGTTAGCTTTGCATACACTGCTGGCGATGACAACTAAATCTCTGTCGTCGAAACGTCCAGTTTTAAAAATTACTGCAGCTTTACTTTTCCTCCTTCAGCTATTTTTGTCCCATATATATAGTGTACCAAAGATTGAACTCGAACTATGTTTTCAATTTCGTTAACCGCAACGGACATAAAGTTGAACGTTAAAAAAGTGTTTTTGACCTAATATCACAAGCAAGATGTGCTTTGCATTTAACACGTTTAGAAAATATTTCTAAACATGAATCAATATTTGATTAACGTCATTTTGCTTTTCACATCAACCGAACAGTCCCAAGCACTTTTAGTACTAAAACGCAAAGGAATTACAAAACAGCCTACCGGCATACTGAAAAGGTACCAGTAGAATACGAACCGCATTATTGCACGAGATTTTGCCACGTTACCGATACATAACACGGCTAGCTTTAGAACGAGAGCTTAAAATGCATTTTGAAGCCCTGCCTCGCATAAACAATGGAATTGCTTTCACCAATGTCCATTATCGCGTTTTACATCGTATCAAATCATAAATTTACAATGCAATCTGATCCACTACAACTAAGTGTCAAATGCACAAAATAAACAAAACGCTAATAACATTGAACCTAATGCATTAAAATCAAAAATTTAGGTTTTTAGTGTACAACCGGTTGGTCGAAACACTCGTCAAATGCATGTGACGCAAGGTACGTCCAACCCACACGCGCAATTTAGACTGTGATCTCAGGAATTACAATACTCCCACCAAAAAAGTACCATTGCTTTAAAACGAATATCATTAAGTGCAAATTTTCTTTTGAGGCAATGGAAAAGCAAATGCAAAGATATCATATGGTTGCAAATATAAAATCTTAATTGAGCGTTTCAAAAATGCAGCCACTATTTATAGCACCACTTTAGCAGTTAAGCTAATAATGATCTCCCCAATTAACGCTTCCAAAGCGACCATTAATTGCTACATCAACTAAAATATCAGCTCTGAATTAATACCGGTTGTAACGCTCCAGCATGACACGGGTTGGCAGTGCCCATCTACGCATTTAACGGACAAACAAAGCGGCTGCTCGCGAGCCACAGCCTGCACAAAGCTTGATTCGGCAAGCCTAAAACACGAACCCAATTGCTTTGCACCAGAGACACAGTTTACGCTGCTAGTTTTTAATACATATCACTTTATATCTACGTTTATAATCCGTTAATTCCAGAGTTTAACCTGAAATCTAAAGATTTTCAATGGGGAGCATCTCTATGAAATCAAATTTTACGATGGATAAGGAATTGGTAACTTTTCGAAGACTCATCAATTGAAAAAAGGACTAAACTGAAGATGAAATACTAGCCACAGGCGCTGTAAAAATGCCTCAGAGCTACCAATCATCAGTAAAAGAAGTTTTAATTTTGAGCCCTATGTGATTTGCATAGTAAGGTCTTGCATGCTAAGTCATGGTGGCAGTATTGCTGGTACGGAAGACTTACGTGGATTGATTTTCGTTAGTAGACGCTGGCTCTTCAGGTATTTGCTCAGTTTTGCCGGGTTTATAAGGCTCTATCCTCACAGCTTCAGTACCCTTGATTTCACACCGGCACCATGGACATGTCGGTATAGTAGAAGTATCCATATCCTAGAACAAAATTACAGTTAATTTGATGAGTCGAAATAAAAAAGCCAGCGTTATCAAATTTAAGGCAAGAAAGCAATCAATATGTGCGAAAATGAATTGGGAAACGTAATGGTTAAGACATTGAAATTAGCGCGGGAGGCCTGGGGTTCGATTCACGGATAGGCCAAATCGGAAACAGTGTCGCTAATGGCTCGGCACTGTTGCAACTTTTTTCGGAGCTGTGTTGCTCAGGCGCTAAGCCGCGGAAAAGGGCCCGCCACGCGTTCCATGCTTCGGCGTAATACCACGAGTATAACAATGATTTTTCTAAGTTTAATTTCAAATGTTTTATTAGATTCAGCTTAAAAATATTGACTACGTTTTACGCGAATCGTAATCGGATTGAAAAAGTGTCTTGTTCAATTAAACAAATTAAACAATAATACTTGTTCAATTAAACAATAATACTTACAGGTAGCTGTTTTTTTTTAATATATTCTGCTTAAATTGCAGTTATATTTTTTGTGATTGCGTAAGCAAATTTTTACATTTCAAAGCATCTATTTCTGCATCACTTGTCAATCTGATAAATGAAAAAGCATTTTACGTGCGTAAAGAGAAATCGTTTAAAAGCAATTAGCAGAAATTCCACAACCAAACGACTTAGCAGTTGCATTACATAACAATTAGTAGGTAATATTCTTGGAAAAAACGCCAAGGCCCCAGTTAAAATGGGCACAAGAAGGAAAATGTCAATGTATTAATAGTACCTGCCAAGACTCGAGACATGATTTACAGATCAAATGGCCGCAAGGCTCAATCCGTACATCTTTATTATTCTCAGCACAAATTTTGCACAGTTGAAACGATGACCCCATCTCACAGTACAACTCATACTGCTCCTGACTGACTTTAATGTGAACCTCGTCATCATCGTTATTTTCGAGTTGAGGATTTGATTGACGCCCATCAGGGTAAAGGTAACTGAAAAAATGAGTATTTTTACAGCAAACGAAAATGAGCAAAACGCAACCAGCATAATGAAAGCTGTGGCAAAAAAACAAAGCGCTAATCCTGAATGAACTGCACTTATGCCCTTGTCGCACGAACTTCGTAATAATGAAAAAAATGATGACAATCTGCATTATTACCGCATTAAATTCTCTTTTTGCATCACTGTAACACGAATTTCTGTTTTGGATACGCAAAAATTAAGCATAAACAAAATTTTAGTCCTTAAAAATGACCAGGCGCACGCCAGAATTCCATTTGAAATTGAGCCAGTATGAATAATATTTAAATAAGTGCTTGGAAACGCTGATCATCAAGCGACATCATCAATTAACATAAAAAAAGCTGTAATATGTGTCAAGTGAAATGAAAGGTTGACACAAATTCAAAATCTTAAGGTCAGCAACGATGCAGTAGGCATAATAGCACCTCGTTCGTTACCCGATCAACCATTTTGTTGGTTGGTGGGAAGAAGAGATCATTAGTCCTAGTCCATTGGGGCTCAAATTGCTTCACTCAAATGACGAATAGGCAGGATATCTTTTTCCAAAACTAATGGCGGCAATACACGTCATTCTTTAAAATAACAGAACACTAAACGTCTCCAGTTTGCAAGAGAAACCTTAGTCAGCAATCGTGGGTCAAGACAATGCATTCCATAGTAATCACTACAGACTACAACATATTCATTGCTGTAAGTTTATCATCTTCTGAGGAATGATTACTTCCTTTTTAGACAACGATCTCAAAAGCACAAAGGCGCATTTACAAGAATGATGAGCACGTGCGTCCGGTTTCACAATGTTAGTGAGGTGCAAATCCATAAGTGTTTGTCTGACAAGACAGAATTTAACTTCAATTAACCCCACACCTACGTCACAAAAATGCACAAAGTTGAAGTACAGCATGGTGTCGCAAAATACAGAAAAATGCAACCTTTTTGATGCAAAGCTTTTCGGCTAGTGGCGGTAAAAAATCAAAAATTATAATTATTTTATGTTATTTCACAATAGCAGTTCGTTGCCCTAGATTCAGAACTTTTAAAAGTAGCAAGAAGGCAACCACACTTCCAAATTTAATAAAGGTGGAATAAACTTTTGTGTCTTAACAGAAGCACTATAGTGATGCAATAACCTCAACCGTCTAGTTGCTAGATGAAAAAAATGTTAGTTAAATTACCGATCATGATGGAAAAGGTTGGAATGTCTTACTTAGAGGCAAACTGACGTTTTGGCATTTTCTTGCATTATTTTCCCCTCCAAAATGATGCAAAGGAATTAGAGCATACAATTTAAAACTTGACAGCAAAAAAAAAACTGAATGAACAAGCAAGCAAAACCGCAGAGATTTAGAAAACTACTTTGTCGTGATTTTGTAGTAACTTTCTTTTTCATTTGGTCAGACAAAACAACTCAAGGAGTGTACTTCGCTTTCACGGAAGCAGTATCGGTGTTAAGTGAATGATGACTATGCACAATAGCCCTATACAAAGTACAGCTAATACTGTAATTGCTAGTACATAAAGCAAAACCTTACTGAAGACGGCAAATTGCGAAAAAACGCTATAATGTTTCTAGCCACAATAACTGTACAACCACAAGTCGTAACCCCGACTCGGGAATAATAAACAGTCAGCAAGGAGAAACGCGCTTGCCCGAAATAGCTTGGCTAAATCTAAGAAGGAATTGTAAACTAACAGGCTGAGCTATCACTTCTTATTAGAAATTTTAGACGGGGATGGTTAGGCGCCAGGGCAGTTATATATTAGGTGCAAGGGCGTAGCCTACCAAAAATCAGGGGCAGGGCCGGATTTATACGATGAGAGTCTCCGCTTATATTCACCCTCAGTGATTGACCTCTACAAAAGGTCTTCGCAAGTCAAAAAGAGGACATCTTCCGGTACATCCTGAAACGTAACGCACGAAGAAACAAAAAGTGTTTCTTCCGAGACACTAGAACAAAATACAACAGCCCGGGGACTGAACTCACGACACTTAAGTAGCCAATACAGCTTCATCTTAAACCTCGGCGCTAAGATTAACAGATGTGTATCAACTAAGTATAAGCAGCGCATTGTAATGATCTGAACGGTTTACTTGAAACTAAATTAAATTTGTTAAAAATGGCCACGACCAATGAAACTCCACGCACTTTCAGTTAAGCACTTGAGAATTTATTTAAATCAAACAAATCAATGTTTGCTCTGGCAAACAAAGGTTTTTCAACAACTTGGCTTCAAGCGCCTTGTTATCAAGGCACTAGAAATTATATTTTAAAAGCTTTGCTTGGCATACTGTGTGCAGTGGTCAACATGTACAACATAGACTATTTAATTCGAGCAAAAATCAAGCACGATAACCTTACTATAGTCGAGAAACCGTGCTAAATATTGAAGATAACCGACAAACAGTTTAGGCATCATCAAAAACCGGGGATTTTCGTTGCATCTCTTAATTGTCCAAATCCGTGACCAAAGTACAATTTCCAAATTAGTAACACAAATTATACGGAAAGTTGAATCTTTTGCACTTCGCCGAAGTGATAAATTCAGTTACTGAGAAATTGTTCAAACTGAATAGCTGTAAATCAATATCTGACCCATTCCTAAACACACAAAAAACTGCTACATTTTGCCCAAACTGAACACTTTATAAATTTAAATTCAAGACCTGATACTGAAAATCAGTGCTTACTTCTGCTTTATTTAACTCAAATTTATAGAAAAAATTCTTTTAAACGACAAACGTTTTTCCACACTCAGAAGTTGAAGTTTTCGAGAAGAAATCAAACTGGCGAGCCCGGCTAGGTTCGCAGGCTAAACGTTAGGGTATCTGATCTAGTTTGGGGCGTCCATGAAGTAAAATGTAGAACTTTCGCGTGGGGTTGCATTTATGCAGCTTTAACTTCAATCGAAAAGAAAATACCACAAAAAGTCTTTGATAAAGCTACTAAGTGAAAACAGTCTTACTTAACACAAATAAACAAAATGAGGAAACATTATTGCTCAGCTTTGGTAGATGGTTTGCGAGGTTAACGCACTTTTATAATGAACATGAATGCTATTTACGCATCTTACACCATCCACTACCAAGCTAGCTGAAAAAAAGCCGATAGATTCAACATGCGTAGGTAGATCATGGCAAAGCTAGCAGTGTACACAGAACATTGACATAACGGCAGCACTCTGACGCTACCATGCTCTGAACTTCCTTATGCTGAAAAACGTCAGAGAAGAGAAGCGCCACTGCATAAGACATAAGAATGGAAGGAAGTGAAAACTTCCTACGTTTTAACTCTTGTTTCGACCTGGCGTCCACTACATTACAAAACAGCTCTGTAAAATACAATATTACAATGCAACTTTTGCACGCAACTGCAACAGAGATTTAGATCCACCCATACCATGCAAAAGCTTTTTAACGTACAACGATTACAATAAGCTTATGCTGACTTTGGAAAGGGAGAGCTAGGTTTCAAACATGCGGTCCGCAATCAAAGCCCGAGAGTGACAGTAGTTTCTTGCAGCTGTTAATCATAGCTGTACCAATGCTGTATATATAGACGAGATAGGCACTGTAACCCCAGTACACACGATAACGTACACAGCAAAAATAATGATGTAGCAGAGAGCGCGCCCATTAGGCGAGACCACCTAGATGCTGAGAATCTGACCGTGGCCAAACCGAACTAACTCAAGACCCAACTCAAACCCTAAAACCCTGACCTAACGTTAAATCAGTCACGCCGAAAAGTTCTGTCTTGATACAGTAAGATTACTTACAAGCCTTCCTTATAGCCGTCTATCAACGCCTGGCACAGAGACTTGTTTTGCGGGATGGTCTGCAAAATTTGCCCGTCCATAGTCACATAGCCAATTGCCCACTGTCCCAGTCGGGTACAGCTCAGACGGAAAATGTAGCTGAAATCAAAAATCAAATAGTAACCAACAAAATTTACCACTACCAAAATTGTAATTGAAATAAAATTACCGTTTACGCAGAGAACACTTCTATACTATACCTAGTTTTGGTACCACAAGTGGAAAATGTTTATATTCGAGGAATAAGCTACGGATATGTCGGTCAGCGACCAGCACAGATGAGAAACAATATACTTAACACATTTTGCGATGTTAAGCGTAAGTTTGTGGTAGAAAGCGGTTTTACGTCGCTGTCAAATGTCAATAATCATGGCGGTTTCGGTAACTGGAAAATAAAACGTACAAAACAGAAGAAAACTAACAATTTCAACAGGCTAATCTTTAACAGGAAGAAAGCAATAGCCTGAAGGTGCTGACGAATATAACTACACAATTTAAATACAGATTAGAAAACAATTAAGCTGTACAAAGCGCTGGCCCATTCATAAGACGTATAATACGATCTCGGAGAATAATACTTCCTGACAACACGTTTTGTTTTATAAATTAAAAGAACATAAATTGCATTGAGATACTTTGAATATGCTAACTTAGTGCCAAAACGGATGCATTTTATCATCGCAATTGACCATTTTTTATATCTGTAGAACGCAGAATGTCACAAAAAGATCTCTGAGTGTCTTGTTAGGACTGGAGCAAATACAAATACTGTCACTGTTATGAGAAAAATGAGAAATTTTGGGCAAATTTTTTTCTTAAGCTTCCTGACTGGAATGGTGATTTCTGGCCAAATTTGAATCAAAGTGTTCAGTATTTTTGTGCAAAACAAAGGTATCATACTCTGGATATTCAACTTCGAGGCAAAAATTGGATCAAACTTTCTTTACACCGAAATCTTTGGGCAAACCTGTTGTTAAACTTTATATTGGGGTATATTCACGCTTGCTAAAAACTTAAGAGGAAACAGTAGATACTGCATCAGCTAGAAAGTCTATCAAAAAATTTGAATGACATAAACTACAAAAAAAGCTTAATCGCTTGGATTTTCAAAAAACAGTCGTAAAGAAATAGTTTACGAACCTTCCGGGAGTAGAAATGTAATTCTGAAGTCGAGATTTTACTTCATCGTACGTCAAAAACGCCATGTAGCCCGGGTGTGTAACAGCCAACATATTCCAGTTTTTCAAAAGCGTCGACCATGGCTGTGAAAAACAATTTGCGTTACCTTATTGACAAAGCATTGCCAAATGGTCATATAAAAAACAGTTAAGAAAAATGTACATAGACATTCGCATAGTTGGGTTGTAATTTTGGCATAACAAGTTATGCCCCCGCTAAATTGGATCATTATTTCGTTCACAAATAATCAAAGTTGTTTAGTCATGCAAACTCATCGTCAATTTCGCAGAAAAATGTTCAAAATTTAATGTTACAATCGACTGTAATATATAGGTTAGCAGAAAAACCGCACGCGCCGGGAGCTATACTGGTCTTTCAACAATAAACAATGAATGCAAGGCATTTGTCTAATGCTAAGAAATGCCACACAAGGTAGCTGTAAAATAAATTAATGGTCTATAAACTAATTAGTTAAGTAATCAGTAACGGTATAATCAGCAACAATTCCTTTTTAAAGATGTCTGCTAAATATATCGGGCAAAAGGCAGAGTTGGGTTTTAGAAACCAAAGCTTTTACTCAAAATGCAACACCTTGCGTGAATGATATAACACCAGCTCAATAACACATACGTAAAAGCAAACACCTGGAACAAAATAATCAAGTCAGCTTATTCTCTACTTGAAATTGCAGTGGGTCGTCTGATAGAGAGAGATTAATCAAGATGAAAAAGCAGCGAGTTCAAAACCCTGTGAAGAAAAGCACACCTACCCACAATCCCACATACCAGACTGTTTAAGTATGACACATGCGTGAACCAAAATTGCTAAAAGCTTAAAGATAGGATTGCTAAAAGCTTAAACATAGGTACTGACAGCTCAACGCAACCAGAACACAAAATCTACCTTTTTGTATTTCATAGTAAAATTTATTGGACCTAGCATGGTTATTGGACACCTTCACTTGAACGCATTACAGTTCTGGACATAGCCACAGAAATATTAGAACCAGTAGCAGTACATCAAACGTACTTTTCCATTATGTCTTCCTTGTTTATTTTTAATTTATTGATCATCTTTACTTAAATGAAACTAAAATCTCATTTCCAGTTTTTCACAATAACAACGAAACCAATTGTTTGCATTACGCGCCTTATGGCACAGTACTTTTAGCAGAAATTAAAAAGCCCAAAAAAGTACATGATTCAATAGTTGCCTACATAACATATATTCAACTACGTTATACAAGTCCAAAACGAAATAATTTACCATTGAAACTGACGCATCAAAAACCACCAGTAGCTATTACAGCAAAATCACACAATACCTTAGGTCAAGTCAGAAAATTTGGCGCATTTTTTTTATACATTTTTTTTCATTGCCGAAGGAAACTACGGAAAAAAATTATTAACTCGACTATACCTAGACGTATCATAATCATAATGATTTTAGTTCTTTAAGCAATAAAAAGTACTTTAAAAGCATTTTGGTAAGCTCGATGGTGAGTCATTGGCAACAACTGAAAAAGTTATAAGCAATTTCAGGGTATCTAAGAAAGATGAAATCACAGTGAAATAGATTTAATAACTATTAATCTTGTGGTTATTGCGTAGTCGAACCAATTTATTCGTAAAAAGACGCTTACATATGGCTTTAATAGTCACAGCCATGGAAAAAATTAATGTGGATTCTTTTTATCATTTGAAGTAAGCGTATCCCGTATCAATAGCGTCATTACAATTTACGCAAGACGTACTTTGAAATTCAGCGTCATATTCGTTAACTGTAGTCGAAAAACCGATTAAAATTTATCACAATTTGTACCGATTAAGTCATAGCATGTCATGAGTATGTTACTAATAACCTCAAAATTCCTGAACTTTAACTCCCGAAATATCACAAAATGCCTCAAGCCATAATAGTAAGTCACACGGCAATATAATCACGATCAGTAAAGGCATAGTCTTCCATGTAGTCTATGCCCGCTCATGCAAAAGGCTGATTCAGCACCGAATTAAGCAAAGGTTACAAATTACGTCAAAAATATTGCACTTGAATACTGTTTACGTATTGTTAAAATATGAAAGACCAAACACCGTGAGAAAAATATAAGCTTTATCAAAACAGTACCTTGAAGCACAACAAATGAGGGACAAATGCACAGCTAAAAAACAGCAGCTGCGCAAAAAAACATCAGGCTTTGTAGATCTCTTAAAAACACGAGAACTGACCTAACAGAAAAAGCTCTCGTAAACAAAGATTTACCTGGAACAGCCTCGTAAAAACATCAAATTCAAAATTCGAGATGTAATCATTGCAAACCAAGTCCACAGTCGACTTCAGGGCTATGCGTTCCAAGCCTGACGAGATAGGATGAACTTTATTCAATTCTTGATAAAACATCCTCCAAGGAACGATGGTTCTAAAATCACACTTAATTAGACCCGAGCTATCATATTTTGCTTGAGCACTAAGAAACACCAACTCGAAAGTTTAATGCTATTGTTCAACCTTGCGCGTAAAATCACCAGCCAATAACATAGAAAAATTACCACATTGAGGTTTATTTGAAATAAGGATATACGAGTTGAACCCAAGACAAAAGCGCCTTAATGCAAAGTCTAATCGACCTATTGTCTAGTTTCAAACTCTTGATAAAGAAAAAGGTATCTTAAAATACAGGGCAGGACTATTTGGCGGGACCGATTCGACGTGAGACGTTTCGGCGTGACCGACTCGTCGTTGGGACGACTCGACGTTAGAGTTATTAGGGTTAGGGTAGCGTAATACTTGGGTGATATTAGGGTTAAGGTAGCTTAATACTTTCGCCGAATCGTCTCAATGCCTAGACGTCCAAACGACGAGTGGGTCACGCCGAGCTCACGTCGCATCGGTCACACCGAATAGTCGCGTACCGGTACTGCTTAGAATATGATTTGACACTCACGGTTCGATCGTGCTATAGTTAATGCAGTCTTAGCCGAGCGTCGTGTGTACAAGCTCTTAAAAAAGCATTTAAAAAGCAATTTCATAACAACATCTACAAAGTCGTAGCACCAAAATTAGCAATCATTAGTCAAAAAGAGACCTAGAAAATGGAGGACAACGTGAGAAATACCGTTCAAAAATAAAACCCAGCTTAACGTAACGTAACCAAATGACAAATAACTAAAAACCACTTTTAACAGCCACTAGTCAATGCGCTGCTAGCAATTAAAATATCGCTTCCTACAAATATGACCAAAAAGAGTTTTAAAATACAGCGCTTGCATTATTACCTCTTAATACAATACATTCAAAACGCATCGTCCCAAGCTGGTAAATGAATGTCAAATTGTGCTGCTTTGACCCGTAAACACATTATGCCATATTCGAGAAAAAGGTTTCAAATTGAACCATGTTAACTTTTGTAAAGTACTGTAAACCATGAAACGCTAATGATTCACAGCCAATATCGATTTCAAGATAAAATTACATCGAAAAGAATAGGCATCGTGCATCTCGCCAATAACATTGTCACTCTGGCACGAAACACGTAGAAACGTTTCAATCACACAAAAACAAGAGTTCTGTTTGTACAAAATTAGAATTTTGGGACTGCTGTATATTAAATAATTAAACCTCGTTTAATTGGCGCTCTGACCCTAGCAAAAGCGTGCTTCATATTTCAAAATAAAGCAACAGAACAAGATTTTGTTATAATTGGATATTTAGTAATATGCAATTACAAGTCGCAACAAAAGAAAACAACAAAATCCTTATTTCAAATTAGCGCTTTTAGTAGCTGAAATCCGAAATACCATGAGTACCGGTAATTGAAATCAAAGAAATACGTATCACAGCATAAATCATTATTTGATAACAACCTCAAAAGATTCAGATTATTAGTACATAATCGGAAAAATGAAACTATGAAGAAAGCATACACAAGTAAGTTAGCTTACTTATCACAAAATGAATTTAATCGTGTTACTTGATAAATCATTACCTTTTAAGCAATAAAATTACACAACAAAGACCCAAGGCAGCAGCAACAACGCCATGATTTTTGGTCCAAAAACGAATAATTTACCGGTTGTCAACAACCTGGTAATTAATAATAAAAAAAGCAAAAAATGAGCCAAATGTTCTGTCCAGTGATATGTCGATATAAGAACATTAGTAATTGGAATTGACAACTTACCAGACCACAATATGAATGATCCATCAATAAGCAATTTTTAGTCATTATAGTGATATACAACTTTAATTTGCAACTAATTCCACAACTAATGCAGCAATGTAATAACAGTTCTATTAGCACTAGTAATGGAAATTCGAAGCGTAAAGGTTAACCCTTATTAAAAAGCCTCAGTGGTCTAAAGTTAATATTAAAAAATGCAAAAATGTATCTTAAAATAAGCCACATTACAAAAAATAACTTCCTTATTTCTAAAAATACTTGTTTCCGTCTGAAACAAGAGATTCTAATTAATATGCAACGACACGAAACTTACTTTACTCTCGTAAGCTATCAAATTAACTAGCACTAATGTCGTGTATTAAAACAGCTACGGTAGTTTATTTTACATTAGAAAGTAAGACAAAAATAGATTATACTTAAAACCCTCAACTTCAACCTCGAAATTACTAAACAAATCGGAAAAAAATGCTGTAAACTGTGGATTATATTTTCTCATATTTTAATGAAAATGCAAGTACAAGTGATTGCTTTGCAATTGAGATTTGGCTCAATGCCCACAGAAGACACTGAATAAAACTTCCAAGAGTTTTCTTCATTAGCGCTCAAACAGTGAATACCACCAATATCAGAAAGCAGAGATCTCCAGCGCAATAACCTTCGCCGAATAAACATTCAGACAGGGTTCGAGATTAGTTAAGGGTCCGGGTAGGCTGTAGAGTTACGGATTATTGTTAAAGTTAAGGCCAGGGTTAATAACCTTACTGCCAAGACGTCACGCTGCGTCGGTTATTTCAATAAACGTACACTGTATAATGTAAAAAACTTTATATGTTGCTGACATTTTAAAGTGCAGGTATTTCAGTTGCGTTAGTATTGCTCACCGAGTGCCAAACGTATGGTGCCAAAATTGGGAAGCTTCTGATTTAGTAATTCTATAATCTTCACCAACAAATCTTCCGTCGGGAAATTCAGCTTTTAACTCAGCCAACATGTGACTGAACACCAGGGAAAGTTTGGTTAAGCTGCGACGATACTGAGAAGCTTCATCAAACATTCTCTCTTTTCCTTCTTTGAAAAGTTTGATAGCCTAAAAAAACAAACTTTGAAACATAGTAAATATGGGAGGAAAACAACTTAAGGTGGTAAACTACAACCACAGCAACTGCATCTGAATGTTTCGACAACAATATTCAGCTGTCCCAGCCAAAAAGTTTTTGTCTCACTTTAACTTTTAAAAACAAGCGACTATCTACTTGCAATGATCATATTTGCAAAGATACTACCATAATAAATTAGGAAGCTCTCACTTCTTTGCATTTCTTGATCAAATTATCCAAAAAAATACGAAAATATTCGCAATCATTCAGGACTTGCAAACGGTCTTCATATCTGTAAAAAGTACAATCATCAAATATTCAATAACGTCGAAAAACACCAAGTTTTTCTTTCTAGTCAAAGGTCTATTTTCCTAAAGACTTTTATTCAGAAAAATACATTTGCAATCTTACAGCTAAAAGTTGAAAAAGCATACATACAAATGTTACTTGCAAATGCCATTCTGATCTTTGATAACATTTCAAATACAAATAAACCTAAAACATTATTTTACCTGGTCATGATTAGGCGAAGATGACTGAATGTGTCAGGCAATATATCCAAAAGATATGGAGGGCTGTTCTTTAAATTCATTTTTGGTTGCTGACAAAACTTAGCAACCTTAAAATGGAAAAAAAATTATGGATATACAAGAGACTTCGCTTCAATTAAAAAATTACCTTCCAACTCAGACATTCAGCAGTGACGAGTATTTATATATTCAAAATAGAAACGAATGGTGGATAAAACTCTAAAAGAGTGAAACATACACCAAAACTACCAGGGTCTACACAAGATATAACAAAATCATATGCTTTTTATGTGATGAAGAAAATTAAGAGCATATTTCAACAATAATTTATGGTATATACATTTTGAATGAAGCAAAATACACCAAAACAGAAAACGTAAGTTGAAACTTACTTTGTCCATTAACTTTGATGATTTTTCAACATATTTTTTGTCAATTGTGGCTCGTTGAAGATGAGGACTCACATCATTAAATGCATCATGTAAGCTGCATAAATATCACAAAGTTTTAAGTCGAACATATTGATATGAAAATGTAAAAATAGAGCACGAAAATTCCAAAAAAATAGGAAAAACTTGAAAAAATAATACACTGTAATGAAATTGATGCATCAAAGATTATCTACTTAATTTGTAAAAGCAAAAGTGGCATGCATAGGTTGGTTTGTACTTCCCAAAAAATTAAAAAATCAACCATTTGTTTCATTATCAATGATTTATAGTCAGCCATAAGACAGCCAAAAGACAAAAGAACTATAAATTCAAAGTATATACAGACGTAGTGGCGTAGTCATGGAGCTAACAGCGGGTATGCGCCTCTTAAATTTTAAAAACACATGAAAAATACGGTTCCAGTACATTGTTCCCTCTAAGATTTTTACTAAGTGCGAGTTTGCCCAAAAGTCAAAATCACTAAAAGTTTGCCCAAACATTTAAAGGGTATAATCCAAGGTCTGGAATAATTTTTTTTAAATGAGAATTTCTATAGTAAAACACTTTCATTTGACACAAAAAAACTTGAGTACTTTCAACTAATTTGCTTTTAAATCATTATAGCGATGTGCAAAAATTGAAAAATTTTGCTCAAAATTTCTCATTTTTCTCAAATTTTGCACCTTGGAGGGAATACTGCTCCAGTATAGATACAGGCCGTGCATATATACTACACTAATGGCCTCCCACAAATTTTTTACGGCCTTTGACAAACACCGCATGATCACGCACACACATACGATACAAGGCTGAACTTGCACTTGCATTTATGCACTATGTCTGAAAAGATTTATCACTGCAATTTTTCTTCAAAATTAAACCGAATTCTAAAAATGGAACCTGTTTAAAATGAAACCGGTTCTGTAGGATTTGATATTCTGAAATGGACACCCCTAATCAATGCAACTGTACAGAAACTTAAGACAATTCAACACACACCAAAGCAAAACTTATTAACTTGGAAGTGGCTATTTTTATGGGCCCATACCATTTGTCTCAATGGTTTATTTTATTACTTTATCACGCTCTTGTAGAACCAGGAGAGCGCAAAGGGATAATAAAAGAAACCAAGCACTTATTTGTATGAGCCCACACAAATAGCCACTGCTTATTAACTTACCCTCTAAAATGATTGAGAAAGCCCATCCCAACCCACTGTCCATTTCGGGGAGTAGCTTGGATATTATTAGTGGCAGTGGCCATGATAGCTGCACTTTATTTTCACAAAACCAGTACTCCAAATACGTTTGAAAACCAAACTAAAACTGCATAGACTATACTGCTATACCAATATATATTCTGTAATGAATTAATATGATGTCACCTACTGATACCTTACCTTACCAACAGCACAAGTAAACTTGCCGGCTTGCACTCCACACTGGCTCTCTGCTCTATAATGCTGAGCGTCAAGCAAAAAAGCTGTGAATACCAATTAATATACAGTACCGACACCCTACAGCGCATCAGCCTAATTGAAACCAGCAATGTCACAGGAGTCTACTGCAGTATGATGATGCTAAAGTTGTCCATTTTACTGTTTACAAAAACATAAAATTAATGTTTTTATCTGGACTTGACTATTTTGTTGATGTAATCTCAGAATTTTTGCTTTTTAAAACTACATGAACTGATGAAAATATAGTGGTCTGCTGGTCACCCTGCAGTCCGCACTGAACTGCTGAAGCACTCGATAGTCTATATAAGAGAATATTCTTAGTCTAGAGGTGACACTCTGCATAATCACAAGTCAACAGCCACTTGAAGGAACACTTGTACTGATACTCAGTAAGGTACCAGCAATCTAAACTACCTACCAGTTAACAGGTACCGGTAAATGTCAAACTCACTATGCAGAGTGCACCGGTAGTCTACAGTAATCAAGTTACAGACTTAAACTAAACATAAGCTGATAGGTAAACTGTAAACTACAGTACCAGTACCGTAGACTATCTTTCTTATAACTGTTAAGAAAGATAGTCTACGGTACTGGTACTGCATTCACTAACTCAAATTGTCGCAGTTCACTGCAAATCTGAGAACATGAAACTGATGAAATGTGTGTTTTATGGCGCTTTATAACTACTAAGGTCCTTCAGCGCCAGAACTAAATTTTGTCAAGAATTCACTGACGTATTTTTATTCTCTGTTTATTTCATCCTCCGCGCTACACTTCATTGCAGAGCGTTTAGCAAGTGTAACAGCAGATACCAGTTTTAAAGCCTTTGGTTTGATCCGACTGAGAATAGAACCCAGTCTACCAGCTTCCAAGGCGAACGCTCTTAACCACCAGGCCATGGAGAACAACCAGACTAAAGGTAAGAAACTGCCAGACTAAATTGTAAACTAGGCCTACTAGGCTACACTAGGAAATGATTTGCATTTTGCAAGCAGCTGACACCGTCATTCTTCAGATTTTAGAATGCTCATAATAGGATTTGGTTGGAATTCATCAAGGAAATAATACTCAATTGGAATGGATTATAAAAAAATCAAAGAGCTTATAAAAGTTTGAAAAACGATACAATATTTTATTTAAGGAAGTGTCTATTTTGCCTCTTCCGGCAAAATAGGAAGTGTCTATTTTGCCACTAACGGCAAAAAGATTTCACTAACGGCAAAATAGTTTCTATAGCTCTATTTTACCGGATATAGTGCAATCTGGTGCATTCCATATAGTGAGGATACTCGATCTTGACTATTTTTGAGCGCCGGCAAAATAGCTTCTACGTTTATTTTGCCGGAAGTGGATGCTGAATTTACCTACTGTTGGCGAAGTAGACCTAGAAACTATTTTGCCGTAAGCAGCAAAATAGACACTGCCAAGGGCGTTGGAAGTACTTTCAAGTAGGGGGGGGCTGAAATTTGTGTTAACGTATCAACGTCTGGGGGGCGAGGCCCCCCAGACCCCCTCTTTGTTATCGCAACATACATCATACGTATCATGCACTTTACTTCAGTGAAAGTCATTTGGAGACTGCTTGATGAACTCAATAAGCTTTTTTCTAGCATAAACACAGTAGCCAGATCGACGTTTATAAAGGTGTTCACCTCTTTTATAATAACTTATTATCCGTTCACAAGCTCCTAGGCAGGAGCGTATTTAAGGGGACATTGTGCCATGCCATCCCCCCTTTTGTTTCTGCTTTCTAGTAAAAAAAGAGCAAGATTAATGGTGACAAATTGGCCTATGCCAGACTCTTTTGATGGTTTTCGTAGCTTTATTCCAGGAGCGAAGCCGGGTAGGTAGGTTGAGGGGAATGCATCCACCCACCATCAGCCATTTACAAAAAAATTTTTTATGTAGGCCTATAGGTCTACATTTTTTCCATAATTTTGAACCTCTTCGATAGCAATACGCCTCTATACGCCTTAAGCAAGCATAATCGAAAATATGGGAACAAAATGCGTCATATTAGGTAAAGCAATCAGAATTAAGGTCAAAAAGTTTAAACAAAATTAGCCAAATATTATTCAAAGAGCACCCAAATAGCCATTACAGCATGTAAATTTTCAAAAATTTTCCGGGGAAGCATGCCCCCGGACCCCCTAGCGCTTTTTTATTATTTCTCAATCAGCTTCAAATTTGTTCTTCCCAAAAAAGAATACGCTTGAAAAAAATGTGTAAGTTATGCCCCTATTTTCAAAATTCCTCGCTGCGCCACTGCTCCTAGGGTAAGCTAGCTAATTCTAACGTGATATTTTGTTGTGTTGATATTATTTGCCCAAAAGTTTCTTTTAAAATGGAAGAAAAGTTCCTTGTGACATCATATTAAAGCTCTAAGAGCTTGTACACAAAGTTACCAGGAAATCCAACAGTTTTTGCGATTTTGTTCGCCTTTGTCACAAAGTTGTTTTGTTAAAAGTTAGTAGGCTACGTTGATTTTGATGGTATCAATGAAGAAAAGAAACAAATAACAAGTGACGCCATAAGTCATTGTTGAAGTGCCATAGGGTGTACTGCAGGATTGGGAAAAATCGATTGTAATCGATATTCGATTGCGATAGTCTTTACTTTTTGTTCATCGAATGCACCGGAGCCTTTACTTTTTTGAATGAGTATCGAAAATGGTCTTGTCTTTACTTTTTTCTCGGCGCAATTCGATATTCCTTATTCGATTCTTTTTCAGGTTATTTCATCTCACTTTAGTAAATTTAAAATAATCGTCGGTAGGCCTATGTCATTACCTTGTTTTTGTTGATAATTTTTTTGGGCGCCAAAAAAAACACTCACAAAAAAACATTTTTAATAGCAAATTTGCTTCACATCAATAGGCTAATGTCATGTATTCGTTTGTGTGCAAGTAACCACATGAATGTGAGGACGTCACAAAAAATGCTTGGCGTAGCCTACATCGCTAAATGCTCAGTGTAATATCGATTACCATATTCTTTATTCCCTACTTTTTTAAACTACCATCAAAATCGATTAGGCCTATTTCTTTATTTTTTGGCGAACTGTCGAATATCGATTATTTCTTCACTTTTTCGGGTATCGATTGCAAACATTGGTGTAGGCCTACTGTTGTTATAAATTCTTGAAAAGGTGGCTGAAAGGGGCTCAAAATTTCTATGGGAGGGCTGAAAAAATGTAGGGGAGGCTTCAGCCCCCACCTTCCAACACCCTTGGACACTGCCTTTATTTAAACTAGCAATATTGTATCATATATAGTGTTGTGCTACAGTGTTTTACAGCCCAAACTAACCCAACTGCATTGAATTTTTATAATTCGATTCATCACCCTCTGACAATTCTAAAAGTTAAGGTAAGCAGCCATTTCCTTCCCCCAATTTTTAACGCTAGTTTTCAATCAATCAATGCAACTTTCATTCCCGTTTGCTAAAACATCGGAAGTACCCTCGGCATCGAATACAAAAATAAACAGTGGTAGGCCTACGGAAAATGGAAAGTGCAGCAAAACGGGTTTTCGCGGAAGAGATGGCATGGACAAACTTTTTTGCAACCAGGACCGCCCACGACTCGAAACCTTTTGCTCAGTATAGCGGTAACCGACCCGGCTACTCATCCCAAAAATAAAGCCCGGCCTGCCCAACTACAGCAGTCAGACCAGTAAGTGGCGCCACTTAAGGAAGTGAAGCGGAAAATAGTACAAGTGGCTCCGCGGCCCAGTGAAAAAGAAAAGATAGAACTGGGCCGTTAGCGGACCAATAAAAAGACCGGTTAACGACTCGTTAGCGGGTCCCTTAGCGTCCCATGCCATCTCTAGCCCGCGGCTATGCCACCACCTCTTGTGCCAACAAACACTGACCAGTTATATGTCGTCTCATTGGTTATCTTCATGTTTTTATTTGACGTGCTACAGCAATTTCGTGCTAGAGATAACGACCTTCACGACTGCAATCCAACTTGGTCAAGAGTAGGCCCATGGCCATAGATCGTAACAAAAAGCAGTTTTAGCGGCAGCGAGGAAGGCTATTGAAAAGTTACAAAACCGACGCTTATGTTGAATTATGATTCTAGAGGCAAAGGCAAACTGTTCCTAAATCACTCGAAGCAAAGTATTAAGGTACTGTCATCCTTGGTTTCTAACAGGGCTGCGAACTCGAACTTGAAAGAACTCGATTATTTTGCCGAACTCGAACGTGAAAAAATATTTTTTCTGAACTCGAATAAAACTGTTCGAGTTCATTAGGAAGATATTTAAATTGTTTAAAAGAAATAAAAGATCACTACGAAATATAGTTTGTTCAGTTGTGACCACAACACTGACAACTTCGATGGTACTAAACAGCTGAGGTATAGTCCTGAATCTACTGCACGAGCGAAATATTTTTATCTTTTTCACCGGCAGTGAAAAAGTTGTCTCGATTTTGGATATTCATCTGCCTGAACTCGAAAAAGCTTATTTTTGTCGAACTCGTAAATAACACTGTGCAACACAAAAAAAACTCAAAGAAGGCGCGGAACACCAATATGCAATTAGTTTTTTTCTAGCACGTCGGGTTTTTTCAGTGTTTTACATTTTAATCTGAAAACGCAGGCCTGAATTTTCTCTTTTGATTTATCAGTCATCTTTGGCAATATTGCCGACATTTTATATTTTTGTATTTTAGCTGCATATTTATCCTCCTATCACAAGAAAGCGATCAAGCGCTGTAACGAGCTCGCTAGGAGTTGCCAGCCATCTGTCTACCACACCAAGAAGGGGGAATCCCGCTTGGTGCCTTTCCCATTGACACAACAAGTAAACTTGCCGGCTTGTTCTCCAAACTGTCCCTTTAATGCTGAGCGTCAAGCAGGGAAGCTGTGAATACCAATTTTAAAGCCATTGGTTTGACCCGACTCGGAATCAAATCCTAGTCTACAGCTCCAGAAGCGGACGCTTTTACCACTCGGCAATCTGAGCCGTTAAATCTATACAAAAAATAGCGATTTTGGTCACCCATGATTCAGTCAGTAAAACAGAAACAGACTGTCACAGTTAATGTTGTTTACAGGTAGTTGGAAATCAACAGTCCTACTGATTTGGCTACAGCAGATATTCTTTTAATCATAATTTTTACATTTAAGTATGTTGTAAGCAAGCTATAAAAGACAAGTGTACTCGTAGTAGCCTATTGCAGGTATTATACAGTAAAACATTGATTTTGCCCATAAGAAGCTAAAATGCCAAAAAAGAGACTATCCTGTAAGAATGATCCCGACACATTTTGCTATATTTAAGGACAATTGACTCTGATAAAATATCTAAGGAATTTAACTGACAAGATGAAGCGTTTGTATTATGCTTATTGTGGATGCGCGGTTGCTTATTGTCGATGGATGCGAGACCAAGATAAAGCTTGGTCTCCTTCATTTTCATTTTAGATAATGCTGAAACTTGTAGTTGGTGGAAGAGTCAAAAAAATCTATACTGTAATAAAGACTAACAATGTTGCTATTAAACCTTAACTAAATTGCTTTGGTAAAATGCTACTAAGTGGCTGAAACATTTCGGTCGAAATTTGAATATTTTATCACCAATTATGCCAGGTTTTTTCAAACAAGGGGAACTACAATCATTATAAATATAATAGACTTGTTGCAACTGATTAAAAGACTTAATTAGAAGGTATTTTAAATACATTTGTTATGGGCAATAGTGCTCGAAAATGTAAAAAGCATCTGTTTTAACCAAAAATTCAAATGCTTTTTTCGGAAAATCCTTACGTCTACGTAAAAAAAACAAGTTCAAATTCGGACTCAGTGACCACAAATTACCCTAAAGCACACCTGTTTGTTTTTGAGTTTTTTTTAAACTGAAAATTTGTTGCACAGTGTAATTAGAGAATTCGAACTTGAACTTGCACTTGCTAAAATAGGTTGAACTCAAACGCGAACTAGAATAAAATTCGACCGAGTTCGCAGCCCTGGTTTCTACGGAAATAAATTCCAACAAAGTAAGCTCAAGCACCTAAAGTGTTTGAATATATTTACGTAAGTTCAAAAAACACTCACAAAAAAATTGACACACGCACAAAAAAGGCAAATACTTATAGAGGCAGGCAGCAAGTTCACGATTTGGTCAAATCCAATTACGACACCACATATGGCACATCCACATAAGGTTTTTCGTCCCGAAGACTCCAGCTATACCCGACCAAGAAACCTTGCCAAGTTACCAAGTAGGCTATACAAAGTGGATTAAATGATTTGTTTCGTTTGACTGCATTCAAGGTCGTGTCAGATAACAGAAGTTTTAGGCAATATACTCATTACTCAATACTCATATCCACATCTCATTATCAGAAACGTCAGCACAGATCTTGACAGTTGATTACTCTTATGAAATGAAAGGCTTTAAAACACCCGCGCCATTACCAATTTTTAGGCAACTTATAAGAGCCCATAAAAAACAAATTTATTGTGGCTATTTGGACATGCTTTTGGTATGCGAAGTCACATCTCAAATACAAATTATGCACAACCCCCAATCCAACACCAGTCAAATTAAAATAAAAGACTCGTTTTATACCTTAGCATTGGAATTTCGCAGGTAGATGATGCGTTTTCTATACTGGATAATAGTGTGCAAACAGAGGCAATCACAATCATAATCAATACAGAAAACTCATCGTTTGTGCTAACAGTTGTCCAGCAGCTATGCAAAAAGGTTGCAAACGAAAAACATTTGCAGGCAAGTTGTCCTCAGCGTGAAAATAGCCTTATGTAGTTTTTCTAAAACCTTTCAAAATCGGATAGATGTTGTTAAAAGCTTCATCAATTTCATGTCGCATTTTTGCTCCTGAATAACATAAAGAAAAATACATTTCGGTACAAAAGATTCAATGGATGAAATGCCTTAGCACCGATTGAGCACTACACTAGCCAAAATTAGCCTTTTTTGTCCTAATGAAAGCTCGCATTTCAGTTTGCTAATCAAAAAGCGGCTGATATCCAAGCAGTGCAAAAACTTGCAAAATTGCTAAAATCTACTAGCAAAATCTACGGAATAAGCAAAATGAAAATGCCAAGAAAATAATTCCGAAGAAACTGAAAGTCGGAGAAAAATTTCAACGATTCCTTTCAACAAAAACAGGATTCATCAGAGGGATACAAATGTTTGAAAAATTAATCAATAATCCAAAAAATTTTCAAGGATTTCGTGGATAGAACTAGCTTTCATAAATAGCCGAATTTTCATTAATAAAATAAAAAAAAGTCTCCTAGCAGGGGATCAAAAAACTAGCAGGTAAAATTCCACCACCTTGCCCAACCAACCAACCCACTAATTTGCAACTGCAGACGCGCTTCGACCTTTTTAGGTCTTATCAGTGCAGCATAGCAACCACCTCCCACCTAACTAACCAGGAGACTAATGGATCTAGCCAGTAATTCTAGTCTAGTGTTTCTCAACCCCAAGCCACCGGACTCATTTGAGTCAGCGAAACTTACAGATACGGTAAGTTACAGGGCTAAAAAGCGAATTTACGACATGGCCAATCGCAGCGTGTAATCGTTCCGTCTGACTACGACTATGCATTCGCGAGTTTACCATCAGCGTTTACGAATTAAAAGTGATATACCGGGTACTACAAAGCATTCGCCAGCTTAGACCTATCGTCAGCATTTACGAGTTAAAAAAGTGACATTCCGGGTGTTACAAGGATAATAGCAAAGTGGCAAGTTTTAAAACGGTCTGGAGAAGACATTTTTAAATACTTGAACGTACGCAGAAACTTAAAAGCTTTGTGGGACGCTTGTAATAAATACTAGAAGAAAAATGCCAGAGAGTATGACAATAGCATAGCCAAAACAAAGTGATGCAAATGACCGCTGCAAAGTGATGCAGGAATTTTAGTAGAACCGCACTTCGAACTCCTTTATTTAAATTTAGGGAAAAACAGTGTTTACATTTGTGCCTGCTGCATCGATCTCCCTTAGTTAGAAATAATGCTTGGTTTTTGGCAGAAAATTATCCAGCAACCTTGTTTGCATACCCACAGTATGAGTGGCTTGAGTCCGCATATATTTACCCTAGCTTGGAAACGGTCCATGGGCTAAAAAGGTTGAAAACCAGCTGAATGAGTAGTAATGAATATTGTCTAGCCCAATGAGTAATGAATATTGTTTCGGAGGGATTCTTTATCTGTTTGTCACATCACAATCCCTACCCGTCCGTTGTTATTTCGCTGGAGAATAAAGATTTGCACAGAGACAGAAGTTGGATGATTCAGCTGAAGCAGAATAAGTTTGGCTCAGGTGTTAAGTGGGTGAGGGGGGAGTTTGCTATGCTGCACTGATGAGACCTAAAAAGGTCGAAACGCGTCTGCAGCTGCAAATTAGTGGGTCGGTTTGTGGGACCTGTGAGTAAGCCTGGTTAGTTGGGCGAGGTGGTGGAATTTTCCTAGCTGATTTTTGATCCCCTGCTTAGAAACTTTTTTTTTTTATTAATGAAAATTCGGCTATTTATGAAAGCTAGTTCTATCCGCAAAATCCTTGAGAATTTTATTGATTATTTAGTAAGAAAACTAAGATTTACCACTATGAATAATATGCTACCTGTTAAAACCACTTTTCCAGATACAAAAATAAGTAAGACGATACGAGGCTTTACCATTCTGTATATGAGGCCGGGAAACAACTCTGGTTCGTAACTGAAAAGCAATAAAATTTAATATCAAAAATTTGGGCCTAGAGAATTTTCAAAGAGCAATGTTAGTCACAGCGGCCTTAACGCAACATAGTCATAGACCTAAATATGTGAGAAATCATCGTGTACCAGACCAATCGTTAAAAGCTAGAGCTGCAGACCTGTTACGCACAATTCTCACAGCTGTACATTGCAGGCCTGAACTTGACAGTCTTAACGTCACTACATTGCGTGCATTTCTACACCAACTCATGTTACTAGATAGATCAGTAACTGATAATGGCACTGTCGCCGACTAAAAATTTTCCTATATTTTTACGAGCTTTTGAGGACGAATACCCTCTTTTTCAGGGTATGATAATTAAGAGTAGCAGTTGATGCCTCAAATAAGGCTAACTACAACTTCTAATTATTTTAACCCGAAGAAGAGGACATTAGTCTCCGAAAGCTCGCGAAAATAAAGAAAATTTTTAGTCGACGACAGTGCCGTCATCAGTTATTGCAACAGAACGGCACGGCTAGAATCGCTTTTCAGCAGATACATCGATCAAACTTGCCTGGAAAACTGACTGTGCGTTAAGACCAAGTTCTCTAGACGGATAGGAAACTTCACGTCTACACTACCGACCATGTTCTGTATTTTGAAGTCGAGAAACTTGGCATCGAATCCAAGCTTTTGAACCACCCTGGCGTATTTCCGTGCAGCCAGGCGAGACTCATTTTCACTTTTTGCTCCAGTACAAACCATTTTTCCAGAGCTGAATATTAATGCAGTGGTACGGGGCTCTCGTATCCGCATGATGACAGCAGCGAAACGCTGAAAACGATAATAGGTAAACAGTTCGTAAACACTCCACTATTTTGCAAACAGATGGAACACTAAATACTATGTAGAATAAAAGTAATAGTTTTTATGATATAGACGTGTGACAATGCCATGGTAGGGATCAATATCTCGCCAAAATCATAAGCAGTGATTCAACGCCCACTTCATACACTTTTCAGAGTTTTCTGCGCTTTATGCAGCACGCATTTAACTTAAGTTTTGAAGGATTTGCTCGCATGTGACTCTAATTCACTAACGCACAAATTAAAGTGTCTATTGAGCCTGCAATAGCCTTAATTAACTGACATCTCCTCTGCACACAAAACAAAGAGTAAACTCCGTGCGGTACATAAACCAATTTCAGAAGTATTTAACAGCTAATAAGAGTGCACGGTAAAAGATGCCATAAACCTACGCTACGCCTTTTTCATCTTGATTCTTCAGAAAAACTGTATTTTTGTGTCTTTCGCTAGTCTAATGCGTCTGCGATTTACTGGTAAAATGTTTTGGTTTATACTTGAAGTTGAGTCGAGTGATAAAAACACTTTTTACAAATTCCAAGCGAAGCCAAACTCTGCAAAATGGTTCTTGAGCGTAGAAAAAGACCTGGCGATTACAAATCAAACCCCCATTTTGCAGTCTTTAGAAGAGACAAAACTGGGAATAAAAGCTTGTGGTCTCTTATCTGAAAGGCATACGCTCTTAACCCACTCAACCAATCGCTAACAACAAACAACCACGGGTATAACAATTACAGTGTTGGTTTGTTGTTTATACTTTCTTTTTACCACGCACTCCCTTAAAGACAAAACAATAGCCTTTCGAATTTAAACAAATTGTCAAGTTGAAAGATAAACGAACTAATGCTGATTTACTCTTTTAAACGAACCAATAGCGGACAATATACAATCATTTGGAAACTAATAAATATTTAAATCTCATCAGTACACACATACTACAGTATATCATGAATTATACAATATTATATCACTGGGAAAATGCCAATTTCTTTGCTACGACGCTAACATTACAGTGACTGATCAAAATTTAGCAAATATAAACCACGACGGCATTTGCCTTGGGTGTAAATTTGTGACACTGCAAACGCAGTGCAAATATAACGCAATCGTAATTTCCTTTAAAAGTGGTCTTCACAAAGAATATAGCCATTATTCGCAGCAAATTGACAGCCAACTACGATTGGCTGAAATAACGAACTACCCAGTGATCATAATCCTACGGCATAGCAAGTATGTATTGAATTGAGAACAGGTAAAAGTAAGGCTCAACCTTCACCGTCAAGTGCTCAATAACTTAGCTAGAACTTATATTATTAGATAAAATCACTACCTATAAAAAACACTTCAGCCTCTTTCGCCGTTGAATTAAAGAATATGTTTTTTTCTAAAGCGTTTTGTTTTTTGTGAATGGTTTTAAGTGCTTCAAAACTGGAAAGTTATCGGAACTGTTTTTCTACCAATGCAAATCAGGATCATTGAATCCCAAAAGGCCTAGCACATGTTAAATTTCGCTTCGCTTTCCATGTGGAGTTAAAACACTACCAAGTCTATTACAGGAGCTCCCAGATTATTCTAGCGGCATAGCCTATATACCTTTGGATTGTACTCCGCATTCCTTGCATGAAGAGCAATTTTCTTCAAGTCTAGCTTGACTCCCAGATTCACCGTTGAAACAATATTCCTGTGAAATATCAAACTTCCATTAGACTCATTCCTTACCGCTAAACACTAAGAAAAATAATTGATTAGGGCATCGCGCGGTGATTACTCACGAAATATTCAATAAAATATGATGGTGCATATACAAATATCGACCAAAGGCAAAAACATTGAATTGCATACAACTAGAACTGTATTTCACGCAAATGCAAACGTTTTAAACACAAGCCAGAGAAAAAATAGCTAGCAATAATATGAAACGCTGAGAGGCATTTTAGGTGATTCTTGTACAGCTGAGATTGCAAAGTGGTAAAAGCGTTCGCCTCTGAAGCTGTAGACTTGGGACTGATTCCGAGTGAAGTCAAACCAATGACTTTAAAATTGGTATTCATAGCTTTACCGCTTGACGCCCAACAACGAAGGGACAGGGTGGCGAACAAGCCGGCAAGTCTACTTGTTGTGCCGTTGGGAAAGGCACTTAGCGGGATTCCCCCATCTTGGTGTGGTAGACAGATGGCCCGCAACTCCTAAGCGAGCTAGTTATAGCGCTTTGATCGCTTTCTCGTGATAGGAGGATAAATATGCAACGAAGTACAAAATTAAAATTTCAGGTTTGAGCAAATAGTCTAGAAAGAAATACTGTACATCACATAATCACTGAGCCAAAATTTGATTGCTTTCCAAAATATGGTGTGCAATCCTTAAGAAATGATAACTTCAGTAGCACATTCGAGAAAATTTCAGAGCCTGGATGCTTTTACGAATCGCACACCACTGAGCAACTAAATCAAATGCTGTTAAAATTTTTCCGATACTTTCTAGCTTCTGGTAGCAGTATGATGCTAACACAGTCGAAAATTACCGGTAATGAAACAAAGGCATGAATTTAAGAAAATCTGGTTTAAATAAAACGTTTTCATGTTAAGTTGGCAACACTACTTACTGCAATTGAGGGGGGCCTACTCCGAATTCAGCTGGTGTCTTAGGGGTCATTGGAGTGAAGCCAGAAAGATAAGATGGAGGCCCACCAGAAACCGAAGGAGGACCCTACACCAAAAAGATCATTGCAATAATTTTAAAATGACAGTAAACTTACATAGGTACTTAGCATGCAAAATATTCACTTGATACATCTATACCAGTATAAAAACATTGCAACTTACAGGTGTGCGGACAGATGCGGGCCCACTGCCGTAGTAACTCTGAATCTGATTGTCCCGTCCTGAAACTATAAACAACTGTTAAATTTCAAATTTTAGCAAAATGCAAAAAATAATTTTCAGGGAATAATCAGAAATTTTCTGATATTCTTGAAAAGCCTAACGGATTGCATGAAAGATAAATTGGCAATGTTAAGAAAAAATATCTTGCAAGAGATGGTAAAAAAAAGCCAATACCACAAACAAGTCGCATTTTCAAAAAACAGTGATGAAGTGTAATATTTTTTTGTTTTTGTTTTTCAGTATGCCCTTAAGTTCACTTCAAATGTTAAGAGATTGAATATGAGCTAAAATAATACTCAATCTCTTAACATTCGAAGTGAACTTAAGGGCATGCTGAAAAAAAAAATTAACACTTCATGACACGTAACAAAAGGTATGTACCTGATTGCTGATCTCCTTCGTTTTGCTGTTGATATGGTTGCTTGTAACCAATGTTAGATTGAGAACTGGAAGGCAAGTGTCTTTGAGGAGCATAACCACTTGGATTAGGTAGATGCAGTGAACTTCCAGGCTGAAAGCATATTAATAGCATGTAAAGGTAGTGTCTATTTTGCCGTTATTATTTTACCATCAGTAGATCCTTATACGCAAAACCAGTCATGCGTATAGACACAAGCCAATCAGGATCTAGCCACAGTCATGCGTATAAATGCAAGCCAATCAGGACCAAGCCGTTAACGGCAAAATAAACACTGCTATATCTAAATTTATTTCATAAACCAGCCAGTTGGGGTTGTGGTTTAGGACATCGCTAATGACGTGGTAAGTATAGGGTTGGATTACCAGGGCAGTCAAATCTGACACAGTGTTGCCAGCAGCTTGCTACTGCAGCGGCATTTCTTTGGAGCTATGTTGCCCGAGTGCAAAGTCGCGGAGATGGAACCAATCCTCATTACACGCTTTGGCATAATACCAAGAGCATAATGATTTGCTTTTCAAAAAATTTTCTTTGTAACTGAATTGAACCAATCAAGCAAGATTTTTCACCAACATGAATCTGACTTGTTTAATTTAGAAACTAACCCAATTGTAGTTGAAATGTCAAAAGGGTGCAAGTGAGAAAATTTTTTTCAATAGTCTCATCACACAAATGCAACATAAAGTGGAGCATAAACTTAGTTACATATATTCCAATCACTGTTTCCCCTAATGAGCAAAATTTGAAAAAAGTAAGAAATTATGGGCTATATATTCTTTAAGAGTATTCACTGGAATAATCGTTTTTGGCCAAATTTAAATGAAAGTGTTCAGTTCATACTCTGCAAACTCAAATTCAAGGCAAAAATTTAAATGAAATTGTCTTCAAGCTTTTAAAATCTCAAATTTTTATGAATTTGAAATTAAGCAAATTTGGATTTAACAAAATCTTAGAGATAACACAGATTTCATTATTTTCAGTAAACAACGCATACAAATTGGGGTTCTCATGTTCATTGGTTAATTTACAAAAAGTTGGCTTGAGGGGTTACATAAGGGGAAGTGTAGGGTCAGCCATCAGCATAGGTGGTAGCAACTGTGATGTCGTACGTCAACGACTGATAGGGACATTACACGGTTTGAGCATGAATATGTAATGATAGCCTAGAAAACCATTAACAGCTTTGCAACTCATTTTGGGAAGACACAAGAAAATTTATTTAACAACGCAAATTTTATTCACAATTTAATTAAGTTTTTGACTTTAGAACAAATATTGCGGCATCGCAATTGAATCAGCTGCGAACAACTGTACAATCATGTAGAACACCTTTTACCACTGTACTAATCCACTAGTAGAGTGGTAGCATACCAGTTGGCAAAGAACATCATATACGAATTGTAGCAGTATACTATATAAATACTGAGTTTTTACTTGATGCATGCTACTTGATGGGCCCATCATCATTGGATTTGAAGACATGCCACCACTGCTGGTTCCCATGCCCGAATGAAGAGATGATTGACCAACATTGGAAGATGACCCGGGCAACTGACCAGGTTGCTGATTCATGATTATAAAAATTAACTTTCTAACATTAAAAAGTTGACTAGTTAAAATTTGTTAGATTGACTTCTTAAGAAATATTACTATGAAACACGATACTGACGATTATAGACCTAGAGTTACCTAATTAAGTAAAACTACAAGTCATCTTCAAGTTTAGGAGCTTTTGGTCTTTTGAGTTGTAGCGATCATGAATTACCCAAATGCGTCATTGCATAAGCCAGACATCCCTATCCTCAACCCTAACGCAATGACGTATTGGGGAATTCCTGCCTGATTCAGCTTAAAAATGAAGAGTCCAAATTTTACGGATATTAGTATGTTGACTTAGTGAGACCATGGGAGTAGAATTAGAAACTGTTTAAGTACGGGTAGACGAAAGTGTTTCTTTTTCATAAAAATATCAGTGTTTGCCTCCCATAGCCCGTACTGAAATTTTGAGCTTAGGCTAGTCCACACAATTTTTTATAAGCTACGAGTACGGTATACAAATACACACAGCAAACATCAGCATCTTTAACAGACTTAATCTGGTGATACTGCATTGATACAGATTCTTGATACTCGTCAGGGTTGGTGAGAGGGGGAGGGCAAGGGGGTACAGAGTACCAGAGCTCGACATGTTTTGAGGGACTCAGCTGCATTAATGTGCAAAAAACTTTCTTACGTTGTAATGTACAGTATTTGCATGCTGGCTGAAAACAGCCTTTCTAAAACTCCATAACTGACTTTTGCTCACTTCATGCAGTTGAACGACCATCCACAGTCCATGAGTTTACAGTAGTCATTTCACTTCTATGGGCTGGTGGGGTTTTAGTATTAATACCCTGCTTCAGTGGTGTGGTTTATTACCGGTAGCTCTTCTCACCCTTATTGTGATGTCTTACTTTGAAGTTGTACATGCCCTATACAGCATATACTAGGATGTTTCATTATTTCACCTTTTTTGAAATTAAAAATGCTTGGGGTCTCATCAGGTGGGATTTTGGTCATAATTAAAGAAAAAAAATTTTTTTAATTGGAAGTTGTTTCGAGGGCATCTCGCCCCCCCAAGTTTGAAATTTTATAACAAATTTTCCTGTGATATCTCTTAAACGAAATGAGATAGAGTAGTGCTAGGTATCAAAATTTGCGGAATGGCCGACTTCCTATCAGTAGTCAATACACTTTTAGTCGTTAACGCCAACAGAAACGAAGTTTTTTGCGAAAAACTGTTTTTGGGCCACTTATTTACTTTTCCACACTGCAGTGATGCGGAGATTAAAAGTTACATCATAAAATTTCTTCTGATTGAGAATAGTTATCAATTGTTATGTCATAAAATTTGGGTCAATATAAATCCATTGCCATGTGTTAGGTTAACTCCTTTCGACTGAGACAATATCCGCAACTAGATCAAAGATTGCCACATCAGTGATAAGTTTTGAAAGATTTGCAGATAATGTATTGCCAACTAACAGAAGCGTTGTGAACCACCACCAATATTTGTGCAAAAACCTAAGTACTACAAACCCTAAGTTTCTCAAGAAGTCGGCAGTTTTTGCAGATGTAAAACAGCAGCTTGTAAACGATGTGCGAAAAATTTGGCTGAAAGCTGGTCTTCCTGTAGTAAGTGAAGTTAGAATCCTTACTCAATGTAAGGATTTTAATTTTTGAAGTGAACATAATAGACAAAGATGATAAAGCAAGAAAAAAAGCTAAAAAGTGAAGCAAAGAAAAAGAACAACTAGTTTGTGATGAAGGCTGGGGTTCACTTTCTGACATTTCAAAGTGCAAATGTCCAATACCTGCAATACCGCAGGTACACAATGGCAAGTTATCCTGTTCATGTAGTTGGGAAAATCGGATTCCATTACAAGAAATTGAATTTTTAAAAGATCAAAGAACCCACAGAAAAATGTACATGTCTTCATCGTTGGACAAAGTTTATGCCAATGAGATTCTGAACAGGCTAAAGCATCATCCTCCATCACCCATGCACGTGGATGGACCATCCTGCTCTTACTCAGTTACCCACTGAAGTACCCGTTCATCAGACCTTATACTGGAAAATCGGTTAAGACCCAAAAATTAAGCGGGATCAAATTCAACTTTGCAGGATGAGGAAAACCCAAACCTCAAAGTTGATGATCCCAGTTTCATAACTCGGTCTATCACAGGAGAAAAGAACTACATCAAAAAAAGGAAACCATCTATCAGGACAAACAGTTGTTCTTTGGCTTATAGACGTCACACATCCATACGTCTACAATCTGACCAAATTTTAGCGTTTGTCGGAGAGAGTATAGCAGCATCTTTTACCTTAGTATATAGACGGAAAGAAGCAAGATCAATGAATCAGAGTTCCTGCAGTTGCATCACGACGGCAGGAAAATCAATGGGATGGATAGGTATGCGTTTGTTGTGTAACTTGACTGCAAAGACTCACGCAAAAAAGTGGATAAGGTAGTAGGGGTAAAGTCGTATTTGTCAAAAACATCTGTAAATAGTGAAGTGGTGTTCCACACAATTATTGTTGAAGTTTGTGGTGGAACGTTGGGTAAAATTCATTCTGTTATGAGTGACACATGCAGAATGAATACGGGGAAAAGACTGGAATCAACAAATGCCTACGAGATTACCTTGATGATAATTTTGAACACGACATACATTCTCTGCAGTGTATGTTTCATATAAATGAAATATATTTATCCCATGTCATTGATGAGGTTGAAGGTAAAAACAAAGGTCCAAATGCTTTAAAAGAGGGTGCTCTTTTAAACAAAATTAAGGCTATCACAAAAGGTTCTCCGCAGACTTTGATTGCCAGAGAAGTTCTAGATGTGCCCGTAACTCCAATCAGCTACTTTGTACTTGGTTTAAAAGTACCTTGTAGTGTTTTCAAGCATTTTGAAGGTTTAAAAGTACCTTGTAGTACCCGTACCTTGAAGTACCTCGTAGTTCCTTGCAGTGTTTACCTAGGACCCTCGTTTATGTATGGCTGGTTTTAGATCATTACTATTATTGCTATTGGTAACTTGACTTGAGCTCACTGATTGTCAATTATTTTATTTACTAACCTATCTTTTTGTTTTTTATGCTTGTCTGTTTGGCTAATTGTTAAATTAAGTACCGGTAATTTACGGTAGGCTACCGGTAAGTGCTTAAAATGTGTACCGTATATAATTGAAATGCTTGGAATATCAATTGGAATTTTGGACTTGCTGCATTTACCTCAAATGGATTGTTGATTTCCTCGATAATCTTGCTTGGTTTCTGCTGTGGCATTTTTGTGCTGGATCAGTTTGTTGTTGTTACAAAGACCGGTTAACAGGTTTACCGCACATTAGCGGGTCTCTTAGTGGCCCATGCCATCTCTACTGCAGAGCATACTCAACGTATAATTGATGGAATTCTACTTCATATCGAAAATAACACAAATTATGCAAGTGCTAACTGCTAAGCTACTCTAACAGGATCGCAAATTGTCTCACTCGCAAGCTTACCAGCTTACCCAAAACACACTGACGAATTGGTTTTATGCTTAGAACGCCCCCATTCGAAAATAAAAAAAACTATCTCGGAGTGAAAACGGAGTTAAATTAAAATGAAGCATCAGTCTGGGCTCTGGGGCAGAGGTGTACACAAACCGGAGTACCGGAGTCGACTCCGGCAGAAGTGTCAATGTTTCAGCCGGAGCCGGAGTCATAACTTTCGAATTGTTGCAGGAGCAGGACCCGGAGTGAAAAATTACCGCATTCTTGTAATATTTGTTCAAAATTTGCCATAATTAGGTTCTGATATATTTGCTTGTTTTGTGCGGTTTAATTCTACCAACATATCGGTATTGATAGATAGCAGCCATAGTATACCTAAAAACAAGACAAGTTAAGTAAACTAGTTCTTCTGATGTTAGCAGCATAATGCAATCACTTGCCAAATAAACTGAATTAAAAATTTAGATGCGGGTAGTACCAGACGAAAAACCACCCGCGGCAGGCCTAATCTAACCAACTAATTATGACTGCGTATGGTTTGGGTAAGGGTACTAGTACTAGGGGTAGTCAGCTAAGCGATGTGGAATTATTTGTGTACCGCAGTTAAGTGTTTTAATGCAGACTACAAACAGACAAAGCAGTCTTGCAGTAAGCCTTTGTAGATTGCAGATAGGCTGACTTAGCAGCTTAGTCCAGCAGTTACTGAACCAACATTTTTTCACTTTACATAGGCCTAAAGTTCTAAATTCAAGTTTTGCACAACCCACAAGTTCGCCAGAAAATTTGAAAGTTACTGGGTAATTGTATAAAATTTTTTGTTGCTGCTAGGGTTACGGTAGATTGCTTTGTTTGTATTCCCAATAGTTTTAGAAATGGCCATGTTTTGCTAATGATTGGAAAAGTAATTGCCACTATTTTGTTAGTTTAATTTTTATGTACTAAACCATCATCAAGTAACATGGCTGAGCGGAATTGACGTTGGGCTTTGAAACCAAACATCACGGGTTGAAGTTGTTACAGACTGAAGCTCGCCTGTGACTAAGCTAGTTAATATTTAGCCCAAGAGGAGCGCCTGGGCTTTCACCACTTCGAAACTGTATATCCAACTGTCTTCCAATACCAAACAATTTTCGAATTCTCTTTCTTCTATATTGATTAGTTGTAAAACAGTTTCTAGATATTCTTGAATCAGCACAAAGCGGCAAAAATTAACTTTGCTTTACCGGGTTAAAACTTCAATAAAATCTTTCAGTTAAAAGCACGTCCTTCCACCATAAAACCAAACGTAAAACTGATTTTGAAATTCGCAAAATAGATGTGGCAAACAACAATCACGTGAACAATGACGTAATATGGAGTAAACCAATCGCAATAAAGTTTGAGAGAGGCGTGAAATTGTGTAGAATCAATCAAGTGTGACGGGCAATTGTTGAAGGATAAACAAACGTTGACAGCAAGAAAAAAATTCCAGTGAGCAGCAAATATTAAACACCGGGTTTGAAACCTTAAGTCGGAAATAAAAAAAAGGTTCGGTGCTGAACATACGGCCCCGTGAAACTAAGTCCAGAGGTGAAGTTTCAATATAAGAAAAATATATGAAGCACCGAAAGCACACTAAATCACAATGAGTAATATTTGAGCAAGTGCATTAAGTGATTATGAATAAAATAACATAAGGTGAGAAGGGCGGTAGGTAAGCTTTATATTAGAACATCGGTAAAATTTGAATTATGGGCATAAATTATGAATTTCGATAAACGACGCAAAGGAAAGGTAAAAATTCAATAAACATGTCAACGGCGAAACAATTTTCATCAAAAATAGCACAGACGTCTAGGCCTACGCCAAAACAAAGAACGCCAATTAACATAGCACAAAGGTCTAAGCCTACAGCATAACAAAAAACGCAAGATTGATCAAGCAACAGGGTCAGGTCATACCGGAGCGATCTTAGAAAGATCCCGGAGTACATACTCTAATTCGGCAGAGCCACCAGGGGTTTTCTTAGACAAAACTGCCACCGTAGCGCGGCGCACTATCTCTCTACCCTTGCGGAGCTGAGGATGCAAACGATGAATGCGACCCAGGCGGTAAGCTCCTTTATGAAAAACATCTTCACTATCCCCTAAAAGGACAAGCTGACCCGGGGTAAGGTTTTTCTGTATAGTCCTCCACTTATTGCGACCCTGAAGAGTAGGGAGATATCCCGTCATCCAGGTGAGCCAGAACCGATGTCCCAGGTTAGCACTATACAAAAAGTCCCTGCGGAGATCACCCTTATCATGGTAAGTTCCCACCGGGGTATTGGGTGCCAACTGCTGCCCCAGAAACGACGACGGTGTCAGGGGTAAAAGATCATTCGGATGATCACTAAGAGCAGTCAAAGGCCGGTCATTAACGATACGCACCGCATCCGATGTGAAGGTCTGGAGTTCAATTAACGTTGGCATACGCCGTGTATCTGAGAGAACCTTATTTAAAGCGCTCTTAAACAACTTTACCATCGATTCCCACGAGCCACCCTGCGAAGCCGCGTAGGGCGGGATTCGAACCCAGTTAATATCTGATTTACGTAATGCGTTCACAAATTCTGTCGAGCCAAGCAAATCCGGTAATTTTACAGAAGCAGCGCAAAAAGTAGAACCATTATCGGAATAGAACGTGTCTACAGCCCCACGCAGATTAGTAAACCGAGAAAATGCAAGTAAAAAACTATTAAGATCTAAACTAGTCACAACCTCAACATGAATACATCTTGTGCACAAGCAGGTAAACAGAAGACCCCATGCCTTGCAAACGCTCCGACCTTGTTTAAAGGAGTAAGGTCCAAGATAGTCAACACCACAAAATTTAAATGGCTTGTTGCACAGAGTGAGTCGGCACTCCGGGAGATCTGCCATGAGCTGCCTAATAGGTTTAGCTTTGCGCAAAGCACACTTGCTGCAATCTGCAATAAAATGCTTCACGCTGGAAATGCCATGTATAATCCAGTAGCGTTGACGAGCTTTCATGAGCGTGTATGAAGGGCCAGCGTGGCCGGCGGAGCAATGTTCAAAAAGCACAACAAGCCGTGTCAACGGGTGTCTTGCAGGTAAAATTATAGGATGTTTGGTGTCGATTGGTAGCTCGGCATTTTCCAGTCTGCCATCAACGCGCAGCAACGAGTCTGGTCCCACGCAAGGCCTTAAATTGCGCAGAGTTTTTAATTCGTTTACACGGCGGGTGTAGTCTGGTGTGGCAACACGTTGACTCAAACGCTTCAACACAGCTTCGAAATCATCGGGTGAACCCTGACTGAGGGGTCGTATAACATCCCCAAAACGCCGTGCTTGAACATATTTGACTACTTTCACCAGCGCGTGATCCAAAAAGGCAGCATTAAGTACGGGTTTGTTAAAGGGAACTTTCCTAGACCGAGCAACCAAAAATTCCACAAAAACAATAAGGTAACTAAAACGCTTCTTCAAGGTATAGAGATCTGGCGAGGTTTCAATAAGCCTGTCCAGGGTATCGATATCATTACCATCAGAAACATTCACATGACTAACCGCAACGGCTTTAACAACAGGAGCCAACTCCGAAGGTTGAACAACAACTTGTTTTTGCAGCAAAAAGTCGGGTCCACTAAACCACAAACCAAGCGAGTGTAAGTTTTTAGTAATGCCGTCGCGGGTTCCAATATCAGCAGGGTTAACGGAGGTGTGAACATATCTCCAGCAATTAGAAGGTGCAATGCCAAGTATCTTATCAACACGTCTCTTTATAAAGCGAGAAAGATGCAGATCAGGATTCGTAATCCAATTTAGCACCACCTGTGAGTCAGTCCACGTGTGAATACTGCAATTTAGATGACTAAACGCTCCAGCGGCCTGAGCCAGTAATTCACAACACAATCTCGCAGCCTCAAGTTCTTTACGTGATATTATCCAATTCGTTTGATGACGTAGTACCAATCTCGATTTACCTAACACAAAACTCACTTGGACCTTACCGTCAACTACGCGACGCAAATAAACCACGCTGCAAAATGCCAAATCCGAAGAATCACAAAACGCATGGAGCTGATAAATAGCGGTTTCAACAGGTTCAACACTAACACTACCAGCAAAACAATAACGCGGAATCGAAAACTTTTCAAGCATGTTTAGAGTTGCTAGCCACTTCTCCCAAGTATTTTTAATGTCGTCTGGGAGGTCGTCGTCCCATCCAACGCCCGAGGCAGCCACTTTCTGCAACATCAACTTTCCTCCCAAAAGAAATGGGGAAGCCATTCCTAAAGGATCAAATTGACTGGCAAGCTGACTCGACATCCCTCGCCTAGTAGATGCCCGAGAAAACTCGCGGCAGCGTACAAGCAGCTTATCCTCATTAGTGTCCCAGATCAAACCCAATGCTTTCGAGTCCGGCAGGGGCTGTGAGCCCAGGTCAATCTCACCAACACCGGGGGCGAGATCACAATATGGAACACCCAACAAGATATCTTTAGCGTGACAATTTGCAACCCATTTACGAAGTTTAAAGCCACGACTATCAAACAGTTCCGTAGCTTCTTTAGCCACAGCTTCTAATTCAGCATAGGTGTCACACGAAAACAACAAATCATCCATATAGCGGTGGTTAACAACAGCATTTAAAGTAAACTGGCTAGCCCGAGTAGGGTTTTCCTCTACCAAACGCCTGATAGCAAGAAGCGCAATATAAGGGCTAGAATTCAACCCCCAAACATGTCTGGTAAAACGGTAAACCATCGTTTCACCTTTGGAGATGTCATTGTCTTTGAACCAGACAATCCGAAACAAATCCTGTTGCGCACGAGGAACACCAACTTGGAAAAAACATCGGCTAATGTCCGTCACGAAGGCATATTTGCCCAAGCGGAATCTTATCAAGACTTCCACCAAGTTATTGAGCAAGTTTTCCCCACTCAACACGGCCCGGTTAATGCACATACCGTTAGTCATGGCAGCACCATCGTACACAACGCGAGGTTTCTCCGATTTAGTAACAAAAAATGGCAAATGCCATACAGGACCAACAACTCCAGAGTCTTCTGCAGGCACAATCCAACTTTCGCGGATTAACTCAGAAAAGGTATCAGTTAATACTTCCCTAAGTTTCGAGTTGTGCAGAGCAGAATTGCGCATGGACATAGTGCGTTTTAAAGCATTTTGGTAGTTTTCAGGTAGTTGTTCCATAATATCCGGCTTAAGAGGGACTGGCATTTCATACCGGCCGTCAACAACCTTTATGTTGGGTTCAACAAGCTCTTTGGCAATCTCGTCACTTACGGAAGGCATGACAACCTCATCATCGAGTTCGTACTGTCGCACAGTTTCTTTGAGAGCAACAATTTCTTTTTTTAGCTCGCTGCATTCACAAACCGAGTTCCCCGGGTTCGTAGTTTGAACTCTCAACGAGGACAGTGAATTCTGATGAGCGGTAGCCAAAATGCGTCCCCCACTGGCAACGGGTCCAAGTCGTGTCAGGACATAGTTTGGTTCCTCAGGGTCAGTGCCTTCACACTCGTCTAAAACGGTGAGCAAGGTTTTATCCGACTGACCAATTAAGATATCTATTCGTCTGCGCCCGGGTACCTCATGGAATTCTACACCACTAAAGTGTTCGAGTGCAGCGGTGTCCACAGCATGAGGCAAGGTATGGTCATCGTTGGGAAACTCAGGTACCACCAAAGCATCCTTGATGGTAAATTCTTCCCCGGAGTATAAAGATTCAAGGACGAAATTAGTGCGCCCACCACTGTCAACAGTACAATCTGCTAAGGTTCGAATCTTGACAGTCGAGTCAGGTACTGCCTTCAACCCAAGCTCATCTTTCAAGTTCTCTGAAATTAAAGTAGCTTGGCTGGCAGTATCGTGTTGAGCATAAGCCAACGCTGACTTGCCGGTTTTAGGGTTAACCACTTTAACTGCGCTTGTGCGAAGCAAAACCACACGGTTATTTTCGTGTCTAATTTTGCGCACAGTCACGTCTTTTCGGTCATTCCCATTGGATTTTACCCTATTTCGGGGAGCTGGAGTGGGTGCTACAGGTTCATTCCCCGCAGCGGCCCCGGAGCTTCCACCGAACGTGTAGTATTCATGCAGCGCAGCAGCATGTTTATTGCGACATTGCGGGCCACACAATCGACACTTAGATGGAAAAGAACACTGGCGAACGAAGTGGTCAAGAGAAAGGCAGTTTAAGCATCTCTTAGCTTCAACCACGGTCTTACGTTTCATTTCAGGTGCAAGACCTTTAAACTTCTCGCAATCCGCCAGATAGTGTTTACACGTAGACCGAGAACAAACGAAGCACACAGGAGGCGACTTATTATTGACACGTCTAGCTTCTCGTGGCTGACCTGTAGCAAAACGCAATTCTTGATTTTGTTCATCGGTAGCTGAAGTATGCTCTACTTCCACTGGCCGAGAATCGAACCCATTATCGACAGCAACCTGACGAACACGAAAGGTTTTGGCACCAGACGGTTCACGAGCCACTTCCCGCTCGTCAGATTTAAAAAACGCTTGTGCGTAGTCTGACGTCATGACACCAATTTCGTGCACAACAAAATTGCGAAGCGAATCAAAACTAGGTTGATTCAGGTCAATGCTCATTTTATTAAGGTAGTCGAGATAGCGTCTTTTCAACGCATTAGGCAATCTATTGGCAGTGTCTAGCATAAGTTGCCCTGAAAGTTTCTCGACTTGATTGTGCGCATGCGCAAAAACTTCCAAAGTGTTTAAGTCCTCATTGAAAAGCTTAAGCGATGCAGAATTAAACAAGACTTTAGGGCCCTTACGAACGGCAACCACTTGAGGTTCAGATGTCACGCCACCAGAGACGCCATAACGTTGACGCAAGCGATCGATGGCCTTCTCGATGCGCTGCATTGTTGTCATACTCCTCAATGGGGCGCAAAACAAGTTGACCATTTCACGCGGTTGCCCAACGCATGACGCTCTTAGCACTTCGAGCTTACGTTCATCATATGGACTTTCGTCCATAAGACGACGAATTTGGTTTTCGTAAAACACAAAAGCCATATTGCTGCCGTCGTAGCGAATTTGAGAAGCAAGGTTTATATACTCGTTTCTGCCTTGCCTGTCTAAGTAAGATCGCAATATAAGGTCATTGTTACCCACTGTAGGAACAGTAACCTGACGAAGAGGCAAATGCGTTTTAACCTCATCTTTGACAGGCTGAAAACAACTAGTAGAAAGCCCCACTTCCGGAACGCCACCAAAACCTCGAGAAGCATAAACATGAGGTTCGAGCCCAGGTTTTAGATTCCTTTTAGGTAGGGGTTCAGTTAAGGTACCGGTATAATAATTGGTAGTAGCAGGTTTACTAATTTGATCAGAAGCAACAAATGGCTTCATATCAGCCGTGCTCTCCTCACGTTGCAAACCAAAACCAGGTGGAACAGTGGGGACAGCCTTCAAAGCGCAAGAAGGATCCACTTTCTCAGCGCGAGTCGTACCAGGTGTTTCATACTCTGCTGAGCGGTTCGATCTCGCCTCTCTGGCTCGATTGCTTGAGGCTTCGAAGCTCGAACGAACACGAGAGCGTAGTCCTGAGAGCCCAGAGACTGACAAGCCCTCCCCCGAACAAGCAAGTAGCCGCTCTTCGGCATCAAGTTTTATTGCCTCCATACGCAGTTTAGCTAAAGCTTCTACTTCTTGTGCCTCGGCTTCAGCAGCAGAAGCCGCAGCTGCTGCGGCTTGCAAAGCCTTACCTCGAGCACGAGCACGAGCTCTAGTCAATTCCTCCATATTCTTAAGCTCAGCCTTTTTTTGATCAAGTTCAATACGTCGCAACAAAGAGGATTTATTCGAACTAATACTCGTTCCTTTAGTAACTTTACTCTCGCGGGCTGATACTTGAGACACGCTGTCGGAGGGTTTAACATCATTATCGGAGTCAAAGTCAATTTCAGTAGTACCGGTAAGTCCACTATCGTGAGGTTTATAAAGACGCGACCTGCAAGCTTCGTAAGACCTCAAACATTGCTGAAACTGCTCAGCCATATTTTCAGAAAGCCGCCCCAAAGTCTCGCTATCTTTGACGTTATTCAAACCCTCGACAAACTTATCATACGCACAACGAGTTACCTCCAAAAAAAGCGAAGCGCGATCAAATTCGTCTACCAATTTACACGAAGCCAACTCATGTCGGAATCGTTTCATATCTAAAAGTAATTTCCGGCGAGAAGTAAGCAATTTGCGCTCAAGATTGCCTAACGTCGAGGGAGCAACACAAGTCGGCACCCTCCCGGGGGAAACAAAACCAGGACCATCCCAGGATGACTTACTAACGCCCTCCTGCCCTACGCGCTCAATGCCAGGGCTCCGATTAAATTGATTCCCAGAAAAATGAGGTGCATTCTCATCAGTAACAATTACAATATTACCCTGACCATCAATTCGGTCGATTTCCGACACAGTATCTCCGGTAACCCGGACGAGAGGGTAAGGAGTATCAGTAAATTTACAATTTTCAGCCATATAAACGGTAGAAGCGGGATAAAAAATTAAGTAGCATAAACGATAAAAAATGAAGTAGTACAAAGTTAGTAAACACGTCCGTGCATAAATAAAACGTTGCTGCTCAAGGTTCGTTACACACAAAAAATAGTAAAGTAATGACGGTACCTTCACCGTAGATAGCAGTCGCAGTAAAGTCCAAAGTATCAAGTTCTCAGCACTGGTTCGAGTTGAGGGACAGGAGCCTAAGGTTGACGAACCACGAGACGGAGAGCCGGAGAAGCGGACCCGCAAGTTGCAAACGTTGTCGAATGGAGACTCCGAGAAACGACGTCAGTTGACGGAAGTTAGTAGCAGTAGATGAAGCGTCCAAACAAAACGTTGCCAAAGGGATGAAGTTCCAGGTAACGGATAACTTCGAGAGTGTCAACCAAGACTAATGTCGAACAATGACGAGGAACCAGTTGAGAAACCACGGCAGGACAAAACGAAACCAAAACGGGAATGGTGTAGCTTTCCAAGAGCAGTAGAAGACAGTATTTCTGCAGGTTTGAGAAACTCTGCACGTCGTATAGATGTAAAAATGAAAGGACGGAATTTTTCCTCAGCAGGTAAAAAGTTAATTTTCTTTATGTTACAGACTGAAGCTCGCCTGTGACTAAGCTAGTTAATATTTAGCCCAAGAGGAGCGCCTGGGCTTTCACCACTTCGAAACTGTATATCCAACTGTCTTCCAATACCAAACAATTTTCGAATTCTCTTTCTTCTATATTGATTAGTTGTAAAACAGTTTCTAGATATTCTTGAATCAGCACAAAGCGGCAAAAATTAACTTTGCTTTACCGGGTTAAAACTTCAATAAAATCTTTCAGTTAAAAGCACGTCCTTCCACCATAAAACCAAACGTAAAACTGATTTTGAAATTCGCAAAATAGATGTGGCAAACAAACAACAATCACGTGAACAATGACGTAATATGGAGTAAACCAATCGCAATAAAGTTTGAGAGAGGCGTGAAATTGTGTAGAATCAATCAAGTGTGACGGGCAATCGTTGAAGGATAAACAAACGTTGACAGCAAGAAAAAAATTCCAGTGAGCAGCAAATATTAAACACCGGGTTTGAAACCTTAAGTCGGAAATAAAAAAAAGGTTCGGTGCTGAACAGAAGTCACGACTTGGCCGACCACATTTCACGCATGATTGTGTGGCTGTTGACTTGAAGAGCGCAAGCTCAACCTAGTCTTCCTCGTCGATCTGTTCTTTCAACATGAGTTTTTAGTGAGGTTTTTAGTGAGTAAATAGTGAGGTACGGTATATAATAAAAATATTACTGGTAATAACTTTTACCAGTAATATTTATATTAGTATTAGTTATATACCGTACCTTATATAATAATATTAGGTACGGTATATAATAAAAATATAATATTACCAGTAATATTTTTATTATATACCGTACCTCACTATTTTGAAGTAATTGGGTTAGTGCAGAATTTCGAGTTTAGTGTTTAGTCAGGTTTGAAGGTTAATTTAAGGGTAGCAACCCGAAGCCAAGCATGTCATTAAAGAAGTAATATTGAAACATGACTGTTGAAGACAGTACAGCCACATTATACATATATATGATATTGGTCCTGAAATCAGTGGCTCATTCAGATTTGCACCACTAAGTGCTCACTTGGTTAATTTCTTTTACATAGATCTTTAAATTTGCTTTACTTGTTATCTACCTGCTGAATGTTTAAAATAGCTCTGAGTATTTAATTTAATTTAATTATTAAAGTTTGAATTTAAAATGTTTGTAATCCCACTTTTGCTGTGCTAGAAGTTGAGCTTGTTTGTTATATATTACAATTAGGCAGTGGGCACTTCTACAGACAGAGCTTAGGATCAGCGTACAAAGGCTGTTTCGTTTTGAACTGCAGTATTTGGTTCTTTCAAAATAACTACCGGTACATTACAATTTTAAATTGCTTTTCAACTTTCATGTAGCTATTGGTACACATCAAAATTGAATTGAATTCATTTGAACAGTTTTGCATGTCCAAAGTGAAAATTTAAGTCTTGATATTCAGCAGTGTGTTTATATGAAAATACAACTTGAGTACTTGAGTATCTCTGAAGTGCCTGACTTTCAGAAGGGCATGAGCATTAGCAATTGATCTTTTTCTGCTTCTTCCCAAGTACTTAGAAATGTTGCAAACGACTGAGCAGTTGCAGCGCTGCTGTAAAATAGCCTTCTGAAATATTTGTCCATTTCCCTTCCTAAACAGACACTTTTGCGTAAAAACAGGAGTCGAACAGGAGCAGGAGTATAAAAAGAAGACTTTGACCAGGAGCAGGATCAGGAGTCTGGTTGGTCAAAACAGGAGCAGGAGTCCAAAAAAGACGACTCCGTACACCTCTGGTCTGGGGTATAGATGGCATGGGCCGCTAAGACACCCGCCAACGAGCGGTTAATTGGTCTTTTCACTGGTCCGCTAACGGCCCGGTTCTATCTTTGTTTATTACTGGGCCGTTAACGAGCCGCTAACACTTTTTGAAATCCATTAAGTTTGATTAATGCGATTAATTGTTCTTAAAAACAATGGGCTTTGGGCGGGCTGGGCTGTATTTTTGGTATGAGTTGCCGCGTCGGTTACGGTTACTGGGCTAGAGGTTCCGGGCTGTGGGTGGTTCAGGCCTCAAAAAAGGCAGCCCGAGCCATCTCTATTCTGGAGGCACGGTTAAAGAAGTACAGCAACATAAACTAGATCAAGGGTGGGGAACCTGCGGCCCGCTTAAGTTTTGAATGTGGCCCGCGTCGGAATTTCGTTAAGTGTACAGCAAACTGATGGAATAGAAAACGTTAAAATTTCTTAAAAACTGCTGTAGGCCTACATTCAACTGCATACCGTTTTCGTGGCATAAAAAACGCGCTAAAATCTCTGATTTTTGCGGTAAAAAACAACTCAGCATGAATGCTTAATAAATGTGCGACGTAATATTGCGTATTTATAAGACAAAATTTTCAGATTGAGAGTGAATGTGGCCCCCTAAAAGTATCATGCAATCAATGCGGCCCGCTATACTTTGCCGGTTCCCCACCCTTGATCTAGATGAACGGAAACTTCTCTTTTCTCCTTTCTTTATTATAACGCATGGCAATGGTGTTTCCAGTGGTGTAAAAAGTATTTTGAAACTGTATTTAAGTAAAAGTATTGTTACTGACGGCAAAACTACTCCAAGTAAAGTAGAAAGTATTGTCTAAAAAAAGCACCTAAGTACCTCGTAAAAGTAAAAAAGTAGTCATTTAAAAACTACTCAAGTAAAAGTATAGCGTTCTCAATCGTTTAAATGTCAACTGCACACTTGCCGATAATAACTTGCTCTGAAGGTGGAAAAATGGTAAAGAAATTATTACCGCTCAGATGGATAGAGCGTCTGCTTCTGGAACGGTAGACGTTTCAACGTTTCAAGTGAGACTAGTAACTCAATGACTACTTAGCACGTACTTTTCTAAAAATAAGAACTACCCAAGTAGTGTTACTTCATACTAAAAGTGCTTAAGTAAACGTAAAAGTAGCCGCAAAAAAACTACTCAAAAAAGTACTCGTTACCGAAAAAAAGTACTCAAGTAATCTACTCAAGTAAAAGTATTTCGTTACTTTACACCACTGGGTGCTTCGTCCCACTCACGCATCACTGTACTCCCATGCAGATAACAAGTGCAACAGTCTAGCCAATGTGATTTGCTTCGCCGAGAATCACTGTTTTAACAAAAACACAATATTAAACACATTGCAGGTATATAGATCTGTGAATGAAAGTTACATAGCATGTTATCAAACTATTTGTTTGTTAAAACAGTGCTGGAAAGCATTAAACAGCTCAGATGGCCGAGTGGTATGGAGCGTCTGTCTCTTGAGCTGTAGAATCGGGTTTGATTCTGAGTCGGGTCAAGCCAATGACTTTAACATTGGTATTCACAGCTTCCCTGCTTGACGTTCAGCATTAAAGGGACAGTGTGGAGAACAAGCCGGCAAGTTTACTTGTTGTGCCGTTGGGAAAGGCACTTAGCGGGATTCCCCCATCTTGGTGTGGTAGACAGATGGCCGGCAACTCCTAAGCGAGCTCGTATAGCGCATTGATCGCTTTCTCGTGATAGGAGGATAAATATGCCACTAAATAAAAAAAAAAATAAAAAGCTTTGAGATATTGGCCTATCTTCTCTTCTGTCACTACTGAGTAATCTACAACCAAGACATTGCAGCTGCTTGCAGTCAGTGATGGCCACGATAAACCTTTCTGTACCAAAGCGATAACGATAATCGATAACTTCAAAAAAGCCCTGGGCGATACCGATAATCGATAAATTTCGATTTCTTAAAGCGATATCGGTAATCGATAAATTATCGCCGATAAGTTTTTCCGATAAATGTTGCGATAAATTTTCAATGTGTTTGACAAAGTTTTTATTTTGTAAGTCGAATTTCAAAAAAGTTTTTTCTTAATTTTTCACGAAATGAGAGCAGTTTGCGGACTCTGCCGTGAAATTAAGCAAAACAAAGAAATAATTGTTTAAAATTACAACAATTCTTAATGGACACCGTGTGTTTTTTCCATAGCGCCAACTCACTAACTTTGAAGTTTAAACACTGCATGCATGAAAATCGTTTATCGCGATAATTTATCGGCGACAACAAAATATATAACAATAACGATAATCGCTAAATTACAATTATTTTGAGCGATAACGATAATCGATAAAAAATTATCGCCGATAACTATCGCCGATAAATTATCGCGATAAATGCCCATCTCTGCTTGCAGTTCAGGATTAGCTTTTTAATACAATGCAAGTACAGTCAGGGCCGGATTTAGACAATGAGAGGCCCTAGGCTATTTGATCAATGAGAATGAGGCCCTCGTGAGCAACGATCAGACTTATCTCTACGCAGTGGCGAAGCAATAATTTCCACACTTTTTTCAAGCTTTTTTTTTTTTTCGGCGGAACTAATTTGAAGCTGATTGAGACAGAAAAGGCTCTAGGGCAGTTCGGGGGCATGCTCCCCCGGAAAAAATTTTGAAAATTTACATACTGTAGGCTAATGGTTGTTTTAGTGCTTTTTAAATAATTTTCGATTATCGTTATCGCTCAAAATTTTTTGGATTTATCGATTACCGATATCGCTTTTGTAATAACCTATATTTTGTTATCGCCGATAAATTACCGCGATAAACGATTCTTTATGCACACAGTGCTCAAAATTAGGGAGTTGGCGCTATGGCAAAATTCACGGTGTCGATAAAGTTTTGATGCAATTTAAACAATTTTTCTTTGTTCTGTTTAATCCCACGGCAGAGTCCGTGAACTGCTCTCTTTTCTTGAAAAATCTAGAAAAACGCTTTTGTGATTTGACTTACAAAAAAAAAACTTCATTAAACACATTGAAAATTTACCGCAACATTTATCGGAAAAATTTATCGGCGATAATTTATCGATTACCGATATCGCTTTAAGAAATTGGGATTTATCGATTATCGGTATCGTCCAGAGCATTTTTGAAATTATCGATTATTATCGTTATCGCTTTAGTACTGAAAGGTGTATCGAGCCCATCACTGAATATGATGCATTTTGTTCGCACGATTTCGATGTAGGCTACGCGCTGAAGACGCAAGGCACATTGCTATGGAAGAGGCAGTGATGGAGTCGAGTACTCAACCTTCGAGTGCGAGTACTTACCTTGAGAATCTTCGAGTACGAGTAGGCCTACGAGTATACTGGTGGTTGACTTTGAGTACGAGTACTGGTGGTTGACTTCGAGTACCGAGTAGGCCTACATTTTTCGCAGTCGCAGTTTTCGCAGTTTACACTTTAAAATCAGTTGCAGGCATTTGCTGCATGAATTGGAACCACTTTTCTTGAAGTTGTTTATTTAAATGTTTATTACCACTTTGAACACTGGTTTTAAGCTTTTTATGGTCGACATTACCTTTCACGGAACTTTTGAGCAGGTTTCGACGAAAGTTTCTGTTATAAGTAGGCCTATTATAATAGGCTTATCACACGTCCTCCTTTTGGAGTAGGCCTACATGTCCTCCTTTTTGACCAAAAAAAAATTTGTCCTCCGAGGACGCCAAAAAATGGCCAAATGTTTTCCTTTTCGGCATTATGAACAGTGACAACATGTCATAAGTGGCGGAACCGGGGGGGCCGAGGGGGCCCTGGCTCCCCACTTTTTTTTCGGGGGGGCTCTAATTTACGCGATTATTTCTACGATGTTGCCGCTGCATGAATGCATTTGAAACTTAATAGGCCTATCATCGAAATTAAAACCCAGGAAAGAGCTTAAATCCAGAGATGTCTTCTTTAAAATTTTGTTTGTGCGGTGGGGTAACAGAAACTAGAAGCAAGAACTGTGGGTCTGAAGCCCACCTAAATTGGACATGTCACATGTGGACAGGGTAAATATGGGTTGCAGGCATAGGGCTGGATTTACGCATAGGCTAAGCAGGCTGAAACCTAGGGTCTCGGAGAAAACGGTGGGGGGCCTCATCACGAACAGTCAAGACTTTTTTTGTTCTCTTCACCGATACTTTTAGCGGAAAACAGAACATCTGAGTACGTGCATACCTTTTTTTTTTTGCTCTTCACTATACCGATATTTTCAGTGAAAAAAGGACATCTGAGGACGTGAAGACCTTTTTTTGCTCTTCCAATCAGTATGATTAAATAGTCTAGGGCCTCTCATTGTCTAAATCCGGCCCACAGGAACGTATTTAGGGGCGGGGCCATTGTGCCATGCCCCCCTCTTTTGACTCTGCCTTTTAGTAAAATAGAACAGTACTAATAATGCCAAGTGATTAAAATATGCCAGATTCTCTTGGTGGTTTTTGTAGCTTATGGCCAGGGGTGAATCCAGAGGGGTAGGATAAGGGATATGCATCCTTCCACCAGCCATTTTCAAAAATGTTTTTGATGCACACAATTTTTCTATAATTTCGAACCCCTTCGATAGCTATAAGCCTTACGCCTTAAGCACGCATAAAAACGTGCGAACAAAATGCATCATATTTGGCGAAGCACCCAGAATTAGGGTCAAAAAATTTAAACACAATTTGCCTGAAAATTATCCAAAATGCGCTAAAATAGCCATTACAGCAAGAAAATTTTCAAAATTTTCCGGGGGAGCATGCCCCCGAACCCCCTAGAACTTTCCTGGTTTCTTAATCAGCTTCAAATTAGTTCTGCCGAAAAAAATGCGCTGGAAAAAATGTGGAAATTATGCCCCCCCCCCCTTTAAAATTTCTCGCTACGCCACAGCCGTCCTTGGTTGCAGATGAAGAAAATCTGGTCATTGGTTTTGGGCCCCCCAACTTTAGAAATGCTTCCGCCATCGCTGCAACATGTCAAATCATTTTTCCACGAAAAATTTTGGGAAGTTTTAGTGCAAACTACGGGCCTGCAGACGTGATGACCTTTTTTTTTTCGGTCTTCACTTGCTTTTGGGCGGAGAAATGGACATCTGCGGACATGATGACCCTCAAAGAACCCGTCCTCCTTTTGCGTAATAAAAATATGGCAACCCTATATTATAAGTATGATAAAAATCAAAGTACTCGTGTGCACTCGACTGATTTGTAGACCGAGTCCGAGTAATTTTGGGTTCGAGTACGAGTAGGCTACTCCTTGAGATTAAAAGTTTCGAGTAGCCTACGAGTGTAAGCCTTCTCAGAAAAGCTGTAGGCCTACTCGAGTACGAGTACAGCATTCGATCACTGGGAAGAGATTCGAAATTATGGAAAAATTGTATATCGGTACATCAAAAACATTTTCGAAATGGCTGGTGGGAGGATGCATATCCCTTATCCTACCCCCTGGCCATAAGCTACAGAAGCCTTCAAAAGAGTTTGGCATATTTTAATCACTTGGCACCATTAACCCTTTCATTCATATAATCCACTTAATACTCACTACTAAAAATGAACTACTGGGAAAAATTACGATACTCCGTAGAGTAGACCAACTGCTGCGCTCAATTAAACGATAAATCCAAAAGCAAAGCGAGTACGAAGCAAGTAGGCTAAACACGATTGTGATGTAAATGCGTAAAGCGTCACAATTGAACAATGGATTAACTCATGCTCTTAAGACCCCAAGTAGCTTTAACTGTAAAATACACGATAGTCCAGTACAGAACAATGCATGATTCCAACCAGGACCGTCGAGAGCCAATAGAGGCCCGGGGACACATAGCGATTAGGGGCCCTCGATGACGTCACTGTTAACTTAAGCTGCGAAAACGATGGACTCAGTATGCTGTATACTCTTTCGAAATTCTGACCCCATTTTTGCATTTTGAAGTTAATTGTTTAGCGCATGGTGGTTGTTTGATGCGGACATGTACGATAGGACATGCAATGTTTTTGGTTCAAAAATTGTACAATAAAGAGTGTATTTTTTACGGAACTTTCTAGCAACTTTTGTCGCTTACGCTTAGACGTTCCGCTCTCGCACTTTCTTGTTGACATCTTAATTGAAATGGATTCTAAAGGCTAGTGGTACTCTTTCTCTCCTAGTCAAAAAAAGCATGCTTAGTTGTCAGTAATATTTTCTACCTACAGTATAGTACAAACAACTGAGTTACGGTTGTTGCAAGAGGTCAAAGTGGTCACTCCTTTGACTCAACTGCAGAACCTTGCTTCTTTAATTGATTTATCTAGGTCAGGAATGGGCCTCCCTTTTCGGTCTGGGTACCAACATCAGCTAAAATCAATGGCCAAATGTTTCCGCATGCCAACCAACAGTTCGTGTTTTCTCCTGAAAATATCGGTGAAGAGCAAAACAAAGGTCTTCAGATGTCCTACAAAAAAAAATTATAGGGCCAAATTATTTTGGTCAGTGAGATTTCTGCTGCTGCTTTTCCGTTGACTCGTTTCCGTGGCCTGGCTCGCGAGCCAAGTTCCGCACGCGTGCCAGGGGTTGCCCATCCCTGATCTAGGTCGTTAGCAGGGCTGCGAACTCGATCGATTTTTAACCGAATTCAAGTTCAAGTTCAGGAGATATTTGCAAGTCCGAGTTCAAAAAAATTTTTTTTTCGAGTTCAAGTTCTAGTTTGACAAAAACGATCGAGTTCAAGTTCGTTCCGCTGACGGTAAGCCTTTTCATAAACACTACCTGGAAAGAATTTTGGTCTTTGCTAATTTTTGGTCTGACTAACTTTAACAACAGCTTTTTTAATGTTTTGTGAAATATGGTTTCAAGTTGGATTAGAGTGGCGCTGAAAAATTAATAAAGGAGGCTAATTTCATAGTAATGGTTATTTTCACGAGGACTTCAACACCTTTTTGAAAAAATACTATAGGGTTCAGAGTACAGTTTTTTAGTTAGGTGCTCCTGTACCATTTTAGGCAACACGCTTTGACCGCCGAACTTATGCTTTCATCCACACGTAAAGCAAGCTGCGCCAAACTTGCTTCAATGTTTCTTCCCTGCCGTCTCTAATTAAATTCTCTGAAACTTCTTTTAGCGCCATCTTTAATAAAATGTCAGTAAATCCACTAGATTAAATTTCAAACTTTTTTTCAGCGCCACCCAACTCTTGAATTAAAAAATATTTTACGCATCCAGCCGAAACACTGAAAACAAAATCTGTAAATAATGTCAGCAGACTCAGCATCAAACTCTACAAAATTAAATTTTCGTACCTTACCACAAAAGCCTAGCACTCTCTTGACCTATTTACTGATCTACTCCGCTTCGAAATATTCCAACCACTAGGCCTTGTTACGCTATCACAAAAAACGCCTAGAAAATGGATTTCGTGATACCCACCGAAGAACTAGATGAAACTTCGTAAATTTGAAGATTAAGAAATGCTGAATTTAAATCTCGTGTCTTCCATGTCCAACAGGTGCCGTTACGTCATAATGACGTCATAAAGACAAAAATAGCTCTTTCAAAGATGCAGAAATTCCACACACTTAAAAACCTCTAAATTTTTTTGTGGTTGATGTAAACGCATCAGACCACTTTCAAAGTAATCTTTGGTTGACAGACTATGTCCATGCCAAACTGTGACGTCATAAGTTGATGACGTCATAACCTACAAGTAAAAGATTTTGCAAAAACAATTATTTTTTCTGGATGGGGTGTATACAGTTCCTTGTAACTTCGGTTGTAGTACGTTTAACAAGCTAAAAATTGGTGTGAAAAATCCAAATATACATATTACCACATCTGCAAAATTTCGACCAGTTTTATTTAGTAGTTTTTTTGCTATTGACCTACAATGATTACATATTAACCATTAGCTTAAACCACAACCAGACCAGAAAATAAATAAGCATATTGAGTAATTGCTTCCAACTTCTTGTGTTAGTAATACAAATACTTTAAAATAGTTTGGAGACATCTCTAGTCAATAATTTGCATCTATTTCAAATACTGACGTCATAAGTTGATGACGTCATAACTCACAAGTAAGATTTTGCAAAAAATATATTTTTGCTAGACAGGGTGTATATGCAGTTCCTGATAACTTCATATATAGTAAGTTTAAAAAGCTGAATTTTGGCTTGGAAAATCTAAGTATACATATTAACACATCTGCAAAACTTTGACTACTTTGATGGAGTATTTTTTTTTCTTCTATAGACGTACAACAATTAGTTATTTACCGCTAGCTTAACGCGCAATCATACAAGATAGAAAATAATTGTATCGAGTAATTGCTGCAAACACTTAAGAATAGTTTGGGACATTTTCAGTCAATAATTTGCTTTCGTGCCAAACACTGACGTCACAAGTTGATGACGTCATATCACCCACAAGTAAAAACTTTCTCTGAACAGAGTGTACATAAATTTTTTAACCACTATTTTCATTGAAAAACAATGTGAAACTTGACGTGGATAAATTAAGCATACGGTACATACTGGCACACCTGCAAATTTTGTCCAGTTTTATCAAATACTTTCTAGGTTACGAGACGATTATCCTACTCTCTAACAGCTGAGAACTTTACAATACTTCACGTATTTCAACTACTGCATCAAATTAAGGCTAAGGAATTCAATTGGTATAAATTAAGCACTTCAAAGTATTTTTTTAATGTAACCAAAAACAACATACCGGTACCCTTTGCGTCAGTTTTGTGCAATTAAATAATGGCATCATAATTATCGAAAGAAATATATTTTACGATAAAGAACTTTATTGGATCAGCAAATTAATTTTATTAGTTACTGTTCGTTGCTGCCAATCTACTTTAAAAAGATGTAAACATAAATTTTTACGGCGTAATATATTTTCATCGACTAAATTTCGTATCTAGCTAAAACACCTATAGGCTACATTGATAGCAGGTCTCATTACTTGAAAAACAAAGAGAAATTTGGTGTGAATAAGCTATATTAAATTTCGTTACATTAAAATAAAACCTTTAGTTACGACAAACACATTTTAACATTTTTCAACTAGCTACAAATTGGTTGTCGTCACTACCATCGTCGTCATTACTGACATCATTCACTAGTTCTACTTCAATTACGGTCTCCGAATCATTTTCACAAACAACGCAAGAGCAGAGTTCGGTGCATGATACGCCGTTTTCAACGCAAGAACACTGATTTATTGTCTCTGTTAACAGTCTGCTCAATCACTTGATCTGCGGCTGTTGCGAAAAATCCGTGTCGCTCTTGTTGTTGAATTGCAAATGCACCAGCACGTAAATGCTCAAGAGCAAATGGGTGTGCTTTTTCAAATTCACGCATTTCATGCAAATAGACAGGAACGTAGCGAGAATAATTCACACAATCGTAGGCAAGCAGCCAAGGAGTTACCTTCTCCAAAGTATTTAAATGACCTTCCCAATCTAATCGACGGGTACAGCTAATAAAGTGTAATAAAGTAGACACCAAATGGCTGCAACAGGGCAAAAGTAGGGAAAGCAGAGGCTTGCGTAGCACAGAACATGTCGTAATTGCTTACAAAATATTGAAAGACATTTTCCTGAAGTGGATGGAAAAGCAGAGATGATCGCCTCTGTCAAGTCACTAATTTCTTTTTTTTTTCACATAATTATGTTGAATGAACTTGATGACCGCAACGCTTGTAAGGACAAACTTTCAATTCTTTCAGGAGAATCATCTTCTGGAAATATTTTTTTAGAATTCGAACATACGCGCTTTTTAATACCTCTTTCATTGGTAAATCGAAAATAGCATTATTGATGAAAATCATGTCTATGGGCGCTCGGTGACAGATCAGTTAATGAATTTATATCCCATATAATTGTAAATTTTTAGCAGCAATAACTTTTTCAGTACAATCCAAACTCAGCCATTTATAAGCACATTACTTTAGAGTGCTGAAACTTGTTGCAGTACACTTTTTTGAATCACTTTCATAGACGTCATCATAGTGAACAATTAAGCATTTCATCAAATCAAAATCAAATCTTCATTATACTCGCGGTATTACGCCGAAGCGTGCAACGAGTTGTGGGGCCCATCTCCGCGGCTTAGCGCCTGGGCTACACAGCTCCGAAGAAACGTCGCAGCGGTGGCGAGCTGTTGGCGACACTGTGCCGATTTGACCGGTACGGGAATCGAACCCCAGTCCTCCCGCACCGAGAGCGTGCGCTTGACAACTGAGCTAACGGCCATTGATTCTCTAAATTATTACTCACCGATAAATGAATATGATAAGCGCCAAGCTGAATGAGATCTATTAGCACCAATAGTATCGGTAGAGTATTTTTGTATTTAGTCGCACATTTATCCTCCTATCACGAGAAAGCGATCAATGCGCTATACGAGCTCGCTGAGGAGTTGCCGGCCATCTGTCAACAACACCAAGATGGGGGAATCCCGCTAAGTGCATTTCCAAACGGCACAACAAGTAAACTTGCCGGCTTGTTCTCCACACTGTCCGTATAATGCTCAGCGTCAAGCAGGGAAGCTGTGAATACCAATTTTAAAGTGATTGGTTTGACCCGACCTGGAATCAAACCCAAGTCTACAGCTCCCGAGGCGGACGCTCTAATCACTCGCCCATCTGAGCAGTATGGAAAACTAGTCTGTCCGTAGGACTTGCACCCAGATACTGGATTACCACAAAAAGCACGTAACTCTAGCCTGACTTTTTATCATCATTTCCTCACAAACCTATCCAGCAACAGAGTATACAGATACGTAGGTTATATGACGTTTCTGCAAGTAAACCTATAAGTCATTTCGATAAGCTAGGCTAACTGACTTTTAAAAAGGTATAATAATACCGCTTCAACTTTTTAATTTTATCTCTACACTTTAGAAGCTAAACCTACCCAAGTTTGTGCCACTAGCAGCTGTAGACTGCCAGTTCCACTATTTCGTTGTTTTACCTTGATCAGCTGTTTGGCGTAACTATGACGAAACAGCTGATAAGAACATGTTTCCAAATTTAACTTGCATAAGTTAATTTTTTATGAGTCAGACGCTGTCACTTCACTTAAAAAATATACAAAAATAATTAAATTCAGCTCACAATTTAACTTAAAAATCAATATATTTGATTTTTTTTTCTACTTTAGTTTAAAATGTTATCGAACACTGAGCAAAAAACATTTAGAAACTATATACGGCAACACCTAATGACGAAAAAGCAGTGATGCGCTTTAAGCGCAATAGTATTCATCCGCTAAAATTTTTCAATATTCAAACGGTTATACCTCAAAAACGGCACCTGCTTGCACGGGAAGACACTCCAGTTTTGATCTACTACCATAATTATATTTACAGACAATTTTTTACATAGTTCTTCGTTAGGTATCACGAGACGACAAGATAGAGCAGAGTGCAACAAGGCCTACACAACCAAACCTTAACTTAGTAACATGCAAACAGCTGCTGCAAGCCTGCAGGTGAGCACTAATCAGGCTGCTGCATTGCTCTACGTTTTGAGTGAAATCTCTCAGAACACCGATTATGATGCAATAAATCAGTTTCAATGAGACAACGCAAAATATAATGCAAAATAATGCAATATCGGCACCAAATGTACCGTAGAGCGGGACAGCGCTGTTTCGAGCTATTAGTCCTCATCACGTAACTACACGAGTGAATACGTACCACAAAAATTAAATTCTTTAAGGTAAATTTATGCGAAGGGATGGGCGATCCTGGCAAGATCATTCGTTCTGCACGATGAATGCGTGTTACCTAAGGGCGGCTGATGAGGGCTATTAGTCTGAAACAGCGCTGTCCCGCCCTACGGTACATTTGACTGGATTACTTTGCACTGTTGGCGATGGAGAGCTGATATTAGCCTCCGACACAACAAGAGGAAGTCGTCATGGCTTCCCGTCCAGTAGGCCAGGAAGGACGTTGCTTTTTAGTTATCGGCACCAAAATCGCAAAACTGCGATTATTTATCTATAGGCCTAATGAAAAATCAAAAGTAAAGTTCGTTTTGAGAGATTTGAATCAATAAATTTGAAGCACTTAATTAGTGAACTCGATTGTTTTTTTTTCGAGTTCAAGAAATTTTATTTTTTGAGTTGGAGTTCGGCAAAAACGATCGAGTTCGCAGCCCTGGTCGTTAGTTGAGCCGGTATTTTCAATTCACTCATACGAGAAGATATGCGCATTAAACTATAGTGTTGTTTTCAATGTGGTAGCTTGGTTGCAAAACAAAAGTTTTTTACCACAGTTTAGACGCAGTATTGAAAGACCAATGCTTTGTTCTCGACTAAACTGATAGGCCTAGCCTACTATTTGAGCCACTTGGCCTAACTAAAAATCCAGAAATTGGTTCACTTAAAATAGAATCACGCATCTTGCACAATTCATAATTTTGTCTGCAGTCTTACATTTGCAACTCAACTACGTTCCAGCTGTTTTACATGCAAGACCCCAGCGTTCTTGGTTTTTTAAGTTAATTGTTCATAAGGACTAATTACCATTACTCAGGGGCGTGCCCAGGCATTTGAAAAGGAGGGGGGGGCGCGTAATTTGAAGCCGTCCGTTTTTCGCCCAAAGCCGAGTGAAGAGCGAAAAAAAGGTCAACACGTCCGCAGATGACCAATTTTCCGGCCCAAAGTCAACTGAAGAGCAAAAGAAAGGTCATCACGCCCTCAGATTGTCCTTTATAGGCTACGTATATCACCTATATGCACCATGAAAGTTTTGTGCATTTGTGTGCGGAGGGGGGGGCGGCCCCAGCGCTACGCCCCTGATTTCTGGAAAGCGAGTAGAAAACACTTGGTTATTATAGCTCAATGTGGTGCAATGTGAGTTGTGACGTAACAATTGCGCGACAAATTAAAAGGTTTTTGCGTTTTCGTAAGACATCAAAATGCTTAATTATAACTCATTTTACTTACACAGTTTTCGGCTAATAAGCTCACGTTATTCACGCTATAATAAGCACACTCAAGATCAAATTAAAAAAATAAGGTAATAATATCTACGTGCAGACGCAAAATGGGGCCCCTCAAAAGTACGAGGCTCGGGGCCAAATGGCCTCCCCTCTCGACGGGCCTGATTGCAACCTCATATCTACCTGTTCGTTTAGAAATAGGCTACATAGCTCGAGAATGTACACGTACATTTTGGATAAAGCCAAGCTTCCAAATTAGTTTTTCAACAGGATGTCAAATACCACTTGGCTAACAAGTCACTCAGAGCCGTTGGCAGAGCAGTCGAAATAGGGGGGCCAAGCGTTTATCAGGAGGGGCCAAAGTTTGAAATTAAGCACAAAAACTGCTGTCTTCAAAAGAGTAAGCTTGTTGATTGGTGGGGCCAAGCATGTCAATTGGGGGGGCAAGGCCCCCCTGGCCCTTCCTTGGAGCCGGCCCTGAAGTCACTAATGATCAAAAGCTTAGGCGTACACTGTTCCATTTCAAAAATAGAGGCTTTGATTGCCTTTTTTCCTGCGTAGGCATGGATTTCTATTAGATGATGATGATTATTTCCAAAGTTGTTTTTCAAATTGCGAGCGTTTTCGCTTGGGTCACTTGACTCAATTCCTTTCGGAAATGTCAAGTTGCTGCTGTAGGTGAAGCTTCCGCCTGCGCTCTTTATTTTAGCCTTCTGGCAAAAGAAACTTGACTTGTTGCTTCCGGTAGGCCAATACCGTTGGAGTTGTTTGTTTGTCATCCGAAACACCTGAACTTGCAAGATATGCTTTGTAATGTTTGGATCACCTCGCGTGCAAACTGCAAGCGAACACTAATGCGAGAAAGGCTGCTTCGAGAATTGTGTTTCAAAAAGAAACTTCTCCATTATTTTCATTAAAAGAACTATCTTGCAGTTGTTGGACTTTGCCATTCAGAGAAGAATATCTGAAAAATTTGATTGCGTTTTAAAAACAACGAAGACATAAGTGAAAGACTGAAATACGTGTTGTAGCCTACACCTAGCCAGAGTAAAAAAAATGCTGTTTTTAAGCATGTGAGTTTCGAATCGCTTTGTCTCTTACTTAATTTTCATATGTTTTTATTTTGTTAAATTTTTTTTCGATTATTGTTGTGTATTTGCTCATGTAGGCTACATTGCCTTTATTAATTATTTAATAAAAAGTTATTCCTGTATGGAGCTGCTTGACTCAAAGACAGTTTTAGCCACTTCACAGCTCCATGTCAACGTTATCTCACAAGTGTAAATAACATTTTATATGAGTGTATGACTAATTTTCAATGAATTAATTGCTACGTTTTCATTATTGTTGTTTTTTGCATCGTTTTTCTATCATTTAGTGTTGACAAATAAAATCGTCTGTCTGTCGAACCCGGCTTCTGATGCTGTTAAAACTAGCATTTTTCTATTACGCCTTAATAATCTAGAACAGTGGTTCTTAACCTGTGGGTAATTAACCTCAGATGGGTAATGTGAATAAAAAAAAAGAGAAATCGAAATAGGCTAACCTCTTTGACAAACGTTCTGCACGGCCAACTGCCACCCCATTTTTGATGAATCAAAGGCTTTTTTAAACAGCTGGTTGGTGGTGCAAAACTTGAAGATAGCCAACAAGAGAGGTTTCCATTGTTGTTTTTTTGTATCGTTTTTCTATCACAAAACTTGAAGATAGCCACAGAGCCGGCATCAGAGCAGTCGACTTAGGGGGGCCAAAGTTTGAAATTAAGCACAAAGGCCGCTGTCTTCAAAAGAGTAAGCTTGTTAATTGGGGAAGCCAAGCATGTCAATTCGAGGGGCCAGGCCCTCTTGACGCCGGCCCTGGATAGCCATGAATCCCCTCTTGGTTGGCTAAATTCTTTTGTAAAAATCAATCAACACGTGCGAATACAAACAGGGCAGCTCATTGTCTAAATCCTGCGCAGGCCACCCCTAAATTTTTCGCTGACTCCGCCCCTTTCTTTAACGGCAGAAGTTTTTTCTTACACTTTGTTGATATTGGCAGCCAATAGCTATAGAGCAGGACAGCGCTGTTTCGGGCTATTGGCCCTCATCAGTCGCATTCAGGTAAAACATCCTTAAGAATGCGTGACCTTGATCAGCCAAATATGAAATAACCTTGCGGATTTATAAACTCCAAAAGAAATCCAACTTTTGTGGTACGTAACAAGTTTCGATACCATTCCAGTCAAATTCGACTATCGGGAGTCAATAACGAGCGCAATTTGTTCAACTACGACTTCGGCACACATATTTTTCGACTCCATGTTTCTAAACTTTATAGCATCAAACATAGCCTGCTTAAACTTAACAGGTATTTCTTTTTAAAAAATAATTACAAAAATTGTAAAGAAATTCTTACATGCCAATATGCTGGAATAATGCTGGAGTCACAAATGGTAATTTCGAGTTCCTTCTCATGAAACAACGTTGGGGTTTGTCATCGTAACTGCATTGTCCAACAATAACGTAGTCAAGCTGCCAATTAAAATTTAAATCAATTTCAAGTCTAATTTTTGACCCAAAGAATGACTTAAATTAGTCACATGCTTTGCTTTTGCCTTATTCTCCTATCAAGATAAAAGCGATTGGGACGCTAGAACGAGTTGGCTTGTGAGTTGACGTTCTCACCACTGGCGTAAACAAAAGGTGCTCAACCGGGGCGCCCCCCTTTTTTTGACGTATGAAGATGGCTCACTTAGGGCAAATGCTAAAAACAATGCCCCTTTTTGTTTAATTCCGGCCCTGTCCCTTCCTCTCCTAAATTTTCTGATAGCTGCATGGTCCCCTGATTCTAACCCTGTAAGCTGGCAGCATCTAGAATTTTGCGAAATGTTTTCCCAACCTAACAAGTAACCTCTGTCCCTTCAATGCTGAATGTAAAGCAGGTAAACTGTGAATACCAACTAGCTTGACCTGATTTGAAAGCAAACCCGTGCGTAGGCCTATCACTCCAGAAACAGACGCTCTATCCACTCGGCATTTTATCGATTAACTCATCAGTGCTACGGAGAGTAACATCAATGCTATTAAGGCCACTGACGTTATACACTTACAAGCAGCCAGTCGAGAGGTTTTTGATTCCAGAACAAATGAATAAATGAAGCAAAAGGAGGAAGAGTCGAAGATCGAAACAGTTTGCCTATGGCTCCCAAGGAACAAAAAGCAATGTAAAAATAATCGTAAGTTCTGCGGTTATAAGCTTCCTGGAAAAAATATTACAAAGTACAGTAATTTATTGTGCAGTGCTAGTAAAGTAGAACGCCAGGCCTAAAGTAGCCTAGGTACCTATAAATCTTTCCTAAATTCACACTACAAGCAAAAACAGAAAATCAAATCTTCATTGTTCCAGCGGTTTTACGCCGAAGCGTGCAACCAGAGGCAGGGCCCATCTCCGCGGTTTAGCGTCAATGGGCAACAGCTCCGAAGAAACGACGTACCCTTGGCGACACTATGTCCGATTTAACCCATGACCTTCTGCGCCGTTGTCGACCTCTTTAATCACGATGGCAACAGGCAGGTCACACAAAATATGAGTAATTTTCATTTGAAATAAGAAAAGCTGCTCATTTCTACCACCTCTGCTTGGGAACAAAAAAAGCAAACTCTTTGATCCTCTCCTCTCTGCAAATGCGATTATCAAGGTTGCGAATAAAAGACAACATCAGAAAAAGTCAAGCTTATTGTAAACACTTTAAGGATAAATTTTAGGAAATAAAGGTTTGAAACCTAAGAATTTCCATAAAATATTTTATCTCGTCGTCCCATCAGAAAAAAATTCTAAAAAGAGACCAAAAAAATACCACTATAAAAATGCCCCCAAATATATAATAGTTGGCAAAATCATTGCTTAAATTTGGATAAAATATGAAAAAGCTCCTACGTCTAGCATTGTCTTGACGTAGCCTTTTCTTGCAATTACGTCATCTTCCATCATCAGATAATATTGGGGCGAATATTGATACGCGTACATCATCAAAAATATTTGATCAAGATTCTGCTTCGATCTCCATTTTGTTCGATTAAAATCATCTTCAAAATTAGCTTTAACTGCAACGTTCCAGGGAGGGTAATAATTTGCTGGAGGACTGATGACCTAAAAATTGGATAAATATTCCACACGTTAGTTTTAATAGTAACACAATGAAGTTTGTCCCGGTTATTTGGGAGTGAAGCTGGTACAGTTCAATGGCGTACGCACAGGGGGGGGGGGTTCGGGGATCAAAACCCCCTCCCATTGACGATTAGAAAAGAAATAAAAACCTTTCTTCGGAACGATCCCCCTTTTTCGTGCAGAGATTGCCGAAATTGCTATCATGTTTTTCGGTGCTGTCCAACTTGCTCATTCTGTATAATGTTGAAAAACTTTCATTGTGATGCAATAATACCGGTAGTTCGCTAGCGATGTCATAATTTTGAGTTAACCAAACGGTTCAAAGCAGTCAGTTGGCGTAGTAGTTTAAGACATCGCTATCGGCGCAGGAGGTTTTGGATTCGATTCCTGGGCCGGTACCGGCCGTTGGCTGAGTCATAAAGCGCACAAGCTATCGGTGCGGAAGGTCTGGGTTTCGATTCCCGGGCCGGTCAAATCGACACAGTGTCGCCAACGGCTCGCCACCGCTGTGACGTTTCTGTGTTCCCCTGGCACTAAGTCGCGGAGATGGGCCCCAGGGGCGTACGCAAAGAAGGGGGTGGAAAATCAACACCCCCCTCCTTGACGATCGCAGAAACAATGAAACCTTTCTTTTTTGAAACGAACCGACTTTTCTTCGAGCGGAGCTTGTTGAAATTGCTGATATGTTTTTTCTGTTCTGTCCAACTTTCTAATTTGATCTCGAGAAACTTTCATTACGATGCGATATAACTATACCTGTAGTCCAACTTTTCTGATGTGTTTTAGTTAAACTGCATTTTTGTCATTGATACTGCTGTGAAGCAATTGGTAAGTAGGAGTTTCTTTAAAGAAGTGTGTCTGCGGTAACTACATGGCTGCACACAAAAAATTTTTTATAAAAGTCAAATCTTCACAGTATTCGTTTCATTAAACTTGCAGTAGTACCGAAGCGTGGTAGCGAGTGCCGGGGCCCGACCCCGCGTTTCAGCGCTTGCGTAACGCAGCGTCGAAGAAAGGTCGCAGCGGTGTGCCGTTGACGACACCTCGTCCGATTTGACCGGCCTAGGAATTGAATCCCAAACTTTCTGCATCGATAGCGACGTCTTTAACACTGCGCTATAACAGGCCGGTTTGTCTGAAAAATTGTTAAAATATAAAAATCTAAATTGACACTGCTCTAAAGCTCTCAAGTGTTAAATTTAAAAGAAAATACGGCCTAAGAAGACCAGACAAAAAAGATTTGATGCGGTCTAGGGGCACAACGAGGGGGGAGGCAAAATTGTACTTACGTACCGTAATTGTTTCAGGAGCTGGAGTGCTCCGTTTCCCAGACACTCCGATTATGTGTTTCAGAGCATCTGATGATATCGACGCTGTGACATGAGTGAAAAATGCTTCGATAATATCGACGCTGTTTTTGACCTTAATCGTATGATCAGGGATTCCTTTCGCGCGTAATTTGTTTTAGTTTAAAAATGTTTCGGTGGGGAGAGCAGTTTGTTCTCATGCTTCACTACCTTCACTTTTCAAGACAGTTGGGCCTATGGGAGAAACTGCCCCCTTCATAATGAGTATTGAATGTTTAGACCTATATCGCGGTTTATATGCGTTGTTTTTCATCAATGTTGGTTCTTGAAAAAAGATTTTTGGAGGTAATCAATTGCCTGTTTCACCCTCATGGCTACACCCTGTTTGTGACATAGCGAAAGCTAGTCTACTTTAGTCAGTTAACCTTCCTATGGCCTAAAATAAGGTCAACTAAAATTTTTTCAGTAAATTTTTAACCACGGCTGGACAGCTTGTGTTTCCGTGAAATCTTTTCTCTCCTTAAATGAAGTGCAAGGAATCAGGCAGAAGTGTGAATGAAATATCTTGATTGTTTCCTTCGTAATGGTATTATATAGCTTAATCATTGTTAGCTGCAATTGCGCAATAATTTAGACTAAAAACATTACAATTCGATGGACTTTAATACCTTTTAACCACTGTAATTGTAGTATCATTACGTCATCACGAAGTGACGTCGCTGAACCCTCCCCCTACCATTAAAAAATCCTGCGTGCACCACTGGCCGGGTTTAGACAAAGGAGAAGCTCCGTTTTCATTCGCCCTTAGTGATTGATCTCCAAACAAGGCTTTCATGCTTTAAAAAAGGGAGTAGTGTCCCCCCCCAAACTACGCTACGGGGTACGGCGGAATAGATTAAATTTTCAACGGCAGATTTTATCCGCGCCGCGTATTATTATTATTACCATTGATACCTGTATAATCAGCAAGCAGATCCAATCCAAGGAAAAGATAAGAGGCTAAGGCTTGCAGTGTACTTATTCACAAAGATTAGTATACAATAACGTAGACTCATGAACTTGAAAAATAAACATTTTATTCAATTTTTACCATTGTTACAGCACCAACTTTGTGTTCACGAGGTATCGAACCTGAGTACCTGTAACGGCTCTCAGGTCTTTATGATGTTGCGTAATCATTTAGCTTCTTCGTCGATTAGCGACAGAGCGCTTCAAACTGCACTGCAGGTTTTCCGTTGTTATGATGATTGCTCTGAATTCCACCACCTTTTCACGGCTGCTTAAAGCAGTTTCCCCTTTTTTTTTGTTTCTTTAATTTGTTTGTTGTTCTGACTGGCGTGTCAAGTGTTAGATCAAATCGTGTAACGCCGAAGTAAGACGCGAAATTGCTTTGGTTATTTTCAGTTCATTTTTAGTTGGGAAACCTTCAGTTATTTTTTGCCGCCCTACCGTTATATTGCCTCGCCATTCTGGTCGAGTTTTCAGTTTTACTCTGATTTTAATTCAATAAAGTCTCGTCTGAAAAGTTAAGTGCTTTTAAGAAGAAGTCAGATATACTGCCAGGGGGTGAAGGTCCACTGGCTCCCAGTGGACACCGACAATCTGAATATTCCCGTCGTTGTTAACATAAAGAAAAATAACTGTCTATCCCTGAAGAATTGGTCGTCAAGTTCAAGCTCAACAACAACCTATCGCTGCACTTGTCATCGTGCTGCATCAACATTCAAACTCTTGAAGTTTGCTTGCTCTCATCTACTGTCGTCTGGCTTTCCTTTTACAAGTGTCCGTTGCTACGGAACTTTGCTTGCCGTTGTGGAACCACCTCGTCGGGGCGGAATTCGTCGTGGACATCCGTTGCCTTTGTTGCTGATCGATCACCTTTCCTGAAGTATTCATCGTCTCGGAGCTTCACCTTACTGCTGTTGTGGACGTCGTCGGGACGGAATTCGTCGTGAACATCCGCTGCCCATTTTCATAGTCACAACTGCTACCCTTGGTCGCATCTTCAACTCCAGTATTCCATCCTTACACAAGCCTACAAATTCTACCATTGCCATTCGACCGTCGTTTCCGGTGACGAGCTTCAGTTCATTCGTGCTTCCTTCGTTCGAACTGCGTGTCGGTTCCATCGTTGATCTGCAAGTCGGCCCGAGACCGACAAAGGTACTGTACGCGTGAACACTTGGCAGCGTTGTTGTTTTTTTTGATCAGACAGGTGCACACCTGTCTCTTTTTGATTTTGGCTTGATTAGCATATAACACTTTTTACACACTTGAAGTTGTGTATAGTTTGGTTATGGGCACTCGTAGTGATAGTGATACTCGCCCTAACATTGTTGATCCTGCTGGGTTAGTTAACCCTGGTGACGAGGGAAATCGTGAACGATGTTTGTTAGAGCCTACGGGTGTGGGGGCTAGTAACGTGGATATGGGTGGGGCTGGTGTAGCTCCTGATAACGAGCGGGCCTCTGATAAGGTTGGCAGGGTAACAACATCTGGCTCTGGTGCTCAAGGGAATGCCCCACGTAAACTTCAATCTAAACATCGCAAACTAATTTTGGATATAAAGCGCTGCTCAGCGTCGTTGGCTACCTGCAACTCGTACGAGAAATTTCAACAGGAGTCTATAAAATTCAACGCTCTTCATGAAGCTAAAACGTCGTTTCTCTGCGCCTTAAGAGATTTAAAAGATAATGAATTATACGAACAGTTTTCCGAGAGCCTGTTCGATCAATTTAAATTATGCTCGGATTCGTATGTTGTTTGTGAACGACGCTTCAGTCACCAACCTGACAATTTTGATGAGGACGAAACGACCTCGGACTGTGAAGATGACCTTGAACCGTCAGATAGTATCTCGCAAGTTACTAGTCGTTTTACCGTTAATAGTAAATCGTCAATAATACGGCGGATTGAAATAGAGCGTAAAAAAGCTCAACTTGCTAACGAAGAGGAGTTGGCCAAGGCACGTAAAATGAGACTTATGGCTGAAGCTGAGGCACGAAGAGTTCAGGTCGAAGCCGAGGCTCAAAGAGTGCATGCCGAAGCTGAGAATCGTAGAGCATGTCTTCTTGCTGAAGCTGATGAGGCGGAAGCCCTAGCTAAACTTCGCCTTGAAACGGCCAACCTAGAAACTGAAGAGAAACTTATCGCTTATTCGGAACGTGGGTCTTCAGTTGCCACGTTGTCTAAAGCATCGAAAATTAAATCTCGTTGTCGACCACCGGTTGAACGTAATGCCTACAACCCACCTGTCAAAAGTAATAATGCGTATTATCCATGTGTAATTTGTGATCCCTTTAATGGAATTTGTGCGCGACTTCAAAGGCCTCTGCCATCTCACTTAATCCAACAAAAAGAAATGCCCGACACTAAACCCTATTGTGTCAATGATAACTCTGCTAGTCTGGGTTTAGATGGTCATAAACGTCAAAACGCCATTAAGTGTTTCGACTCAGAACAGGTGGGACCTGTCGATATTAAGAACCTTAATCGGGACGCTTGTGAAACGCCAGTGGCACCTGCGCTAGTTGCTTCTCGTCCTAACACTCAGTTTAAAACTTCTATGGGGCCCGAACCCAGGTTGCAAACACAGGACTTTAATACTTCTAATGCTCAAATTAATTGGCACACGTATCTTGATCGGCAAGGCAGGAACGAATACATTACCTTGGCCGCACAGATAGCTTACGATGGAAATAATATTGCGTTTATCTTTTAAGAGAACCAGATTCGGCGTCTTATGGACGAGAGCCCTTTCGAAGAGCGGAAACTTGAAGTGTTGCGAGCTTCCTGCGTAGGGCAACCCAGGGAAATGGTAAATTTATTTTGTGCACCTATGAAAAGTATGAGTACCTCCGTACGTATAGAAAAGGCTTTGGATCGACTGCGACAAAGGTATGGTGTGTCGGGGGGATTGACCTCGGAACCTAAAGTGAGGGCCATACGCCATGGTGCTAAGGTTGCTTTTAATTCATCGTCACTTAAAATGTACAATGAAGACTTAAATACACTCGAAGTGTTTGCGTATGCTCATGACGAGGTCGAAAAACTTTCTGGACAGCTTTTGTTAGATACTGCTGCTCGTTTGCCTAATACTTTAAAGCGACGATATTTGGATTTTTTTGGATAAAAAGGGTTTAAACTTGAGTCGTCCTGGGTTCGAGTCTCTGCGCAGCTTTGTTGTTCACGAAATCGATATGATGACGTCGGATTACGCTCAAGCGTTTTTTAAAGATGAAAAAGATAGTTCTCGCGAACAGCCTTTCAATTCTAGAGAGTTTCGCGTTCGCCAGGTGGCCGTTGGGGTGGAGAATGGTGTCCAGGATAACGGGCTGGGTGGACCCCATTTGTCTACTTCACGTGTCAGGCCTGGAGCGAGCCATAAAGATAAGCCTCCCCCTAAATGTTTCGTGTGTTCTCATCCGGATTGTAAGCATTTTTTGGCTGACTGCGAAACTTTCAGAACTCTGTCACCGGAAGCTAAACGTCAGACGGTTATTGACGCTAAGAGATGTTTAAATTGTCTCTCATTGGACCATTTCGTTCGTGATTGTGCTCGTCCTTCAAAATGTCGAGAGTGCGGACCTAAAAACCAGAACAAACATGCTACCGCATTGCACGTATGTTTTGCTGACGGGAATGTCGGGGGCGCTGACGGGCACGCTGCTCCTATCCCGGCACCGCGGAGTCGTACTGGGCGAAATGGCAATCGCGACTACACGGTTAGAAAAATGAACTGTTTGGATAAAAGGACTGTCTTGTTGCGCACTAGTGCAGTTAGAGTTGTGAACCCCGATACTGGATTGTCTACCCTTGCTTACGCTCAGCATGATACGGGGTCTCAAGTAACTCTTATTTCTGACAATTTAATGAAAGAACTTGGGCTCAATTCTACTCCCGACCCTACGGTAACTATTCGTACACTCGCTGATCAGAGAGTCACTACTGAGGGACGAACGGATTTTAATCTTCAGTCGCTGAGTAGCGGTGAGGAGTTTGCCATTAAAGACGCGATAGTGGTACCGGAGTTTTTGGACGATAAGGCTACGTTACCGCATGCTGTAGATACTAGTAGTCTCGGCCACTTTGATGGAGTCGAAATTCCTTTGGCCCCGGATCGAGATCGTATCGACGTTCTGATTGGACAGTCGGATAAGGCGTTACTGGCTGTGCTTGAGGAGCGGGAAGGCGCAGATCCGGAAGAACCCAACTATGTTCTTACGCGTCTTGGGCCTGTTGCCAGCGGTGGGAGAGCGCCCTCGGAGTCGAACTCGGTTTCAGCATTTCGTGTTAGTGTCGAACCTTTGAGATCTGAGCGTTGTTGTAATGAGTTACAACAGGAAATCGCTTCGCTCAAGGAAACGATACGTGAATACGAATTGCAAGACGAAGTGATTCAACCTTCTAGAACTGATGAGCTTGCGAGAAATCTTGTAGAACCCCATATAAGTGTTGTAAATGGTCGTTATGAGATGCCCGTCCCGTTTAAAACTGAGATGTTAAAAAAACTTCCTGATAATTATGACTGCGCTGTTAAACGCACCTTGTCGATGAGACGTAAAGCTCTGCAAGACCTTTCGCTTAAGGACACTCTAGTCAAAACGTTTGCGCAGCTTGTTGAAGAAAATTGGATTGTGCCTGTAGATTCTGTTGTTTCTGATAGTAAATGGTATTTGCCGTTTTTTGTTACCCGATCTGCTAAGCCAAGAGTTGTGTACGATGGCGCGGCGATGGTTGAGGGTATGTCGCTTAATCAGGCTGTTCTAGCCGGAGAAAACTTGTTAAATAATCTGGTAGAAGTTTTGATAAGATTTCGCTTGGGAAAATATGCTTGTGTGGCTGATGTTAGTAAGTGCTTTTTTCAAGTAGGGATTCCACGTGACCAGCAAGACTTGTTTCGCATTGTTTGGTTTGAAAATAATGATTTAGATAGAGGTGTAACTCAGATATTTCGCTTCACAAGGCATGTTTGGGGGATCAACTCGAGTCCCTATGTAGCACTTCTCGCTCTTAAACAACTGGTTGCAGAAAATCCGACAAATGCCAGTCAAGTTACGTTAAGTGCTGTGGAAACTAATCGTTATATGGATGATTTGTTACTGGCGAGTAATGATCTTGCTAACCTTAAAGCGTTTGCTTCGGAGGGATGTAAGCTGTTTGCTAGTCGGGGATTTCATTTGCGCAAGTGGGTCGCCAATTCTCACCCTAAGTCCGTTTTATATAATATTCCTCAGTGCGATCTTGCGGCTTCTGTTAGTGAGATCGATTTGGGTTCTCAGCCCCTTCCGGATTCTACTGCGTTGGGATTAGTTTGGGACACACAACAAGATAAGTTGCGCATTCATTGTCGTGAGTTTATAGAGGCGTCGACCAGACGTGAAATGTCTAGTCAGCTCTCTAGTCATTTTGATCCTTTGGGAATGGCTTCGCCGTTTTTACTTGGTGGTAAATTAATTCTGCAAAGAGTTTCCTCTTCGGGGTTTGGGTGGGATGACGTTCTCCCCGCCGATGTCAGAAGTAGCTGGAGAAAATGGCTCGCGTCTTTGAGTTTGCTTGAGGATTTCTCGATTCCACGTAATTGTTTTGCTTACCGTCAAGATCCTTTGGGTATGCCATCGTATCAGATACATGGTTTTAGTGACGCGTCTGACACGGCTTACTGTTGTGTAGTATATTTGCGCTGTTGGGTTGCTGGCAAGTCAAAAGTAAGCTTTCTGTTGGGTAAATCTCGTGTGGTATTAACTCACCAATCTAACTGGGTTATTTCACGTAAGGAATTAGAAGCCGCGAAATTGTGTAGTGAACTTGTACTTCAGGCCTCGGGGGCTTTACAACATCTTCATTGTGATACATACTTGTGGACGGATTCCCAAGTTGCGTTTAAGTGGATCGCTAATCCGGATTTGCACCTGGCTCGATTTGTGAAACGAAGGGTCGATAAAATTTTGCGTGTAGCTCCCTCTAGCGCTTGGCAATATGTGCACACGTCATTGAACCCCGCCGATGTTGGCACCAGGGATAGCACCATTAAACATCCCGAGTCGGTTGGTTTGTGGTTGCAAGGACCAGCGTTTCTCGTCTCAGAGAAAGAGCGCGTTATATCCCCAGTTGTTGCCCCTGTTGTTCGCGCTACGCGTCTCAGTACACAGTCTGGGTCTGTAGAGGAGTGTGATTCTCTGGATAAGCTGATTGCTACCTCACGCGATCTTTATGCTCTGAAGAAACGCGTCGCTTATTTAATGGCTTTTGTAAAATATTTTGTTGCCGTCAAATTTAAGAAGTCGTCTTTTGAGGAACCCGATTTAAATGCCTCGTTTCTAGATCAAGCTTTCTTGAAAATTGTACAGTATGTTCAACTAAAAAATTTCGGGTCCGTTATTGAACCGTTGCGTCGTGGATCACCTGATGACTTTGATGCCATTCTGCGCAGCATGAATGACAAACGTAAGAATTCCGATGATTTGCGTCGCATAAATGAATTAAAAACTCTTCGTAACTTGCGTCCTTGCGTTGGAGCTGATTCTTTGCTACGTGTCGAAGGTCGTTTAGAAAATTCCGAGCTTCCAATTGATTCTAAACACCCCATTATTCTGCCCGGTAGACACCCTTTGACTCGTCTTATTGTTCTAAGTGAACACGAGAATTCTGGACACGCTGGCCCCGCTTATACGTTAATGAAAATTCGTCAACGTTTTTGGGTGATACACGGGGTTTCGAGCGTTAAACATTTTATAGCAGAATGTGGCAAATGTGCTTTGGTTAAAGCTAAACCAATCAGACAACTCATGGCGGATTTACCTGCGTGCCGTTTAACTGCTTGCAATAAACCGTTTAAGTTCTGTGGCATAGACTATCTTGGTCCATTTCGCTATCGAAATCTTCGTAGTGAATGCAAAGCTTGGGGATTACTTTTTTCCTGCATGTGTACACGGTGCATTCATGTGGAATTAGTCACTAGTCTGGACTTGAATAATTTTCTCATGGCCTTTACACGTTTTACAAATTTGCGTGGTTCTGTGGACACGGTATATTCTGATAATGGTTCCACCTTTTGTGCTGCTGCGGACCAACTGCCCAAAATGCTGGGTTCAAATGAATTTCAAAATGGTTTGCGTAAACAGAATATAAACTGGGTTAGGATTCCTCGGTACGCTCCTAGCCAAGGTGGTAGCTGGGAAAGCTTAGTCAAACTGTTTAAATCTGCGTTGTTTAGAGTTGTTGATGACACTCGCCGCATGCCGTCACTAATTGAACTCCAAACTTTTTTCTCGGATGCGGTACGGATTGTTAATGATCGCCCACTCACTACCTTGAGCGACCAACCAAACGACTTGTTGCCCATTTGCCCTTCGTCCTTTTTAGGTCAGGAACTGGCACCAAACACGCCTGTGGGTGGGTTTCATGATAAGGGAGACCTACGTAAGGACTTCTTGTACAATGCTAATATGGCCTATCGTTTCTGGCTTGGTTGGATGCAGGGATACCTTCCGTTGTTGCAAAAGCGAAATAAGTGGAGAACAATTCAACATAACCTACAACCTGGTCAATTAGTTCTTGTGGGAGACTCAGAGGTCCTTTCTCATAGGGGGGCCTACCGCTTAGGTCGTGTTGGAAAACTCCATCCCCAAATTCGCAAAGGAAAAGAAATTGTCCGTCGGGCTACAGTGGCTGTTTTGAGTAAAAAGTTGGGTAAGGATGACCCTGACATTGAATACATTTTACGGGACCTCTCGAAAATCGCCCCTGTGTAAGTTACTTTGGAAATATGTGTTTTGCCTTTTGCGTTTCAATTGTTGTGAATTTACTGTATTAAAATACATTATTGCCTCATTCTCATTCTCATTCTTTCATTTTATTTCATCACCACAAAACAACAAAAAACAATGAAAGTAACAAAAAAAAAGCATACAATCTAGCGTACCGGTAGTTGTTGGCGACAGGGAAACTGCGAAAGGACCTCCCCGGTCATCTAGTCAAGCAGCCACCCCAGACGACATCATAAATATTAAATACAAGCCAAAAAGGACCAAGAAAGGCCCTTCGCTTGTATAATATCTTCTCAGCTTTAACCAAAAATATCAGTTGTATACAATTCAATGAAATGTTTCTTTAAGTTAGAGTTAAAAGATGTTTTGGGTAGTTTTCTAATTTCCGTAGGGATTGAATTCCATACTTTAGCACCCTGATACCTGATGCAACGCTGCAACCTGCTTGAACGATAAAGAGGAATCGATAGATTAAAAGGGTTTGAAGAAAATCTAGTTGAACGAGTAGATGATTCGTGTGATTTTTTGAAAAGATTAGAAAGAGGAATAGGTAAATTATTGTGGACATGTTTGTGTACTAATTTGGCAACTTCTAATTTAAACAGTTCAGGAATTTTTAAAATCTTTAATTTAATGAAGAATGGAGTTGCTCTTTCGGAATAGTTACCATCTCCTATTAATTTAACTGCTTTGTTTTGTAGAATACTTAATTTACGTAGATAGGTAGGAAATGTTGATCCCCAAACTATTATTCCATATATAAGGTAAGGATGGATTAAAGAGTAGTACAATTTTAGTAAAGCACTTTGAGGTAAAATGGGTTTTAGTTTATATAGAATGCCAACTCCCCGTGATATTTTTTGCTCCATAATATTTATATGGGATTGAAAATTTAATCGGGAATCGAGAGATATACCTAAGTAGTTAACATTACTTTCGGTAGATATATTAGTGTTATTGAGCATAATTGAAAAATTGAGGTTATTTTTATTGAGCTTTGGCGGGATTAGGAGGAGGTGACTTTTTAGGGGGTTAATGGTTAGTTTATTCGAGTTGCACCATTCATGTAACAGAGAAATTTCGCGATTTAAATTATCATGTAAAATAGTCAAATCTGGGTGATGAAGTAGTAGGCAGGTATCGTCAGCAAATAATCTCGGTACACTACAGACTGCATTAGGCATGTCATTTACGTACAGTAAAAAGAGAAGAGGACCAAGTACGGAGCCTTGAGGTACTCCAAAATCATTATCACACAAAACTGAATTTGAACCATTGAGGGATACATACTGTTTTCTTTCTAAGAAGGAACTTAGTAATTTTAAAGCTGGGCCCCGAATTCCGTAATGATTTAATTTGGATAAAAGAATGTTATGACAGACAGTATCGAATGCTTTTTTTAAGTCGAGAAAAAATATAGCTGTAAATTCGTTAGAATGAATGTTATCGAAAGTAGCGGTTACGAGATCGAGAACTGCATGTGTTGTAGAAGTATTTTTTTGAAAACCGAATTGATGTGGGATTAAGACTTTATTGTCCGTTAAGAAAGAAGAAATTCGTTTATGGATCATTTGTTCAAATATTTTTGAGACGCAAGTTAAGATGGATATTGGTCTATAGTTATTGGGATCGTTTTTGTCACCATTTTTATGAATGGGGATGACTTTGGCAATTTTGCAATTGTCGGGAAAGATACCTGTGTTGAAAGCATAGTCAATTAGTATACATAGGTAGGGAGCAATAACAAGTGCAGCAGTTTTAAGAAAAAAAGCGGGAATATTATCATGACCAACGGCTTTGTTTATATTAAGGGAGGTAATGACGTTTAGTATTTCGTTAATAGTAGGCGCTTGAAGATAAATGGAAGAGGATATACGATTCGTTAGGTAATCTAAAGGTTGAGGGTTTTTTTGACTTAAAATGTTACTTGCTAATTCTTCACCAATTGAACAAAAAAAGTTGTTAAATATATTTGCTTTATTCGTTGCATCAGTGAGAACATTGTCCAAAGAGCTCTGGTTTTGTTTTTGCCTTTTACCAGGCATAGGAAGTAGCTTTCGAAGCACCTCCCATGTACCTTTTGGATCTGCGCGGTGTTTCTCCAGCTCGCTTTCAAAGAAGGATCTTTTTGATTTGGATTTAATTTTAGTCAATTTATTACAATATTTTTTAAATAAAATTTTTTGGGAGTTATTTCCTTTTACATAATGGGATATAAACATGCTACGTTTTCTTTTGATGGAAACTAAAATGCCTTTTGTTATCCAAGGCTTCTTTTGTAATTTTTGTTGTCTTCTTGAGAACTTTTTTAGGGGAGCATGCTTATCAATGGACTGCGAGATAAGACTAATAAACTTATTGAAAACATTATTGAAATTGTTGTCGGTTAGGGAAGTTAAGTTTGAAAAGTACGAGTAGAGGATTTGATTAAGGTCAATGTTAAATGATTCTGAATCGAAGTTTGTTTTGTCTCTATAATAACTGGTAGTAACTTTAGGCTTAAAATCTGTAAGTAAACTAATCTCACAGAGAATGGGATAGTGGTCACTAATTTCAGAGGTATCAAAAATTGCTGGGGATATGTCATTTTTATTGTCATTAGTGATGATGTGGTCTATGATTGTTGCTGTTGAGTCAGTAACTCTTGTAGGTTTAGAAATAATTGGGAGGGCTCCACAACTGATTATAGTTTGGATATAATGTTTTGAAGAGGGTGTCCTAGTGGCACTCGAGATGTTTATGTTTATGTCACCTAAAATATAATAGTTTGATTTAGACTTAGACAAGTCTGTCAAGCAAGTCGATAGATTATCAATAAAAGCGTCCACATGAGCTGCTGAAGGGTGTCGATAAACAACTCCCAAGATACAAGAGGAGGTTTTATTTAGAATTATATTAATCCAAAAAGATTCGGAATTAGCAAGTTGATATTGATTTTCACGTATCTTATAATTGACCGAACTGAGAATATAAAGCCCTACCCCTCCGGCACTGGTATCAGAATCAACGTGAACAAAACCGTAGTTGGGGATATTAAGATTGGTCGAAGGCTGGTTTTTAAGACGAGTTTCCGATAGACAAATTACATGAGGAAGAAATTTCAAAGACTGAAGGAAATCGTATAAGGAATCAAAGTTTTTTTGCAGGGAGCGTACGTTGACGTGCAGGAGTATCAAGGTGTTGTTACCAGCGGTGAAATTTAAATTATTTACGTCAAGATAAATACAGTTTCTGATATTCCCGGTTAAAGAGTGAAAAACATTATTGCCAAGCTCATCTTGGTCATGAAAAGTTGGGTAGGCTGCCCAACCCGGACAGAGGAAATCCATCAGCTCCCCCTCGCCTGGCGCCGTGAATGTAGGCTGTAAAGGCAGGGTCATTACAAGTTAAGTTCAGTTACAATGCTCGCCGCTTAAATAAAAATAATAGTAACGAAATAAACAGTTTAACACAATGCAAAATTAGTCAGGTTACAGTAGTAATATCAATAACAATGCTTATAGCTGTAATTAATAATAATAATACAATAACAAGATCAATCACCCATGAATGCTAAGAAGAGTTTGAAAAACTTATATTTTTATATCCACATAGAAAGCTCCAAATAGTCACAATTCGAAGATAGTTAAATAAAATATAAAATTAATGTATACTTTACCGAATGTTCATTTTCGTACACTTCATTGCTAGAAAACTTAACAAACAAAATACGGTCATTTGGTAAAACATAACTAATATTCTAAGCCTCTTTATTTAGAGGATGTTAACAAGATCATATTCGGCATTATTAAGTTCGTTGTGCGAAAGCTAGAAACCGTTGAATTAGTACGTATGTTTTTTTCCATCAATGAATAAACAGTAGGAACCGTCGCTTATGCTCCAACTGGTTTTCTGACCGGCTTGACGTGCTTCTTTGAATTTAGGCATTAATCTCTTCTTCTGATTGTAAAATTGCTTCGGCAAATGTTCAGTTATAAAAACAGGGGTTTTTCTTATTTGCAGGTCACAGCTCTCAGTAGATTCGTTTGCTTTCAATTTTTGCGATTCATTATAAGCTTTCAAATTGCCCAGATTTGACATTATTGAATACTTGTCATGTGAACTAGCCACTTTTATTATGATCGGCCTTGCGACCTTTTTCCCATGTTTTGTTATGGGATGCTGGGGAAGACGGTGAATATCTAATATTGAAATTTTAGATGAGTCGATTTTTAGACCGTCATCCATAAATTTAGTCAAAATATTTCTGGTTTCAGCTTTTGTTTCCCAAACTTTCTCGTCAAGCCCATGAATCAAAAGATTCATTCGCTTACTATAGGCTTCCCGGTTAAGATCTTGTTTTTCAAGGCTTTCAACTCTTGCTAGTAATTCATAGTAGTCTTCTTTGCTTACTTTGGCTTCGACCTTAGTTTCTAAATCAATAATTAATTTTTTTTGTTCTTGAAGTTCTTCGCTTATATAGTTAAATTTTTTATCGAGACTGTCAACTTTACTTTCCAAAGCTTGTATTCTTGCTGAAAAAGTGTCTATAGCAGTTAAAAGAGCGTCAAGCTTCTGTTCCATCTTTTGCAAGCGAGTCGAAGACAACACTATTGTTCGAATGCTATTTAAGCGCTGTACTGCTAGAAATTGATCGCGACTGCGCGTTGACACAGAACTCAAACTGTTGCAAAAACGCGTCTGCACTCCAGCTTGCCTTTGAATCGTATATTTCGCCTTTTCGAATGTTATTAATTTTCATTTATTTTTACCTTGAATATGAAGCTCGACGACAGATACGCCTTTCTGATACACGTTAATTTCTATTTATTCATATGCACATATGGTTATATCCCGCATTAAAAACCCGTTGACGTTTCTTTGAGTATTATTATTTCTGCTTATGTTTGTTGGTGCTTTCACTGAATTTGTTTTTGTTGAAACCGAACTGTCTAGGTCTCTGTTTCAAGGGGGCGCTATGTTACAGCACCAACTTTGTGTTCACGAGGTATCGAACCTGAGTACCTGTAACGGCTCTCAGGTCTTTATGATGTTGCGTAATCATTTAGCTTCTTCGTCGATTAGCGACAGAGCGCTTCAAACTGCACTGCAGGTTTTCCGTTGTTATGATGATTGCTCTGAATTCCACCACCTTTTCACGGCTGCTTAAAGCAGTTTCCCCTTTTTTTTTGTTTCTTTAATTTGTTTGTTGTTCTGACTGGCGTGTCAAGTGTTAGATCAAATCGTGTAACGCCGAAGTAAGACGCGAAATTGCTTTGGTTATTTTCAGTTCATTTTAGTTGGGAAACCTTCAGTTATTTTTTGCCGCCCTACCGTTATATTGCCTCGCCATTCTGGTCGAGTTTTCAGTTTTACTCTGATTTTAATTCAATAAAGTCTCGTCTGAAAAGTTAAGTGCTTTTAAGAAGAAGTCAGATATACTGCCAGGGGGTGAAGGTCCACTGGCTCCCAGTGGACACCGACAATCTGAATATTCCCGTCGTTGTTAACAACCATTCTCTCTCTGGTACAACTCTTAATTTATATATACCTCACCTGCAAATGACCAGATTCAATATGATTGTGAAATGATTGATTGATTTTCTCGCTTGTAGCTTGTACGTATGTAAGATCTGTTTCAGCAATGAACACAACAACCGGTACAGAGGGGCCATCGTCACCTTGGTTATTCAGTAAAGACTTCAGGGTTTCCATAAGATAATTTTTTCTTTCTCTCTGCGTATTTGAAAACTTATTAATCAGCTAGCGGTGTTTCGGCACTTTTATGTTGTCTTATTCATTTTAACGAAAGAAATTCTAAAATTGTAAATCGCACATTTTCAAAGCAAATCTGCTACTCCAAACCAGGTCAAACCCAAGACTCTAAAACTGATATTCTCAAAACAGCTTCCCTGCTTAACGTTCAGCATTAAAGGGACGGAGTGAGAACGAGCCGGCAAATTCACTAGTTGTCGGAAAAGGCACTTAACAGGTTTTTTACCTTCAAAAGGTAAACTTGCAGTTACAGTCAACCACACGTAAACCAGCTCGTAAGAACGCATCCGTCGTAGTCTTGCAACTAAACGGATAAAAATTGCAACCATAAAAAATTTGACATATCAGATGGCCGAGTGGTAAGAGCGTCTGCCTATGGAGCTGTAGATTTGAGTTTGATTCCGAGTCGGGTCAGCCAATGACTTTAAAATTGGTATTCACAGCTTCCCTGATTGATGTTCAGCAATATAGAGACGGTGCGAAGAACCAACCGGCACGTCTACTTGATATGCCGTTGGGAAAAGCACTCAGCGGGATTACCCATCTTGGTGTGGCAGACAGATGACCGACAACTCCTAAGCGAGCTAATTATAGCGCTTTAATCGCTTTCTCGTAGTAGGGGGATAAATATGCAACGGAAGCTTTTAAAAAATCATAGCTCTGTGGGCACTGGAACGGTATGTATTTATTAGAGTTAGCCTATTGGTATTATTATTTATGATATTTGCATATACTTTCCCACCACAAAAGTAACCTCTGTCAAAATTATCACTTTCTGGTACTTACTCTTACGGTTGGTACCCCAATTATTACGTCAGAAAAGCTATCAATGTTGCCCATTTTGAACAGAGGTTGAGGAGATTTGAGAGGCCCAGGCAGTGGAAAGCCAGGATAGCGAGGATGGTCGTAAATCGTATTTTCCGCTGATTCGTTAATAAATGGATTTTTTCCTTCCTAAATCAGAAGTTTTTCAGCTTTAAATCAGCAGTGCTCTTCAACATTTTGGCATCTAGAATTCTGCTTGAAGTTTTAAGAGCGAAGCGGAACCCCAAATCAACATTACAAAAATACGAATTTTTCCCTCCACATTTTGGCAAAACGAGGAACCTACCCAAAGCACCTATGAAAACACCATCCGTGTATAAATATTTCAGGATAAGTCTATAGAAACTTTTGGAAATTCACTTAATCGCAGGAAACGAAAAAGGCATGTTGAAGAACCTTAAACTGCATCTTTCTTATTTTGAAATTCAAAACATAAATTTGCTTTACAGTTTTCAATCAATTACTTCACAAATAAACCAAAAGTTTTTCAGTTCTAAATGTAAAAGAACTTTACCTTTGCTGCTGAAATGTTAGGTTGAGTTTCAAAATTGCTTTCTTGGGCAAAAGAATGTCTTGGCAATGCTTTCGAAACTCTGGGCCATTCTTCAGCTGCTTCGCGCTTCAATTCAATCATTTCTTTTTGCTGGGAACTTGACATGATGTAGATAAGACCAAAAAGGCAATAAGCCGTTAAAATCGCAGTGATATTGATGCGCGGGAAGCGAAATGTTTTTACTAAGCGAGTCATGTTTATGTGTTGTCATAAAGTTAGCAATCTTAAGAAAACCTTTTTCGCGATTAAATTCATATTATCCTGTTTAAAATAATAACTGCACGTTAGAATTTTTGATGCGATAAGTAGTTAGTTTGATTCTCGAGTATAGCTAAGCTTATTTTAACCTTCGAATCATTTTTCTGTGTTCGATTCCAACGCCAGTTCCTAAAACAATTCTCAACTTCGACGAATCTGATTCCTAATTATAATTCCCTAACCCAGCTTCAATGAGCATTTTTCTGCTTACGTCGAAGCATACTGCTGCGAAACATTGGAAGACTGAGTCTAGCATTCGACACTGAATTTTGACTCTGAAACACAAACTGATTCGTCCGACATTCTGACTTGGTTACTTTATGAATACTACACAACTGCAGTAAGATGACGCGGTTGGTGTTCGATACAGGGGCCTCAGATTATATTCTTGGTCTAGCAGTTGTCAAAACTTCTCATTTGGTTCACCCAGCATTTGGATAAGGAAGAAGTTTTCGAGTAAAGTTGATGTAGAAAAAACTGGCCACTCTCATACATTTATCATTCGCCTTAATCTAGTAATTTTATAATTTGACACGACAGTGGGACGTAATTACTTCGCCTATAATTATAGAATCATTCTCCATACTGTACATTTTCTTACTTTGTTCATGCCTGTCTCAGCTCGCTGTAGTTTAAAGATGCAGTTATTTAAAATCTGCCACAAATAGGCCTACTTGGCAGTCTAATCGCACTACCTTTGTGGCAGTAGGCCTACTTATCCCGAGACAGAACAAGAGTGGTTAGTCGGTCATATTTCTATCTTTATATCGAGAACAGGCGAACAAATACCCTGGGGCACTTCTCTCACAATTACTTACATGTAACGCAAGAAATATGACGACCGTAACAGACATTTGATCTTGCTTTTTTTAAATTATGCAACACATCGCTAGCTTTCACTTTTTGGTTACAAAGACTTTCATCTCGGTAAAATAACGCTGTAAACCTATAAAAAGTGATTGAAATCCCCAAAACTTTTTCCCGCTATTAACTGAAATATAGAATATAAGCCTCTGAAATAGGTAACATTTTTGAAAAATGATCTTTTAGGGCAGTGGTTCTCAAACTGGGGTCCGCGGTCCTTTTGGGGTCCGCGAGACAAATTTTCTGAGACCGCGAAGCACCTTCCAAAAAAATTAAAACGACGATCCTGAAGAAAAAATTTTGTGTAAAATTAAGTTTTCAGGCAACTTTTCTTCCAATCAACTTAACAAACACAATTTGTCATGAAACCTTACAGGCTACATAGGCATTTATGATATCACAAGAAGCAATTTGATGTCACATTAGTGCAATGGCTCCTTTAGCGTGAAGTCTGCGAATGATGGAGAACGTGCAGTAGCAAAAAGGATCAAATTTTTTTGCGGATGGCTTAAAAGTAAAAACCTGGTGGGTGGCGGCAGCAGTATTGGTTTCAGAGAAGGATACTGCAATGTGTGATTTTAGTCTAACTCTAGTAAATTGTTCATTTTCCTTGAATAAGTTTGCAAAGAAGCAAGTGCCCTCGTCACATTGATACAATAAAAAATCAACGTGTTGTTTTGTGTTTATTTGTGTTAATTTTTCAAGGGGACCGTGAGCCATTAAAAAAATTGCTAGGGGACCGTTGCGTAATTTTTTTTAAAAAGTTTGAGAACCACTGTTTTAGGGGGTCCTCAAATGTAGGAATACCTTCCCAAAGAAGCAATAACGCTAATTTTTACGCGTGTTATGCCTAAATCAGATATTACAGTCGCGCTCAAAAGTTTAAGACCATATACATAAAAGTTGTCTTTTGTTGAAACATAAAAAAATTCGGGATAATGTTGCGCCACATTAGCTTTTTATGTTCCATGAGCATTAAATGATGCTTGTGAAGCCTAAATCATAAGATTTTTTGCGCATTTCTGGTTTTGGAAGCAAAAAATTTTAAATTTTATTCAAATTTTAGTGCTGAAAACATGGGCAAAAACAGGGGATTATCAGTTGCAGAACGGGCAAAAATTATTATTTTAAAAGAAGAGTGGTACTTAGGAAGACAAATTTCAAAAAAACTAAATCTTGGCAAAACAGAGATTCATCAAACAACTGTAAAATTTCGAAAGTTTGTTAGTTTTCAGGACTTGCACAGGTCTGAAAGTCCCAGGGTTATCTCCCAAAGGAATGATCACCTGAAAAGTGGATGGTAGTGAGTTCACTAATCAGTTCAAGCAAGAATATTGAATCGGCGTTGTAGCAACTGTACCTTTGAGCAATAAGGCTGACCCAATTTTCTTGGTTGAGCTGGTTAGTGAACTCACTACCATCCATTTTATCAGGTGGCCATTCCTTTGAGAGGTAACCCTGAGATTTGCAGGCCTGTGCAAGTCCTAAAAACCAACAAACTTTCGAAATTTTACAGTTGCTTGATGAATCTCTGTTTTGCCAAGTTTTAGTTTTTTTGAAATTTGTCTTCCTAAGTACCACTCTTCTTTTAAAGTAATAATTTTTGCCCTCTCTGCAACTGATAATCCCCTGTTTCTGTCCATATTTTCAGCATTAAAATTTGAGTAAAATCGAATACTTTTTGCTTCCAAAACCAGAAATGCGCAAAAAATCTTATGATTTAGGCTTCACAAGCATCATTTAATGCTCATGGAACATAAAAAGCTAATGTGGCGCAACATTATCCCGAATTTTTTTATGTTTCAACAAAAGACAACTTTTATCTGTGTGGTCTTAAACTTTTGAGCGCGACTGTAGATCCACTTGGCGTTGTATTAATTCTCTGCTTGGCAAAGTCAAATCACGTGAATGCAGTTTACTAAAAGTTCAAGATAATTCAATAAGTGACCCTGTTCAAATTGCCGATAACTTTAACAATCACTTCGCAACGGCTGCGGCTGAACTAGCTAACGTCCTTCCTGTTTCTAAGTCCCATTTTAGTGATTACCTGGGAGCCCAATGTAAAGAATCCATGTTTGTGTGGCCAACCAGCCCTTTTGAGATTGATGCCATAATTAAAGAGCTTAAACCTAAATTAAGTGCAGGCTTTGACGAAATCCCCTCTAAGCTTCTAAAATCTTCTCCAAACAATGTATTAGTGGCATTGTCTCATATTTTTAACCTGTCATTAAGCACTGGACGGTTCATTGATGAGTTTAAGATGGCCAAAGTTTTTCCTGTTTTCAAAAAAGGTGACCCTCATGTGTTGAATAACTACCGGCCGATTAGTTTATTGTCTAGTATGTTAAAGATTCTTGAAAAAATCATGTACCGAAGATTAAATGGGTTTTTAAATCATCACAACTTTTTCTATGACTTTCAGTTTGGATTTCGGAAAAAGTACTCTACTTCCGATGCTATAACCTGTATGATTGATAAAATAACTAGAGCTTTTGACCGAAAAGAATTAACTCTAGCGTTTTTTCTTGATTTATCCAAAGCATTCGATTCCATTAACCATTCTATCTTGCTTCAAAAATTGAACCATTTTGGTATCAGAGGCAATGCTCTTAGCTGGTTTGATAGTTATTTAAATGGCAGGACTCAAAAAGTTGTTTTATCAGGAGTAGTGTCTTCCAACACCAACAAAATTTCAATGGGGGTACCTCAAGGCTCTATTTTAGGTCCCTTACTTTTTCTAATTTTTGTTAATGATTTTCATAATAGCTTAAGTCATAGCAATGCCATCATGTATGCTGACGACACAAGTCTTTACATCAGCGATAAGACCAAGAATCTAGTCAAAAAGGGCAACGAAGAGTTGGCCAGAGTTGATGATTGGCTAGTGGCTAATACATTAACATTAAATATTTCAAAAACAAATTTTATACTATTTCGTCCACCAAAATGCAAAGAGGTGCAAGTAAACCCAATCGTATCATTAAGAGGCAAGCAAATTGAAAAAGTTTCTTCAACCAAATTTTTAGGCGTTTATGTAGACGAGCATCTGTCCTGGAAAATCCATATGAAGCATTTGTTAAATAAATTGAGGTGTAGCTTAGGGGCTGTGTGTAGAGTTAAACCGTTATTGAATCAAGATACCTTACTACAACTTTATCACTCTCTCATAAATAGTCACCTCCTATACTGTGTGCAGAACTGGTGCTACGGAAATAAAACATTTTGTCAAAAACTTCAACGAATTAGCAATAAATTTTTGCGAATGACATTTGGTTTGGGTAAAAAAGTTAATATTGAGGACACAATGATCAAACATAACTTATTAAACCTTGAACAGATGACTGTTAAAGCTCTGGCAATATTTATGTTTAAGCAGAACGCTGGTTTAAACCCTCCGGCTTTTAATAACCTATTTCTTACCAACTCAAGTAAGTACAACACGAGAAGTAAAACACAAATCATTCCCCGGTCATATACCACTAAATTAAACCAACAATCCATTTCTTTTCGTGGCCCATCTAGTTGGAATTCATTGCCCCTTTGCATTAAAGGTAAAAATCAAAGCGTGAAAACATTTGCCAAAAATGTTGCCAAATATTTAATATGTCATTTCAGTAACAAGTAGAATAAGTGTGTCGCTTTTTTGCTGCGATCTTGCTTTTTGTTTTTCAGCGTTTTTTACATATAAAAAAATCGATGTGTGCCAAAATTCCCTCGTATTCTCTTACTTCTACAGTACTGTACCGATGTTGCAGGGAGCAGCAAACCTCGCTGCTCATTTTGTGTAAATGGTTTTCGTCTCGTTTTTGCATTGTGTCGCTTTTGTTGTTGTGCACATTATATTCCTGATCATTTGCAAATTACCTCTACTATACCGGTGTTGCAGGGAACAGCAAACCTCGCTGCTCATTTTGTGTAAATAGTTTTCGTCTCGTTTTTGCATTGTGTCGCTTTAGTTGTTGTGCATATTATATTCCTGATCATTTGCAAATTACCTCTACTGTACCAGTTTTTTTTTCTTTTTTCGGTAGTGCTTAGGTCTTTTCTTTCTTTTTATTTTTCTTTTTTTTTTTTTAGGTGTCACGTCCATGCGAGTTGTTTTTCTCGTTCTTCGTATGTATTTCTACCTTCATATCGCATGTTTTAACGCTTGTCGTTGTGTCGTGTCTTCCTTTTCTTGAATTTCTCTTTCCATAACTGTCGCCTTACGCTATCTTCATTTTTTTTCAAGAATAAAAGACTTGATTGATTGATTGATTGAAAACTATTACATCTTTAGTGAAAATGGTTCAAAATGACGCAACTTAGATACCAGCATATCTGAAATGAGGTCTTGGAGGCAAGGGTGGAAACCTGGCTACTTGGCGTTAGGGTGTCAGTTTCAGTTTTGGTGTGTTGAAATCCAGATGTCAGGTTTCAATTTTGGTTTGGTTTCACCGCTGTTGCAAAATAGGATCCAGTTTCGGTTTCAGTTTTGCTTACGCTCAGCTTCGGTTTCTGGGTTTCAGTTTCGGCTTAAGTTTCATCCAAGAAAGCTATTTTATTTTGAATACGAATTATTTAAGTGCTGTATTTCTTGGCATTTTTGTTTTATTACGATGATAAGTTGCAGGTCAGATGGCCGAGTAAGGAGAGCAATTACTTCAGAAGTTGTCGACTTGGGTATAATTCCGAGTCCGGTGAAACCAAAGACTCAAAAATTACTCTTCGCAGCTTCTATATGTGACGCTCAGCATTAAAGGAACTGTGCTGGTAATGATGGTGATGACAATTTTTAAAACCCAAAACCTTAGAAAATTTTGAACAGGTTTTAGTTTCAGTTTCGGTTTTGACGTTTCAAGAAAAAAAGGTTTCGGTTCAGGTTTAGGTTTTCAAAAATTTGGCTAAGTAGGTGTCAGTTTCAGTTTGGGTTTCCAAAATTTCCTTTAAAACCGGGTTTTCAGGTTTAGGTTTAGGTGTGGGTTACCACCCTTGCTTGGAGGTAAAAAAATTAAGCTCCTCTGATTTTGAAAATCTTGCTCGTATGCTTGACAATGAAACGCCGCAAGTTTAAAATCGTTTCATCAGCTCATCATTTTTTTCCAGGTTTACATTGGTTCATACAAACATGAGGTATAAGCTTATACAGTGCCGGCACTAGACCAACTGAGGCACCCTCCGAAAACTTCACGTTGGGCCCCTTTCTCTGCAAGCAAAATAAAAGGTAAAGGTGGTTTCATTTTACACAGATTGCAATTTTCATCCGATTTAGCATTTCATGCATATTCGTGCTAGTAATGCTTCATCCCTATCTATGCTTGCTTCTTTGTGTTCCAAATAAGATTGTGTTGTTTTTATGACGTCACAATAAAACTTTGATGGTGAGACAAAAAATAAGGCAAGACAAATAACACAAAGCTTGGTTTATGACGTCCAAATAAGACAAAATAAGGACGCAAGCCAAAAATATTTCTTAAAAACAAGGACAGTAATATTTTCCGAGATGTATGGGCTTACTCTCAAAATCTTTGAAATAAGTTCGATATGTAATCCCTGCGTATAACTGGTGCAATGAAGAATACTTACTTTTATTAAATTTTCTGAACACTCTCCGGTTCCACACAGCAAGCGTTTACCGGACTACCGGCAAATGTTTACCTAAAATCGTTTTAACACTTGAACTACTGGCTGTTTTTTGTGCGCTTTTAAGCATCACAATAATAAATTAAAATTAATGACACACAGCCCAGCACCAGTAGCGTAGCTAAAGGGGGAGGGGCGGGGAGAGCTACAGCCCCCCCTCATTGGTATGCCAACTATCTGCTGTAGACTTGAATAGTGCTTGCAAACTGCTGCACTATCGTTTTCGTCAGTAGCATAGCTGGGGGGAGGGCTGAATTCCCCCCCACCCATTATATTGGTATGCCAAACTATGCTGTAAACTTGGATGATTTTTACAAACTGCTGCACCATCGTTATCGTCAGCAGCGTAGCTAGCGGAGGGGAAGCTTTTTATATTGATGAAAGAATTCATATTGATGAAAGACTTTTCAGATCTGATAGAGGGCCCCTGATAAATTTTTTTGTAAAAGTAGAGCATGGGCAGAAAATGATGGGGAAGCACTGAATTAGAGTCTTATCGAAAACATTTAAATAATACATAAGACATTGTTACAGCATATTAAACGCACTAAAATTTACTTTTTTTAGGTAAAAAATACAAAATTTTTCAGCGACTGGGGACTTCGCTCCCAGACCCCTTGCCTCCGGCGGCTGGGGGCTTCGCCCCCACACCCCCGACATAGCCCCCCATTGCAAAATCCTGGCTACGCGCCTGCCCAGCACAGTGTGACATGACCTGGGAAAGAGCAGGAGAAAAGTATTCAAGAAAATCATCAATCCATTCGACAAAAACCGGTACTTAAAAGAACAATTGAAGTTTAAAGTAGCCCTTACTTAAAGTTATAATATGTCATAAATTTAAACTTTTAGCAATCCGTTTGACGAATCAATTTTGATCCACTTTGCTTGCGGAGTCGCACACCCCTAATTAGAGATGGCATGGGGCGTTAAGAGACCCGCTAACGAGCCGGTAACCGGCCTTTTTATTGGTCCTCTAACGGCCTAATTCTTTTATTTGTTTCTGACTGGGCCGCTAGCAACTTTTAAAATATCTTTCAATTTTCATTTTTTCTTTAAACGTGATTTAAGGTTCATAAAAAGAATGGGCTTTGGGCGGGCCGGACTTTATTTTAGGGATGAGTTGCCGCGTCGGTTATCGCTTCTGAGCAAAAGGTTTCGGGCCATGGGCGGTCTGGGTTGAAAAAATGTCAGCTCGTGCCATCTCTACCCCTAATGTTTTTGTGCAAAAACCATGGTAAACCTACAATCTTCTAAACACCTAGTCACCTACCATGTACGACCTCATTCGAAGGAAGGAGCATGAAATAGGAAGTTAATACTGTTGCTATGGCTTATATTTCATAAAACGTATATTTTTGACAGAAGAAAATTATGCTTTCGTTCATTCAACAAATCAAAAAAATCATTTTCATACAAGCGATTTTGCCAACAGCAGCGTATATTTCAAACAAGAACGGCGCAATTGGAGTCCAAAATTCTTCAACCCCTCCCCCCGTCAGCACCTTTCTACACACATGCACACAAACAAATTAATGTTGCGTCGAAATACGTATTAATATCATTTCCAAGTAAAAAAAAACGCCGCGGTGTTCAGGACGGGGCCCCTGACCAGGCCTGGGCCTCCCCGGCCGGGGGGCTCGGGGGGTGGTTCCGCCGGCCCTGAGCTTCTAATATACCCGAACGGGCGAGGATAGTTTGTTCTGCCACAAAAACAAATGATAACTGATAGTTTAGAAGCAATGAAACAGTTTGCCAAGCAATTGTCGAAACAGTGAATCACGACGGGACAATGACAGCGGCAGCATGGTTAAAATCATTGATGTAGCTTAAAATTCCCATCACGAATCGTTTGAATTTTTCCTTCTAACGATGAATACCTACAAGTAAATATAACTTAATTGAAACTAGTTGCTGCACTTTTATCTTTCTTTCACGAGAAAGCAGCGGATGCGCTAAAACGATCTCGCTTTGGAATTTCTTGCTGCATCTGCCTACTCAAAATTGAAAAAATCCTGTGAAGTGTCTTTTATGATGATAGAAGAAGTAAACTTGCCAGCTTATTCTGTACGCCCTTCCTTTAATGCTGAAAGCCAAGCAAGGAAGCTGCAAATACTGAACCAATGAGAGTGTTTATAGCTTGAGGTCACTCCGAACCGAACTCCGGGAGTAGCGTTAAAGAGGTAAACGTTGTATCCGCTCTGTCCTTAGATAGATCAGCATTTTGAAAAGAAAGAACTAAAAGCACCTCAAAGTAGGTTTAGTCGGCCATTTGAAGCACCCTTAGATATTACCTACACACGTAATTTTTACTTACCATCCAATGTGTTGAAATAAGGAATCATAACTCAAAAACCTTTTGCGTTTTTCATCTTCGCAGTTGTTTTGATCATTTCTGCAATATAATGTAGCGCCGTAGTCATCCTAAATACGCAATTATTGTTAAGTAAGTGTGCCTATCATGATTTTTATTGGCCAGTCCTTTTTTTTTTTTATGTCATTCTTTTTATCTAGTTTTTAAGCCAAAGTCTGCTGAATTTAGTTTAAATCTTAAAACAAAGCCAATCGTATATCATGAACATCCGCTAGAGAGAGCAAAAGGGTTAAGCATTGATTTTTTACTGATTCCTCAGCAAAATCCTCGCTAGGGGGCGTCTCCTTTGAACCCCTCATGTACCGGTACCTTACAAGTTCTTATAACGCTCAGGCTTTTCTAGAAAAATTGTGTTTTAGTACGGCAAAGCTTTCTTCCGCGCTTTCTCTCCAGTCCTCAAAAAACTCTCGCGTATGCCCTTACAAAAAAAAAAAAAAAAGACGTTGGTTGTGCTATTAGCTTACCAATAACCAGTCAATTGGTTTCTTGTTCCAAAATATAGATAAAAAATTGGCAAGTGGAGGCAAAGATGAGGAACGAAACAGCTTTCCAATAGCACCCAATTGGCTGAAAGAAAGGCAAAACCAATTCTGATTTTCGACCAGTGCAAGTTTCTAAATAAATTGGTGTACTATCAGAGATTTCGTTGTAATACAAACAGTTCTTGTATATTTTAAAACTTAATTGCTTTTAAATTTCGCTTCTTCGAAGAATGAATGAGATTTTGTAGCCGATTTCATGGAAGTATATAAATTAAATGCGTGAAAGATTTATGATGGTAAGCAATACCGGTACTAAAGTGATATCAATATGCAAATGTTACCTGGCCAAAGCTATTAACTCGCATAGATTTTAAAAAGTGCATGACCTCTTGGCTGTGCTACCGCTTTTTGTAAGCATTGTCTTAAAATGATAAATAAAAATAGCGGAGTTGTTGGACAAAAAGAAATTGGATAGAAAATTCTCCAAGTATTGTGAAGGAGACTGAGAAGTGAGCGTGAGCATTTCCAGTCTGCAGCCATCCAAAATATCAGGCAAATACGATCGGCTGCAGCCGCGAATCGAACCCGTCTCGAACGGTCCTTAACCCACGAGTGGTACAGTACAGGCCTCATGTCTAAGAAAAAGTTAAATCCATAACTCACTTTTAACACATCTTCACCATAATTAGGTCGAGCAACCACGTCATCTTCCAGCATGAGGTAATAATTTGGTGAAAGGTGATAAACATACGTCATCAAAAATATTAAATCAAGATTTTGTTTGGATCTCCACTTGACACGAGTTATATTTTCCCCAAAATTACTTTCCAAAACTGCATCCCAGTTTTCAGGATAATAGTCCGCAGAAGGACTGATGAGCTAAAAACACTATGGACTCATCACGAAGCTAATGGCCGAGGGGTTCGTAGATTGAGCTCCGGATCTGCCCTTGTGGGTTCGATGCTCAACTAGGTCATTTTCGTTGAAGCGTATAATCACAGTATAAAACCTAAGAAGCATGTTGCATGAAACTTTAAAAAAAAAGGTTCGTTGCAGTGAATTTCTGGCGAAGTGCGCACTCCTCGTAATAAGTTATTCAAAACGGGAAAAGCAAGAAAGATTTCCAGGGTCTAGGAGCTCCATTACTTTTCAGGCACTAAGGAAGATGAATAATTCAGCACAGTGTAGCAACTCTGCTCAAGAAGCACAAACACAAAAATATTCCAAAATTACACGTTTGCATGGACCGAGTTTGGTTTTAAAAAGTGGAGGGGACAAATTTTGTGTGATAGGCTATATCGTACATGCTCTTGACAGAAGTAGGCTATGTCACTTGAATACTACCGGTACTATAGAATGCCGACGTTGATCGTGTAGTTCTAAGTTTAAATGCCTGCAAAGGCAATTTTACATTTTGTGAGTTTATTGATCCTACATCTTGAGTTTGTAATGAAAAAGACGAGTCGATCTGATTTTTACCTCATCAGCTTTCCATTTTTCGGTAATTCTTGTATTTTTACTCATCTTTTTGATTTCGTTTGCCACGTTGACGTATGAACCTTTAAAAGCACAACAGGCAACAGCGATTGTGACGCCACTCGAGGTCTTAGCTGTAGCGCGTTTTATTCGCCTCAATTAGAAAACGCGAAAGCAGCTTTTACCTCGAGTGCAGGGCATGCTATGGAATGAAATGCGATTTTTCCATATTCCATTCTGCAAAATTTCTTCCATTCCATATCCATTCCATACTAAAAATTTTCCATTTCATATTCCATTCCATACTAAATTTTTTTTTCCATATTCCATTCCATTCTTCCATACTAATGTAATTTACGTAATGATAAAAATACACTATCAGGTAATTACCGGCATGATGCGCGTTATTTGCAGGATAAGTTTTCCAATCTAGAACTATATAGTTATACTCATTCGTTGAACAATCCTACATTGCAAAAAACATAATAAATAAACACATGCATGTAAACGTAGACGCAGTAGCGTAGCGAGAAATTATAAAAGAAGGGGGCCTTAATTTCCACATTTTTTTTCAGTGGTAGGACTATATTTTTTTCGGCAAAACTAATTTGACGCTGATTGAAAAACGTGACATGCTCTAGAGAGGTACGGGGGCATGCTCCCCCGGAAAATTTTTGAAAATCCACATTTTTTAATGGCCATTTTAGTGCTTTTTCAATAATTATCAGGCAAATTTTGTATAAATTTTTTGACCCTAATTCCGAGTGCTTTGCCAAATATGATGCATTTTGTTCCCACACTTTCGATTATGCGTGCGAGGAATAAGGCTTGTCGCTATCAAACAGGTTCGATTCAAAATTGTGGAAAAACTGTACCGGAATACATCCAAAACACATTTGAAAATGGCTGGTGAGAAGATGTATACCCCTGGCCCTCATCCTACCCCCTGGATCTGTCCCTGGCCATGAGTTACAGAAACCATCAAAAGAGTCTGGCATATTTCAGTTACTTGGCACCATTAGTTTTGTTCATTTTTTACCATAAGGCAGAGTCAAAAAGGGGGGGGGGGGGCATGGCATAATGCCCCCCCTAAATATGTTTCTGTATAGACGTAAACAATGTATCGATGCTTAACGCAAAAGAACAATACAGTCACAACATGCTAAAAATTTACACTGCAGAACCGAAAAGTTACTTATTATCCTCATTCCAGTTTGGTAGTACTGAACTGAACTTTGTAATTTGTTTTTAAATTTTGATATATACTGTATGTAGTTAATATGGAAATATGGAAGACGATCTTCCATTACATTTTTCAAATCTTCCATTCCATTCTGAGCATCTTCCATATTCCATACCAAAAATCTCCTTCCATTCCATACCATTTTTCATTCCATTCCATTCCATAGCATGCCCTGTCGAGTGACGTAATAGTCACTGTTGTGCTTTTGCGTCAATTTGGCAAACCAAATCAAAAAGATGAGTAAAAACTGAAAATACAATTTTTCCGAAAAAACGAAAGCCGATGAGGAAAAAGTGAAATGGATATATGCTCTTTACAACAACCACAAGGTATAGGATCAATAAACTACCAAACGAAATTTGCTTTTACGGCCACTTTCAGAGCACAGAAAAAATTGAAGTACCAGTACTTAGATGAATACAAACTTAGATGAATACAGTATTTATTCAAGAAAAAACAACGAATATCAAAAGAAAATGCTATTCTTATGAAAATAGCACAATCCGTGAATTGAAGGCTCACTGAAAGCTAACACAATTACAGTAATAGAGACTGAAAGTTAACACAATTGATAGAGTACCGGACTACTGGTACAAGTTGATATAAATATAATCAGTGAAACATTGAATTATCAAGTACGAGTCATAAAAATAGGTAAAGAAGTAGCCATCATTCATTAGCCATTATATAAACTTTTAAGCTACAAGCAAACTTCTGCTGGTGTCTAAAATTTGCCAAACACACTACATCTTACATCATTGGTTCTCACAAATCTTCGGCTATGTCTTGTTTAGATACTTCCATCAATATATCTCGATGGACCTTAGAAAATGATCTTAGACCAAGGCCTTCGCTGTGTCACTGACATCAATACACACGAAAGGGCATTTTTTCAATCCACAAGCTTGAGTTTTTATATTAGTGAAGTATAAGTGCATCTTGGAAGATGACCTAGCTGGGCAGCGAACCCGCAAAACCAGTTTCGCAGCCCGATGCATAAACCACTCGGCCAACTCTATGTGCACACGAACCGGCTTTTTTTTGTTTCTATTTTTCCAAGCCGCATAAATGCAGCTTAAGCTTTTTATGCTAGGGAAGTATGCGCATCAGACCTAGTTGCGCATCGAACTCACGAAGCCAGATCCGGAGCCCAATGCACCAACCACTCGGCCAACTCCATGTGCCATACAAAGCGGCTTGTTGGCCAATGTTTGCTTTGGAAATTTCTTACGCTTCTAGTGACGGTGTGACATGTTATGCAGTAGGCCTACGTGTGATTGTATATCGATAAATGCTATGTATTTTGGCAACAAAAAGTGTGGGGACAAAAGATATTATGTCCCCCCCACTTCAAAAAGTGGGGGGGGACATGTTCTCCCCTTACACTCGGTCCATGCGCGTTTGTAAAGAAATTTAAATCGATGCAACACAAAGGCTTCATAGCGCCAGTGTCTGTATGCGTTTTGACTAAAACAGTAACCGCAGTACAATGTAAGCTATTTTCGGAACAAAATTAGTCTTGGTCCACCCACCTGTAAACGGCCAGTAAGAAGTAATTCCCCAAAATCCTTGGAAATATGGGCAAAAACATTAAATATCCACTTCTTGTCAATTTCGCCAGCAAACACCACATACGAAAATACATTTTTTCTTTTCCCGACATGCTTTTCCAACGAATTTAGTGTTGTAAACAAATAATTATTCCTCTGAGCACGCTGAAAATATAGCAGAATACATAATTGGGTAAGTTTTTGGTACTTTGGTCAACGCTTAGCGTATACCAGTACATGAATACCACTTTTCATGGGATAACTTCTCCAAGGCTCAATCCAACGTAGCAAAAGCAAACGAATGTTTGAATTAACTAGAACAAGAAAATGGGAAGAAATAATCAGTGTCATTTTCTGCGTTTATCCGCAGAACAAGCAGTTACGTTAACATTCAGGCTCATCATAATTATGCGTATCCAAGATTTTTTTGAAGATTGCTCAGAATCAAAAAATGCTGATCTGACAGGTTTGTACTTCTTGAAGTATCGAAGCATCAGGGTACCGCACACTAAGTTTTATATCAATAAGTGTGGCCAAAAATTAGAGACTTGAGCCCCCTTATCTTCTCCCCCTGGATCCGCCAAGGTTTACGTCCGAAAAAACTTCATTCTAAAAGTAAACGTCATGTTAGCAAAGCGACGTCGTGGCTCTAGAACCTACGTTTTATTGCTGATCAGGAGCAATGAGAGGATCGAATCACTATTTCCAGCTGCAATAAAAAAACTCTTACTTTAACCGTAGGTATTCCGATTATGATGGTGGCATTTTTCGTGATGTTTCCCAACTTCAAGTAAGGTTTGAAAAATTTTGAAGTGTCAGCAAAAAGAGACTGAGAGTTTTGTTGTTGCTTGAAGACTTTTGTAGTATCATCAATAACTTTTTCTGTTGTGAATATGTTTTGAATTTTTTGTCTTGTTTCTAGGTTTGCCGTCGAAATTTCTTGAGCAGTTTTTTTTCTCAAAATCGAGGACTTCTAAAAAATTCATCATTTCGAACTTTGATGTCAATATATCCTTAATCTAGGCTATGGCATTGACAACATTCACACAATTTTTCGTATAACTGGTTTTTTAATCGATATTCAATATTTCACAAAACATCTAAAGCACTATTTTCACATGCAAAACATCATTTTCAATGAAAGGTATCTTACAACTCTACAGGTAGAAATCAATGCGAGGTGCTTCTCAGGCGAAGAACAGAGAAAGAAATAATCAAACGCGGACATTCCGAGGAAGCTGACTTGTGCAAACAACTTCATGACTTCCCAATGGTGTAAACAAAAAGATGAAAGAGCTATTTTTTTCATTTCACTTTATTTTTGTTTGGGAAAATAATTACGCAATATCATAAATAGGAACAATCACTCACAGTTATTAATTTCCCGGTGAGAGGCTGCGAGAAGACCGTGAAGCCCAGTCCAAAAGAGCTGAGCGGTTGTCAAGTCTGCAGCCTCTCACCTGCAGACTAGGCGACCACTCAGCTGCAGACTTGACTTGACGACTACTCAGCTCTTTTGGGCTGGGCTTCATGGTCTTTTCGCAGCCTCTCACCTGATAGCGTTGTTTAGCAAAGTTGAAAAAGTTGTCGAAGAAGAAAAAACACGAACAGATATAATATAGATTCACTACGCAAGTACACAATACGGTATATCCTAATACGAACAAAAGTTAAACCAACAAAGCATTCAGAAATTATTTACATCGACGCTAAAAAGAAATATGTAGAATGATTACAAGAAACAAATCATAAATATACTTGGTGTTTATTAAGTGCATAATAAAGCAGATTGAAGCATAACAGTGATAATAAAGCAGATTGAAGCAGCAATGCTAAAATGGGAAAGTTTTTCATTTTTGGTTACTGTAAAGATGCACTTTTACATATTTAAGAAAATAGTGAAGATGCGTTATACAGTTTTCTTTTCATTTTAAACCATTCATTCATTACATTAAACAAAAGGCTTTAGATCTATACGTCCAGTCATTTATTACTTAGTGTAGCAGCCTATAATTTCTCTTACCTGGATTTTAATTTTTGCATCGTTTCTGTAGGACAATGTCATGTAAAGAAAGACAAGCGAAATAATTTGAGTGAATAACAGTAAATTTATTAACTTCGGTTTTTGCAGACATGCAGTCATTTTTTCGTTCTATGCTAGGTGGTTTGCCGGTAGTTTCATGCGAATCATGCATGCATTGAGTTTACTGCTGAACTGTGTACAAGGATAAACTTGCAAATCTAAAAAACTTGCTTCAGCATTTTTGTAGATCTTAGTTTTTGCTGCGAAAAAAAAATTTGTAGATCTTAGTTTTTGGCTAGGAGCCCTGCGTGAGTAACATATTATCAGGCTTGCTCTGGGCGTAGCAAAAATTAGGGGAAGGGGGGGCAAGGCAGGATTTAGACCACGAGAGGCCCCTTTTTTATTCGCCCTAGCGATCGTTCTCTAAACAAGGCCTTCGTACGTCAAACAAAGACATTACCCGGGTGCCCCTTCTTGGCTGCGCCATTACATCTGCTAGCATTTGTGTACGCCAGGGGTGGGGAACCGGTAAAGCACATCGGGCTACATTGATTGCATAATATTTTCAGAGGGTCAGATTTATTTTTAATTTGTAAATTTTATCATAAAATACATAACATTGCGCTGCAAATTTATAAAGCATTCATGCTCGAGTTGTTTTTTACCGCAAAATCAGACACTTTTGCGCGTTTTTTATGCCACAAATATTGCATGTAGTTGAATCTGAAACAGTTTTTAAGAAATCATAATATTTTCTGTCTAACCAGTTTGATGCGGGCCACATTCAAAACTTAAGAGGGCCGCATGTGGCCCACGGGCCTCTGGTTCCCACCCCTGGTGCGCGCAATACCAAAACTGATTTGCTTTTAACAAAAAAAGGCTAATCTTTGGTTTTCATTCAGATCACTTATTATTGAATGCTTGATTCCTGCTGAACTAAATGATTGAACCCACTGGACAAATTAATAATTGACCTGTTCTATTCTGTGTTTATGCGATAGATGCTGGCTGCTATCTGACGCCTCACTAAGTGATCCAGATTGCGTGTATAATAATAAAGTAATGATGCTTCGCAGTCTTGTAGCCTCAAAACCTTGTACTTCTTGCCTAACCCTTCTTCACAAGAGGGCCACTAAGTTGTGCATGCTTAAATCTATTTCTCGTGTTGCAAAAGCTAAACGCTGTAAAAATTATTCCGCAATATTTTGCGATAAGCTGGCACGCCTGCATGATTCCATACATCGCGTTTTTGCAATCCTCTTATTTTCATTGCTGCATGTGAAAAATTCTTCAAATTTTTATAGGTATTTTAATTTTGTATTTATTGGCATATTTATTCTCCTATTGCAACAAAGTGATCAATGCGCTATACCAAGCTCGCTTAGGAGTTGCCGGCTATCTGTCTACCACACTAAGACGGGAAAATCCCGCTAAATGCCTTCCCTAACGTCACAACAAGCAAACTTGCCGGCTTGTTCTCCACACTGTCCCGTTTAATGGTGAGCGTCAAGCAGGGAAGCTGTGAATATCAATTTTAAAGTTACCGGTTTGACCCGACTCAGAATCAAACCCGAGCCTACAGCTTCAGAGGCGGACGCTTTTACCACTTGGCCGTCTGAGCTGTTATTACTTTTACAAGTTAAAACAAGACTCAATCAGAGAGCTCGATAACTATCAATAGCTAAAGCTTGCGTTATGAAATAAAATCATAAAATCGCTACAGCCTGCTTTGCCGTTGTCGGCCCCCCTTTTTTTTTTATAAAGTATGTGCCGGTACCGACAACGGGGAAACGGCGAAACAGGCTGTAGTGGTATTACTTCTATATAGTTTCTTGTTTGACTAGCATTATGACAAACTATGATCAGTATTACGTTTAAAACAACCGTGTTTCTTTTTATAGCAAACAGACCCTTCTTTCCCACGATTAGCGAGCGCTCAATGATTTTCTTAACGAACAGCACTGGTATGTACTGTAACTGTACATTGCTTACAGGCAGCCCAGCCTTGCTTTCACGTCAGCTATTCACCAGTAAATAGTGGGTACGTAGGCATATACTGCCATGAATAAATATTGGCCACATCAATCGCACTGATGAGACTTAAAAAGTCATAAAAGTGTTGATTGTCAGCAGTTAAGGTTATATTTGGTTTGAATTTTGGATTACTTTTCAAATTTAAACACATCTTGACTACCAAAAATTAATCAGCATAGCGCCGGTAATTTTTCGGAAATTAACTGTTGAATCCACTTATCATACATTCATTTGTAAAATAGCAGAGGTGGGCATTCCGCAATTTGAAGCGCAAAGCGCTAGTTGCGCAACTTCCGCACGTGCGGAAGTTGCGAAGCGCTTTAACAAATTATTTTTAGCCATTGCGCAAGTTGCGCTGCGCTTCAAGGAAAATAAATCCTACTTGCGCTTTATTGCGTTGCGAACTGAAAACATATATAATAGTGTGCGCATTATTGCGCTGCGAACTGAAAAGAATCTGGCAGCTTGCGCTTCGTTGCGTTGCGCTCTGTCGGAAGTTGAAATACTGCGTTGCGCTTTGTCGGATTAATCAAAGCGCAATGTGCTGGAGTAAGCAGTTTTTAGTAACTGTTTTTGATAGAATAGCAGTTTGTTTCTTGATGCGTACAATAGGCATATAGGTCAATTTATTGTAGCAGAAATTTTCAGCTCATCAGAAATGTGGTACACTATATAATTGCAAGTGCTTAAAGACATCATTGAGTGTTGAATAAATCGTATTTACTTGTTGTTGTGGAGAACTTCGCCGCTTATGCAAATTATGATTTACCGCGATGAGGTGCTTTTAACGGCACGCGACAACGCAACATGGCGCAGTGGTTTGGAGCGTCGTTTTTACGACGACCATGATCGCAAGGTTGATGGTTCAACTCCCAACCTAGTCTCGTTGTTGCGTCCTTGGATAAGATGCTTCACGTTGATTGTCTCTGCTTGGTGAAATCTGGCAAGCGGCAAATTAATTAAGTCAGAAGCAAAATTCAACCGGAAAACTCGGAAACAAAGGCAACTCCTAAGCGAGTCTGGATTCGTCCTAAGCAGCGCCTCCTTTGCTTTCTCGTGATAAGAGGATGAAGATGAAGAAAGCAATCATCAGCAACGCATCTTTTTTCGCTTCTTATTTAATTTTCCTGTTCATTGACCACGCAAAATCCTGTTACAGTCACTTGCATTGAAATCGTTGTCGCGTTGTAGACAACTGCGTGCTGTTAAAAGCACCTATAAAAATAACTCAAGAAAAAATTGCATAGCTTATACATCTACTCGTTGCGCTTTATTAAATTTTTCATTGCGAAAGTTGCGTTGCGCTTTTTCTTTTGTATAAACCTCATTGCGGAAGTTGCGTTGCGCTTTAATGCAAAAAATTATTGATTGCGGAAGTTGCATTGCGCTTTAATGGGAAAAAATAATTGATTGCGAAAGTTGCGTTGCGCTTCAGTCAATTTAAAAATTAGGTTGCGCTAGTTGCGTTGCGTTTCATGACTTAACAGAACTTTTGCGCTTTGTTGCGCTGCGCTTCAACCAATTTTTAAAAAATGCCCACCTCTGTAAAATAGCGTTTCGAAAACATAGATCTAACCGTCATCATCAGCAGTGTATCAGTACCAAAACTGTACCAAACTGTAATCCATTTTAACTGTTTATATTGAAGAAACAATCACAGATTATCTGAAGAAAAGCACTGTAAAAAAAACTCCGTTACGACAGAGAAACAGCATGATATTATAAAAGCGTATTTAATTGGAACACATCTACATTTGCATGAAAATACTGCATCATAAAAAGAAAAAAATACATCTAAACCTTAAGGAGGAAAAGTAAAGCAACAGTAATTCTCAAAACTAGACATTTTGACAACATAGATCCAGCTGTCATCAACAGCAGTGTGAGCAAGGCAATACAAAGCTGAAAGAACTAGAACGTCTAGTTTTGAGAATTACTGTGGCAGTATTTTTTCTCCTCAAGCTATCTTCGTCCAATATTTATTGTTTTCCGAAACCAAACCTATTTTCACAACTGGAAATTTCGACCACACTCATCCAGCTGTCATCATCAGCAGCAGTACTGAAGAAAAAACACTTGCTTGAAACATTGCAAACTACCATTGGTGGTAGTGGTGCAACCAAGTGGGGGGCGGGGTCTTTTCGGCGAAGCAAGACCTTTTTCAGAGAACGATCATTAAAGGCGATTGAAAACGGGGCCTCTCATTGCTAATTCCGGCCGTGCCTAGTGCCTATACCCTCAATTTTTTACTGACTATGCTCTTGATTGCTGATAATGACAGCTTGATCTATGTAAAGAAACTTCTAGTTGTAAGAATAACTTGGAAATTTTTTTCCTCCAATAGTAGCAATTTCACAAAACACAACAATAAATATTTTGCTCAAAAATATCCGCAGAAAATATATGTTATGCAAATAATAAGCCTAACACAAATCAATAGATATAATTCTGCAATAAACACCTTAAAAAATAAACAAATAACCAAAAAGCACATAAATGTATATCAATAAATGTTTTTGTAAACTTTAACGGTTCTTCACCGTGTTTCTAATTGAAGCCTAATGGTTTGTAACATAGGTCAAAGCAGCAGCACACGCAATCGAGCTCAAGGATATGCCAATTTATCCAAGATGCACAAGAGATATTCAACGCGTAGGGGTGGGTTGGAAGCAGGGCCAGGGTTGAATCAATTAGACTACAGCAAAATAGATCAATTTACACCTAGGTGTTTTTCAATTACATTATAATTAATTAGAACTAAAAACTCAAATTACAATTACTCTGCAATTTGTAATTTAAATACAAATTACATTGTGTGGCAGCGGAGTGTATACGTGAAAACTATTGGTGGAATTACAGCAGACACAAGTAAAGAACAAAGACGAGGCACGAAATGCTTTTGAAAGTATTTAGTGTAAAAAAAGAGGTCAAGGAAATGTGTTAAGAGTAGAAAGCCATTGTAATACAGCCTAAATTACAATGGCCAAAAATTACAGTTACATGAAAAAGTGTAATTAATTACATTCAAATGCAACTGCAATTGATTCAGTCCTGGTTGCAGGAGCAATTTACAATGACGAAACCTTGAACCATACCCCCATACCCTCCATGCACCCAACGGATACGTAATGCATTTACTATGTTCAATCATTGGAGAAACCAAAAGGTGACCATATACTGACTAAGGAAGCTTAATTTCCTCTAAATTCTTAGCACGGTTCCTTGATAGTTACTTTCAGATGTGCGAGAGCGCAAAATTTTCAAACTTCAGCCCCTCTCACTTTGAAAAAATTCCTGAATTTACCCTGAGAAAAGATGCACCGAAAACCCAGCTTTTAAGTGAATGTACAGTGGCTTGCGCTTGATGCTAATAAAGAGTTTCAACATTAATACAGTATAACACATCAACATGGGTTTTGGAACTCAACTTTAATAAAAAGATTATAACCAGTATATTAGTAATCATTTTACATAGGTTTCGGTAAAAACTTATACCATCATCGGTGTAGGCCTAAAGCTAGAATGTTAGCTTAGTGCTTCTGTAGTTTTATACCAGCGGTTCCCAACATTTTTTTCTTCATTACCCTCTTTTGATGTGATTGATCTTCAATTACCCACAACAATCTATTACTGAAGTTTATCTCAGTTATAGCAATCGGGGAGATGCAAAAAAAAAGCCTATACGTCTGCAGGTGTCCTGTTTTTGTGAAAATATCGGTGAAGAGCAAAAAACGTGCTTTCAGGCATATATTTTTGACAATAGTGTCACATTACCCACCGAAGAATCACATATTACCCCTCGGGGGTAATTTACTCCAAGGTTGGGAACCACCGTTTTATACTGATGATGGTAAAAGTGTTTACCGAAACCTTTGCAAAATGATTACTAATATTGGCTGTAATCTTTTTATCACATTCCGTTAAACGACATTATCCAGCTTATCATAAATACACTTAACTTCTTGCAAAGTTTTACGAAAGCGCTAGTTACGCAAATAATTAAGTTAAAATTAACAAAACGACAATATTAATCCGTTGATACAATAAAACACCTGAAAAAAGCAATTAAAACAAAAATAGAACTGCGATGTAGGCCTACATAATATTGCATTAGCTTACAGAAAATATCATCTTACGAAAAACAGAATTCAACGTAAATTGATCCAATGTGGACAAAAAAACAGAAGTACCTTAAAATGTTTGTGCTAATTTTTTGACGAAGCACCTTCTCCAAATGTCCATTTTTCCCAGCGCTTGCCAGCACTAAGTTTGCATAAGAATAAGTAACACAACTTACGCTAAAAGTAGACTTAAGCCAGGGCCGTCCAACCCGCGGCCCACGGACCATTCGTGACCCGACAAATTTTTCAAAGTGGCCCGATAAACTTTCTACAACTTGAACTTATTACGTCGTCTTAATCAAACATGCTTTCACACGTAACGATTACACGTATATATTTCTGCGCGCTCTGGTCGTGGCTCTACATGTCATGTGCTAAAAGATTACAGCCAATATTGGTAATACTCTTCTCTCATTTCAAATTTAGCATTGAGCGCGGCAAGCAACAAACTAAAATTGTCAAAAAATAAATTATGATTTTTCAAATTGTTTTCATAATCGCTTAATGTCGCCATGGTTCTAAATTTCAGCCCGTGAAAATTTTTGAAAAGCAGATATAGCCCTTTACTCGAAAAAGTAGAACGCCCCTGGCCTGAGCTAACGGAGTAGGCTATATTTTAAAGCAAGTTACAAAAAAGCCAAACCTTTCTTCCGAAACTCAGCCACAAATTTTTTTTTTTCGATCAATTTCACCAAATCATTGTTATGGAAAATAGCAGTGCAATCAATGCACTGATACTGTAATTACGTCATTGCACTGTCCAATGCTGAAGTTTCTGTTTTAAATTTATTTTTGACGTCAACAAATCGCAGATTTTTGCTATAGGCCTACTGAAACAAAGATTCCCTAAACAGCGTTAGTTTAACCTTATTGATACCATATACAGCTGACTTACTGAGCAGCACAGCGCTTAATCAAGGTAAGAATGGTTTTCATGAACCACCTGCAGGCTTGGGTCTATTATAAAAATGTCTGTCTTTCATATTTTGCACTTTACCTCTTAAAGATGAGAATCTGGAACAAAAAATTAAAAATCCAGTTACGAGTTAGTAAAACCAGTTAAACAAGCAGTTTGTCAACATTTTAAATTTAAGCATGCTTGGTTGGTTTGCTCGTAAAAATTGTTTTCATCAGATTTTGTAAGGATGGCAAATGGTACTCGTACGGATAATTATAATTTTATTTTCGTTCAAACATACCAATTATTTGTAAACATCCCTAGTGTAATCACAATTTTTTGTCTCACATATACAGTAAAGTTGTGAAAATGAAATGAAAGTCATACTAGTTCAGGAGATAGCATGTTATTGTCAAAATCTTTTTCACTTTTATTATGTGTGAAGAAAAAGTGACAAAGCGAAATATTACAAGTGTAATGCATACTTTCCGATGTGCTGGAAGAGGGAAGGACGGTAAGGGATCATCAGACGTTTGTTTTTTTCTTTACAAACAGCTGAACTTTCTTCTTGACTGCAATACGCGCATTTTAAGAAGTCATTCTACAAAAATACAATAGTCACAACCATTCATGAAACACCACTAGAGGCAGATGGCTAGGTCCCAGCTGATTAGCACAATCGCAAACAATGCCTCAACGTATACAGTAAATAGGTGGTCTACAAGGCCAATTCACATTTGATTGTTTAAAAAGCAAAAGTTTCGACAGACATGTCTCAACAAGAACCTGTTTTGCTGCATATTCCGTTTTCCGTTCCAATATTTATTGTTAGTGTTCGAGTATATTTTTAATGTTTCAGCGTACGGGAATAAAAGTCGAACTGAATTTGTAGGTTATTAGCAGTGATGGGATTCACAGTTTTCAAAAAAGGTTCTAATTTGTATCGTACTAACTAACAACAGGTTCCTTCCTTTCCCGTCTAAAACTAATTATTTATCATCTCTGCTAAATTGTCAAAAAACAGTTGAACACATTAATCTACTGTTCTACAACACGGCAATAGATAACGTCGGCAACGCAAAAATATTTTGGTCTATAAGAAAAAGCAAGAACGGGCTCGCACGAACCGCCTGAATCCCATCAATGGCAATTAGGTAGGCTTCTGGGATACTTCCAAACGAATAAAGCTGCAAGAAAGATGTGTTGTCCGATACTTAGCCCCGTCCACCCATCCTTACAAAATACCTTGCAGTTACCATTACAAACACTAACGATCGCTACGACTATGACAAACCTGCAGCCAGTCAATAGGTTTTTTATTCCAAAACAAATGCAAAAATGAAGCGTAAGACGGAAGCGTGGAAGTTCGAAACAATTTTCCTATCGCTCCCAAGTCGCTATATGAAAGGAAAAACCACTCTTTGTCCTCGTGTTGTTCAGCATTCTAGAAGCAATTAGTAAGTTTAAGTACTGGGTTCCATACTTGACCAGGACATATTAAAACCAAATCAAAAAACTGGTATCTACAGTACAACCAGTAGTTTAGTGCACAGGTTTAGGTTTTGTAAAGAATGAAAATGCTGCATAGTGATAGCCTATACCGGTAGTCAATGCAGTTATGTTGAGGTTGAGGCTACATAACTGTAAAACACCACAAAACTCGCCACTTTTACTCAAAAATCACTTTAAGTAACTATGGATTACTAGGAACTGATTCAACTCGTACAAAATTATCAGGGAGTCGAACCGAACCCGAACCTGAACCACCAACCGGTAAAAACCGCTTTGTTTCGGTGAACCCGAACCGAACCTGCACCGTTTAAATTTGAGATCATTGAACCTGAACTGAACCCGAACCTTTAATATTTCAAATCTGTGAACCTGAACCGAACCCGAACCTTTAAAATTTTATGCAAGTGAACCTGAACCGAACCCGAACCTATAATATTTTGTGGACATAAACCTGAACAGAAATCGTTTAGTAACAATATTTGAACCTGAGCTGATTCATAAAATATATTATTAAAAATCTCTAGACATGTGCTGCGATGCGTAACGTTCTTTCTGCTTACCTGGAGTTTTTTCTCGTTCTTCCGGTAACTTTGCAATAACCTCAACTGAATCTAGTCAGGTTTTTTATTTGTTGACGTTTCGTTGGTACTGACGACCAACATCATCAGAACGATAAAGCACTGACCTATTCCAACCTTTACAACATTCTTTTCGCTTTTCAAAATTTAATGAAGTTTTGCAATTCTATTTAACCTTAATTGATTCGGGCATGCAATTTACATTTCGTTATTTTAATGATATAAGACCCTAATTTAGTTTTTGGTCAAATTGAAGATTTTGAAGTGAACCTGAACCGCGAACCGGTAAAAACCGCTTTTTTTCGGTGAACCCGAACCGAACCTGAACCTGTAAAATTTGGATTTAGTGAACCTGAACCTTAAAAATTTGGTTTCGATGAACCCGAACCGAACCCGAACCTTTAAATTTTGGTGCAACTGAACCCGAACCGATCCTGAACCCAAATTTTTGAAAAGTCTTGAACCTGAACCGGAACTGAACCGTTAAAAATAAAATTCCTTGAACCTGAACCGGAGCGATATTTTAAACGGTTCGGCTCCCTGAAAATCATACTTATTTTGTTAAATACATGGTAATGAATACCTTTGAACGTACATTTTAACTATCTGTACAACAAGAAAGTAAAAAAGAAGTAAAAACTGCCGACAATTTTAATTTCTTTTCTAGCACTTTTTTAGGAGAATGAAAATAAGATTCAGTCAGTTTCAATTTTGATTATAGTCAAACGTCATGAAAAACCTAGCTTATATGTCGCGATTAGTTTTCCAGGTACATGCAATTGGCTTATTGCACAATGCCATTTGGCGCAATTTAATCTTTGCGGAAAAACTCACGCAATAATGCGTCAGTTTAATTGACTTTGGCAAAATACTGAAAACAAGAAAAATTTCATATTATTTGATGAAATCTTTCGCAATTTAATATCTAAGAATAAGTGCAATGACCTACTAAAAACATTAAAAATTTGAAAGTTAGTTAAAAATAGTCGATAAATCACTAATTACATTCAACGTTTATTACGTTGATGATGAAATGGCTGAATGAGGTCATTAAAACAATCAAATAACAAATTAAGTCTTTATTAAACTCGCGGTGTTTACGCCAAATCGTCTAACGAGTAGTGGAGCCATCTCCGCGGCTCAGCGCCAGGGCAACACAGCTCCGAAGAAACATCGTCGCGATGGCGAGCTGTTGGCGACCCCGTGTTCGATTTGACCGGTTCGGAAATCGAACCCTTCCGCACCGATAACGATATCGTTATTACACCGGTTGTCGTTAAACAATGTAAACTTACTTGAAAAATTTTGGACATGTATCCAGGCGAGCTGATGACGTCATCCTCCATCATAAGATAGTATTTGGGAAGAGGTGAAAGGTTATAAATATACATCATCAAAAATATTTGATCTAAATTTTGTTTTGATCGCCATTTTACTCTCTCGATGCCGTCTCCAAAGTTACTGGTTAAAACAGAATTCCAGTCCTTGGGGTAATAGTTTCGAGGGGGGCTTATTATCTAATTAAAAAATTTTAAAAATACATTAAATCCTGAGTAAAAAAGCATCAGACAAAAAAAGTTAAAAAAAGCTCAAATGAGCGTTGGTTTGATGACTTCTTATTTCTACCCATCGGTCAGGACTCAGGAGAAAGTGGCAAAGGCGCTATACATAAAACGAGTCCAAAATCCCTTAGGAGATGCCTTGTTTCTGAGTTTTCCGTTGAGTTTTGCTTCTGGCTTCTTTAATTTGCTGCTTGTTATTCCACCAAGCAAGAATAATTTATTGTCTTATCCTAGGATGCTATAACAACACTAGGGTGGGAGTTGAACCATCAACCTTGCGATCATGGTTGCCGAACAAACGACGCCCGTAACCACTGCTTTACGATTTTAATTGAAATGTCAGTGATAGAATCGGAAAAAAGTATTTTTTGGCCTTTTGTCATGTCACGTATGAACTAGCTGCACCACCAATTGACATACCGGTACCTAATTAATTTCCTTTACTGCAACAAAGTTATGATACAACAAACTATTTCAAAATTGAATTACACCACAGCAAAACATGGGCTCCAACACAAGTTGTCAAAGTATTTTCATGAGCAGGGGCGAGCAATCTGCAAAGTTTTTCTGAGGGGAGCTCCTTCATTACGGTACGATGTTTCTAATAACATTAGGGCGATAAAAATTTTAAATATGTATCGAAAAGAGAACTGAGGGATGCGCGCATAAGAGCACGCCTTGCGTACCGATATGCCAATGTTTATAAACGCAGGTAAAAAGTCTGCATTTAATGTCGTTAAGCACATCGCTATCAGTGCGGCACGTCTGGGGTTCGATTCCGGAGCCCGTCAAATCGGACACAATATCCCCAAGGGCTCGCCACCGCGGCGACTTTCTTTGGAGCTGTGTTGCCAAGGCGCTAAGCTGCAGAGACGGACCCCCCACTTCTTATACGCTTCGGCGTAATACTGCAAGTACAATGCAGATTAGATTTTTTTATTAACCTGTAAATTTCTAGTCTCAAATAAGTCGGGCAGTTTTTCGTGCACATCTTCAGTAGTTTGGGTCACAAATTCTCGATCAGTTTCTCCCAGGTATACAACAATCAGTACATTTTCTCTTTCTTCCCCAAGATTGTTTCGCAAAGAAGCGAGAGTTTCCAGAAGATAATCACCTTTTTCTCGCTAAAGTGACATCATAAAACACATTATAAACTGACCGGTTAGCTCAGTTGTTAAGTATTGCTATCAGTGCAGGAGGTTATGGGTTCAAATCCCGGGTCGGTCAAATCGCATGCAGTGTCGCCAATGGATCACCAACTCTGCGACATTTCTTCGGAATTGTGTTACCAAGGCGCAAAGCCGAGGAGATGGGCCCCGCCACTCGCCTGGACGCAATGACGAGAGTATAATCAAGATTTGATTTTTTTTGTAATAGGGCAGTAACCACTACATAGGTTGACACAGTCAAGAACAAAAGCAATAGGTAGCGGTGCCAATGACAGCGCAACGATCCCTCTTCTTTTAACTTTTTTGATATTTGTTTTAGACGCATTTCTTTGTCTAATAAACCATTTACGAGCATTAAGATGGGCTTTGAAAGTTTAATAAAAACAGTGGCGCACCCAGGGGGGGTTGGGGGGTCGAAACCCCCCTTTTTCCAACCGAACTTTTGTTTTTAAAGTGAAGTGTCCAAACTGTGCAAGTGCAGTACGTGCTGTTATTTCGACACAGCTGTGACAAAATTTGCCGCATATCATGCTGAAGCGAAATCTGCTGGTTGGTGTAGTGGTAAGAGACATTGTTATTCGTGCGGGCAGAGGCGGATCCAGGGGAAATGTGGGGGATGCATCCTTCCCACCAGCTATTTTCAAATATGTTTTTGATGAATACAGTTTTTCCATAATTTCGAACCTTTTCGATAAGAATAAGCCTTACGCTCTAAGCACGCATAATCGAAAATGTACAAACAAAATGCATATTTGGTGAAACATTCAGATTTAGGGGCAAAAAATTTAAACAAAATTTGCTTCAGTATTGTTCAAAAAGTGCTAAAATGGCCACTACAGTATGAAATTTTCAAAAAATTTCCGGGGGAGCAAGCCCCCGGACTCCACTACAGCCTTTTTTTATTCCCAATATGTTTCAAAATAATTCTGCCTAAAAAAGCACGCTTAAAAATATGGCAAATTTGGGTGCCCCTTTTCTGAAAAAACTTCTTGAGTACGTCGCAGACATGAAAACATTTTCAAAGGGTTGTGTACGCTTTTGGGGGGTATAACGTCTTTGTATTTAGTTAACACTCAACCTATTTCAAAATTTCATCCCTCCCCCCACCAAAATTTTTTGGATCCGCTCCTGAGTGCGAGATCGAGTTTTTTTTTAGAACCCCCCTCCCTTTGAAATTTTCTGGATGTGCCCCTGAATAGTTCATAGCCAGCATTTGTAATCATATTTACAAACGTTTCGGTAAAAACTCATACCATGATCAGCATAAAACTAGCCGTTTATTTACTCAGTTGATCAACAAAAATCATTGGTACTATCTAGATAAAACTGTATGAAAAAGTGAAATAAACAAAATTAAAACTATTCCTTGATCCCAGGGTAAGAAATTATCAAAGCTGACACGTTCTCACGTTTTGTGCGTTTGTGCAAGAAAGCTTGGCAAATTTGCTTTCAACAAGCGGAAATGAGAAAATTCATTCAAGTGCTTTCGTGCGTTGCAGCGACGTGCGTACCGGCAGCAGCATTTGACGCTTTAACAAATTTACAACAGCTGATTTGAATGACATCCGATGCAAATTTATTACGTTTCCGACGCTAAAAGCATCATAGCTGTAAATTGCCGAAAATTCACTAATAAGCATAAATACAATTTACGATGGGAGGAGGTCTGGGGTTCGATTGCCGGGCTGGTCATGTCGGACACAGTGTTGCCGACGGCTCGCCACCGCTGCGACGTTTCTTCGGAGCTGCGTTGCCCAGGCGCTAAGCTGAGGAGATGGGCCCAGCCACTTGTTACACGTTTCGGAGGAATAACTGGAGCACAATGAAGATTTGATTTTTTTAAATTTACGACGTGATGTGGCGACAATAAGAAAATTACATGAAATGAACGCAATTGAATCTTTGCACATGGTGAACGCTATTAAAGGTAATCTTTAAAAACAATAATAATTAAAACTGGGATCAAAATCTCATTAAGAGGATTTTCATGAGAAGTAAATCTGATTATTTTGACACAAATCAATTAAAGCCTGAAACTACCTTTCTAATCTCTTTACAACTTCAAGAATGCAATCACTCATCAACCAAGAAAGACGGTCGGAGAAGAATAAGTCTAGTTAGTGGCGCATCCATGCAGAACGGGCAGGATAATAGAAAAAAATCCGTTTCCGCCTAAGGTGAGTGGTTCGTTTACCCTGTCCACAGGTGCAATTTTAGTGAGCTTTAGGCCCACGGTTCTCGGTTCTAGTTTCTGCATCATAATCAATTTCTTGATGTCATAGTTATAATCACTTTTTTACTTATGACATCAAGAACATCATTTTTTTAACTATGACATCAAGAAATTGATTATGATGCAAAAACTAGAATCAAGAACTGTGGGCCCAAAAGCTCACTAAAATTGGACCGGTGGACAGGTAAGCGATAGGCGCCTAACGGCTACTACACTCAGCATAATGACTAACTCAGACGTTACATGTATCATGGATTGAAATCCATTAGTTTTCTTGTCGAATTGCGATTCGCTCAACAAGCATTTCTAGTTGATGTAGGCGTCACGTCATGCATTGAAACCGTGCCTGTAACTCAGTCCCACTTTTAGTTGATTTTAAAAGCAATTATTTAAACAAGGACTGGCTAAACTTCTGTAGCTGTATTTGTTGTTGCTTATTTATAGCGCAGCAGTTTGATGAATTTAATCGAAACTGCAATGACTCACTTTTAAAAAGGAAAAAAAAAAAAAAATTCTATCGGCACATCTTCAGCGATCACGGACATGCCCCTGCTGACAGCCCCTATATAAACTTAGTAGCTTGAATAATCGCAGGGTGTGGTGTTGACTCTATCCCAGAAATACCAAACTTTCGGGGACAAGGACAGGTCCAGACAATTGAAACTGTGGGAGGAAAACACCGCCATAAGCATACGTCATGCTTCAGGGCCATGAATTTTAAAACTGCTACCTTCTCCATGTAGCAGCAGAATAGCAATGATCTAACCAGGGGATGATTCAAAAATACTAGAGGTGGAGGGCTAAAAAATATTTATGTTGCTTTTCTGTACGTTAAACGTATTTCGCATTCAGTTGTCTGTTGATTGCCTAATTTTAAAACGGCTCAACAACACGTAATAACAGTGTTGCATCAGTTTTCGCGCGATTAATCGAGCTATCCACATTATCGACAATGCAGTTTAACATTGCATTACTACCTGTTTGATTGAAACAACAGTCAGCGCAAAAGAATAAAAAAGAAATAATTTGTTTGTAGTGAAACCTTACTTGTATCGAAGTGATTCCAATCACAACACTTGCATTACTGCTAGCGTTTCCAAAAACAAAGCCAGGGGTAGGAGACTGAAATGCACCTGGGAGAGGAAATTTCGGCTGTAACCGATGTTTATATTGTTCCGAATCACTTCGCCCAGTTACAGAAAGAACTCCGCGTTTTGTGACCTAGAAAAAACTTGCGGATAATGTTTTTAGGAATACAGCATTGATTAGCTTTTTCGAGTGCAAAGATTCGTAATCCAAGTTGTTGAGTCGGGTTCGATACCTTTGACAAACGTTTTGTAAAAAGTATACGCCAAACATGTTCGTTGAAAACACTTTGAAATTAAGGAGGAAAAGTAAAACCACAGCAAATTTCAAAACTGGACATTTCGACAACATGGATTCAGCTGTCATCATCAGCGGCGCATGCAAGGCAGTACAAAACTGCAAGAACTAGAATTTACAATTCTAACTACAAGTTATAGCATAATCCAGGCAACAGGCCGAAATAAGTTGTCTAATTATAAGGTCATAAAATAAAAGCTAATAAAAGACTAAGGTGTAAAATTAACAAATAAATAAATAAATAAAGGGAAGCGGATTTGGAGTCAACGTTAAGCAATGGCTAATATTTTTGAATACAAAGTGATGCAAGAATTAACAAGCGTGCAGAATCACCAGCAGTCCAGTACTGTTAAGAATGTCTGGTTTAGCAAAGTCCACTTTATGGTCAAGATTGTCCGTCAAATGTCGGCACACATCGGATTTATCCGAATGCTCTCAAGTTTGGTAATAAAATTGCGTCTAGTCAGTCCTATCGTTGACTCCAAACCCGCTCCCCTTTTTTGATTTAATTGATATTTTAAGTCCGTTAGTCTTATATTAGCTTTTACTTTATGACCTTGTAATTACACCACTTATTTTGACCTGTTGCCTGGGTTAAGCTATAACTTGTATCGTAATTAAAATTGTAAATTCAAGTTCTTAGTTTTGTACTGTCTTACATACACTGCTGATGATGACAGCTGAATCTATGTTGTCGAAACATCCAGTTTTGAGATTTACTGTGTCTTTACTTTTCCTCCTTAAGCTATTTTCGTCCCATATTTATTGTATTTCGAAGTCAGAAATCAAGTGAGACAAAAACCCATCGGCTAGTCGAAGATAAAAACAACCTAAAAGTCAGTGGCGTAGACGGGATAAGGGGACAACTGCCTTCTCCTTTTTGAAGAAGCTCAATAGCAAGCGAGTTCAAGGCATAATGCACAGGCCACATGCGTATCCAGGATTTTGCAATGGGAAGGGGGGGGAATGACGTCACATTTGACCATACATTGTATACAAGAGCGGACCCAGAAAATTTTAGTGGGGGGGATGTAATTTTGAATTAGGTTGAATGTTAACTAAATGCAAAGACGTTTAGACCCGGAAACGGTGTAAATAAGCTTTTAGAAAATGCTTCATGTCAGGGGCGTATTCAGAATTTTTTACAGGGAGGGGGCACCAATATTCGTAACTTTTTCAAGCGTAGTTTTTTTCGGCAGATTTATTTTTAAGCAGCTTAAGTACCAAAAACGAGTCTAGGGGGGTCCAGGGGCATGCTCCCCCGGAAAAATTTTGAAAATTTGCATACTGCAATGGCCATTTTAGTGCTTTTTGAACATTTTTTAAGGAAAGTTTGTCATATTTTTGGCCCCTAACTTTGCGAGCTTCACCAATGATGCATTTTGTTCGTACAGTTTCCATTATGCGTGCTTAAGGCGACTAAGGCATATTGTTATGAAGACCCGTAGAGCGAGACAGCGCTGTTTCTGGCTATTAGCCTTCATCAGCCGCCCTCAGGTAAGAAACATTCATCTTTCAGGACATTGCTTTTTAGTTGTTTGTTATGAAGAGGTTCGAAATTATGGAAACATTTTATTCATTCAAAACATTGTTGAAAATGGCTGGTGGGGGGATGCATACGCAGCATACCCCACATTCCCCCTGGATCCGCCCCTGGTTGTATAATAACAATAACAAATTTAAGAGAGATGTTTTAAACTAAACATACCGAAGGCAGTTAAGGCACGATTCAGTCAAAGGAATACTTTCTGGTGAAACTGATAAAACGGTATTCAATTGATAACCATTTAGTTCTTTTTTGAACTACAGTACGTACATCAATTTTGCTTGAAATCACTTAGCCTTTTTTCTACGGAAGGTCTGAGGGGCCGAGAGCAGTTGCATGCACAAGAGCGGCACTGCCCTGCTAATAAACTTGCGTCATTGCTTCATTAAGCATAACAGCAAAGAACAAGATTCAGGAAACAACGCTACGTAAATCTTGTCATTGTGACAATTACTGTACAAAACCAGATTATCAATGACAAAGTATCGAGCACTTCGAAATAAATATGAGAAAAAGAAGTAAGTATGACGTCATTTGAGGCGCAGTGGGGGGTGTAACCCTCCAATCCCCTCCCCCTGTGGCTACGCCACTGGCACAAATCAAAACAGATATATTTCTGAATTGTTGGTCAATCGTAATTTGCCACCCGTAAATTTTCTGCTGGCAACACCCCTGCTTGATATAATTCTAACGGGGTTTGAAATCTAGAGTAGTGATGCAAATGATTTATAGCGAGAGCTGCTGTTCGTCGTACCGCTACAACTTTGAGGGTGCAACAGTCTCTTTGCAAGGCTTTATCCAGCAATCGTAACGAGTCATTTCATGTTATATGACGTCACTTTTATTTCCGTAAATTTTTTTTGCGTATCAGTGACGAAGACATCAACGTCGACACACAAAAATAAATTCAAAGCAAGGCGTTTAAAGTCTCTTAGCCAGCAAAATGTATTTTTTACGGAGGAAAGTAAAAAAAACATGTATTAAATGCAAAGAGAAAAGCAAAATTTGACCGGAATGTGACAAGCTTTGTGAAGTGAACGAAATAGGCTTCATACATTGCTTAATACTGCACACTTTGGCAAGTTTTGGCAGCATTAGCATGCTTAGTGATTTACCGGCATCAAAGTTTTCAAGGGACGGGGCCACGTTTTTGGTGATTAACCCAAACACGATGTCTCTTTATTAAATATTTATTATAATGTACAAGGCGAATCTCGTGCATGCACAGGACAGAGAGGGGAAAGCATGTTTCCTTTGTACGAAAGTTGAATTAAATACGCAATCAGATGATGCGGCAAACTTTCGGTATAACTTCCTTATCAAGCAGGAAGTTAAAAGTAATGTTTCCACAAACGTAAGTCTGTCAGCTATCATTCTCGCTGTCATTCAGCAGTAAAAAGCTAAGGAATTAACAGAACAACAGCCTTGGTGACATGCGGTAAACGTCATTTGGATATACAGTTGAATCCGATAAATTGCATACCGGATATTTCATAATCTGTTTTATCGCATTAGGATCATAAATAGGGAGTCGAACCAATCCCGCGTTTTATAAACCGCTTTTACGCTATTTTTGTCGAGCCTTAACCGAACCCGAACCGTATTTTTCAAAATCGCAAAGAGCGAACCGGAACTGAACCGAATAATGTGAGGACTTGCGAACCTTAACCGATCAAAAAAGCGGCTCGCGCCGTGAAGTCACTCGCGTCACTTTGAAGCTGATTCGATTTCAAAATAATAGTCACTTATGTAAGTAATCTATGCACAATGAAGAAGTCTTTTACGTTTGATATAGGCCTACCCGGTCCCGTAGTACACGAGTAACAGACTAAACAAGCGCTTTAACACTAATTTAACGCTAACTGTGGATTGAATAAGTCGCTGGTGTCAGAGCATAATAGTAACAATTTAATTATCTCGAGCTTGGCTTTACTACAAGTGTTTTATGCATTAGGCTATATTGGCCTGCCAATGCGAAGAAAAATTGCTTTGTACGTTTCATTTTTTAAATTGTGTTGCTAGAATTATACCATTTTTTACTGCGAACCTGAACCGAAACTTTATGAACCGGTTTAAAATATTTTTTACTGGAGCGAACCCAAACCGGAGCGTTTCAACTTATCTGAACCTTAACCGTAACTGAACCGAAATTTGAAACCGCTGTTGAACCCAACCTGAACCGGAAAAGTTAAACGGTTTGACTCCCTGATCATAAATCCCAAACCACAGTCGTTTGCTAAGAAAATAATTCGGTTTATAGGATACAGCGGTTTGTTGCATAATCCGATTAATTGAACAGAATGCCTTTCAAGCGGATTGCGCAACTAACTGTAGCGACAAAAGCACAACTTTCTGAGCGAAAAAAAGGTGTTTCCATGCGCAAATGAACTCGCCGATTGTCAACGTCATAAAAAAATTAAAACCGCACCGATTAGAGAGTAAACCAGGGGTGGGCAACATACGGCCCGCGGGCAGGATCCGGCCCGCGAGACCATTTTACGCGGCCCGCCGGCAGTTCCAGAAAATGAATAGGTCATCTGAGAACGTAAAGACCTTTCTTTTGCTGTTCAGCCATCTTTTCGGTGAAGCACATGACATCTGGTGGAAAACAGGTCATCTGAGGATGTAAAGACCTTTTTTTGCTCTTCACCTATAGGCCTTTTCACCTAATAATCCGGCCCGGGAAGGACTTCGTCTTCCCTCATGTGGCCCGCCGGCTGAAGAAGTTGCCCATCCCTGGATTAAACCAATGCGGATGTGAAGTGATTAATGTGTTTCTAAGACACTAACCGTTACCCTATTCAGATTTCAGAATAAACTCACGCGGGTCACCAGCACTTTGTACTTCCGCACAAACGCATAATTCGCTTAATCGCATAAAAACGCTCGTCAAATTGACTACGGTATGCAATTAAGTAATTAACCTTCGCACTTCGTATTTTTGAAAACCGCGTGAAAGGGATTGAAATGTTTTGGAAATCCCAGAAGACCATAGATGGGGTTTTATTTTTCCTTCAAATACGACATCCTCTCAAAAAGTATTTAATTTATTGTGTAGCACGTGGTTAGATTTTGTCAAGCAAAAGACAAAGAAGGTGGAAGCACGTCGCCATTGCCATAAAATGCGCTTTTGAACATACTTTTGTCCTTTGTACGTTATGCTGGATACACAGCCAGATAAAGCTGCGAACTATCGGCATAACTTCCTTCTTGAGCAGGAAGCTGAAAGCGCTATGCGTAGGCCCCAGAAAAACAAATCAAATCTTCATTATATTCGCGTTATTACGCAGAAGCGAGTACCGAGTGGCGGCCCATCTCTGCAGCTGAGCGCCTGGGCAACATAGCTCCAAAGTAACGATGCAGCGGTGACGAACCGTCGGCGACACTGCGGGAATCGCACCCCAGATGTTCCGCACCGATAGCCTGTGCGTTTAACAACTGAGCTAACGGCCGGTTCTATATTGCAAGCCTAATTAGCGTGCTGAAAGATGCATTTGTTGCTTTTCAGCAGCTAGAGGTAAAGTAGGTTTACAAAGCAACAGTTGCAAAAACATCGACTCATCTTTTCTGCGGATTTGGATTTACATGCACCCCTATTTTTTGAAAACTGGCTAAAAGACCCTAGAAATAAAACTCCAGAGGCGTTGACTTAAAAAATGAGGGCAAAAAAAAAACACAGCGCAAAACCTTTGGTTTGAAACGCTATCGCTTCTCACAATATTAAAGTTCTTAGAGGCTAAAAGTCAATCATTGAATAAACATTTTACCTCTGCTGTAAAAACTGTAAAATGGGCGTTCGCTGATTGACGTTAGCCTCATTAAAAATTCAAGCAGTCACAAAGCAAAATAAAACCAAGATCATTAAAATTCAAGCTTGTCACTACCAGTAGCAATTTTCTCGGCACTGGTCATCATTGGTTACTAGACGACTGCCTTGTCACAAGTCGTCATCAATGTACTGTCTCGTCATCTTATTATCCGGAGCTGCGCGAATTGTTGAAAACAATCAACCTTGTAAAAAGTGAACGTTGACTAGTCATTTACTCTTAATTTATGACAAGTTCATTCAAAGCATGCAGTAAAACGCGTGTTCATTTGCTCTATTACAATTGACAAATTGCCGTATTGCTAATATTGCTAATCACAGGATAATTATCATGTAGTACTATACTTCGTTTTTTTATTTAATAGGCTATTCAAGGTTATGCCACTTAGAATTTCTTCATAATTGACCAGAAACATTTAGGACAAAGGCGCGGGAAGTTTTTGCAATAGGTAAAAATGATTTACGAGAAATCGCTGGCTTACGCAAGCAGTAAAAAAACAAATCGTAAATTGTTTTTTCCCAAAATAAAATTCCAAGTATTAATTCAATATTTTTTGTGCGTTTAACATACTGTCAAAGAGGGTAAAGCTAAATATTTGACTTACACGCGTTTTAAAATCTTTAGCGTTAAGCGGTGTTACCAAGCTTGAACCTCTAGCTTTAACCTTGAGGATTTGCATTCTCCACGACATACGCTGCGTGCTACTGTTTCATAAGTCTGCATTTTGAAAGAAGTAAGCCCGGCTTCTGACTTATTGATTGGCAAACAACGTGTTTATAGGTCTGGTATTGCTTTGTAAACAATGCAAATGAGTCATTTTAAAACTAGATGGCTGATTGAAAAGTGCTGCTGCGTCTTTCGAAATATTTTCGCAGAACTTCAAAGAAAAGTGACTGTAAAATAATGACTTGTGCAGTCTTATGGTATAAAAAATTTGTCGGTCTTTGTAGGAGAGTCATTTTGTTGATTGGTAAAAATGTCCTAGCTCTAAGTTTAAGAAGCGATTATAAAATTATTAATATTTATGCCTGTCGCCAAAAAAAGAGTATCGCCAAAATAACACAATTAGTTGGCAACGCTACTGTTTTTCAGTAGCTTGCGTACATACCAGAAAAAACTAAAACTAAATCCTCTATTAACTACAGTACAGTAAAAACACATGGCACAAGCCAAAAGATGGGTCCATCAAAAAAGCTTGCAAAAACTTATTAAAGTAAGTTATTTTTAAGCTTTTTAAAGCGAATTGACTTTTAAAAGGTCAATTACTACCAAATAACATTGCGACGCCTGCATAGACTAATTGGTTGGACGTCACCATATGGCGCAAGGGCACCGGGCAAAAGTTCCCAAGGGGGCAATCACTTTTTAGGGGTGGCTAAAACCACCAGAAACTCACGAAATGCATGACATATGTTAGGAAACGAAGGTTTTCGCTGCTCCTCTGCTGATGCCCCTGGCCAGGCGCCAACAATCCTGCAATTACAATATCTTAGTCTAAGCTAGTAGTTTTCATCCTTTTTGGTGGAGCGGAACCCCAATGAAGCATTTCAGAGACTAGAGTAACTCCTGTGCATCAATTTAACTTATTTATTTACTTGAACCCAGCTCTAAATTGTAAAGTTGCATAACTTCCGGACTGTACAGGCCGAACCTTAAGGTTCCGCCGAACCCGGTTGAAAACCACTGGTCTAAGCTATTCTGCCACAAACATCATATTTTCTATCTTACCTTTACCGTAGTCTCGGGAATGTATTCGTCTTTCGTGTGCTTTAACCAAAAATATATGAGAGTAAAAAAATTTATTCCAAGAAGTAAATTAAAACCATATCTTCGGTACTGACGTAACATAATACAAGCCTATACAGAATGAGATTTCTGCAAAAAGAATTGCTCTGTTAAAACCTGCTGGCTATGCCATTGTTGTATCCTTTCACGGATACTCAGAGGGCGATCGCCCTGTTAAAGGCGAAAGAAATGAACTGGCGGTGAAAAAACTTGAGGGGATAATAGGCGGACGACAGGGCATCCCAAAAAGGATTAGAATTATCCCACACTTGTGGTTTTTGTGCTAAATTGCCTAGTAGGTTCAAAATCAAATCTTCATTATACTCGCGGTATTACGCCGAAGCGCGTAACGAGTGGCGGGGCACGCCTACGCGCCTTAGCACCAGAGCAACACAGCTTCCGACGAAACGTCACAGCGATGGCGAGCCGATGGCGACACTGTGCCGATTTGACCGGCCCGGGAATCGAACCCCAGATCTCCCGCACCGATAGCGTGAGCTCAACAACGGGCCAACCGGACGGTTATAACTGTAAGTTCAACAGCAAGTACTAGGTTTGATGTAGGATGAAGTTTAAGTAAACTGCAGTGAGACCGACCGTTAGCTCAATTGCTAAGCGCATGCTATCAGTGCGGAAGGTGTCGGTTCGATTCCCGGGCCGGTCAAATCGGCACAGTGTCGCCAACGACTCGCCACCGTTATGACGTTTCTTCAAAGCTGTGTTGCCCAGGCGCTAAGCCGCGGAGATGGGCCCCGCAACTCGATACACGCTTCGGCGTAATAAGGCGAGTGTAATGAAGATTTGATTTTTTTGATTTGATTAGACTGGAGTGAGTGCTGATATTTTAAAAAGCATTTTTTGCAATGTTTAGGCTTGGGTCGCGAAATCATGTGTATTGTTTATCAAAAATGTGAGTTCGCTCAGTGCTTTCGACTTAATCAACTCGTATTGCTTTTAAATCAGTATTTTTTTGAGCAATTGCACTATCTGAAACTCCCTATGCAACAACTATTTTCAGCTGAAAGAAATTCAATGCTTAACAACAGTTTGAGGGTAGTACCAATTAGCACTGACCAAGCGTAATTTGGATAATAATTACTTTATATTGTTTGATTTGTTGCTTTCACTTTTCTGTATGCTTGCGCACTAGTTTTATCAAATCAAATCAAAACTTCATTATACTCGCCGTATTACGCCGAAGCGTGTAACGAGTTGCGGGTCCCATCTCCGCGGCTTAGCGCCTGGGCAACACAGCTCCGAAGAAACGTCGCAACGGTGGCGAGTCGTTGGCGACACTGTGCCGATTTGACCGGCCCGGGAATCGAACCCAAGACCTCCCGCACCGATAGCGCGCGCTTAGCAACTGAGCTAACGGCCGGTACTATTTCAGTCGAAATGAATGTCCATGGCCAGTTAACTTCTCGATGTGATTTGCAATAGCATGTTTTTGGAAAATTGTAGTTAAAACTTCGGCCAAAAATTGCACCCCTTAAAAGTTAAACTTTTTTCGTGTTAAGAAGAGGTGGTCAATAGCTTTAGATTTAAATCAAAGTGTATTACTCCACAAATTTTAAGCCCAAACTTGACCTTTCAGCATGAACGGTTAGGAAGTTATGGTAATTTTTAATTTAGGGGGGTATTTGGCCCGGTTGCTAGGCCATCTGGGAGGGCAATACCCCAAAACCATTTTCAGCGTCATTTTTGGATCATTTGCCACAAATGAGGAAATCACTTATTAGAAATTCCAAAAAAAGTTTTTTTTCACTACACCCTATTGCTGAGCGCCACTCTGGGAAGGTGTGAATACCAATTTTAAAGTCATTGGTTAGACCCGATTCGGAATCAAACCCAAGCCTGCAGCTCCAGAGGCGGACGCTCTTACCATTCGGCCATCTGGGCTGTTCAATAAACCATTTTAAAATGAATTGGATTTATTCAGCTTTTTGATGAGAGGCTGGCCTACTTAGTCACTAGCTTAACTAAAGGAACTAAATGCCTGTCTTATTCAATCAGAAGGAAGTAACCATGGCCCATGTAACTCATTCAATTGTTACAGTTCTATAAATAAATTGGTTTGTAAACGCAATTTACTTCTTTTGTCTATTGTTTTGCCCAAAACGATTCTCCTTGTTATTTGCGGGCTTCAACAAAACTGAAACAAGAAAAAGCTAATTTACCGGTAGCAGGCTGGCAATTTATTCAAAAAGCACAGACACACCTTCGGCACTAATGTAACACAGAACGTAATACAGGCAATGGTGTAGCCTACTACCCGTTGGATCTAGTGGGTAAACCCAGAGGTGGCAAAATGTGATAACGTAAAACGATCTAAAACAAATATGTCCAACCTGCGGCCCATTTAATGTTTGGATGCGGCCCATTTCGACTTATTAAAAAAACTATTTAGCAAATTTATTAAGCAGTGAGCACAAGAGTCTTCACGTAGTGTAATCAAAATGCTTTACATTTAATGAATAAAGTGATTAACACAAACAATTTTAAGTCATTGTGACCTACGCATTTTTGAAAATCTATTTGGTTAACCACTTTTTCACACCAATAGTCAATAGCTAACTCAAATTTGGAAACGCTTTTTATGACGGTGATCAAATTTGCTACAACTTGAAACCCTGCACTTTTTTCGATTTGAAGCACTATTTGGGCCTGAACTACTTTGAAAAATCTTTTAATAGCTGTCGTAACTGTATGGTGTGTCGCGTAGTATCTTTTATAGAGAACAAATTTGTAAAAATTATAATTATAACACATCTTCTCATCTTGAAAATTTTATGATTTGTCAAAAAACGCATTGTTTGCTCATCAAAATTATCTTTATTTTTTAGACGTGGCTATTGCACTATTGCAGTCGCCATGCCTTTGAGTGAAGGCAATCTTGCTAAAACTAAATTAACATTTTTGAAATAGTTATTTGCAGTGGTATACTTCGACACCGCTAACTTGACTGTGTCAATTGACGTCAACTTTTCGTTGACGCTGGCCGATCAGCCGTCAATTTTCAAAAAATCGACGCTGGGCGTTAGGCCATAAAATATTAGCTGTTTCAGTGTCAAGCGTCAATTTTTGGATTAGCCTGCAATCATAGACTCACGCAGGGGAGGGCACAGCGCCATGCCCCCCTTGGCTCTGGCATTCAAGAAATTTGTAATAAGCTAAATCTAACTTTTAGTTCACAATTACGCTTGAAAATTAATAATGGTTGCAGCCTCCTTTCATTTATTTTAACCAAACTTTGGCTCTCAGACGTCAAGCATCCGCTACTGATTTATTTTTGTATTTCGTATTGTCGGTAGTGACTGCACTCACTTGCAGGCACCGGTATGTCCTCTCTAGACAAAAAAATGTGCTTAATTGAGTGTTTTTGGAGTAAAAATAGCATAAACTCTTTGGGCGGCTGGGGGCTAAAGCCCCCACACCCCCAGCTGTGCTCCCACACCTTTATCAAAATCTGGGTGCACCTCTGATTACAATAGCAATCATTTGCTTCCTGCAAAACCAGCGAAATGTTTTTCACGCTAAAAACGCAGCGAATTGTGATCAATGTAATTTTTCTATCGTATTAAGATATAATGGTGATTTTTGCGGCCCGATTAAATATTTTAGTTTGTAATGCGGCCTATTCAATTAAAAGGCTGGATATACCTGATCAAAGACATTCACATTAATTTATTGTTAAAAAGACTCAGACTTAAACGAATTAAGTCAACACAGATCTAAGTGAAGCCAAAAATTGCACAAGTAACGCCTCTATTAAGGTGGCAACTTTTTTTGATTGTTACTCATTATATGCATTCTGTGACGGTATTTTGGAAAAATATCGCTTGATCAAATCGGTCCTATCTTCTTGACTAGCTAAAACTGAAAAGTCGTCAAGCTCAGCTCACTCTCCTACGTGCTTGTTTCCGTTGAAATGCAGTTGAAAATCACTTGCAAAAACAGGTGCACATCGAAGCAAGCGTGAACAGTTTTTACACATGTTATTTTACTATTTTGTTTCTCGCTAAGCTAAGAACATTGTCGTTTTTCACAATAACTAGGCTAACAGCTCAATCTGTTTTTGTTTACAGTAGATCACTAACAAGTAATCAAACATTCCACAAACTCACACTGTCAAAGCTAATTTTTCTTGTATGCTAACGAGCTCAATTAATTAGCTATGTGGTATCAAAATCAATATCACTTCTACATGATCAACTCGCATTGATTTCAAAATATTTTTTGTCTTGCTGTTTGACATTACCTGGCTCAAACCAGATTCTTCGGACAGCTGCTCTTTTGTTCTTGTTTTATCGCATTAATAATTATCGCACTGTTTTTGCTGTAAGTTTTTCGGCTGACTTCCTCAATTCGTCATTTGCAGCAAAACTCATTCCTTTTTTTATTAATGCGATTGTTTCCGGGACCTAAAATTTTACAACTATGTTTCCAGTGAGGCGCTAAGAAGCAAATCTGCTGCTGTTGCTGCCACTCTCACAACGCGAAACATTTTAAATTAATGCTTACGCAGGTCGCTAATTACGACGCTTGCTTCCCTGCTTTGTACTGATTGGCGTAATATCAGACTGATAGAAGTTTTGAAAAAAACTTAAGCTTTTTACTGGATTCAAGCGTGAACGCACCGCTTGGCAGTCAAAGAAAAAACTTTGTCTTGGTAAAAAATCTTGGAAAGCACAATTGCACTAATTGATCATTTCCTTTTCAATAGGCTTTGAACTGAAGAAAAACACTGCCAACATTATCAAGTTCACATAAATAGCGCAGTATCTAAAAAGGTACACAGATTTCTAAAATTTTCCGTAAAAGTAATTCGTTGATAGACTTGGAGGAATTTTACGATACCGAAGTGCATTAGGTGCATTAAATTACTTTTTACAAATGGTCAACCAAAAGCATAAGGTTTGATTGCAAAATAACGCTGGCACATACAACTTCTAATATCGGAAAACTTTTTAATTCCACATAGCCAATTCTGTTAATAATATTGGTGTTGATTCCTGAACAGTCTGAATAGTAATTTCTGTGTCGGGCAGAAACAAACATAAAGACGTAGAAAAACAAAATTGGACATTTTCACTTAAGGGAGAAGCTGTTACGCCATATAGCTATTTCAATGAACTTAAAATCAAGAGCAAGGCATAGACCACCCTCTTTTATTTATCATTTCTAACCTAATTTTTACCCTCTATTATTTTCCTAAAGGTCCTTTGCTTTGCAATCTCGCAACGTTTTTTCCCAATAGTAGCATATCTGCGAAAATCGAAAACTGGTGCAGCTATACGGGGAATGCCTGTGGTCGTTTACATATGCCATTTTTAGTGATATTATAAGCCAGAGGCGTTCACGGATTTGACTTTAACTGGACCGGATTTTGGTGATTTTACCGGATTAAGACCGGATTAGGATTTTAAACTTTTGTACCGATTGGATTTGGGTCGGATTTAGATTTTGGATGCATGGCCACTATTCGAATTTTCAAATATGTAGTTTTACCGGATTATTTAGGATTTAGATTCGGTTTTGATAAAACTTCGGATTTGGACTTAGGTTAGAATTCACGGTCTCGGATTTGGAGTGGATTATAACTTTGAAATGTTAAATGCGTACATCTGTGGTCTATACCGCCATAATGACTTCGCAGGTGAAAAGAAAATTAAGAACAACAATTGTAGGTTGAGAAGGAAAAATAAAGCCACGATAAATCTCAAAACTGGACATTTTGACAACACAAATTCAGCTGTCATCATCAGCAGCAGTGATGGAGTCGAGTACTCAACTTCCGAGTACGAGTACCGCAAAAAACTTGGATACGATTACGAGCACAAGTACTGATATTGAAAAATGTACTCGAGTGCGAGTACCGTAAAATAGTTCGAGTACGAATACTTTTACAAATTTAGCAAAAGAACAATCTTTACGTTGTAACAGCTCAAAGTTTGTCGCAAAAACGTAAACGAATATGTTTTTTCAGTGTTTGGGATGTTGAAAAGGCGCATCAATTTATTTACGGATTTTATTGGCTGTAGTTTGCGATCGAAAGTTCATCTTGTTTGTTGGTTTGTTACTTGTAGCGAAAGCCAAATGTACTCGTGTACTAGGCGCTTTTTTTGACCGAGTACCGAGCACATTGACCTTCGAGTACGAGTACTAGGGGTTGCGAGTACGAGTACCCCAAAAGTGGTACTCGAGTAGTACTCGAGTGCGAGTGAAGTAGTGCGAGTGAAGTACTCGAGTACTCCATCACTGATCAGCAATGTAAGCAATGTAATTTTGTGCTGCCTTGCTTGCACTTCTGATGACTACAGCTAAATCTGTGTCATGGAAACGTCCAATTTTGACACTTTACTGTTGCTATATTTTTTTCCTTAAGCTATTTTCGTGCTACATTTATTGTAATCTGATTGAAGAAATACCACCAATTTTCGAAGCATAAACATAATACTCGAAAATAATTGAATCGACTCAGCAATAAAAAACATAAATAAATGACTGAACTAACGAAACTACGCTGTCATACAAGAACTAATAAAGCAGGTAGCGCTTAACCGATGAGTTCAACTGAATACACAGTTGCCTACAACAACAGAACATAACAAGAAAGCAACAATAGTGATGTCATAATTAAGACACAAAGGTGGTACAAACTCTAGACGCAATCCTACACTGATGTAGGTTTGTAGTTGTGCTACAAGAACTTCAGAAATTTTATGATTGGGTGTAGAAATACTTGTCCTTGTTGGATTTATATCTCAAAGATTTGGACTACGTCACAGACACATTGCAATTGATTGAAAATGGGTTATATCAGCAAGCTAGCTGGCAACACTGCGTTAGACTTTATCACATAAGAAATCAAACCTTCATGGTTCATACTGCAGTATAAGTGTATTAAATTAAGCTGCACGAATCAACTGGAGTGATGTTTAATCGACGTCATTGACAAGCAAACAAAAAACAAATAACTGACAAACAAGGTATATTATACAAAATAATGATAGACATCAAGGAGGCTGCAAACAGATCGTTAGATCTTTGAGGTGCATCCACAGTCTTAAGCGAAATTTTTTGATTAATCTTAGGAAAAGTCAGTCTTAAGTGAAATTTTTTGTACTAGGCTACTCCTCAAGTGAAATGAAATCGTTCAGTCACGGCTTAGTATTTTCGTAAAAAAACAACAGCGGGCCCAACATTTCTATCATATCTGTTTATCAGGAAAAAGTTAAATTGGGAGTTGACCACTCACTAAATTTATAAAATAACACAAAAATGAACTATAACTGCCGCAAATGTGTTAATACTAAATATAGAAAAACATCAAAAATTTATGACTTTTTTATCTCGCTTCACTATACTTAGACAAACTTTCATAGAAAGTAAATTTAATGCAATTACACATGATTTTATTTTATCGACTCAAATGTCGTTTTTGCATAAATAATATATCTGGTTATTCTGGTGGAAGTTATTTTTCCTTATTAATATTCATGTCTAAGAAGTTCAATAAATATTCTTTAGTGGTCTATAATGCATGGAATGTAAAAATGTTACATATTTAATAGTAATACAATGCAATGGCATAAGACCCAACTCAGCGTTGGCTTATAATGTTAACAATGGCACCAGAAGTAAATCGCAACGTCGGCCCAGGTGTTTTCAGCTGTTTTTGGCTTTGATATTTATAATTAAATGATACATCTCCAACAACTCAGATGGCCGAGTGTAGGAGCGTCTGCCTATGGAGCTGTAGATTCGGGTTTGATTCCTAGTCGGGTCAAATCAATGACTTTAAATTGGTATTCACAGCTTCCTTGCTTGACGTTCAGCATTAAAAGGGACAGTGTGGAGAACAAGCCGGCAAGTTTACTTGTTGTGACGTTGGTAAGGGCACTTAGCGGGATTCCCCCATCTTCGTGTGGTAGACAGGTGGCCGGTTGCTCCTAAGCGAGCTTGTTATAGCGCTTTGCTCATTTTCTCCTGATAGGAAGGCAAATATGCAACTAATACATTATGTTTAATAAATAAAAGTTTACAAGGACTCTCTAATCTAGACATAACTTTCGACAAAATGAAGGTTATGTAAACCAATCAGATGGCCGATTGACTCAAACAAATAAAACATCTTGTATACGGAGCGGGAGAGCTAGAGCTCGATTCCTGATTGATTCAAAACTTCAAATCAATTCTGCTATACAAGAAAGCAAGTTTTGCGCTTTTTTAGACCTAAATCTTTACTGCCACCCAACGGAAACCTTTATGAAATCATTAGAAGCTTGTCTTTCCAAAGCTAAACGATCACTGGGGAAAGTAGTAGTCAAAGTGGTTGACAATCTGGCACAACTCTATGAGAAGGACGCGACTGATCGCGCTGTTAGCAAATGCTACAGCAAAATATTAGTAAAATAATATGATTCAAGAAAAAGCTGGGCTTCACAGACTTCTTGAAATGGCTTAGCTCACTGTTTGGAGCCGGTTGTTTTTAATCCGTGGTCTGGCTGGACAGGATTTCTTGTGGTAGGTTTCTTTGCCTGTTGGGCCTTTTTTGGTTCTCTATTATCGGCAGCTCTTGGGGTAATTAAGGTGGGTCTTACGTGTTTTCTCTTGCATCTACTTTCCGTTAGCTTATCAGATAAATGATCATCTCGACTGCTGGTTTTTAAGGGTCTCCCACTCCTATTCCTGTCCGTATAAATGCCATACTTTTGAAACTTGGCTATTGCTTGGTGCACAGTACTTTTGCTGACCCTCGTCTGATGAATATTTGACCTTCTGATTATCCCTCTTCACTTAACAGGTTTATCTAAGCTCGTTTTTCTGCTAAAATAGACCTTTTTTGCCCATTTTTAAGGGGAGTTGAAAAATCAATTTCAGCTGGTTACAAGGATATGAAAATCAAACTTTACCTGAAATTGCTTTACCAAGTTTAAAAAGGGCATTCTTCATAAAATATTGTAAAATTTTACGCAATTAAGTGCTCTGTTATAGAACAAATTAGTTTATTTCCATATATACCATGTTATTGATAGTGGTCTTAAACTTTTGCACAGCACTGTAAAGTGCATGATACGCATGATTTATCTTGCGATAACAAGGAGGAGGGTCTAGGAGCGTAGCACTCCAGACGTCGGTATGGTAACACAAATTTCAGCCCCCCTACGTAAAAGTACTTCCAACGCCACAGGGCCAAAGGGTCCCTACTAAATTGTAACACGCTTCGATGTAATCTAAAGGGAACAAAAAAATTTGATTTTATGAATACCGCGGGTATCGTTGCTTTACTTAAACACTGATTGTAAGCGTTACAACAGCAAACCTTCGAATAATAAACAAACACGCGAAATCTGAAATTACTTTCTACTTTCATTGCTTATGTAAAATTAATTTTGACTACTTTCCTACTTTTACTTAAGTAGAAATGCTTCGCCACACTTCTACTTATACTTGAACGCCATTTTTGAGTAAAGGTGCTTTTACCGAACACGCGTTTTTTACATAGCGATAAACGCTGGCGTTTAACAGGACCGAAACAAACGCAGGGGTGTTTACCGAAGTAGCGATGAGGATGGCGATTTTGCAGAGCTTGAAAAGCAGATATGATCAAGCACTTTTAAACTGCCGAGTTGTCTCGACCAGCAGACAGCAGAAGAAACAAACAACGGTCAGAGATGCCAATGGCGTATTTCAAACCGTCAGAGAGGCCAATCGCTTTGCCGCACATTGGCAAGCATCCTGGCGTCCCTGTGACTTTCATGTTTTGCATTATATATAAATTCTCGTTCCCTCACCAGCTCTATTAACATTTCAATCGCTTCCGCAGCCATTATTAATCAATACTGTAGAGTGTAGACTAGGCTGCTGTAAAATCAAAATTTTGCCAGTAGGTTTAGCTATAGATTTCTCATAAATGAAACTTTTGGCGCGCGTCGCGCGATTTTTTATCTTCACCAAAATAAAAGAACGAAAAGCAGAAGGTAACAGCCGAGTTGTCTCGACCAGCAGACAGCCAAAGAAACAAACAGCCGTCAGAGCGGCCAATAGCGTAGGCCTACTTTCAAAAGTTTTTAGTTGTTCTACTGCAGTGGCTCTTAACCTTTTTTATTCAGCTACCCACTTTGCAATCCGACGTAACCAAATTACCCTTTTCCAATATTACGAGTCATTAAATACACATAAATGCAGTTGCGCATCAGGTGAAGAGCAAAAAAATGCAGATCTCCAATTTTCCGCCCAAAATCTAGTGAAGAGCAAAAAAATAGGTCATCACGTCCGCAGATGTCCAAATTTCCGCCCAAAATCAAGCGAAGATCAAAAAAAGTCACCACGTCCGCAGATGTCCAAATCGCGACCCCCAGGTTGACAACCACTGGTTTATGACCTATAGTGAACTGTTGTGTTCCAAAACTTCAAATTACCCACCTGAAATTCTCAAATTCCCCACTTGTGGGTAATTACCCACAGGTTAAGAACCTTTGTTCTACTGCTATAAAGATGTAATACGGCATGAAGAGCGTTGCATTTTGCGAATGATAACAAGCAGCATTATGAAGATATGAGCTGCATCTTTGCTACTCATACACCAAGCACAGGAAGGCCCATGCTGATTGTTCACTACATACTGTATTCGGTATATGAACTCACCGTCCATGCCTTCAACGTTCAGAATCAGGAATCAGGAAATTTATTTTGGTTACAGCGAATAAAAAACAGCCAATAAAAGAAAATAGCACTGCAAATGAATCACATTGACGCAGCAACAGGCAGCTGCGAAGGGACCAATTGGTCTTCGAGTCGAGCAGCAACCTTTTTATTATACAAAAACAAAACGAAACAATGTATACTGCATGGGTAGAGTTTAGAGTTAGAGTTTGACTAGATATACTTATTGAAAAGAAACTTTTTATATTCCCGTTGGAATGTATGATACGTTAATAGTACTACTAAAGATTTACGTCTTTGTAAAATAAATGTCTTTGTAACATTTTCCGTATTGCAGCAACATTAAGATTTCCGTCCTTCTAACATTTTCCGTATTTTAGTAACTTTAAGATTTCAGTCTTTGTAACATTTTCCGTATTTTAGTATTTTTAAGATTTCCGTTCCTCTAGCATTTTCCGTGTTTTAGTAACTTTAACATTTCCGTTTTTGTAACATTTTCCGTCTCAGTAACAAATGTTTCAAAGACGGAAAACTTAAAGCTACTAAAATACGGAAAATCTTACAAGAACAGAAATATTGCGAAAGGACGGAAAACGTTGAAAACACGGAAATCTTAAAGTTACTAAAATACGGAAAATGTTACAAAAACGGAAATCTTAAAGTTACTAAAATACGGAAAATGTTACAAAGTCAGTAATCTTACAAAGACGGAAAACTTAAAGTTACTAAAATACAGAAAATGTTACAAAGACGGAAATTTTAAAATTACGAAATGACGGAAATTGTTGCAAAGACGAAACTGTTAAAGTTACTAAAATACGGAAAATGTTATTAAGATGGAAATCTTAAAGTGACTAAGTAACGGAAAATGTTGCAAAGACGAAAATCATAAAGTTACTAAAATACGAAAAATGTTACAAAGACGGAAATTTTAAAATTACTAAATAACGGATATTGTTGTAAAGACGAAACTGTTAAAGCATAGGCGTAGCCAAAGGGGGGGAGGGGGCAAAGGGGCCATGGCCCCCCCCGAAATTTAAATGAACTATCAGACTTATCACCACCAACTAGCTGTTTTTGAGAAAAGTTAAAATTTTAGCGTAATTTAGCGATCGGTTTACCACTTGGACAGAAATTCCACAAAATTAATATTTTCATCGATATGAGGGAAATAGGCTGCATTGCTGCTATAAGTAAATGACGTCAGATTTAAAAGTTACAAAATTTGCCCTCCCCTCAATTTTTTTCTGGCTACGCCTTTGTGTTGAAGTTACCAGTGATGTCCACGGAGTTGGATTAGGATTTAATTGGACCGGATTTTCGAAATTTTACCGGATTTGGACCGGATCAGGATTTAAGCTTTTTGCCTTTTGGATTTGGACCGGATTTGGACTTTAGGTGAAAGCAATGAAGTGTAGGCTGTACTAGTTAAAATTTTTTAGGATAAATCTGAGTTCAACGTAAATATTATTACTGTTATTTTCTCGATTTCGGATTATCTAGGATTTGGACTTCGTGCTTAAAAAATTTAGGATTAGGATTTGGATTTATGGTAATGGATTTGGATCGGATTAGGATTTTATAATGTTAAATCCGGACATCTCAGAAAGTTACTAACATAAGGAAAATGTTACAAACAGGGAGTCGAACCGTTTGATTTTTCCGGTTCAGGCTCGGTTTGGGTTCAACAGCGATTTCAAATTTCGGTTCAGTTCCGGTTAAGGTTCAGATAAATTGAAACGGTTCGGTTTGGGTTCGCTCCAGCAAAAAATATTTCAAAACCGGTTTATAAAGTTCCGGTTCAGGTTCACAGTAAAAAATGGTATAGTTCTAGTAACACAATTTAAAAAATAAAACGTACAACGCAATCTTTTTTTGCGTTGACAGGCCAAAAAATCAAATCAAATCTTCATTATACTCGCTGGAATACGCCGAAGCGTGTAACGAGTGGCGGGGCCCATCTCCGCGGCTTAGCGCCTGGGCTACACAGCTCCGAAAAAACGTCGCAGCGGTGGCGAGCCGTTGGCGACACTGTGCCGATTTGACCGGTCCGGGAATCGAACCCCAGACCTCCCGCACCGAGAGCGTGCGCTTAGCAACTGAGCTAACGGAGGCCAATATAATGCATAATTTTAACTTAGTGTAAGGCCACTAAGGATGTGCCGAGTCGAGTCCGAGTATTAATTGATACTCTACTCAGCATCAAAGCATTATCATTTTGACCTTTTTTTTTACTTTGCACCCGATTTTGAGTCGAAATACGGACGTGATGACCTTTTTTTTGCTCTTCACCTGATTTTGAGTTCATATCTTGATGTCGCAGAATAGATACTCGGCCGAGTAAATGTGAATACTCGTTACTCGGCGAGTCCGAGTAATTTTCCTTGAGGCACATCCCTAAAAACCAATTAATGGTAAAAGACTTTTTCACCATGCATAGATTATTTACATAAGTGACTATTAGTTTGAATTCAAACCAGCTTCAAAGTGACGCGTGTTACGTCACGAAGCGAACCGCTTTTTTCTATCGGTTCGGTTAAGGTACTCAAGTGCTCAAATTATTCGGTTCAGTTCCGGTTCGCTCTTTGAGATTTTGAAAAATACAGTTCGGTTTCGGTTAAGGTTCGACGAAAATAGCTTAAAACCGGTTTATAAAACTCCGGTTCGGGTTCGGTTCGACTCCCTGGTTACAAAGACGGTAATCTTAAAATTAGGCTACTGAATAAGGGAGATTGTTATAAAGACGAAAACCATAAAGTTACTAAAACACGGATATTGTTACGAAGAAGGAAATCTTAAAGCTACTAAAATACGGAAAATGTTACAAAGACGGAAATCTTAAAGTTACTAAAATACGGAAAATGTTACAAAAACGGAAATCTTAAAGTTACTAAAATACGGAAAAGGTTACAAAAACGGAAATTTTAAAGTTACTAAATACGAAAAATCTTACCAAGACGGAAATTTTAAAGTTACTAAAATCCGAAAAATGTTACAAAGACGGAAATTTTAAAGTTCATAAAAGGCGGAAAATGTTACAAAGACGGAAATCTTAAAGTTACTAAAATACGGAAAATGTTACAAAGACATTTATCTTACAAAGACGTAAATCTTAAAGTTACTAAAATACGGAAATTGTCACAACGACGGAAATCTTAAAGTTACTAAAATACGGAAAATGATACAAAGACCGAAAACTTAAAGTTACTAAAATACGGAAAATGTTACAAAGACGGAAATACTAAAATACGGAACATGTTGGTAATACGGAAATCTAACTAAAATACGGACTATGTTGGAAAGACGGATTTCTAGGTAAAAGACGAAGTTTTCTCTCTTTCAGCAAGATTTCCGTCTTTCCAACATTTTCTGTTTTTTAGCAAGATTTCCATCTTTGTAACATTTTCCCCTTTTTAGGAAGACTTTTGCCTTTGTAACATTTCTGTCTCTTAGCAATATTTCCGCCTATGTATTATTTCCCTCTTTTAGCAATATTTCCGCCTTGGTACTATTTTCCTTTTTTTAACAAGATTTCCGTCTATAACATTTTCAGTCTTTTAGCAAGATTTCCTTTGTTTTGTCATATTTTCCGTCATTTCCTGTTTCCATGTAGGCCTATTTCGGCAAGATCTTCGCCCTTGCAATATTTTCCGTATTTTACCAGAGAAGTTTATTGTATACGGTAGATAATAGAGAGAATCACTAGCAATCACATGCAAAATCAGTAAATTTTGCTGTAAGATTTACTGATTTTGCATCAAGCTGCAGCTTCTTGCCAGTAATTCAATTTTCGTGCTTTGGAAGATTTCCGTCTTCCCAACACTATTTTCTCTATGAGCAAGATTTCCTTCGCTTTGAAGCAATATAGCCTACGTCTTTTCATATTTCCGTACGCTTCAGCAATAATTCCTGTTTTCCATTTCCGTCATTTCCTATTTTCGCATTTCAGCAAGATGCCGTTTTAACATTTCTGTCCTTCAGCGACATTTTTTCTGACTTTTTCCGTCATTTCCTATTTCAGTATTTTATCAAGATTTTTGCCATTGCCGCTTTTCCGTCATTTCCGTCTATTCCGACATTTCCACCTTTTAGTTTAGCACTTTTTCCGTATTTTCCGTACTTTCCGTATTTCAGCAAGATTTCCGTATTTTCTGTCTTCCTATTTCCGTATTTTACTGATGTGCCATCGCAGTGGGAGCACTGGCGCCTCTTAGTTAATCATTAATTTGACTATCTAGACCTGCAACGTAATTTGTCAGACAAAACAACGTAGAGTCTACCGGTATTTCTCAGGTAACGTTACCAGCCCTGCAACGTATTTCTCAGACAAAACACAGTTAAGGTTACTGCTTTATCCTTGCACCAGATTTCAATCGTTGAAGATTAGTGTTTTTTTCAGAATTAGCATTATGTAAAGGCAATGTCTGGACTCTGGAGCACCGGCCCGGTTTCTTAACCATATGGCTGCAGCACCGGCAGCTTGCTTTCTTTCTTTAGTGACGTCGCTATCTCGTGGTGTCCGATTTTCCCGCGCACGAGAAGCTAAATACGCGAAAAATCATTTTCAACAGAATCGCTATAGCGACATCAGTATAATGCGCTGACAAAAAATCAAAACCTAGGAGCGCATTGATTCCCTGCCCTTTGAGTCCATCACACTAACCCCTACACCACTTCACCGTTGCCATGTGGTCGTAAAATTTTTGTTCTTTAACTTTCTTTACGCATCACGTGACTCTCAAAAAGGCTGTAGCGGTTTTGTTGAAAATGATTTTTCGCGCATTTAGCTTCTCGTTTCTCGCGAGAGACTGCGAAGTGAGCTTGCGCTCTTCGAGTCAGCAGCCACCCGTTAAGATATGTCTAATGCGGTAATTGAGGGAGACTGCGAAGTGAGCTTGCGCTCTTCGAGTCAGCAGCCACCCGTTAAGATATGTCTAATGCGGTAATTGAGGGAGACTGCGAAGTGAGCTTGCGCTCTTCGAGTCAGCAGCCACCCGTTAAGATATGTCTAATGCGGTAATTGAGGGAGACTGCGAAGTGAGCTTGCGCTCTTCGAGTCAGCAGCCACCCGTTAAGATATGCCTAATGCGATCGGCTCCAGCCGCGAATCAAACCCGTCACGTAGGATCTGTCACCTGCGCACGGTATTGCTAGGCCATGTTGCTGACAAACTGGACACTTCCTGAAGTACCATCTTGGCGCAAAGCGGACATCAGCAGTAGAGGCAAAGCGGTCAGACTAGGCCTAGCTGCCTAGATGTGATGTGTGCTGCTGGTAGGTTAGGAAATCTAGACATATGAGAGCGGTATTCCTACCAGTGTAAAAGTTTAATGAACAGATGAATGTGTATAATTGATGTAAAACATCTGATTGGTTTTAGTGGCTATTTGAGCCCTAACACTGTAACAGTTAACTGTTAATATAATTTTTTTCAACCTGTTGATGCTGTGCTAATTCGATCGCTTGTGCAAATAAATAGATCAGTGCAACAAACAATTAACTGAACTTAACAATATTTAATATCCATAAACTAGAGATGGCCAAATATACCGGTATGTTTAAAACTGGCGATTACGTGCTCGTTGGTCGTTGCTGGACGTTGTGCAATCTGTTTCCCAGACAAAATCTGACTGCCTTTTTGCATTTTAAATTGATAGTGTAATTTTTTTTTTCTCATGTGAATATTGCGCATTTTATATTTTTTTTATCACCTTTTCCTCTGTCCTGGAACAGGCAGATTTGTTGGAAATAGAAGGCGTGATTTCCGGCAACTCAGCATGGCCATACCTCGTGTTGTGTTTTTTTTGCATCTATATAAATTTTCGTGCTTGCTAAAAATATAATCTCTTTTTACTCGGATTTACTCGAGTGAGGATCTTTCAAGCTAGCTTAAGCTATTTCCGAAGACCAACGAACTCACTAAAGTTTCAGAAGACCAACAAACTCACTAAGAAACAATACAGCATCATGCAGGAACCACTCTCTCATCGTTCACCCCATTAACATCACTTCATAATTATTCCACTAGAAACTCAAACACAAATTTTTTTATCAAAAGAAGTGATACTGAATTAGGCAAAAAGTGTAAGCAAGTTATAGGGGCAAGAGTATGGTCTGAGGCAGTGTTCCCTCTAAGATGCAAAATTTGAGAAAAATGAGAAATTTTGGGCAAAATTTTGCGATTTCTGCACATTGCTCTAATGATTTGAAAGCAAATTAGTTGAAAGTGCTCAAGTTTATTTGTGTAAAATGAAAGTGTTTTACAATAGGAACTCTTATTTTAAACAAAAATTATTCTAGACCTTGACATACACCCATTAAATATTTGGGCAAATTTCTAGGGATTTTCATATTTGGGCAAATTCGCACCAGTAAAATCTTAGAGGGAACAGTAGCCTGAGGTGCCCTTGAATAGCAAAAGGCTACCTTTCCCCATGTTTGTCAAAAAGTTTAAGGAGTATTTAGCTTACAAATACGAGGAATACTGTAACCAACAAATTTCCACAATATTGTGTATTATTGTCTGATGAATAACCTGACTTGTACTCTGATTGCTTATTGCATACTTGTGTGCTTCTTGAGCTTTTTATTTTGTTTCTGTTCATTTATTTATTTATTTTATTATCATATGTATTTTTTGTTGTTTGTTTTTTTTTCACGGTTTTTGTTTTTATAGTACTGGTAATTAATGAAAAAATGCTGAAATTTCAACAAGTTGTTTTAGAGAAGTGAGGAGGACAGTGGACTTGTAGACCGTATGGTTGTATCACTGTATCCTCGCTACAACCTGGCATGTGTAACTTTTTGTGTATGGCAACTGGTAAAGGAGGTTGCGTACTTATGTATTAATATTCGTGTGTTTAACTTTTGCTGCGCATGTTAAGTTATGGTAAAACTATTGAAACAGACTAAAAAAATAAGCTGTCAATAAACATTGCTATTAGCAGATTAATAATAATAATAATGATTTATTAGTCCCTTAAGATGAGAGTCAACCTTGTTGTCAATCATCTGCCTAAGGGACACATCATAGGCTAGGCCTACACAGTGCACAACTCAATCATTACAGATATCACAGTAACAATTAGCAATGGAGAAAAAAAAAAAAGACACACAAACACATTAAACATCCGGTACATCAAAAAAAGCCAATTCAAAATAATGACACTTCAATTTGCACTTAAAAGTTTGTAAATTATCAATTTCTCTAATGCAAAGTGGTAATGCATTCCAAACTTGAAAAGATGAATATGAAAACATACATTCTGACTTTACTTTTCGACACTTACACATATTTTCAAGCAAGAACACATCTTCATTATCTCTAAGATTGTATTTATCCGATGGTAGTTTTTTAGAAACTAAATCTTGAAGGTACTGTGATGAAAATCCATGCAAGCACTTAAATGTTAACATAGCAATTTTGAAATTAATGCGGTACTTAATGGGCAAAAAATGTAATTTTTTTAAATATGGCAACATATGACATCGATTTCTTGATACACGCATATTAAAAATATAACGTACTGCAGCATAAAGCACCTTAGTAAGTTTCCGCACAAGAAATGCAGGTAAATTGTACAAAATTGCATTACAATAATCTAGGTGGGACAAAAAGATTAGCTGTGGTAAAAGTGATATTGGGCAAAGTGGTCACCTGATGTCTGCTTGGGTAACGTCTAGTATCAGCCCCCAGGTTCAATTTGGGTTAGGTTGGGTTAGTGTTAGGATTGTAACTGAACCAAACCCTAACTAAATTTAACCCTAACCAAACCTAACCCAACCCTAACCAACCTTAACGGAAGCTGGGGGCTGACAGGCTGATGCTAGACGTTACCCATCCGCTTTGCCCCTACTGCCCAATACTGGGGTAAAGCAGTCACAGTACTACAAAAATATAAAACCAAAATTTTGCAAAAAATAAACAAAAAAATGAAAGTTAATGCATTTGGAAAATGTAATATAGTGATGTCCTAGTCTCCCCAACAATAACACAATGGATGCACAAATTTATCAACAAAAAGGAAAAAAATTGAGTTCAAAATTAAAGGGTCCGCTTTGCCCCACCTTCCCCTTACTGTTTTTTAGAGTTAGACCAGGGTTTCCCTAACTTTCTATTAATTGGTACCCTTGGACAATTTATGGATTTGTTTGTGTACCCCAAAATCGGTGAAGACCAAAAGAAAGGTTTTCACATCCACAGAGTCCTGTTTTTCCACCAAAAATCAGTGAAGACTAAAACAAAGGCCTTCACGTCCAAAAAGTTGTGTTTTTTCTGCGACAAATTCAAAAATAAGCACGAAATGGTACCGGTAACCCCAGATATACAGAACATCTAAAGACGTGTGGACTTTTTTTTTGTTGCTGTTCCAATTGATGCTACCCTAATTATTAACATCAGGTAATCAAAAAGAAAACCTAATGTACGGTATGTACCCCTTGAAAAGCTGAAATATACCCCAGTTTGGGAACCCCTGAGTTAGACTAATTGTCATGTCTATGTTGCAGTACTTGAGGAAAATTTCATCTGCCAAGGAATCGGATGCAAATCCTCAAACCAATGGGCAAGAAGAAAACATACTGGTAGTTGTTGAAGAAAACATTAATAAATTGTTAATCATTTGATTATTTTATCAATCTGGGAGATTGGAACGACACAGGATTTGATTATTCTTTTTTTATACTTTGCTCACTTTTTATGTGTATTGTGTGTTTTGCATAAATGCGTTTTGATAGGGTCTTTGCATAACTGTATGATTAATTTCTTGCCTATTACTTTTTTAATCTATACCTATGTCTATAATACTGGTACCTGTATGTCATGACAATTTTAGGAAACACAATAGAAATTGCAGGTTTCGCAAAGCTTTTTTATACTTAGAGTAATTTTATCACAAGGGTGCATGAAATATAAAAGTATTATTGCAAAGGTGCATGAGAGAAAACAAGGTTGAAGAGCCCTGACCTACTTAACAGTTAATGGAGATCTTCTTCCCAAGATCAAGAAGCTAATCACATCTCGACCTCGGCAACTTTTCCAAGTGCGCAAAAATTACCACCCTCATTTTATAGTTAGCAAACAAGGACTCAATGAAACATCTCAAAAACAAGTGTGTGAAGATGTATATATGCAAGAACAATGACGTTTGTGCTGAAGTTTTTAGGTTTGTAAACAATAGACTGGATTTAAATAGTTTCTGCGATACACCAGTGAACTGTGTTTTGGTCATGTATTGCATTTCTGTTAATTTTAATGTCGTGAGTTCATTAGAAAGATTGAATTCCATGTCAAATATACAGATGGGTACCCTTGCTTTGTTTGCTGAAAACACTGATTATCTTAGAGGAAGAGAATTTCGAAAAAAAAAATTATCGCTGCTAGCTTTTACCTCATTTCTGCTAATCCAGCTTGTATTTGAGCAAACGGATTTAGATAGGTTTGGAATTGGTGAAGACGAAGCCAGCACATTTTTGACTACACGTCTTGGAGAAAAAGCCAACTTGAAGCTGATGAAAGACAAGGTACACCTGAAGTCATATTTTTCTCGCCTCTTTCTTCAAGAGTTTTTTGCAGCGCTTTATTTGATTTTGTTTATGGACCTCGATGAATTTGAACAAACTCTATGCAACTTCAGGGACAGTAAATGTGAAATGGTGACAAAATTTGCTTTTGGACTTGGCAATTCAACCACTCAGCAATGTTTGCAGGAAACCGTTCCTTTGGAAGAATTCAATCTTAGTAACTTGCAAAAAAAAGAAAGAACTCTTGAAGGAGTTAGCATCAGAGCAAGTTTTTTTGTGGAGAAGTTTGACGATTTGTCGCAGCTGTTCAGCTGGTTATATGAGTTACGTGATGATGGGTTGAGTGAGGAAGTCATTTCCAACTTGAAACGTGAATTTCAAATAAAACTAGAAAATAGCATTCTTCCTACTACTACACCGGCATATCAGTATGCGCTACAATGGAAGAAAACATCTTTGTATATGATCGAGTGGTTTGACCGTTATGTCAGGAATCATTAAAACCAGTTTATTTCTGCTTTTGATGAGTTAATTCAATCAGGAAAAGTCAAAGTAAATTAAAAAAACTTGGTTTGTCATATTCCAATGTCAATTTAATAAAAATAAATTGACAATATTGCTTAATATCAACTCAGCTTATTGAAGCAAATACACAGGCACACGCTTAAGGTAATTGTCTTGTGAAAACAAACACAGCTTTATTAAAAACCTTTGAAATAAGTTGATTTTACCTGATGCTGAGTATATTGGTCATAAATGCATAGCCTACTAGCACAATACAATATATATACATGCTCGCAAGAATAAAATTAACAAAAAATAATCTGTATTCACAGTGTTTAGAATCTGTGTTATGACTATGAGTGCGAAAAAGTTTGCTATGCATCAATGATATTTAATACTGCCATCCATGTCAAATTATAAAATGGCGTGCGTAACGGCAAAATAATAAGCCAGTGTTGGCAAATTTTCGTTTCTAACTTTCCCTGGTAAAGGTACACAAAGAGCTGCTCTTGTGTGTTTCAGCACATGAGTCTTGATTGGGAAGAGGTGCATCAAAAGCTAACTAACAACAACTTGAATTTTAATTGGAGATTTTTTGATATACCAATAGGTTCAAATAAGATTGGTGATTTTCAACATTTATGAGTTACTTGGCAATCATCTTGAGAACTTCAGGATTTTGGACAAATCGCAATGTAGTAAAATACGGAATTAAAACTTTATTGTCAATTAAAACATTCAAGTAACTTATGGTTCAAACATCGTAGATTTTTTATTTTATCAATCGCTCAATTCGTTTTTTATTTTCGCTATCCAAAACGTTAGAAGCACACATTCATATCAGTGCAATAAATATTAGCAAAGTACGGAAAAGGACACATGCAGCAAAATGGGTAATCGTTGAAATTATAATTTTAGTGACCAAATATTAATAAATAAGCAAGCCTACCCATCCGCAAATCTTTCGAATTACTTTAAATTCATTGTTATCATTCATTTCTTAAATAAGGTAAAAATGCTGGTGACTTTGTAATATTAGATGCAAATGTTAATGCTTTGATCTGTTCAGTGCTGTGAAATGAAAGGCTTGCGCAAAAGCTTGATCTAGGCGATGGCGCTTGTAAATTATTTATACTGATTGTAGTTATTTTTTGGCTTATACACAATGTTACCGTATTGATGGTGCGACATGTTTACCGCTCATACTTCAACACTTGGAGCTGATATCAACCCTGTTTTCCCTTTTACGCATAAGCACCTTGATCATATTGACGCAAGATTTTATGCTGTCTTACGCAAACATCTCATTGTTGCCATTTAAATAAAACGTAACCACCCTTACTTCTTATCAAAGAATAAACCAATGAGAAGCAAGTAGCAGCTGACGTCGTTGTGTTTGGTATTAATGCTTCAACCATCATTGTTTTGATCGTTTCAACTTTATTGTTGGCAGATCAGGGAGTTCGTTGCTGCTGGAGAATTTGAAGATGACGATGCGCGTAAATTTGCGTGATACGTTCGTGACGTAGAAGTTCTTCAACTCTGGAACTGCAAGATGACGTCACTGGGCATGGAAGCCCTGTCAGTGGCAATAAGACAAAACGACACGCAGGTACAATGATACGCTAATGTTTTTCAGAACCGTCAGCACAAATATTATAGTGCGAGATATTTTTGAGTGAGTTTGTTCATTAACAATGCTGATGACAACTGTAATGATAACTATTAAAACATTGTGAGCGTGGCTGCTATTTAATATCACGGGTTCGATTCCTCGCCCCTTCAGTCCGGTTTAAGCGCATGCAGGTTGAAACATATGGGGCGCCGTTTGACCAAAAACGATTTTGTTCGACTTATTTTGTGCGTGTTTTTTGGTCCGACGTACAGCACAATTTGTCCGATATGTAAGTAGGGTATTTCCTATGTATATATAGGACAAACTATGGTCTAAATAAGCTCAGAAAACGAACAGTTTTTTCCAAACGGCACCCCATAGAAACATGTTGCTTATCGATTAATGTGCTTGTTCAAGGTTGTGTTGCAATGTGACCATCTGTGATTATTAAACCATGTGTCTTGCATCACTGACTGCTGAAATGTTGATGAATAGATTCAGAAGCTTGATTTTGGACGGAACGAATTCGGTGATGATGGTGCGATACATGTTGCGAAATGCATCACCTATGTGGAGCAACTGGGACTCATTGGGTGCAACATCGGAGCAAAAGGGGTGAAGTTATTGTCGCAAGGAATAATGCAAAGAGATTATCCGGTAATTACGGCGTTGATATATTTTTCTTGGTTAATATTTTTATATGGTTATGTTGCGAAACCTAGAGACGGGTTGTTCGGGCACGGTAATTTGGCGCAGTGAATCAGGTGCGTGCGCAAAATTTTTAAAAATTGAATAAAACTGATGAAAAACGAATGACTGTTTTACGCAAAATAATCGAATCGTTTGTTTAATGCGATTCCGGTTCGAAGTTGCTTTTCTGTTTTCTGATTGTGAATGCGGTTTAGACCAATCGTAATGTTTCGCTGAAATGAACTAAAAATCATTTAAGGGTTAAAACATTTTTTATTTACTTCGTATTAAAAACCCGCCAAACAGAGATTTGCTAATTGTCAAGCGAAATTGGGCATTAAACAAATAAACTAGAACACCTTATGCGAATCGGAACGTCAAAAATTGCGGAAAAATCAAATCAAAATTAAACGTAAAATTTGATGTAACGCAGCTGTCAAGTATGGAAATGCAATGCTTGGTTAATTTTGGCTTTGAATAGCAAAAAATTTCATTTAAGAACACTTCATGCTAAAACTAATATGTTGATTGTTGAGCATAAAATTTCAATTTCAGAATTGAAAAACCTGCTTTACATGAGTATGTCCACAAATAAGTAGAAAGTACTTGATAAAATAAACTTCAAACCAAAAAAAGAAATCAAATAAAATTTTTGCTGTACTCGCTGTATTACGCCGAAGCGAGTAACGAGGCCCATCTCCGCAACTCAGCACCTGGACTACGCAGCTTCGAAGAAACGTCCCAGCGGTAGCGAGCCGCTGCCGACAGTGTACCCAATTTGATCGGCGCGGGAATCGAACCCCAGACCTCCCGCACCAACAGCGATATTCTTAGCAACTGAGCAAACCGACCGGTAATATTAAAAGCACAGAATAGTGAGCAGATGCTGTACAACTTAGTTTGCCAAGAATTAGGCGAAATCGTTTGTTGCAAAATTTATGTAATCTTTAGGGCCCGCTAAAGTCAATAAAATCAAAATTTTTTTAGGATCGTACTACATGATCATTGATCAAACATGTACTAACATGCGTTTCAGGCCTTCAGGAGTCTGTTTTGGTAGATTTTCTAAGTCAAAATAAAGTCAAAATTTTGTATAAAGTTAAAACTGGTTAAAATTCTCTTCATCAAAAATTTCCTAACCCTAACCCTTACAAAAATGAAAAAAACGTAGATTTTTTTGAATTTTTGAGCTGCTATTAAAATTTTATGCGCAGTTTTATTTGATTATTCCGAAATAGTAAGTTGAAATAGTAAAAATGCGTGCGGTAATTGAGAAGGAAATAGCACTTATGCATGAAATGTTTGTAAATTGTGGATTATAAACCATTTTTAATCAAAAAAGTGCAACAAGACATAAGTGATTAGGCAAAAGCGGTTAAATCAAAATAAAGTCAAAATTTTGCTAAAATAAAGTCAAAAATATGTTTTTTTAGGTCAAAAAAGATGGCCCTAGTAATCTTCCATACGTTTGCAACATAGTGCCACTTTTTAAACATAGTTGTTAACATATATTGACATCGTAAGTTCAGGGAAGTCAGCCATACGTTGTTTGCATTATTAGAAGAATAGCAATGAAAGCAATAGCTTACTTTATAGTTCATTATCAGCATTCATGTTTTAACGATAAGCGTAGACTACTGCCGCATGGAAAGATGGCGCATTAAAATTTTGCTGGAGAATAATAATATCGCCAAGTTTTGGACCCAGAAAGCCATAAAATGTCGAGCAAAATGTCTTGTTCGTATGTGCAAGAAAATCCCTGTGGCCTTGATCTCAAACATAACAGTAGATTTATCTGCTATAGGTGTCCTAGGAATAAATGCTTCATATTCGATTTATATTTTGCACTTACACAAATTTGGTGCATTTAAAGGTGCGATCACACTCGGTGCTTTGTTTAAGGTTTGACTTGGCTTGAGGAACCATTAAGCAATTTTGTAAGACCGCTAATCTTATTTATAACGTAAAACACGGCTTTCTAGGCCTACAGTCCAAACTTTTGGTGAAGTAGGTTTTGAGAAACCGCGGGACAATTTTGGGACCATTTCGGTTTCTCAAAACGCCTTAAAAAACACTGATCACACTAACTGAGACGCTGAAACCTTTGAGACATTGTGCAGATTTATAATATTCTGACATTACAACCGCACAAAGTCATTGAAACGGATGTCACAATAAGATAAACCTGCACAATGTCTGAAAGGTCTCAGCGTTTCAATTAGTGTGATCGCACCTTAATTCACCGCGACAATAAAGCGGAAGGTCATGCATTTTATATTTCATGATTTGGTTTTGTAACAGCTAGAACAAAATTATACACTGAAACATTGAAACAAAGACCTGGTGCTGTTTTTGACTTAAAAGTGGTTTGGAGCGTCGGTTTTACGACGACCATGATCGCAAGGTTAATGGTTCAACTCCCAACCTAGCCTCGTTGTTGCGTGCTTGGATAAGATGCTTCACGATGATTATCTTTGCTTGGTGGAATCTGGCAAACAGCAAGTTAAAGAAGTCAGAAGAAAATTCAACCGGAAAACTTGGAAACAAAGGCAACTCCTAAGCCAGTCTGGATTTGTCCTACGCATAGCGCCTCCGCCGCTTTCTGATGATAGAGGATAAAGATGAAAAAATCAATCAAACTCATTCAACTGTTTTGTGAACGGTTTGCTCATGCATTTAGAGCAAATAAAGACTTGCCTCCATCCTTACTGTCTCACTGAGTGTTTGTAACATAATTCCTACTTCAATTCTTTAGATAAATTGGAAATTGCAATATTGTTCACCTAGTAAGAAATAAGAATGATGATGGAACAAGTTTTTTAAGGTTTAGGCCAGCTAAAATATAAGCTTCATTGTAACGAACTCTACAGTAGTTCTGTTTGCGATGTGTTTGGTAAATTTCTTTCATATTTCGCTTCTGCATTATAAACTGGTAAAAGTTGCAGTCTCCGATAGATGTTTTGCATTTTCATTACAGCTCACTCGACTTGATCTCTGTCAGAATAAGTTTGAGGACGACGGTGCAGAACATTTGAAATTCTGTCTTCATAAAATAAACAAGCTTTATGTGCGAGGTTGCGGCATTTCACCTGATGTTGCTCGATCTCTTCAAAATTACTCAGCAGAATTTGAAGTGATCTTTCAATGGTGGCCTTGATAAATGCTGTTATTTCCTGTTTGTTTCCAAGCTTGTATTGCTCATTTATGCTCGTATTATTTTGTAAAAAATTGAAAGTAAATAAACACACTCTACACAATAATTACGTTTTCGTAGTCCATCAGCCGTATACGGATTATGGAGTGGAATGATTAATTATAAATGATTGAGGTTTTGCATGTAAGTGATTGAACTAACATCTCAGCAGTGTTACGAGAGAGAATGTAAGCTCACGCGCTCTTCGATTCAACAGCCACCTGAAATATATAGAATGCGATTCGAGAGCTCCAGCCGTAAATCGAACCTGTCACTCAACAGTATATTTGTGGTGTCATTGCTATTTCATTAGGTTAAGGGATGATTTGGCGCAACCAGGTTTTTGCAAGGAGGGAGGGGGTACAATCGAAGGTATGGGGACGGAGCCCATAGCCGCGAAAGGATTTGACAGTTCTCATATAAAAATTTTAACAGCATCATTTTTTTGGCAATACTGTCAAAGCATTTCATATCCTGCCCGTTAAAGTTACGCATTAAACATTGGATTTGCTCGTTTCGTTACTGTATTTCCGCTATTATCCAATCAGCAGTTTTACTTTAACCGGTCGGTAAGCGCGCTATCGGTGCAAGAGTTCTGGAGTTTGATTCTCGGGTTGGTCAAATCGGCGCAGTGTTGCCAATAGTTCGCCACTGTTGCGGCATTTCTTCGGAACTGTGTTGCCCAGGCGCTAAGCCGCGGAGATGGGCCTCGCCACTCGTTACACTCCTCGGCGTTAATGAAGATTTTTTTTGGTTTAACTCAGATTTGGTCGTAATTGTGAATGCATTACGTAATTAAATTGCTGGACAAGTTTCAATGAAATTGCCATTAAATTTCGGGTAGGCTACTGTAGTGTTAGTAGCCTACCGGTAGGCTTATATGTCTGTGACCACATCCACGAAGAATTTTCATTCGTGTTCTTCTAGATTTTCTAATTTACCGAGTTCAGTAATTGTTTTATCGAGTTTAGGCCAAGTTCGAAACTTTATCAACCCTTTTCGAGATCTAATTCGATGGTAAATTCAGGGATTCTTGGTTGGTTTCATTTTTATCCTGCTGTCACGAGAAAGCGATGGAGGCACTATGCATTGGACGAACCCAGACATTGCTTAAGAGTTGCCCTTGTTTCCGAATTTTCCGCTTGAGTTTTGCTTCTGACTTCCTCAATTTGCTGCTTGTTAATTTCCACCGAGCAGAGATGAGTTGTCGTAAAGCATCTTATCCAAGGACGCAACAACGAGGCTTGGGTGGTAGTTGAACCCTCAACCTTGCGATCATGGCCGTTGTAAAAACAACGCTCCGAACCACTCGGCCACGTTGCTGACTAAATTGCCGGCCACTTTCTTATTTCTCAAGTTAGAATTTGACGAAAGGAAACAAATTCTGCGAGTTTGCTATCCTTTTGACCTTTTTCGTTTTTAATCCATCTGAAATTTTGGAATAGACCATACCAATTTGGATTAAAATTTCTTTCACAAAAGAACTTTTATTGTTGTTCAAGACAAAGAGTTGCATTGCCATAGAATATTGAGTTTTAAATAAACTCTAGCTGGACTAGCAAGCAAATCTCAAGTTGAAAGTTCATTCGAAAGGGGGATGGGAAAGCAAAAATCTAAAGGGGTCCCAGAATGCAATAATACCGGCATGTAAAAACGCAACCTAGTCATGCAACGCCGTAGTAGATTAACTCTAGGCTATGGTTAGATGGCCGAGTAGTAATTGCGCCCGCCTTCAGAGCTGTAGATTCGGGATTGATTGCCGAGTCTGGTTAAACCAATGTCCGTAAAATTGGTATTCACACACGCTTCTCTGTCTGACACTCAACATTAAAGGGACAGTGTGGAGAACAAGCCGGCAAGATTAGTACTGCTGCTAGGAAAGGCACTTAGCGAGATTACCCCATCTTGGTGTGGTAGACACTAGACAGGTGGTCGGCAAATCATAAGCGAGCTTGTAATAACGCTTCCTCATAAATATTATGGAACCAAATGCTTGACACTCATAAAAAATAAGCATTCCTGTAATTATCGCGCGGCGCTGCCTCCTCCACTTAAAATTTTGTGCGTAGGTCAACGGTGATGGAAGACAAAAAAGTTAAGAGAGATCACTCAGCATCGCAAACTTTGATAAAAAAAATACGAGGATATGTGAATTAACCATTACTGATTATTTTTATGTATTTTGAAAATAAAAGTGTTTGTTGATATTGATCTCAATCATCAACAAAAAAAAGTACGGTTTTTTGAAATAACTCGATTTCTGTTGCAGATAGCCCATGTGTTTCTACAGAAGTTAGATAGAAATGTGGGTCTTCTGCAACTTTTGACACCAAAATTATGTTCATAGCTTGGGTAGTTTTTAAGTTATCGCATATTTGAGCTCGTGCCCCCCCCAAAAAATACTTTAATGGGATAACACTTCTAAATGTTGCTAAAAATCAGAAAAAATTTACGAAGTTCAAGTTGACCCATTTCACCCAGGCAAGTGTCAATTCAAAATTCGCCAAAATGTGCAACACCCTACTAAGCATTAGCATTAACACCCTACCGCGCGATAATTACAGGAATGCTTGTCTCTAAGGGAATCAACAACCTATTGCTGCATAAATCTTCATCATCACAAAGCCGAGAAAAGTAACAATGATTTATTTAAGCGGTTTTAGTTTTCGCAATTTGAGAAGCGATTCGATCGGCGTCTCTTCTGCCTGTTGGTGTCAATTTTCTTCCCCTGTAAAAAACAAAATTGAGAATTAGATAAATCAAGAAACTTTGCTACCAAGTAACATAGACAAAGGCGAATCTGCTTGAAGTTTAACGTAACCGGTGGTTGATAGTGCTCAAGCTTTGTATTAAGATCCAAGGAAAACCCTTCTCCGTCACAGCCAGTGACTAGGCCTACGAGTTTTTTAAATCAATCACATTGCTTGAATAAAGACATTACTGCAATGCATATTAAAAAGATGTTACTGTGCAAGCATAAAGTTACAGAGTAAGAAACGAGCAGTTTCTTCGTTTAAATCCTACTTTTTTTCAAATCACCAAGCTTCTATCGCAATATAGTAAACCTTCCCGTGTTTTTGGCTAAGCGACTGAAATATAATTAGCACAATAAAAGTCCTCTGCTTTCTAATGCAGTGTGCTACAACGAACGATTATTAAAGCCTTTAGCAGTCCCTCTCACTCCTCGGCATCAAAAAAATCAGATCTTCATTACACTCGCGGTATCACACGGAAGCGTGAAAAATAGCAGTGCCAACAATTCTAAATGCGAAATTATTAATAAATTTATTATATCATCTTGCCACCAAGTATTAAATATGTTAACTTACGGTCTATTGTAAACTTTATTCATTTTTTGTACTGGTCAAGACAGTCAAAAAACGTCACTAATTGTGTTTGATTTAACAAGTCAAAAAATTCATGAAGATATTGAGGAAGTGAGATAGATTCTTAACACAATAACCTGCACACAATTCAAAGACAGGGTTAATAACTAGGCCAGAAGGCAGCACTCTCCATTTCGAATGTTCGACTAGACACATACGCCTACCGGCATTCAGAAGGAAATATAAAGCAATTATTCTAACATTACCCAAGCTCATCTTTTGCGATTAATTTGATGCCTTCTAACGATTGAAGGGTTTTGCGAGCTACGGAAGTGGATCCTTTCTTGAAATGGGAAGGTGCTACGCCTCTTCGTTTGCGACCTGAAGACATTCACTATGTTACAAACAACTTTTGAAAAGCCAAACCATCAAATTTAGCATCTCAAACCGAAAGAATATAATGTACCAACAACAAAGTTTAAATTAAAACAAGTTTAGGAAAATGTAAAAGAACAAGGTTTTTAGAATAAAATAAATATCGGACGAAAATAGCTCATAGAGGAAAAATAAAGACACAATAATTCTAATAAAATAATGCATGTTTCGATCCCATACAGGAGCGTAAGTACGGGGGGGCACGCCCCTTCTCCACAGACAGATGCACAAACGTTTTACGGTGTAAAGCTGATATACCTAATTGTTAAAGTAAACTGGCATGGCTTTAAATAGCGCCCGACCCCCTAATAAATTCCTGGGCACGCCACTGGCATAGATTTACAGTAGCTGTCATCATAAGCAGTGTAAGCAAGGCAGTACAAAACTGCCTTTTAGTTTTGCAAGCTTTGCATTGATGTTGTCAAAACGTGCAGTTCTGAGAATTAATGTGGTTTTAGTTTCTTCCCAAAACCAGGTTTTCGTTTTGCATCTTTTAAGTCCAATGACAGCCAACTCATATGATGGCGCATTACCCATTTGCAACAATGCTGAATACAGCAGTTTAATGCAAGCATTGTGACTATATAAAAATATTTTAAAAACTTAAGCACCAAATTACGACGGAAATCAGTACGTAACGCAATGGTTATAAAAATAGTAGCAGATTAATTTACATATGATAGCAAAGACCAAACACTCAACTTTGAAGAACATAGTTGACATTACAGTATGTCCAAGATTTATCTAAATCAAAACAATCAACTCTTCATTATTGTTAGCGGTAGGCTACTACGCGAAGCATGTAACGAGTGGCAAGGACCATTTTCACGACTTATCGCCTGGGCAGCACAGTTCCGAAGAAACGTTTAAAGCAATGGTGAGCCGCTGGCAACACTGTGCCGATTTGACCATCTCGGAAATCAAACCCCAGACCTCCCTCACCAATAGCATGTGCTTAACAACAGAGTTTATCTGCCAGTCCTTGATTAGTCTGTTCTAATTGAGTTAAAATTATTTTAAAACCTGGGCAAGTGAAAATATGGGAGAATTGAATTTCCTTACACCAAAACACAGCTGTTTGCAATTGGGAATGAACAGATCAAATAATACCTAATCAATGATTATCACTGTTGCTCATTCTAATGATTTTAATATCCATTTGCATCGCTAACATCCCCCCAAAAATTTTACAGCCTTGTAATTGTGCAGTGGAGAAAGGAGCACTGGTAGTGGTGACTTAATAATAATAATAACGAAATACTTGTATAGGGCACTTTCACACCAAAGGTTGCCTTCAAAAATTTTAACTTTGACTAGAAATTTTTGGAAATGATTATCAACAAGAGTAGTTTTGATGATTACAAGTTGTAACCCTAGGTAAAAGGAGTCTACATGACAAAAATGAGCTTTATATGTTCATTGGCTGCAAAGCTATTCCATTTTGTAGCAAGTTTTGGACGAAATTTGAGTGTTTCACCATAATTTTTTATTTCTTTACCATGATATTTATGAGTGAAGACATTACATAATTGATTCATTTTAATTTGACAATTACGAAGGGACTTCGTGAACTAGAAGCACTCCAAATTTCATTCAATTTTTGCAATTAGTTTCAAAGATATGGCAAAAAAATCGAACCATGCAAAATTCTGTAAAATTGCAGTAATGTCCTCTCCAAAACATCGCAGAAATTGAATAACCTTTACTCAGTTGCTTGGAGAAAGAATGTTCCCAGCAAGCTACAGAAGATACCTTTCTCCCTGAAGGCAAATAAACTTACTCATCACTTGGACTACTGAAAGGTTGACGCATGAAATGTTGTGAGGCAAATTCTGTTAAAAAGTGTCCTCTCCAGAACAATAACTAGCTCATTCAGGGCATGAAAGCTTGCAGTGAAAATTATTTTTTTCCTCATACATTAGGTCCAATTAACTTGACTGAAACATAAAACTTGGCAACTAATTTCAAATTTGCATGAAAATTGATAAAGTGCAGTTACATCAAATGTCCTCTCCAGAACAAGTGTTTAACATAATGACAAAAGCCATGAAAATTTCGCTGCTGCTGTTTAAATTAGACCTTGCAAGAGATAGTAACACTAGCTTCGGCAGAAAACTGCGACTGTGTAAACCTACTCCATGAAAAAAATGAGAAATGTGTGCTTTGAAGCAGATATTTACAAACCCAACCAGATATTCAGTGGTATATTGCACCATTTCTAAGAAAAATTTATGCAACATATTGTAAGAGTTTATTTACAACAGTGGCGTCAAATCATTAGTAACCGATTGTTACACAGGAGAACAATTGCCTTCTGCATGCTAATGCAGACAGATAGATCACACCTTGTTCTGGAGAGGACATCAGTTTTTAACATGTACAGCTGACAGCAAAATGACTCGAGACTTAAATCCTTTTTCCTCGTTTTTATTGCTTATACGATCTTTTTTACGGCGTAAACGGACATTGATTGACTTAATTTCAATTATGATATTTAAGATGTTAACAATAGGCAATTGTTAGAGACAAATGCAAAATTAATTTTGAGTATTTAATAACAAAAAAAAAAAAAAAAAGATGAGAACTCAGTATAAAATGTTGTTTAACCATTATAAACCAGAGCCAGTTAGGTTTCAAGTCATTTTGCGGTAGCTGTACTTACAGAAACATATTTTATTATAGTTATTACTAATATTACTTATAGAAACAAAGTTAAAAAAATGTCCTCTCCAGGACAGTAGGCTAAAGTTTATCTGCTCAAGTACGTTAGTTACGCATTGTGCTGATTTTTCCTGCATGGCAAAAACTGTTCTGACAAATGCTAAACAATCTGTTCTAGCAAATCATTTCACAATGTTTTCATTAATTGACCTGAAGAAGGCTACAATTAGGCGTCGCTTCTGTTACATAAAATATAAAAGTTTGAATAACTTAACAAATGTAGCAGTCAGATCTTTAATGGTGGACAATTTCTGTAAAGGTTTTCCCGATCCTTCGAGACAAATTTTTTGCAATGCATTTGAGACTGTACTATGGTTGATGTTCCACCTACCAAAAATTAACGTCATGTTAAACATAATATCCTCTTCACAACATTGTGCATTCGCCTTTGGAATTACTGTAAATCTAAAATAACTAAATCCATGTTATGCTACCCCTCTTCTCATGTTTGCTTCTAGTCAGGAACCCCCTTGTATGATTTAATTTCTTTAACATTAACTGTATCCACTGGCGCTAAACCTATTTACTAAATGCTGTTATAAAAATTACAAGATTAGGCTGCAGGCCAACATTCCCAATCAGTGTTCCCTCTAGGGTGAGAAATTTGAGAAAAATGCGAAATTTTTGGGCAAATTTTACTGATTTTGAACCAGAAATTAATATTATAAAATGCAAAACTGAAAAACTTAAACAAAAACTTGAATATTTTAATGCAAGACTGTAGCTTATATCTTGGAAAAGAAAATTTAATGCAAAAAAATTGCAAAAAGGAGTCCTCAAAGTAGTGAAATCTTTGGGCAAAAACTTCAATAAATTTATCATTCGGGCAAATTCGCACTAGTGAAAATCCTAGAGGGAACACAGTTCCCAACTTTCAGATTTAAAAAAAATTGTGATGTAATAGGCAGCCATCCTGCAAACAGCCACCTGTAAATATAATTTGATCCTGAAATGGATCAGAATTGCATAACCCAGGAACGATGTTTTAGCGTTAAATATTTGGTCCACTCCCGAACAAATTTTCACGATTTCTACATCAACTTTGAGTCTTTGCCGCACTGCAACTGTCGTCAATACTACCACGAAATTTTCAAGAGATCATCTCATGTGTCCAATTACTATCCTTAGAAAATTTGACTGTGCCTGGTAGAATATTTTTTTTTTATGGGAAACGAAAGTTGATCATAACCCAAAAACAGGTCCTTTTCCAGGTAAAAAATGCGATTTTGACAAAAAATATCATTTTCAAGTTAACCATTATGTTCTATTTTTCGTGTTACTCCATTTCTAAACGAAATTAAGCAAAAATCTAGATCAGGCAAATTAATTTTCTTTTGGCAGATATCTATGTATTCTGTTCAAAATGGCAATTTTTTCTGACTTAAAACCATTCCGTACTGGCTGAGGTTGTAGCCTTCATATTGTGAATGAAGTTTCCTCAATATGTATACAGTTGAACAATAAAAAAAAATTTCAAATACATCTAACTTTATTTTTCACCTTTTTGAAACATTTAAGGCAACCTTTGGTGTATAAGTGCCCTATATATACCCCTTAAGATTCGCCGAGAAAAAATCAATTTATCTGTCCAAGGGGTCTGACTACAAAATCATGTACAGGAGAAGTTCCATAAAAAGTACAGCCTATAAAAATAACCTACACGGCAATATAAAAGCATACAAACATAAAAGTGAGAAGACACAACTTATAGCAGACATCAGCAAAGCAGAACCCAGTACAGTACCAAATGTTATCAAAACCTGCAAAACCCATAAAAAGTACCGGTAACCTATACAGTAATAATAAAAGCATACAAACATAGAGTAAGAAGACAACATATACCAGACATAAGCAAAGCAGAACCCAATAGGCCTACAGTATATACTAAATGTCATTAACACCTTCAAAGGCAATACTGAAATAATGACACTTCAATTGCTTTTTAAAGCGGGGCATGCTTTCAATTTCACGCTAAGAAAGCGGTAAAGAATTCCATACATGAGAAGAGGCACATGAAAAGATTGACTCAGATTTTTGTAATTGAGTCCAGACAGTCTTTAAGAAGTAGCAGATCATCTTTAACTCTTAAGACAGTGGCGTAGCCAGCCAAAAATTTCGGGGGGGGGGGGAACAAAACTTCATAGGCTTGTCCCAGTAGTGGAGGTCTGGATGCATAGGCGCAAGCAGGGGGGCTATGGTGCCATGCCTCCCCCCCCTTTTGGCTCTGTAATAAGGTGCTAAAGCTAACTTTCCGTCAATAATTTCTTAAACTAATGGTTGCAGCCTCCTTTCACTTCTTTTAGCCAAGCTTCTGCTTTTACACATAAGCTGCCAAACAGTGGTGTAGCGAAAAATTTTAAAAGGGGGGCTATAATTTCCACATTTTTTTCAAGCATATTTTTTCCCACGGAATCAACTTGAAGCTGGTTGAGAAACAAGAAAGGCTGTAGGGGAGTTCGGGGGCATGCTTACCCAGAAAAATTGTGAAAATTTACATGCTGCAGTGGCTATTTTAGTGCTTTTTGTATAATTTTTAGGCATATTTTGGTTATATTTTTTGACTCTAATTCGGTGTGCTTCGCCAAGTATGATGCATTTTGTTCGCTCATTTTTGACTAATTGTGCTTAAGACTTACCGCTATTGAAGAGGTTCGAAATTATGGAAAATATTGTACACATCGAAAACATTTTTGAAAATATAATTTTGGCAAAGAGGTCGATTTTTTGTACCGTAAAGTTGCAAGATACAGCAACCAAAATATCTGATGCATTACTTCAATTATTTACAGTCTATACATTATTTACAAAATCTAACACGAACGTTTTCGGCACTACATTGGCCCTCGTCAGGTATATCTAAGATAGTCAATGCTAACTTTAATGACATGAAGAAAAAACTGATTGAAATACATTAACTACTCCATTAAAAGTGCTATGTAAGTTGTACACTGGTTTGAAACAGCAATTGTGACGAAAAAATTAAACAATTAATATGGAATTAAACAAATACATATGACTTAATACGGTAGAAATTAATATAGATAAACATTGCCATAACCCTTTTTAATTTGCGAAAAATTTTTTTTAAAATCTTGTAACAAAAAAGATTCACCACTGGCGTAAAGTTGGCGATTAAGACTGGGAGAATGTTTCTTGATTAACAGCACTTCATGAATTTTGGAATCGTAATCGGAACGGCATCAAATCAAATCTTCATTACACTCGCGGTATTACGCCGAAGCATGTAACGAGTAGCGGGGCCCATCTCCGCGGCTTAGCGCCTGGGCTACACAGCTCCGAAGAAACGTCGCAACGGTGGCGAGCCGTTGGCGACACTGTGCTGATTTGACCGGTCTGGGAATCAAACCCCAGACCTCCTGCACCGAGAGCATGCGCTTAGCAACTGAGCTAACGACCGGTATATCGGAACGGCATTTGCGAATAATTTTGAATGAGTCTAATCCAATTTTGGTTTTTGAGCAGATGCTACATGACTGGATATGGTCCTTAATGGAACTTTTTTGCTTATTACTAAAATTCAACACGAATTTTTGAAAATGTTTAGTGGGAGGATGCATACCCCTCATCCCAACCACCTGGATTCATCCCTGGCCATAATCTACGGAAACCATTAAAAGAGTCTGCCATATTTCAGTCACTTGGCACCATTAATTTTGTTCTTTTTTACTAAAAGGCAGAGTTAAGAGGGGAGGCATGGCACAATGCCCCCCTAAATGCGGTTATATTTTTGAACTGTCCATAGTGACTGCATGCCCTTTTTTGATAAAAAAAGTATGCTAAAATAAGTAATTTTTTATGTGAAAACTGTAAAAATTCACTGGCGGCTGGATGCAAAGCCCCCAGTAGCTGACGAATAGTTGTGATTTTTCAACAAGAAAACATGTAATTTTTCAGACTTTTTAACCTTTATTTATTTATTGCAAAAATTATCTTCAGCATGTAACAGAAACTTGGATCTTAGCTTTACGGTTAATCCATTCGGCTTGTTCTATGATAATAAATATCCTAGCAATGACAAACAACGACAAGTAGGCCTACAACGGACCATCATCAGTCGGACACAATCAAGACTGCACTTTATGCAAAAACCTTTAATTTTGTTGATGATACTATGGTCAAAGAGTGATAGGGGCGTAGGGCCATGGCACGGTGCCCCCCCCTGGGTGAGCTCTTGCCTGCCCACAGCAAGATGAGCAAATGATATAACTCAAGTAGGCTAGTGAAAACTGAAAATATTTCAGGAGGGGGGCAATTGCCCCGCCTGGTTACGCCCCTGCTCTTAAGATTATACAAGCTTGCAGGATAATAAGAAATTAGATTACTGCAAATAATCCGGAGAAGTACCATGAATGCATTTATAGGACAATAAGGCAATCTTATAATGTATACGAAATAAGAATATGAACATTTTTTTGGTAAGGTAACATATGCGAACATCTAGCAGAGCCTCGTAATTCCAAAAACAAAACGAACAGCAGCATTTAAAACTTTTATCAATTTATGCAGCAGATATTCTGGTAAGTTGTAAAACAGTGCATTGCAATAGTCAATGTGAGATAAGAATCAACTGAATTTTTAAGGTACGAGTAAGTTTTGAAGCAATCCTGCCCATGTTGCGTAGATTAAGGTAGCAAACTCCAACAACTTTATCAATATGCTTTTGAAAAGTCAGTCCATCATTCAGAACAATACCAACATTTTTAACACTGGTAGCAGGTTGGATACAGTACTCATTATCAAAACTGACGGTAGACATTAACTTACATTTGCCACCAAAAGTTGATGACAACTCAATAATATATGTTTTCTTTTCATTCAAATTTAAAAAATTATCACGCATCCACCCCATTAAGTCTCGAGTAAAGCTACAAATTTCATCATTAAGGAAATCAGAAGATACATTTTTGTCAACACCAAAATAGCACTGCATATCATCGACATACAACTGTATGTTAAAGTCATATCATTTAGCTAATAATTCAGTCTCTTGAAAGTATAAATTGAAAAGAACGGGTCCTAAAATCGAACCTTGCGATACACCTGAGAAGAGCTCGACATCACGCAAAAGCGACTGATTAATCTTGACAACATATCTGCGATTGCAAAGATATGACAAAAACCAAGCAAATACAGTTCCACTGAAACCATACTTATCACGTAATTTAGCAAGCAATATATCATGATTTACAGAGTCAAATGCAGCAGAAAGGTCAAATAAGAGTAGTATAACATTTAATTTAGCATCTAACATTGAAACAACATCATTATGAACTTTAACCAAGGCAGTTTCACAGCTATGATGACACCTATAAGATGACTGGAAGTCACCGAATAGTTGATTGGTATGTAAATATTCAGTAATTGACACATTTTTCAATTAACTTTGAGAGAAACCACCAACATCTACACAGAAAAAAACTTAAACTCACTTACCCCCATATCGTTTGGCAACTCCAGTGATTCCAATTTTTCCACGAAAGTAGATACGCCGTAACACTGAGGCACACCGAATATAATACCAATCAGGATTCACTGGGGCAAGTTCTTTATGCTTGCCAGTCTTTACCATATCGCTCCATTCTGGAACCTTCAATTTTCCACCTCTGAAATAAAATCAATAAACACGCAAGCCTAAAAACAAACAAAATTGATAGAAACACTGCAAGCCTCACACTGCAATTTGATAACATTTAATAACTCACAGTTAGGGTGAGGCATCCTCTGATGAGAAAACTTTTAGGCAGTGTCTATTTTGCCGGCAGTAGATCCTGATTGGCTCATTTACTCAAAACCAGTCATGTGTATAGACACAAGCCAATCAGGATTGAGCTATCAATGGCAAAATAGACTCTGCCAAACTTTTAAGGATACCAGTAATATATATCATTAATACCTGTATCGATACAGTACCAACACACGATATCGAACTTAATACGGTAACAGAAATCAAGTTACCGGTATGCACTATACAACTAGACCAGGGGTGGGGAACTGGTAAAGCACAGTGGGCCACATTGATTGCATATTATTTTCAGCGGGCCACATTTACTTTTAATTGCTAAATTTCCCTTTAAAAAGGCACAATACCGTATTTTGTTGCACATTTAACATTAAAGCTGAGCTGTTTTTTTATCGTAAAATCAGAGACTTTTGGCGTTTTGTATGCTACAAATATAGTATGTAGTTGAATGTGACGCAGTATTTAAGAAATTTTAATGTTTTATATTCCACCATTTTGTTGTACACATAACAATTAAAATTCTGACGCTAGCCACATTTAAAACTGAAGTGGGTCACAGTTTCTCCACCCCTGAGCTAGACTAGACTAACACTTTTCTTTGCACTGACAGGGTCACTAAGAGGAAGTTTGGGCTCCAGTATGGCAGTACTGGTACGTTGGTAGGGGACATGCTTTAAAAAAAGGTCACCCACCCCTGCATGGGCCTCTATCCACCAGTAGTCCATACGTCATTTGAGGGGGATGCCATACCCCCCAGAAAACAACACCATCCTCCCCATATAACATTTTAATGTGTGAACAATTTCTTATAACTAATGACCATTCCTCCTTTACATCTGCGAGAAAAGCTCGCACCATCCCCCAAGTGTTTTTACAACTTGAGCACTGCCAGTAGTCCCATTAAGCATTTGCTCTAGCTTTCTCCCCCTCATTGCTACTGTGCATAGTACCACCCCATCACCCTTCCTGCCTTACTGATTAAGTAACGCCATCACTTATTCAATAAACTACAGTACCGATAAACAGTAAACTACAGAAGCAGCCTACAAATCACTGTTTGTTTTAACACAGTGGCTACGTTAATGAGCTTGTAGCATTTGTAGCTTGGTTCGTTTTATTATTTCATCAAGCATTTGCAAAACCAAATGCAGAGATTCTATTTATTTGGCTACGCATAATTGGCTATTTTTACTTGCCCATACAAACACCAACTGCCTAGTTTCAAACTGATACCGGAATGTGAGTATCTCAACTTAGGCTAAGATGATACTTAAGATTTAGAAATTAACACATCAAGTAAGTTAACTCTATTCAACAAAACTCATTAACTTTATTTAAACCATGTAGGCCTATGTAGAAAAATTAAATAAAAGCACTTACTTTTTTAAATGTTGTGCAAACGCAACAACAAACTTCTGCTGGTCCACGTCTTTTAAAGTGGGCATCTAAAAAAAATCAAACTTCATATTTGCAACAATTACTGCAAAAACTAAACTACTACCCCAAATAAACGAATAATTGCCGCAATTATAGTAACAACATAATACTTTAACCCACCCTGAAACTTCACGTTCTGTAAAAGAACAAAATTATGAATTTTACACCAATAGAAAAAAGTGTTGCATTTTATTACAAATAAAAAGGGGTAAAAATAGTGAACTGTGTTTTATCTGGCAAGGTTTAAACAAGGTTTTTAATAGATAAACGGATTAATAAATAAATAGATAGATGAAACAAATAGATAAATAAATGGATGAATAGTTTTGAATGAGCAAAAGAATTTACCAATCAACCCTTAGATACCGGTAAGTAATTTATCGCAGGAATTCAAACTCAGTTTTATCAGAGCGAACAGCAACGAGTAATGCATATAATTTTAGATAAGGGTCTATATCTGGCAATGATTTAAGACTTTTTCCAGATTGATCACTTCATTTACGGATGTTTCAATAAACTTATCTCGGCTGAGCGAATGCCATTTAAGCATGTAGAATCATTTCGTACGTTCACCCGGGTTTTTCCAAGATTTTTGTGAGTTGTATTTTCGGATGAGGCTGGCTTGGTTTTGTCAACTTAAAATCCCTTAGAAATGATTCACAACTATTAAATTTGTGGTACATAATTCAAATAAGCAGTGAACCAAAAAGAAAAAATTTTTGAAGTACCAAAAGCAGTAAATAACAGCGAATAGTGGCGTACGGTGAGCATTTTTTATGGATGTGCTCCTCTACAATATTTGCTGCCGAATGCAGGCATTTATTAAACAAATGAGTGGAAGTGCTTGAAAGTTTAATGCGATTACGCGAACCAACATCAAGCACCTTTTCAAGCATACTAATTTGCTACTTAATATATCTAATTTTGGCGTGGATTTTTCAGCTTTTGCAATTTCCAATTTTTCGTCGTAATTTCTGCTGCAAAACGGCTTTTTAATTATAGGCTACTGTCAACACTTACTTCCATTCCACTAAATTGACCTACAACTTGAATTCGACCTACAACTTTAAAATGTATAAGTTATATGAACCGCCACACTTTCGAAAATCGCAAGCAATTACTCACAACCGTAAGCTACCAGCCTACCACCATGAATTGTGTGACATGGCATGATTGAGCATATTATTAAGTGACGTTGCACCTGAGTTCCATCGTAAACTAGAACATTTTTGGCATTTGAATCGTGTGGAAACAGAAAAAGTTACTTTCCGCTGTAAAATACAATATAGAATACACTGAAAAAGGTCTGGTTCGCTGAATTGTGTTCAACGATATCTGTTGAACCTGCCATAGTAGAGAACCATTGCATCATTCGTCAGCGATGAAAAAAGTAATTTGATGTGGTGTGATTGAGCATGTATTGTGACGCTGCGTCTGGTTGAACTTTAAAATAGGACATTTTTTGCGTTTGAATCGCGTGGGAAGAGAAAAAGTCACTCTCCGCTATATAGTGCGATTTAAAATACAATGGAAAAGGTCTGGCTCCCTAGAGTCCTACGATACCTGAATTGAACCTATCATACAAGAGAATGTTGCGTCATCGGTCAGCGTAGAAAAAAAGCAATTTGTTGATCATGGAAAAAAAAGAACGCACATTGCGCTGATGTTACGAAGATTAGTGAGCATGTCGCACCACTGTGGTATTCAGAGATGGACATTTATTGAGATAAATTATCGGCGATAGTTATTGGCGATAGTTTATTACCGATTATCGTTATCGCTCAAAATAGTTTGGATTTATCAATTACCGATATCGCTTTTGTGATATCCTATATTTTGTTATTGCCGATAAATTATCGCGATAAACAATTCTTTACGCACACAGTGTTCAAAGCTAGTGAGTTGGCGCTATGGAAAAATGCGCTGTGTCCATAAAATTTGGTTGCAAATAAAAAAATCTCTCTTTGTCTGATGCCACGTCGGCAGAGTTCGTAAACTGCTCTGTTTTCTTAAAAAAGGTAGAAAAACGTTTTCGCAATTTGATTTACAAAAAAAAAATTCGTCGAACATGTTGAGATTTATTGCAACATTTATCGGAAAAATTTATCGGCGATAATTTATCGATTACCGATATTGCTGTAGGAAATTGAGATTTGACGATTATCGGTATCGCCCAGGTTTTTTTTTTTTTGAAATCATCGATTATCCGTATCGATTTAGTACAGAAAGGTTTATTGCGCCCATCACGGGTGGTATTACCAGGGATCCCTGGTATTACCGATATTTACATTATGCATTGTGCCACATTTACTGCAAGGGTTGCCAGCATGGCTTTTTTAAGGCCAAATTTCAAAAATTTGGATTTTTTTGAAGTGGTTTGGCAGTGAAAAATGGTGTTTGGCCTTTACATTGCTTTGATGCCAATATTCATGTGGATATTTAAAAATTTCAAAACTGTTAACAATTGGCAAATTTGGCCTTTTCTTAGGCTGTTTGACCTTATTTGACAAGCTGTTTGGCATTTTTTGTTTTTTGGACCTGGCAATTCTGTTACAGCATGCACTGCAGAGCCGTAAACACACACTGACTTACCGGAAAGTTCTGCAAAGTCAAGGCGAAGACGCCGATAAGATCGAAGAATTTGCTTCAGGTTGACAGCCCAAACAATATCGGTATTTGTTGCAGTGGTAACACACGAGAGTTTGTGAAGACTAGACTTTAATTAGTAGGCTTGTACTAGTACATTCGTAGGCTAGTTGGGTTATGTTTTGTAAGCCAACATAATTGACATTTGAAAGTATGAATCGTTCGACATGTGATTTGGTCTCTTTGCCTACTCCACTGGGATAATGTTTCTACGCATAATTTCTCCCACTTCAGGGTCATTCCAGTTGGTGCCACAAACGTTAAATCATTCCCCATTAGTTGATTTATATACCGGTATGGATCGGAAACTAGCCTAACCATCGTAAATTGGCAAGCTCGTTCAGTTAGGGCTAGGATAGGACTAGGGTTTGGGTAGAGATGATTATTTATAATAGCTTGCTATCCAGTATCGCAGCTAATGTCATTTACGTGAACGATCCAGAAGTGGGAGAATTTTTTTTTTTTTGATATATACCAGTATACCGGGAGAAATTATATGTTCATAATGATATATCGGTATGTTTAAAACTGTTAATCATGAATTGCTAATTAATAAGCTAAAGCTCCAGTATGGTTTTGATGGTGCTGTTATTTCTTGGTTTAATTCCTACCTCTCTGATAGAGCGTATTGTGTAAAGTTTGGCTCTGCTGTGTCGCACACAGTGAACATTTCAACTGGTGTGCCATAGGGCTGTATCTTGGGTCCTCTATTGTTCAGTCTCTATGTTTGTGAAATTGAAAATATTGCTTCTATTCATGATATCAGTATTCACATGTATACAGATAATATTCAGAGTTAGTTCAGTTTTTCCAAAGATGTGCCTCTGTGTGTGAGAAATGATAGTATATATTATTGCTTTTGTGAATGATATAAAGAGTTGGATGGACTCAAATCATTTAATGTTAAACCAGCTTAAAACTGAATACATACCAGTATATATATATATAGTATTTAATCCATCTCGTAGTGTAGGAAATAAAGTCATTTCGGAGTTGAACTTGGTAGGTGGTGAAAAACTTGATTCATGTGCGTTTTGTAAAAAACTTAAGGATAGTATTTGATGATAAATATATTTTTGACGAGCATGTTAATAAAGTTGTTGATATTTGCTACAGTAATATACGAAACCTTGGTAGAATTGCCTCTAAGCTTTCTGTACAACTGAAGATTCAACTTGTGCATTCTATGGTATTGTCTCATTTGGATTATTGTAATGCTATTTTTTATGGCAGTGGTTATTTGTACGAGCTCGTACAATTAATGTGTAGAGTCATTTGTACGTGAGAGTCGATCATTGCATGTAAAGTAACTTACCTTTTTATTCTAGTCTAATCTACTATCTTCACGAACCCAATAGTTGACCACATGTCACGACATGAATCAAACCAAACCACAAGAATCGAACCCAAATCTAGTGCAGCGCTTCCCTCCTAACGCTGCGCTCTAAAGTCACTGAGCTATAGAGAAGTCATGGCAATCTAGCAAATAATGGCGTTTATAAACCTATGCTCGTCACGATCTATTGGTTTTATGACTATCATGTGCAAATAACTCCAGATGCCACTTGTACTTTCACGCACAAATAGCCACTGCCATTTTTTATAACATGCCATCTTATTTGAAAAATAAGCTTACCAAAGTATTATATGCTGCTGTTCGTTTTATTGTTAATCTTAGAGGTAAATCATATAAGCGATGTCGGTACTAGGTTTGGATCCATTCATTTTTTTTCTAATTTTGAAATTCAAATTCAAATTCATTGACTTTGAAAAAACGAAATTCAAATTCGTGAAGAATTTGTGAGCGGATTCAAATTCAATCCAACTTACCAGTCACCAGAATACTCACCAGTGTCGCCACTCATCAGCCACCACTACTAATTCCATACTTGGTCAGCTAAATTATTATAATTATGCGTTTAAAACAAGAAATATTTTTAAGAACTGTAGGTTTTAGCAAGTAGCAACTTGTTTAAAATATTTTCACTCAAGAAATGCGTAAAATAAAGTAAAGGTGTAGCTACTTTCAACAATGACAGTACAAGATGCAAAAAAACGTAACTTTTGTTAGAAAACACGAAGAACAATTAACGAAATCGAAGAGATAAAGCAAGCGCACGAACAAATTTTTAACAGCTACAAAACATTTTTATTGCATTTTATAAGCAACAGCCTCTGAAACGTCTCCGCGCCTAGTGAAACCATAGATCATGCCTAGTAAAACCACTACTATTGAAACCATAGATCAAACGCAGCTATTTCACATTGAAGATCGCTGTGCATAAATGTGCATTTCACTCTATAATATGAGAGGAGAAAGCGTTGTCCGGCCATTTGACCTTTATATTAATAATAAGCTACTGTAAATCGTTCTTATCTTGCACTTATAATTAATTTTACAAAAACAGTTTGAAGTTGAAACTTCGTATCTTTTTCTTTCGCTCATCTGTTGGTGAAATAAATATGCTTTACTGATCTCATGTGGAAAATTGCTGACGCAAAGACGAATTTCATTCTCGGCAACTTCACTTCAAGTTAAAATGCTATAAAAACCTTTAAAGATATGAAATCCGAGCGATTGAGTGTAAAGTTCCTTCTCCAGCAGGTGCACTAGGGAGGTTACTGTTGCCCAAAAACAACTTCAAAGCGCCTTGCAGCATCATATTTGCCATCATAAACTTTCTGTTGGCTTGATAAAATTTTATGGAACAACTGCAACATTAACTGGTATATATAAACCAGTTACAAATTGCTACATTTGCTTTGTAAGGTTTGAATCAAAAAACTCAAAGTTCGTCAATTGTTTAATCAAAATATTCAAATTCATTGACGTTGAAAAAACGAAATTCAAATTCATTGGCTTTGAAAAAACGAAATTCAAATTCATCAAGAACTCGTGAGCGGATTCAAATTCAAAATTCAATCCAACCCTAGTCGGTACCATATGTTGCCGTATCTACACAGATTGCATTTTTTACCTATTTATTATCGCATTTGTTTACGAAAATTGCCTTGTTGACTTTTAAATGTTTACATGGATGTGCTCCCCCTGTATCTTCAAGATTTGGTTGCTACTGAGCAACCTTCAAGGGTGTATAATTTTTGTGGGAATGATGATAAGACCTTGCTGCAACAAGTGTGCACAACGAATACCTTTAAAGCTGAATTGATGTTTTGTTTTTCATCTGTCAAACTTTCAAACGCCTTGCCAATATATGTTAGAGACTGTGATGAACTGACTATTCTTAATAGTAAATTAAATTGTCAATATTTTATTGTTGCTTATGAAGATGTGCCTGATTTGTAGTTGTATATTTGCTTTGTTCCATTGTTTCTTTTTTTTTGTTTACTATGTGTTGCTTAGTCAGGTGGCAAACTTAGTTTGCCATCTCAAGCGGTATAGAAATGCTGATTATTATTATTTATTATTATTATAACAAATTCCTACAAAGAGTAAAAACAAATTCCTACAAAGAGATTGAATTCAGGGGAGTAAAAGTTTAGAATAATCTACCAGCTGATGTTAAAAATATCTATTCACTCTCATTATTTTCCCGTAAGCTAAAGAAGTATAATAATAATAATAAGGATTTATTAGTACCTTAAGATGAGAGTCAACCTTGTCGTCAATCATCTGACTAAGGGACACATCATAGGCTAGGCCTACACAGTACACAACCAAGTCATTAGAGATATTACAGTAACAATCTTATTAATATCACAGGAGAAAAAACACATATTATACCTTAAACATCTGGTACATCACAAAAAGCTACCGGTAATTCAAAACAATGACACTTCAATTTGCACTTGAAAGTTTGTAGATTATCAATTTCTCTAATGCTAAGTGACAATACATTCCAAACTTGAGAGGATGAATATGAAAACATACATTCTGTTTTAACTGTTCGACACTTACACACATTTTCAAACAAGAACACATCTTCGTTATCTCTAAGATTATATTTATGCAATGGTATTTTTCTAGCAACTAAATCCTGAGGGTACTGTGGTGAGGATCCTTGCAAGCACTTAAATGTCAGCATAGCAATTTTGAAATTAATTCGGTACTTAAGGGGCAAAAAATGCAATTTCTTCAAATACTGCAACATATGACATTGATTTCTTGATTGACGCATATTAAAAACAAAACGTACAGCAGCATGCAACACCTTAGTAAGTTTTCATACAAGAAATGCGGGTAAATTGTAAAAAATTGCATTACAGTAAACTAGGTGAGACAAAATCATTGAGTGCACTAGCTGCGTTTTCAGAGGTATGAGAGCTTTGAACCAATTCTTCCAAGATCTCTAATATTATTATAGTAAACGGATACCATTTTATTTGTTTGTCAAAAAGCAGATTACCATTAAATATAACTCCCTTCTTTACAGTTGTTGATGTAAGCAACACATCACTGGTACAAGCATGTTATATAAGCTTGTATTAACTTTGCTCAACTTGCTTTATTTCAATTTCTATTTGCATTATTTGAGTGGGCCTACAGCTATATATGTGTACCGATGCCTTTTGTCAGTTGTGGGTTTTATTTGTAATTAGATTAAAGTATATTAATAGCAGGAGAGCACCCAGCATATTTCAAAGAGGGGTTCAGGAGCAGATATAAAAATTTTGGTGGGGAAATGAAATTTTGAATTAGGTTGAATGTCAACTAAATACAAAGACGTTAGACCCAAAAAAAGATGTAAAAAGCTCTTTGAAAAATGCATTTATGTCTGCGGCGTATTCAGAAATTTTTTCAGGAAAGGGGCATCAAATTTTGACATATTTTCAAGCATAGTTTTTTTGTGGCAGAATTATTTTAAAACATATTGAAAATAAAAAAGGCTCTAGGGGGGTATGGGGGCATGCTCCCGTGGAAAATTTTTGAAAATTTACCTACTGTAGTGGTCATTTTAGTACTTTTTGAACAATTTTGAGGCTAATTTTGTTTAAATTTTTTGCCCCCAAATCTGAGTGTTTCACCAAATATGATGCTTTTTTTAGTACATTTTCGATTATGCGTGCTTAGGACGTAAGGCTTTTTGTAATCGAAAAGGTTCAAAAATATGGAAAAATTGTATTCATCAAAAACATGTTTGAAAATGGCTGGTGGGGGGATGCATCCCCTACATCCCCTCCTGGATCCACCCCTGCCCGCACTAGTAACAATGTCTCTTACTGGTACCACTACAGCAACCAGCCGATTTGGCTTCAGTATAATGTGGGGCAAATTCTGTCACAGCTGTGTCGAAATAACAGCACGTACTGCACATGCACAGTTTGGACACTTCACTTTAAAAACTAGGGTTCGGTTTCAAAAGGGAGTGTTGACCCCCAATCGCCCCCTTTTGGTGCGCCACTGATTAACAGTATCCTGAATTAGCAATATTTCCTATACATTCGTTGCTACTGATTGACTACATTTTTATTGCTTTAATTCACTGATAGTTATCCTAACATCAATTATGTCAACTTCAATAATCAAATAATTCACTTGTCAATAGAATTGTGGTTCTTTAGTGACTGCAAATTGCTAACGTCTCTTCAATTTCATATATTTCGCTTTTTTTTTAATTCATTTCTGTTTGTTGAAAAAGTTTTGCTTTGTATGCTATTCTTTCAATTTTATAAAAAACCTCAGTAACTTTTTGATTTTCAGTTGGACGACAGCAGACTTTGATGACCTTTATGGTCTTTGGCTGTCTCCCCAACACTTTAGACACAGATACAATTTTAATTTAAAGTATCAGATAGTTCTTGATTTATTTTTTCTTATCAACTTTGCTTAGTGCCGTGCTACTTTTTGTCATTCCGTCTGCATGAAGTGCTGAAAAATAAATTGAATTGAATTGAATTTGTATCAGCCGTTCGAGCTGTCTGGTTGTTATGTTACTGTGTTATGGTAGTGTCTAATGTCACAAAATTGTGCAACTGATGGCCAGTTCTACACTTTCTCCATACCGGTACCAGTTCTCGTATCAGCATCTTAAGCAGTTAAGTGATGGTGTAACAGTATTATTAAGTTTGTTCCCAAATTGTCAAATGATAGCATAGAGCAGCAGAGTAACCAGCAGTTGATTGAAGTGTGAGACTTGTTTTTTTGACCATTTAATATACCGTAGTCTATCCTGTTGTAGTCTGAAAATAACGTATTAGGCAATGATAAAGTAGTCTACTGGTGCACAAGTCTATCAGTCACGCAGCATAAGAGATTTGTAACTTTTGTGCAAATACAGCATACCAGTAGAGTTAGGTTGGTGCTTCATTTTTCAGTTTTTACGTAAAACAGTTATTTTATCAGCTCTTACCATAATTGTAGGCTCTCAGGCTCTTGCTTGTGTGGAGATAAATGTTTTAGTAGATGCTGTGAATCAATAATCACAATGTTGTTGAAAAAGTTATCAAACAGAATTCTTATAAGTGAACGATGTTTGCTACAAAGAAAAAGTTTTTGTAGACTCCGTCAACCAAAAGCAGCAGTGGTACTACTACACAATTACCACACTGCCGATAGCTCAAAAAGTCAAACATATCAGAATGCTACTGGCAAAGATTTGTTCAGCAATAAGTTACAATTATCTGCCAATCAAAGACCAGCTTGCATTGTTCAGGCAAGATATTATTCTTTTCCTTCACATAACAAAATTGTTCTACCTGCCCTTTCCCCAACAATGGAAACAGGAACAATAGTAAAATGGCAAGTAAAGGAAGGGGATAAATTTGAACCTGGGGATTTGTTGGCGGACATTGAAACTGATAAAGCGACAATGGGTTTTGAAGCAATTGATGAAGGTTACATTGCCAAGATTCTAGTAGCAGAGGGTTCAAAAGATGTTCCTTTGGGAACTTTAGTTGCAATTGCAGTTGATGATAAAGATGATGTTGAAGCTTTTAAAAATGCAACTGCTGGTAAGTTTTTATGAGGGCAAATTTATTATGAAGTATGTGGGCTCAACAACATATTATTATTATTATTGTAATATTCACATCTCCATAATTGCTTTGCGTTTCAGTAAGTTTTACCTGTTCAAGTCTTCAGTCATTACAATGAAAAATGTATAATTGAAAAATCTTGTTTGAATATTTTTGCTTTAGAATGATATTGGCATGCGAATTGCTTATCTGTAGTTTTCCTGTAGCATGATTCTGAATTTCTACATCGAGTTATGCCTCAATTTTAATGATAAAGGACTTTGTGTAAAAACGGAAATGCACAACTCTGATTTCAAACATTGGTTGAAGTTGTGTCATTCTTACTGGAACTTTGTTATAGATCAACTATCAGATGGATCTTCAAGCCAAGCATCAACACCATCTAAGCCGCTCGCAACGGAAGCATCAAGTGCCCCAGAACCTGCTGCCCCTGCTTCATCAGTGAACACTGATTTACCCTCTCATGATCTTGTGCTTTTGCCTGCCCTATCTCCAACAATGACAACTGGAACTATAATGGCGTAAGATAAATTTTGCGCAGCAAAAATTGGTTAATGCTGAAAGTGATGATCATAAATTGTGGAAGTTGAAATTAATAAATTCTAAACATATCAAAACTACTACCACACACCCTTTAATTTAGTTAACATGCTACTATTCTCACTTATAGCATTATGTAGATGGGAGAAGAAGGAAGGAGATAAGATTGAAGAAGGAGATCCAATAGCCACGATTGAAACTGATAAAGCATCAATGGCTCTTGAGTATCAAGATGAAGGTATAATATGAGCAAATGCTGAGACAGATTTCTGTGTTTGCTTTTATGTAATGTTCAAAAACTTTTGGAATCAAAATGCCAGTGTTTGAAGTAATAAGGTCGCTTGTTACATAAAACTGTTTAGTTTCGTATGTGAATGTGGCTTGCTCAGGTAGAGAACCAAATTGTTGTTGCATAGTTCTGTTTTTTGTTGATATTGTCTTTAAGATAAATTCTGAGTAAATTGCTTGTTTATAATTTTTTTAATACTCTACAGCTAGTGTGTAGCCTTCGTACCCATCATTAGCCCTAGGACGAGATTCAAACGTATTGATTTCAATTAGATTCTTTCATTGTGATGTTAATGCAGGCTATTTGGCCAAAATTTTGATGAAGGAAGGAGTTCGCGACCTTCCTCTTGGCACTCCACTTTGCATCATCATTTCCAACAAGGAAGATTTGGCCGCATTTGCTGATTACGTTCCCTCTGGTAAGAATATGCTCATTAAGCAAGTTTTTTACTGCCTAAGAAAACACTCACCAAGTGAAATGCTAAAGTTTTTCAATAGTTCAAAATAATCAAAAAAACGTTGCATCTCTGTGACAACATCCGGAAAATGAAACAAAAACATGAAGCAGTTTCACGATTCATATTTGTAAGAATAATTTCTGTTATTACCGTGTTTTCTTTTGAAACAATGGTGTAAGGTTATTATTTTAACGCAAAGTTTATATGTTACAAAACATGCTCTGTAGGTGCTACTCCTCCTCCACCCCAACAAACCCCTGCAGCTCCTACTTCAACATCCAGTAATAAAGAGGAAGCATCAGTTCCTCCTCCTATTCCAGCCGCACCTGCCCCTCCTGGAAAGCCTACTGGTGATCGTCTATTTGTCAGCCCCTTAGCTAAACGTTTAGCCGGCGAAAAAGGAATTGATTTACGGACCCTGGCAGGTAAGAACGACAGACTGCATTAAATATGAAAACTTTCTATAGGACTCAATTCGACATGTTTATTTTCGATTATGTTAACAAGGCTTAAGCAGTATTTTTGAAGAATAATTAATTCTGTTACTATAGAAGCAACTAATGTGCAGTATGCATGTGTCTCCATAAACTGCTTATGGGTATACATTTTTTTGTATTTGCTGCAACTGCTGAAGGTACTTACTCTCACTGATTTCTAGGGCTTGGATCAGGTCCAGGTGGCCGTATCAGGGCCCAAGATCTGTCCAAAACCCCTGCTGCCGTGCCAACTCCAGCGCTTGAAGCTCCCCAACCTTCTGCGGCAACGCCAACGTTAGTAGGCGATTTCGAGGACATTCCTGTTTCTAATATAAGAAAGGTATTACATAGAATTAAATCAAATCTTCATCATACTCGCATTATTACACCGAAGCGTGTAACGAGTAATGGAAATCCATTCTCTCGGATCAGCGCTTGGGTAACACAGCTGCGAAAAAACGTCGCAGCGGCGGCGAGCCGTTGACGACACTACGTCAGATTTGATCGGCCTGGAAATCAAATCCCAAATCTCTGGAACCATTAGCGGTGTCTTTAACCACTAAGCCAGCCGGTCGGTTTGTATAAAATTGTTCAAAAACACTTGGCTTGCAAATTGTTGCAAATTGATAATGATTGTAAATACCGTTTCCTGGTGTTGTTTTTATCGTAAGTTGCGAAAGTCACTTTTTCATTACTTTCGTTCTCTTTAATCTCGCCCGACGATCTAGCCCTATGGCATGCTTTATTGCTTTGAATGTGCTCAATCTTAAACTTTTTTCCAACCTGCTCGGTATGACCTATAATCACCTATTCTTTTTTCGCTGTCCGCCTGCTAGTATTTTGTTTTGATGCAGCAAACTTTTTTTGATTTTTTTAGGTACTCGCGAAAAGATTACTTGAATCCAAGCAGTCGGTTCCGCACTATTACTTAACTATTGATGTTGAAATGGACAAAGTAGTAGAAATTAGAAAATCTTTCAATCTCGATTTGGAAAAAGAAGGTAACAGGAAATTTAGGTTATATCTTATAATGGAGCAAATCAATCTTCAGTGTACTCGAGTTATTACGCCGAAGCTTGCGACGAGTGCCGGAGCCATCTACGCAGCGGAGGCGAGCCGTTGGCGACACTGTTTCCGGTTTGATCGATCCGGGATTTCAACTCCAAACCTCCCGCACCGGTAGCGATGTGCGTAGCAACTTGGGCTGACCTACCGGTTATGGATCAACTATGGTTAAAAATTATGTTTTTGGCGAAACATGCCGTTACCATGTAACATTGGCTGGCTGGGTTGTGTCCCAAACTTTGTGGCTGCTTTCTAGGATAGCCTAGTGTGTTTTTTTCTATTCTGCTTGAAGAAGTAGCTACTAATACTTACGTGACTTACTGCTCGTGTGAACAGAAAACCAGTGACATTGGGAGCGTAAATTTTGTTGTTAAGTTTATGTCGATTGCGGGTAGCTTTACCGCAAATTAAAACATTCACAATGCCGAAGAGATAAAAGTAGTTTGTTAGTTGTTTTAGGAAAGATAATTTGGCATTGGGTAGACTTTAAAGCGATGTGTTTGTTCCGTTTCACACGTGGTAGCTCCTCAGTGTTTTGTGCTAATAAACCAATCATTAATGCTAATATGTTCACAATTTAGTGTTATTTAGGAGTAAAATTATCCGTAAATGATTTCATCGTCAAAGCAGCTTCACTTGCTTGTCTCAAAGTTCCTGCTGCTAACTCGTCATGGAGAGAAACATTTATTCGACAGTAAGTGGTGGTGAAATTTTTTCAGCGCAGGTTCAATTTCGCTTGCTATGAGGATTGTTATCTGCGTTTTGCCTGGTAACCCGGCTACGACGTAACAATACCTTTGTATTATGCAGTACCGCGACATGACCTGGCAGTAGCGCGCTTGGGTGACAGATCCTTCGTGAGGGGTTCGGTTCGCGTATGGAGCCGATAGCCTTTTTCAGATTCGGGTGGCTGCTGACGAAGAAGGTGCTCGTTCACGTTGCAATCTCCCTTAGTCCGCTGAATTTTTTGTTCAATGCTTTGAAAGTGTCTTCGGTAATTAGTATCAATTATAAGTATCATGAGCGTAAGATATGGTGAGTCTGTCCAGCAATACACTTACTCTACAAGGTATCGAACCGGTGACCACTCGGCCATGCTGCTGGTCGTGGTTTCCCAGCTAAATAACGTGGAAAAAAGTTGAAAACCAGTTTTAGTAAGCTAATTGATTGTAAACTTTTTAATTGTTTTTAGGTTCAATACAGTTGATATGAGCATAGCTGTCAGCACTGATTCAGGATTGATTACTCCCATTGTATTTAACGCACATTCAAAAGGCTTGACATCAATTTCTCAAGACGTTATTTCATTAGCTGCAAAAGCTAGAGAAGGCAAATTACAACCCCAAGAATATCAGGTAAGATCTAATAAGTATCATACATTGTCTTGTTTCAGTAATATGTTGAACAAAAGTCTTCCTACATTACACAGTAATTTAATAGCTCAGACGGCTAAATGGTGAGAGTGTCCACCTCCGGAGCTGTCGACTCGGGTTTGATTCCGAGTCTGGTCAAACCAATGATTTTAAACTTGGTATTCACAGCTTCCCTGTTTGACGCTCAGTATTGAAGGGACATTGTGAGAACAAGCCGGCAAGTTTACTTGTGTCGTTGGGAAAGGCACTAAGCGGGATTCCCCCATTTTAGTGTGGTAGACAGATGGCCGGTAACTTCTAAGCGAGCTTGTTACAGCGCTTTGATCCCTTTATGGTGAAAAGAGGATAAATATGCAACTAAGTACATAAATAATATACGTACACATCGCTTACGTGGTGCTGGTGCAGGGTCGCATCATATTTTTAAACAGAGCACCTAGCATCAGTGATGGAGTACTCGAGTACAGTGCTCGGATTCGAGTACCATTTTTTGAGTACTCGTACTCGGAACCCCAGGTTCTCGGTTAGTACTCTTACTCGAAGGTCAATGTACTCGGTACTCGGTCAAAAAAAGCGCCGAGTACACGAGTACATTTGGCTTTCGCTGGAAGTAACAAACAAGATGAACTTTCGATAGCAAACTACAGCCAACAAAACCCGTTAATAAATTGATTTTGTTGAGTTGCTTTTGCTTTAATCCGTGCAGACTGATGCAGAACAAGCAGCTATTTAATCGTGAGAACGAGCGAAATCAAGCGTTTGAATCCGGTACAGTGCAGTATTGGGTCAACAGCAAATAGTATTGTTTGACAACAAACGCTGCAGAACACGTGTGAAAGTTGCAGCGACTTTAAATTTATTTTGCAATTAAAGTTGCGTACCACAGAAATCGAACTACGTTTGTTACAAAGACTTTAACAGTTGGGTTAGCGTTTTCGATTTCACCTCAAATGTTGATAGAATATTTTCTACAGTGCATGTATTACTGTAATCTGCCAATCCCAAATAATAGTTTTGCTATGGTATTGCATGGTAGGGGTATCCGAAAAAGAACAAGAGTTAGATTTGAAGGCAATATTTTGAGTGTTGAATTTAGGTCATATAGAGATAGTTTAGTTGCATAGTTGTGCTGTAGCTGTAGGCAAAATTTTACTTTTTTTTTTGCAAGAAATTGGTAATAAGTCGAGTCTTTTGATAACGCATGTAAAATGCGTTTGAAATATTGGTGCGACTAAGCACTAACTAGAATTATTTTATAAAAATGAATCTTAAAGCTGAAATTAAAAAATAGTACTGTAAACCGGTAAATACACAGAATAAAAATACCGCTATAAACTACAGTAGTAATCTAGGGCGTTGCAAGGTGGGAGCTGAAGCCCCCTTACTTTTTCAGCCCCCCCATAAAAATTTTGAGCCCCCCTTCAGCCCCCCCTTCAGCCCCCCCTTTCAAAAAATTTTAACTATAGTACACCCTGCACTTCAACGATGCTTATAGCGTCACTTGTTATTTGTTTCTTTTCTTCATTAATACCATCAAACCAACGTACTAACTTTTGCAAGTTTGTGACAAAGGTGAACAAAATCGCAAAAACTGCTGGATTTACGGGTACAAAGCTCGCGTACAAAACTCTTAGAGCTCTATTATGATGTCACAGTTAAACTTTCTCCAATTTGAAAAGAAACTTAAGGGCAAATATCAGCGAAACAACAAAATATCAAATTAGAATTCGCTAGCTTATCCTAGGAGCAGTGGCGTAGCGGGGAATATAAGAAGGGGGGGGGGGCATAATTTCCACATTTTTTTCAAACTTTTTTTTTCGGCAGAACAAATGCGAAGCTGATTTAGAAACAGGAAAGGCACTGGGGGGATCCTGGGGCATGCTCCCCCGAAAAATTTTTTGAAAATTTACCTGCTGTAATGGCTATTTTAGTGCTTTTTAAATAATTTGCAGCCAGATTTTGTTTAAATTTTTTGACCCTAATTCTGAGAGCTTCGCCAAATATAATGCATTTTGTTCGCACATTTTCGATTTTGCGTTCTTGGCGTAAGGCGTATTGCTATCGAAGTGGTTCGACATTATGGAAAAATTGTATACTTCAAAAGCATTTTTGAAAATGGCTGGTAAGTGAATGCATACCCCTCATCCCACCCTCCTGGATCCGTCCCTGGCCATAAGCTACAGAAACCATCAAAAGAGTCTGGCATATTTCAGTCACTTGGCACCATTAGTTTTTTTTTTATTTACTAAAGGGCAGAGTCAAAAGAGGGTTGGTGGGCATGGCACAATGCCCCCCTAAATACGTTCCTGCCTCTAGGAGCTTGTAAACGGATAGTAAGTTCATTTCAAGGAGGTTAACACGTTTACAACCCCCGATCTGGCTACTGTATCTATGCGAGCTAGAGGAAAGCTTGAGTTATCAAGCTGTATCCAAGTGACTTTTACTGAAGTAAAGTGCATGATCCGCATGATCTATGTTGCGATAACAAGGAGGGGGTCTGGGGGGCGAAGCTTCCCCGACGTTGATACGGTAACAAAAATTTCAGTTCCCCCTACCTGAAAACACTTCCAACGCCACTGGTAGTAATAGTAACTACTAGATGATATTAAATTGCAGCCTTAATTTTGATGCTTCTGACTTTATGTAAAGGCAATCGGTTTGTGTTATTGCGTAGGTACCTAATTTGGTTAAAATATAATTGTAATTTTTGTGTGTTATCGATACTTGTCAGAAAATTTTCACCTGCGGGTGTGCGCCTTCTCAACATCCCAAACATTGAAAAGATGTATTCGTTTATGTTTTTGCGACAAACTTTGAGATGTTACAACTTAAAAATTGTTCTTTTACTAAATTTGTAAAAGTACTCGTACTCGAACTTTTTTACTGTACTCGTACTCGAGTACATTTTTCAATATCAGTACTCGTACTCGAAGTTTTTTGCGGTACTTGTACTCGGAAGTTGAGTACTCGACTCCATCACTGCCTAGCATCACCTTTCTTTGGTTTGAAATCCTACGAAGTGGGTTCGATTCTTTACTAAAAACGATCGCTTTTGACACTAGGAGGATCCAAAAGAAGAAGGTATAGCGTCCCCCCCCTAAGTTTTTATATGGGTTCCATAGATTGGTGTCACGATACTGACTAAACATACCAAACTGCAATACCATCATTGTTCGATTCTCGGTCCTACTCTTCTAAGAATATTCTAGAACCACCCTTGAAAACTGAAAGGCATCTCAAAAGGCTTAGGGCAGCCGCTGCGGCGTTAAATTTTTCTACTCAAAGATTTGAAAACCCTGTTGGGATAAGCAGTACTTATTTGTACAAAGAAAACGTAAATTGCGAATGTAGTGTCAAGTGCAGATTTTGCAGTTTTTGTTTTTCAGGGCGGAACGTTTACCATAAGTAACTTAGGGATGTTCGGAGTTAAGCACTTCAGCGCCATCATTAATCCTCCGCAGGCATGCATCCTTGCAGTCGGTTCAGCACGCCGAGAAATTATACCGGATGATAACGCCGAGGACGGGTGAGTTATAACTGTTATAAAAGCAGCATGGGAACCGGAAACTAGCGTTTCAAAAACTCTGGTTTACGAACAGTGGCTGAATGATGATCTAGGCATGGGGATTTAAGGAAGCTTGAAATTTTTATACAATAACAAATTGATGTTTCGACGTGTTTTGGTTCAACGCAATCGATTCTTCCCCTCCTACCCAGAAAAACTCTCGGCCCACACTTGGTTTTGTGGTCAGTGATTAGTGGTTGTGCTAAATTGACATATTTTGTTTTATTTTACCAGAACGAGAACTGCCACTGTGATGTCAGTAACATTGAGTTGCGACCATCGGGTTGTGGATGGAGCAGTTGGTGCCCAGTGGTTACAACATTTCAAAAAGTTTATGGAAGATCCAATCAAAATGATTCTCTAGTTGTGGCAACAATTTTTGTAATGCATGCTCGCACAGTTTTTTACAATCTTATCCATTATTGTGGCGTTCGTAACGCAAAGTGATATCTAAACAGTAGATAACTGAATGTGCTTGTGTCAATGAAGGCCGTTTTATGCCGTCGGCCCTTTTGCATAGTACACTACTGAAGTGAGCTGCGTTAGATATTTATTATTCACCTTAATTTGAAGTATTGTGGTGTTTCAAATATTTATTGTCTTGAAATTAAACATTGCTATTTGCTATCACAAATTTTGTATGAAATGAGTTATGCATGTAAGCTCGTTGATAGGACTTAAGGTCTGTTGACACTAAATGGGATTTTCATGCGATTTGTTGTGCGAAATTTCATCCATTTTTTGGCGTAAGCAGTTGACGGAAATGTCTTCCATGGAATTGAACCCAGACACTTTTGCTTTCTATCGGTTGTTTTGCAAAGCTCTACGATTGCTGGAATGTCGCGCTAAGAGCGCTGCCTAACCTCTAACTGTGTCTTAGCCTGCGTCACTTAAGGTACAAAAAGTCGTATCGTATGCTTTGTAGACATACCTTAAGGTAGCCTATATACCGTCAACAGGGGTGACTTTGATCATTGTCAATATAATGACAAAAACAAGGAAAATTGAAAGTAGGACAGGATCAAACCTGAAGTTCGCGATTTAATTTTGATTAAAACTTTTTATTGGCGTAAAATTTTAAGGCTGACATATAGTTTTATTTCGCGACTATTTCCGGTCGCGTAACGGAGTGACGATCGATTGTAAACTTTACCGAAAGTTTGTGAGTTACGACTGATCACATGCCAGATGAAACTTTGATGTGATTATGCAAAACTTATATACAAATCCCTTCTTACTAACTGCCTGTAGCAACTCCTTTGCTCAGTCTACTTCTTGTGAAAATATACTTGCGCCATTTAGGCTATGCGCAAAATACGAAGTGCGTTTACCGCTACTGTGCGGAGATGCCAGATAAAACTTTAATGTGATTATGCAAAACTTATATACAACTCCCTTCTTACTAACTGCCTTTAGCAACTCCTTTACTCAGTCTACTTCTTGTGAAAATATACTTAACGCCATTTAGGCTATGCGCAAAATACGAAGTGCATTTACCGCTACTGTGCGGAGTTTCACGGACATTATATTAAGTGCTTTGAGGAACTACCCGTTATGGTAGCAACTGCTTTAAGGTTGAGAACCCCCTCCACCCCCCTTTCATAGCGTATTCTTTTTTATCCTTTTTTTAAGAGTAGCCTAGGCTACCTGTTTCTGTTTATCAATACCTTTTTGCAAAAAAATCCGCACATGTTCCTTAAACCTTCTTTAAGGGTAGGCACTAGAATAGACGAAGGTTTCTGGTCTGTAGGATAAGATTTGTCTCGTGACTTGCCAATGTTTTTCGGAAATTCAATCAACATGGATGCAAAACCAGGCAGAAATGTATCCTCCCCAATAATCTGGCAGCGTCCCCCCAATATATTTCATGGAAGTGGAAAATTTTCCATACGAGGCAATTTTATCCCCCCAATATCGAGAAATGATCAATTATGCTAAATCATCCCCCCAATGCTCAACATAGATTTGTAGCCTACCCCTGTCAATCAAGCGTGATTTTGGTCTTCTTCAAATCTTATTCTACAGACCTGAAAACTTCGTTTATTCTAGTGCCTACATTTTTATGAGTAAAGAGAGAGTTCATTTTTGTATATAAGGGCGTAATGCATGATACAAAACGAATGAAAAAACGATAAATGTATAAAAGGAAATTACGCAATGTCTTTCTGGTGAGAGGCTGCGAAAAGACCATGTGTCTTGTTTCGAGGAACTGGCGCGGTCGCCGAGTCTGCAGCCTCTCACCTTTGATAACGATATAACTAATGCCCAATGATGATAAAAATTGCACAATTCTACACTAAGCCATGGAATACAAAAAAGGAAAAATCAAAAACAAAAAATACAGTAAGGATCTAAGTGCACAAAACAAACTTGATGCAATGAAAATTAAAACGAGAATCTGTTCCAAAATATTGCAAAAGCTTTGAACTACACAGTAACACATTAACAGTCACAAGTACTGGAGATGCTAAAGTATTTATTATTATTACTTACGAATTCAGTAAACAGAGTATATTGTTTTGAACCGAACAGAGTATATCGTTTTGAATTCGACAAAACGTATATCGTTTATCGTATATCGTTTTGTCGCTATAACCTGTTTTTCGGCCATTGTTTTTGTTCCTTGTTTTTGTTTGGAGTTTTTCTGGTCCTTAAATAAAATAAACTACTATTACTACAGAGTACACTTATAACCAGACTCACAGTGGCAAGGAGACCACAAGAGCTATTTTGACGTTGTTTGTCACGAAGAACATGTTTAATTTTTTTTACAAAGACGTTAAAACTTATTTGCGAATTACTTTTTATGTCAGTCGGTGGATTGATCCAGATGTTGCAGCCTATATAACGAATTGACCTTTGCGAAAGAGATTTGCTACAACGCGTGGAGACCCAATTTCCATCTGACCTAAATCTAGTACTGTAGAATGATCATGAATTTGTGCAGCTTGTCGAAAGTACTCGTTAAAGCATGAAGAAAGAGTTTTTGATCGAAATTTAAATACAAATTTTAAGACTTCAAAGTTGAAAATGTTGTTAAACTCTAGCAAGTTTAAGTACGAGTAGATCGGTAAAAGTTGTTTTCTAAAAAAGAGAGTTTTTGTTAATATTTTAACAATGTAATTTTGATGAATCTGGATTCTTGTTATGTATTTAGATGCTGCATCACCCAATGACGTTACGCCTTATTGCAAATAAGACTAAACAATACCGAAGTATAGCCTACATTACGCAATGCTGCTATTGGCACATAGTATCTTACCTTCATCAATACTCCTCTGGCAATGCAAAGTTTTGCGAGGGCGCGCTGGATATGCTGTTCCCAATTCAGTTTATTATCAAATAAAACTCTTTAAGTATTTGATGACATTTTTGTTTACTCGAGGTCTGTCGCTGGTGCTAATGGCGAAGTTATTCACAGCTGTGGATTTACTACGAGAAAATTACATGAAATTTGTTTTGTTGTAATTAATAGAAATTTTGTTGAATTTGGTCCAGACTTCAATATTATGAAATTCGGTTTTAGCTTTTAATATAAGTTTTTGAATGTCATTTTCTTCACAGAGCAATACGGAATCATGGGCATGCAGTTCAGTCTTTGCATCGCAAGCATCAGGTAAGTCGTTGATATAAACGAGAAATAAAAATGGCCCTAGTACGCTGCCTTGTGGAACACCAGTGGTAATCGGATGCTGGTCGGAAAAGGTAAGGTCATTTAGGACCGTATATTGAAATCTGTTTTTTAAATATGAATGCAAGATACTATGCACATTGCCTCTGACTCTGTAGTGCTCTAGCTTTTCCATTAAAATTTGATGGTTCACACAATGAAAAACTTTCGCAAAATCAAGAAAAATTCCGCAAACTGAGTTGTCGCAATCCATTTGCTGCAGTATGGTTTCGTACAAGTAGATTATAGCAAGGTTAATAGAAAAAAATTTTCGAAAGCCAAATTGGAGATTTGTAAACAGATGTTTTTTTTCCCAGAACTTTACAAGTCTTTTATGCAGAATAGTTTCAAATACTTTATTGAAAGGAAATGGTATTGAAATTGGTCTATAGTTGCGTAAGTCCATTTGGTACCCGCCTTTATGCAAGAGTATTACCAGGGTTGGGAATGGATACCCAAAAAAGTAAAGAAATAATCGATTTCAATGGTAGTTTAAAAAAGTAAAGAATAAAGAATATTGTAATCGATTATCGATATTACACAGAGCATTTAGCGGTGTACGCCACGCATTTTTTGTGATGTCCTCACATTCATGATATAACGTACAGACAAACGTCGGACATATAGTAGGCCTATAGGCCTATGCGAAGCAACTTGGCTATTTCAAATCTTTTTTTTTTGTTTTTTTTTTGGCACAAAAAAATTTATCAGCAAAAACAAGATAATGACATACCGGTACCGACGATGATTTTATATTTACTAAAGTGAGATAAAGTAACCAGGACAAAAAGAATTGAATATGGAATATCGAATTGCGCCGAAAAAAAAAAAAAAAAAAAGTAAAGACAATTAAGGCCATATTCGATGCTCATTCAAAAAAGTAAAGGCTCCTGTACATTCGATAAACAAAAAGTAAAGAATATCGCAATCGAATATCGATTACAATTGATTTTTCCCAACCCTGGGCATTACCTTAGCAACTTTCAAAATATTAGGATAGGATTTAGCTTCTATACTGCTATTAAATGATGAGACAAAGTATTGAGATATTAAAAATTTAGATTTTTTTTTATTAAGATTGCAGGAAGATCAATATGGCCTGGTGATTTGTTAACGTTAAGTTTCGCGAGTATTTCCATAATTTCATGTTCATCAGTTGGTTGCAGGACAACAGAAGAAACGTGTCGCTTACCAAGATACTGTCGGTAATTTTGACTTTTTTGATCAGACGACTTAGATCCTAATTTTTCACCGATTGTTACAAAGTGTTCTTTTAACTTGTTGGATATTTCCAGAGGTGGGCATTCCGCAATTTGAAGCGCAAAGCGCTAGTTGCGCAACTTTCGCACGTGCGGAGTTGCGCTGCGCTTCAAGGAAAATAAATCCTTCTTGCGCTTTATTGCGTTGCGAACTGAAAAAATATATAATAGTGTGCGCATTATTGCGCTGCGAACTGAAAAGAATCTGGTAGCTTGCGCTTTGTTGCGTTGCGCACTGTCGGAAGTTGAAATACTGCGTTGCGCTTTGTCGGATTAATTAAAGCGCAATGTGCTGGAGTAAGCAGTTTTTAGTAACTGTTTTTAATAGAATAGCAGTTTGTTTCTTGATGCGTACAATAGGCCTATAGGTCAATTTATTGTAGCAGAAATTTTCAGCTCATCAGAAATGTGGTACACTATAGTCTTTTGCTTTTTAAAATAATTTCAAGTGCTTAAAGAGATCATTGAGTGTTGAATAAATCGTATTTACTTGTTACTGTGGAGAACTTCGCCGCATATGCAAATTATGATTTACCGCGATGAGGTGCTTTTAACGGCACGCGACAATGCAACATGGCGCAGTGGTTTGGAGCGTCGTTTTTACGACGACCATGATCGCAAGGTTGATGGTTCAACTCCCAACCTAGCCTCGTTGTTGCGTCCTTGGATAAGATGCTTCACGTTGATTATCTCTGCTTGGTGAAATCTGGCAAGCGGCAAATTAAATAAGTCAGAAGCAAAATTCAACCGGAAAACTCGGAAACAAAGGCAACTCCTAAGCGAGTCTGGATTCGTCCTAAACAGCGCCTCCTTCGCTTTCTCGTCATAAGAGGATGAAAATGAAGAAAGCAATCATCAGCAACGCATCTTTTTTAGCTTCTTATTTAATTTTCCTGATCATTGACCACGCAAAATCCTGTCACAGTCACTTGCATTAAAATCGTTGCCGCGTTGTAGACAACTGCGTGCCGTTAAAAGCACCTATAAAAATAACTCAAGAAAAAATTGCATTGCTTATACATCTACTCGTTGCGCTTTATTAAATTTTTCATTGCGAAAGTTGCGTTGCGCTTTTTCTTTTGTATAAGTCTCATTGCGGAAGTTGCGATGCGCTTTAATGCAAAAAAATTATTGATTGCGGAAGTTGCGTTGCGCTTTAATGGGAAAAAAAATTGATTGCGAAAGTTGCGTTGCGCTTCAGTCAATATAAAAATTAGGTTGCGCTAGTGGCGTTGCGTTTCATGACTTAACAGAACTTTTGCGCTTTGTTGCGCTGCGCTTCAACCAATATTTAAAAAATGCCCACCTCTGGATATTTCTGATTGATCTGTTATGGTTTCGTCGCCAACTTTGATAAAGTTCGGTACCGTCAACTTGGGTCTGTTTTTTCTAAGAAGTTGGTTTATTTTCTTCCATGTGTTCTGCTTTCTTCCGTGTGCAAAATGGGCATAGATGGGCAAGTTAATGCAAAACGTTAACTTCGTTAACCACTACTTCGTTAACACAGTTATGCACCTCCTTTAACGTTAATTTGTTAAATTCACCCCCAATTAACCGAAGTTAATTAAATTCGTTAAATCATAGACTTTTTATTACATAGACTGGAAACTTAGAATTATGCCTTTTTTCTCTCACGCTTCAGTTGTTCTGGGTCGACAGCGATGTCTGGACGATCTCGCACAATAAAAGCTATGCAGCTCCAGCCTTTTGTGAGCGATTGCAAATGGGCAGCAGGAATTGTGCATAAAATAGTATCGTAAAATCAAACATATGAAACTCTATTCAAGAATTTTGCGTCTATTAAACACAATACGCTTTATAAAAAAGTGAAAGTAATTAGCCTAAATAGCACGCAATATGACGGTTTTAAAAGATATAAAGAGCGTATGCATGCGGATTGTGAGTTGCCCGTCGCTTCTTCGTAATTTTCTTGAAACGGAAGCGTTTTTCTTTTTCAGTGGTATTGACCTCCACAGAATTTTTTTGTACTGCGATATGATATAAGCATTAAAACCGCAAAATTCAGAAATTCAAGAATACATCGCCAGTCTCCGCTCTGTACTTTTATCAAAAGTTCCTTTGGCAATAAAGCAAGCGCTTTTATTATAAGCCACATTTTGCACGAAAATGAAAACATAAAGCGTCCATTCGATTGCAGATGGTGTACAAAACTTTCAGCGTCAACTGAAAAGTTAAATTGCTACTGTAAAGAAAACTTTTTATGCCTTAGTCGGGGTTGTCTTCTTGTCGATATTATTAAAGTTTTAGTGATGAGGCCATCACACCTTTATTTGGTAGCCAACAACACATGCCTGGTTACATAAGAACTATAACTGAGCTTTAGTAGTTTTGATTCAGCATATTTTAACTTGTAGTAATAGTAAATCTACGATATTGCTATTTCTGAAGTGGTCATAATCATTGTAATACGATTAATCATTATCTCCACTCATAATAATTATTTATAGGCTGTCGTTGTTGGCACAGCAGGTAAGGTATTGCGGACTGAAGCATATGGCTTAAGCTACAATGTTCAGAAAACAATTAATAATAATTTATTTTCCCCAAGTTTTGTTGTAGCAGGTTTGGATATAATTTTCCCAATGGCTTGACAGAGTTACTGAAATGATATGAACATATGAACTTTATTAGAAGTTTGTCAGCGACATGGCTTTATTACAAGTTTGTCGGCGACAAGATATTTGTCAGCGACATAGCCAAGCGGTACCGCGCGCAGGTGACAGATCCTACGTGACGGGTTCGATTCGCGGCTGGAGCCGATTGCATTTGACATATGTAGTGGGTGGCTGCTGACTCAAAGAGCACAAGCTCACTTCGCAGTCTCCCTCAATAATTACTGTTGAATTTTCAGTTCAACTTTATTAGAAAGCTTGAATATGACAGAAACTTTTAGCAAGTCTGAATTCGTTTCATACACACAACGACAATGTTACCACTGATTTTTTGTCTCTACAATAAAAAGTAATAAAAAAAATGATCACCGTCCTCTTAGCTACAAAATTTATCTATACTGTAAATTCGTGATAGCAGGGCCGTCCCAAAAGGGGGCCAGGAGAGGCTTGCCTCCCCCTAATCGACATGCTTTCCCCCCCCCCAATCGACATGCTTGCCCCCCAAATAACAAGCGTATTCTTTTAAAGACAGCGGCTTTCGTGCTTAATTTCAAACTTTAGCTCCCCTAAGTCGACTGCTCTCGCGCCGCGTCTGCATGATAGCATTCGCAATCGCAGTGCTAAGCATATCCTTAAATTGCTTAGCATATCGTATGAATAAATCAGTCTACGCAAAATGTTGAAAATCTATAGGTTTTATTTATTTATTTATTTGCATACTTATCCTTCTATCACGAGAAAGCGTCAAGGCGCTATACAGTTCAAAATACGTCATGCGATCATGACCGTCCTAAATACGTCAATCCACTAGTACACCTAGTCCTAACCAATTTTCTTTTCGGCCTATTTAAGAAGGAACAAAGTCGTCCCGATTTGTAGCAGTTTTTTCAACACTACGACAGAGTTTTATGAAATGCTTGATTTTGAAATTGTACAATCGCATTGGCAGTACTTAATCCCAGGGCCGAAACTAGGCAATGCGCTCTCCCCCCCCGAAATTATCTTTTGGGGCCTTTTAAAATTTTTTTCTAGGATAGTAATACAACTGAGCGAGCCCCGAAGGGGCGATGCCAAGCTAGGAGCGTCTAGGGGCATGTCCCCCAGAACATTTTGCGGAATTTGACCTTATTTTGGAGGCTTTTTGAGCCTTCAAAATTCCTCAGTTTTAACAATGTTTAATAGTCTGATTTACTAGGTCCCTTCCAAACCCACTAAAATAATGCTGCAGGCAAACTCTACTCTAACATTTCGCTACCTATGCGAAGAAAAAACGTTTTTAAGGCTTATTTTTGCGCCTTTCACTTGAGGATGAGGGGCCCTTGGTATGCTACTAAACGTTTGTTTGCTAGTTTGGCGACTGCTATCTTTCGAAAAATTTGCAGGCCCCCCATGGCCAAAAGCATAAATATGGTATGGGGGTCTCACATCGCGCGAGTTAGGACAAAAAGCATATTGAATCTTAGAATAGGCCTATTTAAGGCACCTTTATCATACGTTGAGTGAATAGTAATACGTACTGACTACTTACTGGGCCCCCTTTTTGTGCGTGACCCCCCCGGTCGGGGGGTTCGGGGGGCGATAGTTTCGGCACAGCTTAATCCCCGGTCTCCACATTATTTCTAAAAGTTAGAGCTTTGTCATGTAGAAATAAATGTACAGTATCTAAATTAAACAGTTTGCCAAGGCTTATAGGCCTACTTCATGAAATTTTGTGATATATGAAGAGGTTTGTGAAATCTTTTCGGATATGTGTCACCAAATACGCGAAAAAGTTGTCAGTGACATTTTAGATCGCATAATTCAAACAGTTCACCACAACATGAAATAGTTCAAGCAAATTAAAAAAAAAATTCCATACTTGCTTGAATTCGCCAAAGAAATCGAAACCTTTTGTATTTACGTTCCAGTTAAAGTTTTCTTACAAACCCCTACCAAGGGTTATACAACAAATATGCCAAAACAAGTTTTCAATTTCAAACTTCAGTTTCTGCAAAACTCTTAAAATTTTTAAATGTAAACATAAAGTTGCCTTTACTTAAAAATTTTTGTTTTCGAATGAAACAGAATTTAACGTTAAATTTTTTAATCAACTAAACAACATCGATCTGTTTGCAGCACTGCCACACTTTTTTCCACTCACCAGTCATCACAAATACTAAATACTAACATTATCAGTAAAAATTTAATCGTTATTTTTGTACATGATACAGTATAACTTATTGTTTTATAGAGCTTATTCAGCGCTAGCGAATTAAGTATACAGAATAAGCCGAGCGTGCAAAAAAAGGCTCCGTCTGGGAGCAAAGTTTGTTTCTTCTATTAGACATGCCTTTTTCTCTCGCACTGAGTTTCCAGTCTATATAATAGAAAGTCTATGGTTAAATCGTTAATTTTGACTTTCAACGAGATTTCTTTTAAAAAAAAGCTTAAAAGTTTTTAATATCAATGTTTGCGTAAGCACTTAAGCAATTTTTCTCCTCACAAGCAATATGTTTTGTTGTTTTTTTCTCGTTTTTTGACCTCATTGGTCGTGTTTTGTTAGTTTATCGATGTCAAACTTAACCAACTATAAGAGAAATAAGCGTTTACGAACATTTAACGAAAGTTATTATAAGCACTAACGGAAGTTAATGTAGTCCGTTAATTTCAAAAATAAATTTAACGAATAAACTTGTTAATGAAAAAGTTAGCTTCGTTATTAACGATTAACGAAATTGTGCCCACTTCTGAAAATGGGTCCTACTAAACACCGCAAAGTGCGCAAAGGACCCTAAAACCCTAACCCTAATTTAACCCTAACCCTAGCCAAACCCTAATCTAAAGTTCTTCTTTGTTATGGTATGAATCCAAGTCCTTTGTTGTTCTTTGTGGTGTTTAGTAGATCAATCTGAGGTCCTTTGTCGTTCTTTGCGGTGTTTAATACATCAACTTGAGGTCCTTGTTCGTTCTTTGCGGTGTTTCAGTACTAGCGGTGTTTTAGTTGGGCCGTAGTGAAATGATTAAAGTCGACCCTATTGAGAGGTTGCTTTGATTTTGCATTAGATTTGCGGTACCAGTACTACCCTGGAGTGGGAGAAATTATGTGTAAAAACATTATCCAATAGCTAAGTGTAACAGTCAGTAGATTTTGGAAGGTGTAGCTGTAAGAGGCAATCTGTGCAGAATGGCTGAAGTTATACGCGTGATTAACACGTTGATTGCCATGTAAAAATTCGTAAATCTGTTCCCAAATGCCAAGCACATATTTTTACAAATTAGAACGAAAAAAAGTGGTTGATCGTTTGTTTTGGCTTAGCAGAGGTGAAAACCCCTTTTTTGCAGTCGAAACAACTAGGACAAGTATACTCGTCGTTGGCACCCTGAACAGTAATTTTATTTTGTATGCCAAAGATGAGATAACTCATCTTGGACAGTTGGAGGTATAAATTTTAGTGAAGTGGTTTTAGTGAAGCGATAATGAGGAAACAAACAATAACTATATATTGAAATTCGAATCAACGTAATGACGTAATATATAACATAACCCACCCTGCAGCCTTGTATTTTTAGGCAATCTGTGCTAGCGCTTATAGCAACAGTTTTGTCATTTTTGAGCATGGCTGATTGGCTCGAGGATGAAAGTTACAACGATTTGGACTTAAAACGTCATGAATCAGATATATCTTTTTGCTCAGATTAAATAAGTACCGGTAGGTCTACGGCAGTGTTCTCTCTAAGGTGCAAAATTTGAAAAAAATGAGAAATTTTGGGCAAAATTTTTCAATGTTTGCATATTGCTATAATGATTTATGGGCATATTAGTTGTAAGTGCTGAAGTTTTTTGTGTCAAATGAAAGTGTTTTACCATAGAAATTCTTATTTTAAACAAAAATTACTTCAGACCTTCAAATACACCCTTTAAATGTTAGGGCAAATTCCCACTAGTCTAGTTAAAATCTTAGAGGGAACAGTGGCCTACGGTATATATTCCCCATCATGTTGTGAAGATCTGTTTGTAAATATCACCCCTCCTTGTGTGTTGCAGACTGCTTCAAAGTCTATCCTGCGAACATCTAATGTCTGCTGAGAATAAACTATTATTTTTTACTGCACGTACATTTTTTTGCTTATTTCTTTTGAATAAACTTTGGTTCTGATTTTTGTTGTAATTTCACTCTTGCTTTTTTTCTCCATCTAATGACAGTTATTTAGCTACGGTAACAGTTTATATTTGAAGTATATAGTATTTTCATCTTTACCCCACATAAGCACGTTGCATAATGTTAACCATGTAGGAAACTTGATAATTTAATCCCTGACAAAATCGCTTAACTGGTTAACTGATGCTGTAAGATTTGCTTGATCTGTTTTTTCAGAATTTTCATAACATAAACATATTTTATACTGCCAGCGTATGTTTCTTGTTCTTGTCGGAGACGCCAAGCATTGATTAAATGCATTTAAAATGACGAGATAACTCGTCTGCACAACTTTCATACCAAGATAGATCTGATGAGAATACTTGTCCTTGGTACCGCTGAATAGACTGCCAATGACAAGTATTTTCGTTAATGGCAGTCAACAGGTTAAAGTCACCCCTGTTGACGGTACCAGTAAGGAGGCCTGGCTAGTCTACTGAAATTACACATTGACACAGAACTGGGTTCTTGGTCCTGGGCCTGCACAATAATAGTCTAGTGAGTGTTTGTTACACAGTACACAGCTTTTCTTGCTATTTTTGCATCCCCAAGTTCTGTGCTGTGTGCATTTCTTGCTTACAATTTATGCTAGACTTGGTCTTCTCATACTCCAGTCATTGGAATTGATACTTTTAACTTTTGGTACAGTGGTAGATCAAACAGTTGCCACACTGCGTAGCATTTGCTACATGCACAGTGCAGCATGGAAGATTTGCCACACAATCAATGAAATTAATAAAGTCAAGTGACTTGGTAAATCGAACACTCACGGTGTTATTGTTTCCTCACGAATGGAACATGCAGATTCATGCATACAGCAGCTTATATGCTTATGCTACCACCACACTATCATGCTACTGCTCCCTGCCTAACCTTACGAACCGAAGCCAAATTTCCGAACCTTACCTGCCAAGCCGAAGCTGAACCTAATCAAAGCAAATTTACCAAAGTGAAACGAAGTCAAGACGAGAACCGAACCCAAAACTAGTGCAGCGCTTTCTAGTAGGAGCTGTACTCTAAATAACTGTGCCACAGAGAGGACGTTGCGATGTGGCAAATAATGGCGCTTATAAACCCACGCTTGGTCTATTTGCATTTGCAAGGGGAAAAAAAAAACACCGCGAATGTTCCATTTGCCAAGTCACTTCGTAAAGTTATTGTACTGGTACTTTTGAACAAAAACTTCAGACAAATTTTGGTGATTGTGCTTAAACTTGTTTGTCAGGGCATGTAACAATTATGCTTGTGGATGGCTGATAAGTAACAATGCCCTTTATGTTCTTAATTTGGAAAAGTAGAATGAAGGTTTATAGCAATGCAAGGGTGGCTCTATTTATGGCATAGTATGGAGTAGTATAGCATAGTACTGTAGTATGATATGGAATAGTATGGCTAAGTATGGAATACATACTGAGACCCATATCCCCTATTGCCCCAAATGCCCTTAGGCACGTTGGTCATAGAGCCCCATTTATAAATGGGATACCATATGCCCCAGTGCCCTAAATTAACATCCTCTTCCTGGGGCCCATTTATTGTTTCAACCGTCCTGTCCTGAGGTCCTTTTGCCTTAAAGTGGGCCTGAGGCACATTTACCCTGAGGGCCATTCACCCCAAATTTAACTCTATATGAGCCCCTTTACTCTGGTGCCCCAAACGTCCTTTGCCCAGTTCTGCCATACTATATACACCACAGTGCCTTACTAACTATTCCATACCATGCCATACTCCTGATACTATTCCATACTATCAGACTATGCCATACTCTTCATTAATTAGAGTGTTGTCTATTTATGGAATAGTACGGCATACTATTCCATACTATGCCATACTGTTCCATAATTAGAAAAACCGGCAATGCAATGGCTGTTGGATTTGACAGATTCTCATTGCAGTTATTGTTCATTTTTTGCTTGAACTTTGTTTTAAGTTGATTTTTTTAAATACTGTTTTTCTTCAAGTGAAAAGTTGTTTTTGAAATTCTCGCAACACCATGAGTTTCATGTATGAAACTATGAGTAAGTATTTACTTTTTTCTTCAATTTAGTCAATATTTTAAGTACAATTTTTTGTGTTTTAGTGACTCGGGGGCCTGGAAAGAGGAAAATCAAGCTTCAAGAGCAGAATTTACTTCATATAATGCAGGAGGATGAAGACGACGAAGAAGATGAGGACTTTCAAGTGAATAAACATCGAGAAAAAGAGGAAGATGGTAAGATGCATTATTTTATTACCCTAATTTGCTGATGTGCTTTTGCTTGTTATTGCTTTAAGCTGCTGAGATACTGTCATGATTGTGGAGTTTTTGTAAAAAATTGAATTACTGTCTTCAGAGGAAAAATAATGCTGCAGTAAATCTCAAAACTGCTTCGATTTTACTTCTTGAGATTTACTGTGACTGTATTTTTTCTACTTCAGTTTTAAGATTTTCTGTGGCTTTTTTTTTTCTTGAGTTTTGAGGTTTTCTGTGTTTTTTTTTTCTCCTTGAGTTTTGAGATTTTCTGTGGCTTTTTTTCTCCTTGAGTTTTGAGATTTTCTGTGTTTTTTTTTTTTCTCCTTGAGTTTTGAGATTTTCTGTGTTTTTTTTTTTCTCCTTGAGTTTTGAGATTTTCTGTGGCTTTTTTTTTTTCTTGCGTAAGCTATTTTTGTTTCATATTCATTGCATTCTGAATTATTGCTGTTATTGCAGAATCCAGTGACAGTTCAGAAGATAGCAGCAGTGCCAGCTCAAAAGGTGACTACTTGAATTTTTTTCTGATGATCTATTTAGGTTCACCTTCTTTTACCTTATTTTGCAGACTTTTCTTCTAGTGAGACATCTTCCGAAGAAGAATCAAACAAACCGACTACAAGTAAATATTTATTGTGGGCATTTGTAACATAGTTTTGAACTGATATCAATAGTATGCATACTTCACAGTTTTGCCTGTGTATGTGTTCACTGATATTCAGTATAATCATTGTTACTGTTTTATTTCATTTTTTCAGGCTGTTTTGTGTTTGGTTGTTTTATTCACGATTTTGCAATTATTTTGTATTAAGTTTTTTAATATGGTTAAACTTCTCTCCAATGCACATGCAGTTTGGGCTTTTTGCGGTTTGATTTGCTGTTATAAATTACATCAAGTATATTAGTTTTAAGAAACAAGAAGATTGGGAAATGGCATAGTTCAAATCCCGGTGCTTGGGTCGCTATTAGTCAACATAGAATTAATTTATTTTCCATGTTGTATGCTGTAGGTTGATGCTCAAAGCAGAAAACTTATAGGCTTGCATTATCTTCTTTTTCTGGTGGCCTGTGTCGACTTTAAACGACGTTACAGATCTTGCAAAATACAGCTTGGTTTGCCATGGTGGTTGCTACAAAATGCTTTCCTTGTCTAAAAAGCACACACTTTATATCTTCATACATTTAGGTTCTTCTTTTGGCAACAGTCGACACCAGGGAAAATGCACAAAACAGACTTTCGTACCACCTACTATATCTTCCACTAATGCTGCAATCAAAGCTCAAAAACATGGAGAAGCAACCAATGAAATTCTTGTGAAAGCACAAAAACAATTTGAACTCTCAACAGAATCTGTAAGTTTTCCTCACACAATGCTTTTTAGTTAAAGGAATATTGTTTTAAGGTAGCGGTTATGGATAAGTCTTAGCATAATAAAGCAAATTTTTTACCTCTGACTTTTGACATAAAAGATGGATCAATTTTCCAATTGGTTTTTAAATTACTTTTTTATGATTAAATCTATCATTTTCTGAAAGTTGTCCCGTTTATAAGCAATGGTAGTTGCTAGTGGCTGTAATATAATTTTGCTTGTTTTTGATGACAGGAATATGTAAATTTACGTAGGTTGCAAAGTTCCGTTTTAGTGAAGATGTTAAGATATGTTGCGTTTGTTTGAAAAAAAGATTCCCTCAAAACATTGTGGATTGCAGTTTATGTGGAATATCTGTACACAAGGGTAGGTTTTGTAGTGCTAATAGTAAACTTTTATGTCTTTTGTTTTGTCGTGTAAAATACTGAGTGTTTTTTGAATTGCTAAAGGTATATCACATGAAATTTTGCTCGTTCACTGGACCAAATAGTAAATAATTGAGGTTATTTTTCAAATTATTGAACTGAAAATCCTACAGTATTACAGCGAAACTGCGAAGTGAGCTTTCGCGCTTCGAGTCAGCAGCCACTCAGTTCATGTGTGAAATGCGATCAGCTCCAGCCGTGAATCGAACCCGTGACAATGGATCTGTCGCCTACGCACGATACGGGGCAGGACTTTTCGGCGTGACTGATTCGACGTGAGACGTCTCGCCGTGACCGACTCGTCGTGGAGACGACTCGACGTTGGGACGTCTTGACGTTGGGACGACTCGACGTTGGGACGTCTCGACGTTGAGACGATTCGGCGTGGAAAGGTGTGATTTGTGAGTGGACGTAATTATCGCGTTTTGTGCTGGAATGTGCGAAAAGTTTTAAAAGTGCTAAAAGTAAACAATGAACGGCAGAAATTATTGGTTAAAAACGTTTATGCATATGCTTTTGCATGTCTTAATGATAAGTTGCGGAATGATGGCAGCTGCAAGTACCTACTTGATATTTGTTTCAGATTGTTATGACGACAGTCTTCCATTAAGGCACGTTACTCGTTCGACTGCTGCCTGGTATTGTGCTTCCTGTATCAATGGAACGTTTTCGGTGATTTGAATCTTTTGATTAAATTAGTGTCTGGTCTTTTAGTGAATGGTTCTAGAATTGTATCAATCGTACAAACATATTAAGGTTAAGAAATTCTTTATAAAAAGTGATACAGATAAACCTTTGAGCTTTTTGTTGTTTTAGGTGCTGGTGAAAATTACGGTGAAATTCGTTTACGTATTTAAGTTGTTGAAAATTGTTTTGGTAAATATCTATACAAAGTTGTTTTTGATAAATTAACTTTAAAAAAATGCGGTGACTGCCTTGGAATTGTTTTGTACGATATTGTTACTATTATTGCTTGTGCTATTTATGTTTTCTAAAAATAACTGCGTTGTATTTATGCAGCAATTATGCTCCAAACTTTAATTGCTTCCACACTAATGATACGTAAAGCTTAAAATTTATTTAACAGACTTGTGACTTCTGTCCCATTGAATACGGTTGTCTAAAGGAAACTCCAAGTGGTCGATGGTGTCATATTGTATGCGCCAGGTGAGCTCATAGGTCTTTCATTATTTGCTCGTGCTGTGAAATCACTTAGTAATGGTGAAAGTTTTGGATAAAAACTTGACATTCTTTTGCTGTAGCTCGCTTTTTTGAATAAGATTTTTGCATTCGCATTAAAAAGTGTTTATGGTCTAATATAGTGAAAAGAAGTTATGAAATCTTGTAATGCAAGCTTTAGCTATTGACAGTTATTGAGGAATCTCTCAGAGGAAGTCGAGTCTTACTTACTTGTATGTAGAAAGAAAGATAAAACGGCTTGGTATTGTCTCCTTTTTGTATAATTGTGCACGTAAGCAATGACCAACAGTCATTCATTTTTTGGTTATGTATTGTTTAAGGAATACAAGTGTAACACTCTAAACAAGCTAAACCAGTTTTCTTATCGTAGGTATATCAGAAATAAAGATCACAATCGAGACAACAGTGAAATTATTGATGTTTCTTCTGTTCAGCATAAATTATTTGGGTTACACGAATGCATGTTATGTGAAGATCGTCTTGTTGCAAAAACAGGTAAGTTAATTGCTTAACTTGTAAGTACTTCGTTTAGGAACACCAATCAATGCCATCTCTGTCCTAAACTAGCCAATCCTGAACGAAGACGTTTTGGCGCACCTGATTTTGAAATGTCGGATGAAAATCATCTTGAAGCTCCTGCTTCTTTTGATTTTAAATTAAAGCTATTTGTTTTATGGTTTCCATAGCGAATTTTGAATTATTTTTGCCTATAACGCCACACTAGGCGCTGCCTAAGCGGGAAACTTTAACTGCGGCTAAAATGTAGAGTCTTTGGCTATTTAATCCATCTTGTAGTTTGGTCATGTAGTGAAGATCGTTGATTTTTTATGATTACAGGTATTTGTGTGAAATGCGACGCTGGATTATGTCGATCTTATTTCCACGTCACTTGTGCGCAGAAATATGGATTGCTGTCTGAAAACGAAAGCAAACAAAATTGGTAAAGATAGAATGATAAAATGAAAGTTCAACAAAATTTCACTCTTTCTCGTTTGAACATTCTCATGTTTGATTCTGTTTTCGTACGGTATCTAAGGCTGTTTCTCAGAGAAGAGTAAGGTATATTTGGGATAGCGTCCGAAAGTGCGTCAGAGATAAGTTAGGTTGCCGTACGGCATAAAGCCGTTAGGTGTTCTTCCCAACGGCACAACAAGCAATCTTAACGGATTCTTCTTTCTGCACTGTCCCGTTAATGCTGAGCGGCAGGCTGTAAATACCAATTTTAAGTCATTGTTTTTACCCGATTCGGAATCGAACCCTAAATCTATTGGTCCAGAGACGGACTCTATCCATTCGGTCATCTAAGAAGCTATGTTTCAAATTTTCGATCAGTGCAGTGTCATACTCAATCAGAATAACAACTGTAAATTTTCTGTTTTCGCCTGGCTTAAGTACTGAGTGTCACAAAATTGTTAACGTCGATTTTATTTGATGGCAGCGACAGTGATCCTTATTTCGTATATTGCCCTTTGCATATGGAGAAAGAGAAGATGGCTGAATCCCAAAAACTCTTTATTGCGTCTCAAGCTTTAACGAAACGAACGCAAGAAAAGAACCGCACAAGCAACCCAAGACAACCGGTAAGTGTACGGATATGGTTAAACATTGCAAATTTACAATCTAGTGAATGTATAGGCGTCTGCCAGTGGAGTGGTATACTCCAGCTTTGATTGCGAGTCGAGTCGAACCAAGTCCTCCTACATTAGTGCTCTCAGCTTTCTTTTGTCACGTTAAGCATTTGAGGGACTGTGTGAATAACAAACCGCCAAGATTGGTTGCTGTGCCGGTGGAAATGACGCTTAACAACAGAATTCCATCTTAAGTAGCCGACAACTTCTGAGCGAGTTCATAAGATCGCCTCCGTCACTTTAATGCAAATGTAGGATAATAGTTTTAACTAAAATATCTTTTGTCGCAGAAAAACATTCCTACCGCTCTCCATAAAGAAAGAGCTTCGTATGTTACCTCTCAACAAATGAAGTATCCCATCCTTCCAGCTGTTGGCACTCCTCCGGCAAGGTTACTTACGTCGAGTCCTGCAGCTTTAAAGATGCTCAACAAAAAAGCAGAACTTTTGTTTGGCCTAGATGCACAAGTAAGTGGGTTTGACATATTTTATCCGGAAAACGCATTGGTTCATTTTAAAAAAGGGAAATAGTCAGCCCAGACCTAACTAATTGAGCGTGCAATGCATTTGGCGTTCATTTTTCAATTGTTTTAAAACAGCGTGTCTTTTGGGCATCATCGAAATTTTCAAACGGTATCTCAGAGGGGTTAGGATCGTGTATGACAACTCCAATTCACGGTTACAGCTTATCGTATTTGACACAAGTACTTGTTCCTGATGTCTGCTGGCTCGAAGAGTGCGTTGCAAACATCTCATGTTTCAGAGCCCTGCCACTTATTTTCCAAAGCCATCCGAAGTCCGTAAGCGCCATCATGTTCCTCCAGCATTAACCGGAGAATTCGCTTCCCATTATGTGGATCGAGAGCTCCGGATCGTAGAGATGCAGGAGAGGATTGAAAAGATGACAAATGAAAATCAGAGCATGGTCGAAACACAAACAGACCTGGAGCAGAAATATGAAAATGTATGGCGTAATTTTGACAAAATTAATGATTTAGAAGTTCGTGCGAATATCGACCTAAACTTTACTTATGTGATATTGCCTCTGTCTATATAATCTACGTGATAGAAAACCATGTTGTATGCAAGATATCTGTTGATTATACCTGCTTGTGCGCATGTGTTTCAGAAAGCTTTAATCTCCATCATTGCGGTATTGGGAGCCACTAGCTAACTTAAAGTTTCCTTAACAGTCTTCTGACGAGAGCGTATAGGAGAGGATCTGAATTTTTTTAATATTTTCAAAACCGGTTAGCTCAGTTGCTAAGCGCGTTATCGGTGCGGGAGGTCTGCGTTCGATTCCAGCGGCTCGCCACCGCTGCGCCGTTTCTTCGTAGTTATGGTGCCCAGGTGCTAAGCCGCGGAAATGGGCCCTGCTTCGCGTTGCACGCTTCGGCGTAATACCGCGAGTATGAAGAAGATTTGATTTTGGTTTTTGAGATAAAGTGCTTTGTTGTGAATTATAGACTTCGGGGACATCATTACTATTTTCCCATCAAGTGTTTCAAAAAGTGTAGAAGTTAAGTAGTTTTAAATTTTGATTTCAGTTACAAGCTAAGCACAATGTTAGTCTAAAAAAAGAAGAAGAAATTGTGAGCGAATCGCGTCGCCTTTTCACAATGTTTCTAAGATTGAAAATGTGGACTGCTGAAAATGGAAGGTAACTGTCACTGATTCATACGATTATACTAGTATGGTTTTAAAATCAAATCAAAATCATACTTTCGTTATACTCGAGCTATTACGCCGAGGCGTGTAACTAGGGGCGGGGCCCATCTCCGCGGCTTAGCACCTGGGCCATACAGGTCCAAAGGAAACGTCACAGCAGTGGCGAGCCGTTGGCGACACTGTGCCCGATTTCACCGGCCTGGGAATCGAACCCCAGACCTCTCGCACCGATAGCTATGCGCATAACGACTGAGCTAACCGGTCGGTACATGCCAGGTAGCCTACAATTTGGGAATTTTTAAAAAGGCTAATTACAAGAGATAAGAACCAAAACTATTTCAAACATTGTCAATCTTATTTGGCGATGCTCTTTCCCCAACTTATTACGCAATAGATTCATTTTTACTGCGTTTCAGGAATTCTATGCAAAAATCAAAGTTCTCAGCTTTAAAACCAATTCTTGAAGCAGCGAGTACTTCTACTGAAGACAGAACACATAACAAAAGAAAACTCTCTTCCGATGTAAGTAAATTCAAGGTGGCTAAAATCTGTCACTGTGATTTTACTGCTTTTTAGTCAACAAAAGGTGATTTTTCCTCATGTTTGAGTGAGTCTTGCTGCTTTTTGCATTATTGCGTTGGAAAAACTTAATGACATTTAGAGACCTTTTTAAATCAGGTCTCCTTTGAAGTTAAAGGCACGGTACAGCGAGTGTTTGGGCACACGTGGTCAATGACATAACGAGAAATGGTGATCATAAATTACAAAAGCCATGAAAAGAGTCTGGCATACTTCAGTTACTTGCCACATTTGTCCCTTTTTTACTAAAAAACAGAGTGAAAAAATAGGAGGGACGTAGCACACTGCCCTTCCCCTAAATATACTACTGCACACGGTGTAGGCCTTTCTCAAATAACGACCCATTACAAATATCAATCATGAATGTTAGAACGCTGTTAGTGGGCCAGTCAAACGACGCAAATGCACTTAAGTCCTCGCTCTTTCTGCTTGTGTCAAGCGCCTGGCGGCAAAATACTTTTAAAGTCTTTATTGTGACCCTGCTAGGGAATAAAATCTATTCTTCAACTACCAAGCGTTGATGCTCTTGGGCGTAGTTTTAACTTTTTACAGAATGGTAACCGCCGTGCTTAGCAAAAATGTTGACTTGTTTTCACACCAAGCTATTTCTAGAGCTCAGAAAAGCGGACAAAATCATCCAGGATATCAGAGCATTCATCTTCTATGCTTTTAAAGAAGACATGCAGCGAATGCAACACTAATAAGCACCAACACCGTATGATAGAATGCGGTGTTTGTAAGCGATGGCTTCACCTACAGTGTCTAGACCCACCACTCACGCATATGCCAAAGAAAAGCAAATTCAGCATATGGTAAGTAAAAGTTAAATGCTTCTGCAGAATTTGAATTTGTCTGATCTTTGAATGAAAGGATTGGTGTAGCTTAGAACTAAATATTAGCGACGTAGGCTAGCGGTGCCGCTCAGGCTGAACATCCTTGGGGATGGGTTCGATTCACGGCTGGAGCTGGTCGCGTTTGTTTCGTATTTCTGGTGACGGTTGTTAAAAAGCAACTATTATTTTATGTGCTCGTGATGTCAGAAATTATTTAATTAGCAAATCTATTAGAGAATTTTCGGAAAAATTCTCCTAAATAATTTATCATTTTTTTAAGTCACATAATTGCGGCTGGGGTGTTTAATGTTTATATGAGAGAGGTATGTGCATCATTGCGTTATGGACGATGATCTGGCTGATTGTCGAACCCGCGAAACCAGTTCCGAAGCCCTACGTACCAACCACTCGTCCAACTCCATGAGCTCAAAATTAATTTACCGAACATTTACGCAGGCAATGCTCTCTGTGTGCGTCATCTAGTGGCAGCGATTCAGATGTTGACAAATCTCCTCGAGGATCACTTATTACGTCAGAAGGAAGGAGACAAACTCAAAGACTGCATAAACCCCCGGAGAAGCTTGCGTCATCGTTGCCATATCAGCCAATCCGGAGAAAAAATTCTGTTAGTCCTACTTGGCTGTAGACTCAGATTTCGTTCTGGCAAGCCCACTAAATGGGCTTTTAGTATCTGCTTCATGACCCTTTTTACTCGGTTACAATTCGCGTAATGACGTCATTATGACCTCGCAAATGTAGGTATAATGCTTCTAGGCTTCGGGAACTGGTTTTGGTGTGTAGTTCGAATACTTCTGGATTGTTGAAGTAGTAAAATTGTGGTCCGTGGTGTTGATACCTACGGTGTTTTTTTATTTGCTTCGCATCAAAAAAGTAACCAGCAGGTGGGCAGACACCGCATCGTACAGCTCGAACGAAAATTTGTAACGGGATTGGTAGCTAAAATTAAACTACAGTTTGGGAAAAATACTCGCACCCCAAAACTCCCCTTCTCATACCCCTGGGGGTGCGAGCACCCCCAATTAACGATCACTAGCTCAGAGGAAGCAATAGTACAAGCTCTAAAAGAGCAGAGATGTTGATTAAAGCTTATGCATGCAAATTGAAAAATAACCATAAAACAAATGTTGTAGTTACATGCTGATCAGAAAAGTCAATGCTAGCATGATGAGATTCAACTTTCTTTTTATTTAATCTAGGTTGGACAAATGCGACGGATGATAGAAAAAGGTCGAATTACAAAGAGACAATCTCAAAATACTTTAAAACGTCGACAGACTAATGGAATGAAATGTGAGTAACTGAGTATTATTGAACAGCATTAAGACAACAGTGCCTTGTCATGTTTAAGTCTTGCTAAATAAAGAAAATTTGTATGTTTACATCTGCGATCAAAAATTTATTAAATTTAACGATAATATTTTCATTTTGCATTTTTTTTGCAGCGTCGAAATTCCGAAGAGAACTGAATCTAAAAAGAGAGAAATTGCAGCTTCCTTCTTCAGTTGTTGGTCTTGACGTTGCAAGCCCGAAAGTCTTGATGCAAAACAGTATTGAAAGCAATAAAATTAACGACACCAAGCCCGTTTCAGAAAAGCGTAAAAACGAAGTCTATGAACCTTCTGATAATCCTGCTACGCCTCTTACCGATTCCCAAGATCAAAACAACCCTGGGTCTATAAATCTTCCTTCCGGGCCTCGTATGATCCTTTCCGGTGCTCCAGTGACTCCGTCTAAACCTATACTTGTTGGATCAAGTGATAAAAACAATTCACATTTTAAAAAGTGCATACATGTGGTTCTCCCTCAAACTAAATTTGCTGACCATTCCGTGCAAAAACTTCTTCCTTTACATCCTTCCTCAGTCAGGCCTGTGTTTGTGAAGAAGATCATTTCGCCGAAAGTGAGCATAAGTAATTCAAATGCCGGCATTTCAGCGTTGCCAGCTAATCTCGTTTCTCGTTCACCTACAAAAATTCTTTCTACTAATGATAGCTCCGCTCTTGAGAGAGAAAGAATTTCGAAAGCTCCTGGAAATCTGGAAGCACCAGTGCAAAACACAAAATCAGATTGTGATGATGAAGAAGATGTAGCAGAACCGCCAAAAAAATTTTCTGCCGAAAAAAAGAAAGGTATATAGTACTAGAAATTGCCGAAAGAGCTACTTCAGAACAGATTTTTCGCATTGTTGCTAGCACAGTAGCAATGCAGCATATTCTCGGTAAGCTTAGTTTCCACAACGTCAATGTCGTAGTTTTGGGTTTAAAATCTTGGGTATGCCTTGGTTCCTCTTGGATTAAACCTAGCGCTGCCGGACGGCCTGTGCCTAACCACTGCTGAAGCAGTTTTTCACAGGTACTTGAGCGCCATGTTACGTTTCTAAACATCATCACTGACAAAATTTCTCAACTTTTCTAACGCTGACAACAATAAACAGTTTGATATTTTAATCTAGAATTTTCCGAGTTGTGTGAAGTGTGTCACTTGAGTGGAGATCACGACAACATGATGGTTTGTTGCAATTGTGCGAAACACTACCACACATGGTGCTGTGATCCTCCAATTCGTGGAAAGGCGCGGGGAATGAATAAATTTTACATCTGGTAAGTGGCAGGTCTTTTAAAATCCAAGGCTTTCTACTGCATTACAAGTGCTTAGAGACCTCGACGCAACGTGGCCAGTCTTTGAAGACTTCATCAATGTCAGCGATTTCCGGTCGTGTTTCGGAGTACAATAATGGGATTTTTGAATAGTTTAATTACAAAACATTTCTAGTATTTTGTTGCATATTTATCCTATCACGACAAAGCGATCAATGCGCTCTACCAGCTCGTGTAAAAGTTGCCAGCCATCTGTCTATCGCACCAAAATGGAGGGATCTCGCTAAGTGCGTTTCCCAACGGCACGACAAGTAAACTTGCCTGCTTGTCCTCCACACTGTCCCTTTGTGCTGAGCGTCAAACAGGTAAGCTGTGAATACCAATTTTAAAGTCCTTGGTTTGACCCAACTCGGAATCAAACCCAAGTTTACAGCTCCCGAGGCGGACGCTTGACAACTCGGCCATCTGCCCAAAATATGGAAAAAAACTTTGAAATTTCCAAACGTTTCGATTTTAACTTAATCATTGAAACCTTTTTATCTGCCAGCGACATGACATAGCGATACCACACGCGGGTTACTCATCCTTCATGACGGGTTCGATTCACGGCTGGAGCCGATCGTGTTCGACGAATATAGCAGGTGGCTACCGACTCGTAGAGCGCGAGGTCACTTCGCAGTCTCCTCAGTATCTGTTGACTTTTCAGTTCAATATAATTTGAAAATAACCTCGACCCCTTATTAATATTATCATTGTCAATATTATTCAAATAGTATTTTGTGTTGTAATTCGATTCTGTTTGAGTGCGATTGAAAGTGTTCCAAAATTTTGTCTCTTGATTTTGTAATTAAACTGATAAAGTTTAAACGTTGATTATTGCAAGCTTTTTGAATCAAAAAATCCAATGTTCATTATACTCGCGGTATTTCGCCGAAGCGTGTAACGAGTGGCGGAGCCCATCTCAGCGGCTTAGCGTCTGGGCAGCACAGTTCTGAAGAAGCGTCGCAGCGGAGGCGATACTTTGTCCGATTTGGCCGATCCGAGATTCGATCCCCAGGCCTCCCGTACCGTTAGCAATATCCTATCAACTGAGCTGTCGAGCTAACCGGCCGGTTAGGTTTAGAATGTAAAATTGATATTTAGGGAGTGTTCTGAGTGCCAACATTCGAGTGAAGAATCGGATTATTCCGATCCGAAAGGCAGTGAAACTACATCCGATGGAAGAAGAAAAATCACTCGTCGGCGAAAACCTCCCGAAAAGTTTTCTTATTCATTCAACAATGTAAGCAAAGGCTTAGTTAAATCTACGCAATTCTTAAAATCAGTAAATATGAGAAGAAAGGCTTAAGGAAGAATATTAAGAGCCGCAGTAATTCTTCAGTAGTGCATGCACTGCACATAACGATAGCTTAATCCATGTTCTAAAATAATGGAATTTTTTAAAAACTGAAGATTTTTAAGCAATTTATCTGTGTCTTACGCTGAGATGTAGAAAAATTGAGTTTCCATTATTTTGAAAATTCGTGTTGTCGCTGCATTTAAAATGACGTCTTTTGACTCTTAATTTTTTCATCTCGTTACTATTTGTTTTTAGCCTCACCAAAGAAAACTTTTGGCCCAAGTGAAGAAAAGTAGCTACAGAAGTCTGCAAAAGCGTTTGGAAAATAGAAAAAAGAACCCTGACACCCAAAATGAAAACCAAAAATTGCAGCCAAAATCTGATCCAGCTATGCACGAATCCAATCCTCCCCCTGCACCTTTCACTACAGCGCCCGTCGTCGAATCTGGATGTGAAGATGTCCATCTGACTAGTCAAAAACTGGAAACTGGTCCAACTATTAATCAGAACCTGGGAATCAGTTCATCATTAAGGAATCAAGTTACTGAAGACAGTTTAGTGTTGCCCAATCAACGAGCTGAAACCGTTCCGTCGATCAATCAAAATTCAAAAGTCAGTTTGTTGTCCAATCAGAAAACTGATTCACTTTTAAGTTATTCTGAGGTTGTTGCGGCTTTAGCCAATCAAACGTTTGATTTTGCAGCGTCAACCAATCAGAATACAGAACTTAGCACGTTGTCGACCAATCCAGAAGCAGAAATTGATTTTTCAACCAATCAAGCGATAAGAGAAAGTTTTATTTCTACCAATCAGACGCAGGAAGTTATCGTATTGACCAATGAAAAACCTCACATTGATACATCTTTGATCAGTACAGAGTTGGAGACCAGTGCGCCTGAAACTAGCCAAGAATGTTCGATAACGTGTAATGACAAAACTGAAGTTTTATCTAAAAATTCTGTTGATGGAAATAATGCTATTGCGTCAAAAGAAATAACTAGTGATAGTTTTGCTGACTCTGCGATTAAATGCTCTGTTCCTCCAAAAGAAAGTTTTCACCCAACACGTGTAAATGACGAAATGGATCTTGGCAAAACAAATGCCTTACCTGCAATTGCAGATATACAAACAGGCAAAAATATTGATTGTAACAACAAGAAAGATTTTGACGAGGTGGAAGCGTTACCTAGTAGTTTTTCATTGCCATCTTGCGAAGCAGAAGATACAGAAATGATCTCTAGTTGTGAAAACCCGGTAAATACTGACATTAAGGATAATCTAACTCCAATTGGAAGGGACGTGGCTGAAGATACTTTTGATAAAACCGACTTAGAGCCTACGACTATGTCCGCCGACACGGAGTTAAATTCATCCACAACTTCAACCAAATCATCTAATTCGTCGATGTCTACAACTGAAAACTCTATTTTAAGTAAGATTAATAACTCCCCTGTAAAAAAACTTGTAACAGTTATTCTCCCGAATTCTCCAACCGTCCCATCTACTGGAATAACTCCTAACAAACGGAACGATACTTCAAATGAGGGTTTTTCTTCATCTGATGATAAGCCTCTTTCTCTGCTTCTAGATTCAGATAGTGATTTTTGACCATACTTACTTTTTCTACCAACCCTGTTTATTTAACTCTGACTGTAGAATTGTGTTTTATGTCGACGAAACCTGCTGTCTCGTTTTGCAAAAACTGTTGCGTTGGTTTGCTTCTATAATAATGCAATGTACATGGCAACCAGACCATGACGCATATTTCGGAACGGTTGCATAGAAAATTTCCACTTCGCTCTTCAGCGATCTGACTGGATAGAGCATTTGCGAGGACAATGATAGGGCTCGACCGAGATGACTAAGTGGAAAAATTGTGCGCAGAATCGGCAACCGCGATGTGATGTATTGCTTATGACGCTGGGCTGCTACTCATAGGGTCTGGGTTCGGCGCTGCTCTATGTTTATATTTTATTCGCAACGAACTTGGTTTCTTTAATGTATAATTCTTTAACGTGTAATTCGAGGTGGGGTAGAGTGGTGGTAATAGAATAAACAAAAAAATTCATTACTCGCGCAACTACTCTCGCCAATCACATCGCCGAAGAGTGAAATGAAAATTTTCCGTGCCACCATCCGAAATATGCGGCCGGGACTGTGATTTGGCAACAAAATTAATTGCTGAATTGACTCCAAGGTGTTTTTGGTCGTCTTTGTGCTACGACTTTTTCAGTTTTTCCCTCACCAGTCTACCGACAATTCTTAACTTGTACGCAGGTGTGGTAGTACTGAATTTGAAAGTTTATTCGGCATCGGGAAGTGTAGCTGATACTGCCAAACGCATTTTTCCGATATTGAGATTGTTTTGTGTGCCCATTTCTTAAGTTGTGTTGCTGGCTTTCACACAAGATATTGTCATCCACAACTCTAGGCCTTTACGAGACTGAATAAACATTTTTTGGTTAAATTGCTTAACTTCTTAAGAATTTCTTTTTTGCCAACTTGTCATTCTTTTTTTTTACCGTACTTATATTGCATCAGCGCTGCTAATAAAAGAGAGGTTTGACGAGTGATGTAATTCTGGAAATGCCTAGGCATTTGCCTTAACGCAGGCAAAATTAAAACCGGTGCAGTAGAATAATAATGCTGCGTCAGCGCTCATAAAATGCGCATGAAGGAGCGTAGAGGGTTACTTGCATTACCAAAAAAAGTGTTGTAATTTACGAGAAGAGAACGGGTTAATTGCTTTTAGTCATTGAAAAGTATTGTTATCGCTATACAGACTATCTAGGCTTTTCGTCGGTTGAACGGTCGCTATGCAGAAGCAGGGGCGGCTCGTCTAGAGGAGCTGCAGCACCCCCAAGAAAATCCCAACAAAAATTTATGAATTTTAATTATTTTTTTCAATATTATCATTCAATGTTCATGTGTTATTGCAGTTTTCTTGAAAAAAAAAAAAAAGAATGGATGAGGTTGGACCCCTACCCTTTTTTTTTGAAAAACAAATAATATTTTTAATTTTTGATGAAATTGCTTAAAATGGCAACATTTCTGCGAAATCTGCGGCTGTAATGAAAAAGTTAATTTACTCAGCGCCAACTCCCGCGCTTTCAAGTTGCCATGTCAAAGCAAGTTAATACTTGATTGTTAGTTTTCTGCTTGATTGACATTTCTCCTGAAGTCTTGATGCTATGAATTTTTAAAACGTAGAAGGAAGCTTTGGTCAGAATGTACTTCTTTCTGCTACATTGCAATACTGGAGCTGCAGAAGCATTTTCCGACTTTGCAGCGACAATGCCGTTACAGTGGTACAATCATAGTTACGTAATAATGGGTACAATACGTTTGTTATCTGAATGACAGATGCTGCTTCTAGACAGCATGAGATTGTGCGTGTGAAAACGTTGAACAAATTTAAGGTTAGGTTTTTGTCAGCGGAGCTGGTTTAGCTATTAAGCTGAAGAAGATAGGTACAGAGGTAGTTGGAGCAGGTGTATGTTCAGTGTGGTCTGGCAGTAAGATTATGCGTCTGCTTGAGGCCAAGTAAAATATTACCGTTTAGGCTAGTCAGCTAGTTTCTCAGGTACCAGCACCGGTAGCTCTGAAAAAAGGTAAAATTTGAAAAATAATTTAAGTGTTATATAACCTGTTAACTGCTGGTAGTTCGATCAAATAGCTAAATTTACAGATCTAGGCCCAGTTGAAACAGTAGAAGCTGTAATTTAGACTAAACTTAAAAATCGCTTTGCTGCTTAGTTCCTGCAGATGTACTTGTCCCACGTGGTCCAGTGGTTTTACAAAAAAGTTGAACTGCGGACTTGTATTTGTGAGCTTACCGGTACTGAATAGGGTATGATATTCACGTGTAGCTACCGTAACTAAAATCAAATCTTCGTCATACTCGCGGTATTACCCCGAAGCGTGTAACGAGTGGCGTGAACCATCTCCGCGGCTTAGCGCCTGGGCTACACAGCTCCGAAGGAACGTTGCAGCGGTGGCGAGCCGTTGGCGACACTGCACCGATTTGACCGACCCGGGAATCGAACCCATGACCTCCCGCACCAAAAGCGTGTGCGCTAAGCAACTGAACTAATTTGGGAATAATACTAAGCACATACCACTGACCAGTAGATCTGTAGGTACAATTGAAACTAGGCTTATTCGATATCTACCGGTACTGTAGGTAGGCCTATGTGGTAATTTTATTTAAAAGCAATGTCACAGGTCCCCAATCGTGCTTGGTGTGATTATTGCAATAATTTTGTCATTGTTGGTGGCCTGGTGTAAAAACGTTGAAGTCACGTCAGCCAGGTTTATTGTTTTACTACTTTGTTGTTTGTCATTTTGTGAAACGTTTCATAATTGCTTCTACTCGGTCGAGTTTCGAGTTTGTTAAACAGCTAATTAAAGACGTAAAATTCAAATAGAATTTTAACATAAGTTCGAGCCGTGCGCGTGACTGCTAAAAATCCGGTTAACTTTTGCAGATTCATAAACATGTTTTCAGACAGCTTTATCGCTTTTGTTATTATTTTTATGATGTGCTGTTATTCATGAATGAAATTATTTAAGCATTCTTGTCGAGTATCCTTTAATTGCTGATTGTTGTTGTTGCCTAAAAAGTGACCAGAACATACAACGTACAGCACGTGAAGACGGTTGCTTTACGTGTAAACAATGATGCTGCTTTACGTTGAATGTAATTCTTGCAGCACCCCCAAGTTTTTACTTCACGAGCCGCCACTGTGCAGAAGTGTTCAGCTTCAGCCTATTATGAGTTACAAAGACAATACGTCGTTGCCGGCCGATTCGATTGTCCAAACATATACAGTTGCCCTTGCAACTTTGCCTTCCATCAAAACATTTTACAGCTGCCTCCCTGCCCGAGATATACCCTTTGAGAAACGCTGATTTTAGGTTTGAAACTGCAGATCAGAGGTGTGCAACAGGCGGCCCGCCAAGCTATTTAGTGTGGTTTTCTTCAACACTCCATGTTTTCTCCATTAAGTTTAAAATCATAATCCGACAGTTGAACGGACTGACGATTTAGACTTTGAGTATTTTTTTTTTGTAGCTTAGAAACAGTAATTCGATAATGACAGTGCGTGTACAGTAAGCATTCTTTTGCTCTGTGGTGTAAATTCGTTCAGTTATTAGCTGTGTCTCACATATTACGTTGGATACAATACGGTACCCACAATAGGAAGAAAGTGGTGTCAGCTGCCATTGTTCTTTTTTTTTCAGATTTAGATGCAACCTTTCCAAAATTTACGGATATAGGATAGGCTACCGTCAAATTTTAACAGTTGAGGTTTTTTAAACCTAACCAGTAACTAATGGCTCATAAGCCGGATGTCATTCAGGTAAGATAATAAAATCTCGTACTGGCTGTACTCAGAGATGGGCATTTATCGCGATAATTTATCGGCGATAGTTATCGGCGATAACTTTTTATCGATTATCGTTATCGCACAAAATAGTTTGGATTTATCGATTACCGTTATCGCTTTTGTTATATATTCTGTTATCGCCAATAAATTATCGCGATAAACAATTTTTTAAACACGCAGTGTTTAAACTACAAAGTTAGTGAGTTGGCGCTGTGGAAAAAACACGGTGTTCACTAAGACTGGTTGTAATTTTTGAAAATTATTTCTCTGTTTGGCTTAACTTCACGGCAGAGTCCGTGAACTGCTCTCTTTTCGTGAAAAATCTGGAAAAAACATTTTTGCAATTCGACTTACAAAATAAAACTTTGTCAAACACATCGAAAATTTACCGCAACATTTATCGGAAAAATTTATCGGTGATAATTTATCGATATCGCTTATCGATATCGCTTTAAGAAATTGAGATTTATCGATTATCGGTAACGCTCAGGGCTTTTTTGCAGTTATCGATTATCGTTATCGCTTTAGCACAGAAAGGTTTATCGTGCCCATCACTGGCTGTACTACCATGAAGCGTGTTGCGAGACCCAGGTAGGTATGAGATTTCTCGGTAACAGAAGCAAAAAAAATTAGATAAATAACACAAAAGCACAAAATAAAAAAGTTGAAATCAAAATCACATGCAACTAAAATCTCGAGGGAGACTGCGAAGTGACAGTTTAACGCAGGGATGGGGAACCTGCGGCCCGTGGGCCACATGCGGCCCGCTTAAGTTTTAAATGTGGCCCGCGTCAGAACTTTGTTAAGTGTACAACAAATTGGTAGAATTGAAAACGTTAAGATTTCTAAAAAAACTGCTTCACATTCAACTCCGTGGTACATTAGTGGCCTAAAAAACGCGAAAAAGTCTCTGATTTCTAGGTAAAAAACAACTCAGCATGAATGTTTAATAAATTTGCGACGTAATTTTTACGACAAAATTTACAAATTAAAAGTAAATGTGGCCCGCTGAAATTATTATTCAAATAATGTGGCCCGCCGTGCATTGCTGGTTCCCCACCCTTGGTTTGAGGTCTTCGAGTCAAGCAGCCACACAGAGATTTTAAGCGGCAACCAGGGCGGTTTTAAGCCGATTTGACCGATTTCATCAAATTATGCCCTGCGCTTTGAAGAGGCCCCGCGCTAGTGGGGACCCTTTTCTATATTTTGAGGTACAAAATAAGATGAAGTGCCATAAGTTGAACCCGCTCATTTCTACTTTCTTATTAAATAAAAAAAAAATCGGCCGCTTGGTTGCTGTTAAGACAAAGCATTGAAAAGGAAAAAACTTGCGCAGTTGTTCGACACGTGGGTTCGCTGTTTAGAAAATTCCTGTAGGCTATGTAAATAGTTTTAGTGTGGGGGTAGGGATATTTTTATTTTCTGTGGTAGCTTTTTATCGTCTGTATAAGGAATCATGTTTTCTACTAAAAGCAATTGACACGTAAGTGAAATAGTTCACTTACAATAATAGGTCGAAACAGACTTCTCTGTCTGCAGTCATGAACGTATAGGCTACTTGCGCTTTTGCATTTGTGATACTCTGTTAATAAAACCTAGAGCTTTGAAACCTTCAAGATTTGTTGTAACCTAATAAAGTGCAATAGCACAGTGGCAACAGCTGATCGAGTTAATTTGAAGCAATTGAGGATCAAAAACGGCTTTATAGGACCCGGAGTCATGTCTCTCCAAAAATTTTCATGAGGTAATAGCAATTTTAGTGCTTTCTGAAAAATATTAAGGCTGATTTTTGTTTTTCGCCTTGAATTCGACTTCTTCGCCATCCCTATATATGAGGCATTTTCGTTGGCACATAATAAGCACATGCCTATTTGCAGAAGTTCCATTATTTGAGCATCCACATTATCTTGAATTTGTTATATAGCAAGTATTAAATGTCTTATCTTTTTTTTGGTTTGTGTGCATGTTTTTTTTAATGAAATGTCAACACCAATACATTTTGCTGTGAAAAGTAGGGGCCCCGCTATCACATTTCTAATTGGGCCCTGCAGTTTCTAGCACCGACCCTGGCGGCAGCTACAGTGTGGTTCTACAAAAATATGACGGGAAATACGTAAAAAAGAAAACACGTTTCAGAATTACAAGTACTTGTCAAGAAGATGATTTTTCATGCTAATTTTAATTGCCCGTTTCTGCAGCTTAGCGCTTGGCTGCGAGTTTTACCCAGCGTTACTTGCTGGAATGTGTATCGGGGTTGACAGCCAAAAAAACTAGAAGAAACCCTGGTCCAACTGAACTATTGAAGTCATTGATCCCTCTATGGCAATTCTTGATTCGTCGTACTATTCGCTTCTAGCTGATTGTGTTGTTTTTTTGCTGCCAAACCCGCTGCTTTTACTAACTTTTAGTTCGTTGATAGAGTGGTTCGCTTTATTCTTGTGTAGTTTATTTGCCAGCAACTGCTACGTGTTATGCATTAATGGTTCTTCAAGTAATGTTTTGCGTTTGAGTTAATGTTAGCAATTATGTTGCACTTGGAACAATTTCTTTTGGCAGTAACAACAGTTTTCTAATATTGGAATCAAAACAAGCGAAAAAGTAACGAGTGTCGTGCTGGGTAGGCTATGACATAATTTTCAGTCTTGAGTGAAATTTTTCCAAGCAGCATGTTGAAACAGACCAATTTTTGCGCCTCCCTCAGTCTCAAATTGGACCAGGTTTTAGAACGAAAACTTTGGTTAGTTGAATTCCTGGGTCTATGATTGGCTATGTCTATGCAAATATCTTATGGTCATTGCCGTGGAGTGCTAAGCGTAAAACTTGTTCCATTGATGCCTGTTGAAAAGAGAACTGATACAGCACGAGTTCAATTTTAATGTAATAAAACAATATAAATCAAAACAAAAATAATAAAGGTAGGCCGAAATAAACATCTACATACGTAAATATTACCAGGGGGGGGGGCCGCTGGGGTCGCATCTCCTCCCTCCCGCTGAAATATAAGCTGTGGGCGTGAAGACCTTTTTTTTGTCTTTACTTGATTTGGGGCGGTAAATTGGACGTCGAAAGTCGTGTAGACCTTTTTTTTGGTCTTCGATAGATTTTGGGCGGTGAATTGGATGTCAAAAGACGTGAAGACCTTTTTTTTTGGTCTTCACCGATATTTTCAGAGGAAACGGAAACAGAAAATTGCGGCCCTCTTTTTCAAATTTCTGGGCACGCCCCTAAAAACCCTTGGGGTAGCTGGGGGTAGCCACTCCGAAGACTCACAATACATTTGACTTTACAGAATTACTGCTTAGCAGGGCTGCGAACTCGATCGATTTTTAACCGAGTTCAAGTTCGAGAGATATTTGCGAGTCCGAGTTCAAGTTCGAGTTCTAAGAATTTTATTTTTCGAGTTCGGCAAAAATGACCGAGTTCGAGTTCGCAGCCCTGGACTTTATAGCTCGCAATTAAATGGCATGAACAAATAAACGACATCCAGCTTTGCTTTTGGTAAAATCATAACTTCAATTTACACGGATTGTGACTACTTGAACAACAAACTATATTTCGTAGTGATCTTTTATTTCTTTTCAGCAATTTAAATATCTTTCTAATGAACTCGAACAGTTTTATGCGAGTTCAAGTTCGAGTTCAGAAAAAATATATTTTCAGGTTCAAGTTCGAGTTCTGCAAAATGATCGAGTTCGAGTTCGCAGCCCTGCTGCTTAGCTAAATAATGGGTAGGTGCTGGGGGTAGCCACTCCACGGTTCACACATACATTTGAGGTTCACAGGACAACAAAGCTTAGAAATTTAGCTTTTTTTTTTCATTCCTTTTTTTGGTGGAGGTTCAACCACGCAGATAGAGAACCCAGATTATGCGCTCCTTTCCAGCGAGGATTTTTATCCATATCTTCAATGCGTTCGGCAAGGAAGTAATAAAAATCATTCATTCCTTGCTGAGATGCTATTGCTCCACTGGCAGATGTATTATGCTGAATTTCGGAAAGAGAAAGGTTTGCCATGTCAAACTTAACTCCATTATACGTGACGTAGTAGTGACGTTTGGTTTCGTCATCAGCTTTCTCGTCTGTCAAATTAACATGCAGTCGCTCTGAAATTGCTGAGTCGACACTTTCAGCTGCTGGGAATTAGCGAGGCAACAATTTTTCATCGTTGGAACAGAAGGAAGACGATGAAGTATCAAGATCGTTTTGAGAAAACGCCACCTCCCCATGAGGCACAACCATCTCTGCTGAGATTTTATTATAACTGTGTTCTGGCATTGGAATACCAACAGGTCGCTGATGGGACTTTGAGGGGAAGATAAGTCACCAAAAGCAAGCGCAGAGCTATCATCTGGAGCAACACCTGTTGTGTCTAATGCATAACTGCATCGTGATTTGTGATCATCCGACATTTTGCGAAATATTTTCTGCGAAACTTGTTTTTGAAGTTTCTTGTTATTACCATAAAAATTTACTGGGGCATCACTGGTAGAGTACCAAGCTCCATCGTTCTCTGGCATCTGTTTGGAAATGCAAGGTTCCTCTTGCGGAATGCTGTGTTTGCTCGACGAGGTGGAAGATCTCTCTTCATTTTCTAGTATTGTTTGTGATGGTTTTCCTCTGGTGCTTTCGTCTAGGAAGAAGGTTTGGTTCTGATCAGTTGGGTAATAAGTTGGTTGGCAATATTGAGCATCTGTGTTACCGGTACTTGGTTCGTAGTAAGCACAGTCTGACGATGTTTCGAAATGTGCCGGTTGTTTTTCGATGCATTTTCTAAGCTCCATATTTTCTCTTTCTAAATCTTGAATTTGCCAATATTGGTTTCTGCATTGCCTATCCAGTCTTTTGCAATCATCGTGTACTTGCCACATTAACCGGTTATTGGCATGAAGTTCATCTTCATGTTCTCGCAAAGCGCCATGAAGTCGGAAGTTCGTGTGCTTCAGCTCCTTAACTTCGTTTTCAAGCCTGGCAGTGTAGAGCTGTTGTTGACTAGAGATGCCTTGTTTATTTTCTATTTCTTGATCTTCCAAAGTTGTTTGATCATTAAACTCATTTTCTTTTTTGTGAATCCGTCCATTTTTGTGTTTAACTGTTTCATTTCACTCTGTAAGTTTTTTATTGTGTCATGGCATTCTTCAATAGCGGTGTCTTTCTCGCATAGCCACGATTGCAAGGAAGTCATTTCTGATCGCAGAAATGCTTCGGAATTTTCCGCTGAGTGAAGACGTTGCGACAGCGTGTTTGCGGTCTGTACTAGAGATTTAAGCTGATTCAAAAACACCTCCTGTTGTTGATTTTGAACAGCATCTTGGATGACGGAAGACACCGGATCTATGGCAACATTTTTAGATTTTAAATCATTCTCCGAGTTTTGGATTGCTTTCAGTTGTTTATCAATTACCATTTGCTCTTCGTTGTTATCTTTTTTTGTTTGCATTAATAAAGTCTTTGCTTGTTTCAATTTTTCATCAGCATCGTTTTGAATTTTTTGCTGTTCCAAAAGCTGTGCTAGCATTTTTTCTCTGTTTTGTTTTTCTTCTTTTACAGTAGTCTTTAAACCACTCAGCTCCTCCATGGCAAAATTTAGAGCAGTCTTGCTTTGGCTTGTTTGGCTTCTCATCGACTTTAATGATGTCATTAGTTGATGGCGCAATGTATCTCCTTGTGAGAGCGAAACATGTAATAAACTTGCTGTATCCTTTAAGCTGAATTTCCTTGTTGTTCAGTTTTACCAGAAGCTGTTTCTCAGGGGGAATCGAACACGCTTCCAGTGGGTTAAAATCAACCTGCAAAAACAAAATATGATTAGCTATAAGAAAAGTAATGTCAGGCTTGCTATGCACAGCAGCTTATCCATGCTAATCTCATTCCGGACTGTAAGGACTCTTTATTACAATGCTTATCTTTAATTTCATAACTCCATTTCTTTGCTAAGTTGTTTCCTTTTTGTTGTCAGGTAGCCAGACAACAACAAAGCCCTTTGTAAAAACCTAAGGTCCAACCAACAATTAGGTCATTAAGCCAGCCTGACCACAGAAACACAGACCAATTAGGTAACCGATTCATTTGCAGCTGTTGATGCTTTTCGACTTTAAAGCTACGACAATGAGAAATCAATAAGTTCTTTAAACCGCAGAACAACAACTTGTCTTTTTCCTTTTGAACTGATGTAGCATAGCAGCTAAATGGATCAACCTTGACCAGAGCACTACTTATGGTTTGCATTTGTTATTACATTTATGTTAGATTCAGAAAAATCAAAACTACTTGCTGGAGTAGATGTAGAAGTAAGAGCAACATCGAGTAGTGACAAAGGTACCGGTACTTCTTGAAACTTGGCAATTTTTTTCTGCGCATCTTCAACCTAAGACACAGTTAGAAAATTAATGTAACGAAAGTGTGGGAATTAGAATATACAGTAAGCCTAGTTTTATTATAAACTACGATGTATCAACAGTAACTTGACAAAAACATATCTTGGTTAGATCAACAACTAATTCAATAAATTTACATCTTTCACGCTTTTCGTTCACTTAACACATATACGTGTTTTTTAGAAGATGTTTCAAATTGACGCAATTATCTAATTTCAACTAAGTTTGGATTCGCTTCAATACAGCAAACAAAGCCTATGTTCAAACCTGCTTCTTCATTATCGCGACGGTGCTCTTCGCCTCTTTTGCATCTCCTTCCATCGCATCCTTCATCTTCGTGACTTCAGCAAGAGCCTCTCGGCAGCTTTTCGCTTCCTGTTCAGATTTCTGCGCAATTAGACGTCAATAGTTTTTGAAAAGATATGTTTTTGTTCAATCTTTATCTTTGAATACATTTTCTTTCAGTGGATGTTTAAAACTCAAGTGTGGATGTACTCATCTGGTGGATAACACACCGACTCATTGCCATTTCGGGCAATCGCTTCACCAAAGCAGATGTAAAATCAAAGAGACCAATGAATGAAAACCTTTAACAAGTTGAAAACAAAGTGTTTTCGCCTCATATCGAAGAAGATGTGGAAATAACACAACCACCTAGAGTGGAGAGCAAAATTATGCTTGAAACAAGTAGGAGTGATAACCGCAATACCAAATCTTCGTGTCCCAAACACTAGTGTTTTGTCAAATATAGCAAATATTTTTGCGTGTTCAGGGCTCGACGGGTTTGGGGGCGTAACTGTAATTTGGGGAATCGGATGGATTTGGGAGTCAAGATAAATCTTTAAAGATTGATCAGGATGAATTTCAGGGGTCAGATGTGAAAAACTGAGCACAAATGAAGAAATCAGAATTCGATGTCAATCACCAATAACTTTTCTCGCAGAGATTGTTGTTTTAATGAATATTTTCGTTTATTTTCCTCGATTTGATTTTGCAGCCCACCGTTTATATTTTCGTAATAAACAACCCATTGCTAAAATAATCAATAAACAATGATTTTCTTTATTAATTGATCATAAAAAGTATTCGAAATCTAAACCCCTTGCGAAATATTTAAGTCGTAGCCTATGCATTTTTTTATGGTAATGCAACCACGTTTATTCAAACACATCGGTATGTGGAGAATTTAAAAAGGAGGCATGGTGCCAGTGCCCACGTGGCTGCACCATTGTGCCACGCTTACTGTTGCTACTTTGAAAATTACAGATATATCGTCAACAAAAAAAAATGCCAACTTTTGCATTATTCACATCACGTTCTAAAATACCACATTTCAGCCTCGAATTATCCAATTCAACGCGAATCTGTTTTATCTCATCTCTGCTTTGTCGTTTACCGTCTGCCACGTTGCTTACAACCTTAGCAGGGCCGTGAACAAACATCATTTCGAGCTGGTGTGCGTACGAGTTGAGTGGCAGCTTGCTGTCATTGGTTTGGTCCTCTGAGAATACAATTTTGTTTTAATGCCTATTACTGCACAAGGCGTTGGGCGACTAGTTGATGCATTTTACTCCGGAGATGGTTTCGCGGGTTCGATGGTCATTTTGGTTATCTTTCATGACTCACTGATATTAAGTTGATCCTTATCCCTGATCATCTTCGCGCTCATATGATGAAGTTGAATCATGAATAACAAAATCTACTATCTGTGCAAAGATCAATTTATCTCCACTCTTTTCCGATTATTTTTACTCTATTTCAGTTCCATTAATTAGCTTCAGCTCTGGTCTCCAATACTACGAAATGTTTTTCTGCAAACCGATCTTAGTTTGAACGCATATATCCAAGATCGCATATTAAGATTTTGGGTTCTAACTGTTTGGCAGACCAGATTATGACGTCAGCAGCAGATCTTTTTTCGGAGGATGCAATTAAACGATCTTTTTATGGTGCACGCACGCCACTGACCGAAGAGGGCCCCTATCACGGGGAGGCCTTACGGTCATATCCTCCATATCTCCTTTTCAATCCGGCCCTGCACATATCAAACTTTGTTGCTCATACCGAAAAACAACGATAAGACGGCATTGTTCTCCCAAGCTATTGGTGTTATAGCATTGCACACCATGTCGATTACCGTAGGCTAACCCTCGCCGCAAGAAAAAGATAAACTATCTAACAAGCTCACAATATTTTAGACAAACATGCACAGTACCTTCATTATTTTTAGCTTGTGCTTCTCTTAAGTGCTTTTGAGAAAAATCAACGTCATTCTCGATCTCGATACTTTCTGACTCCGAAGTTGATCCGCTGTTGCCACGAAGTTTTACACGACCGCTCAGTTCATCATCAGGCCCCAGAGAAATTTCGGACCAGGTCCAAGTCATCGGGGGTTAATCAATAAAATTAGTTTTTTAATAAAGCATTATAAAAGCCTCCTCAGAAAAAGATGGCAAAAATTCCAATTTATTCCTAATTTTACACATTCAACTATTATTATGGCGTCATCACTACACGACAGTGATTAAACAATCCACTTTAATTGTCATCGGTAATTACGAAAAACTGAAATCTACCTCATCTTGAAAGCTGAGCTAAATAGCAAAAAAATGTGGGTAAATTATATTGGGCAAATATTGGAATCTTTAGGCTATTCGTGTTACGCGTTGGCTACACGTTGCTTTTTTGCATATTATTGCCGCTAATGACGCTAATTTTGATTTTAGTCGATGCCAGGGGCGGATCCAGAAATTTTTGGTGAGGGGAGATGTAATTTTGAATTAGGTTGAATGTTACTAAATACAAAGACGTTAAGACCCGGAACATATAAGCCCTTTGCAATTGTTTCATGTGTAGGGCGTATTCAGACACTTTTTTATCAGGAAAAGGGCACCAAATTTCGTTAAGTTACTTTTTCGAGCGTAGTTTTTTTTGCGGCAGATTTAATTTTATGCAATTTAAGTAACAAAAACGACTCTCGGGGGTCCGGGGTCATGCTCCCCCAGAAAAATTTTGAAAATTGACATTCTGTAATGGCCATTTTAGTGCTTTTTGAACAATTTTTAGGCAAATTTTGTTCATGTCTTTGGCCCCTAATTTTGAGTGCTTCACCAAATATGATGCATTTTGTTTGCGCAGTTTCGATTATGCGAGCTTAAGGCGACTCAGGCATATTGTTATGAAGAGGTTCGAAATTACGGAAAACTTTTATTCATCCAAAGCATTGTTGAAAATGTCTGGTGGGGTATGCATACCCCACATCTCCCCTCTGGATCCGCCCCTGGTCGGTGCCGCAACATTTTGGGCAACATGAACCTACCAAATTGGCAATTCTCACCTTAATCAATTCTGCGTTTTTATTAAATAATTTTCTATTTATTGGTATACTTATCTTCTTATAACTTGTCACCGAAATACGATCAAAGCGCAATACCGACCTCGATTAGAAGTTACCGGCCACCTGCCTACCACTCTAAGATAAAGGATCACGTGAAGTGCAGTTTCTACCGGCATAACAAACAAACCTACCGGCTTGTTCTCCTCACTGTCCTTTTCATGCTGAGCAGGGGCGGCTCGTATAGAGGAGCTGCAGCACCCCCAAGAAAATCCCAACAAAAATTTATGATCATTAATTATTTTTTTCAACATTATTATTTACTGTTTATGTGCTATTAAAGTTTTCTTGAAAAAAAAAAAAAGGGATGAGAGTGGACCCCCTTCCTTTTTTTTGAAAAACAGTTATTATTTTTAATTTTTGATGAAATTGCATAAAATGGCAATATTTCTGCGAAACCTGCGGCTGCTATGGAAACATTAATTTACTCGGTGCCAATTCCCGCGCTTTCATGTTGCCATTTCAAAGCAAGTTAATACTTGATTGTTAGTTTTCTATTCGATTGACATTTTTTTTTTGTCACTTTAGTGCAATAACAAGATCAATACCAGTGATGTAAAGTAACGAAATACTTTTACTTGAGTAGATTACTTGAGTATTTTTTTTCGGTAACGAGTACTTTTTTGAGTAGTTTTTTTTTAACTACTTTTACGTTTACTTAAGTACTTTTAGAATGAAGTAACACTACTTGAATAGTTTTTATTTTAGTAAAGTACAAGGTAGTCCTTGATTTACAAGTCTCACATGAAATCCCTTGTTGCACCTAAGTTAAGTCGCATGCAATGTCGCTGTTGTCTGTAATTACTGCTTGACCGTAACCGCATGACCGCAACTTACAGAAAATGCTTAATATGTTCACGATAATGTAGGCCTATTCATTCCATAAACCTGTAGGCCCAGCAGTAAAGCTATCGTATTTCTATTTTAACCTGATGGAAAAAAGCACATTGGAAAGCTAAAATCGAAGTGTTAACAGAAATATGCAGGTTTTCGTTTTTGAGTTAGGCCTAATGCTTATTTATTCACATGTTTATCCTTCTTTGCAATAGAGGCGCTATAACGAGCTCGCTTAGGCGTTTTGAGCCACCTGTCTGCCACTCCGAGATGGGGAAATCTCGCTAAGCGTAGTTCCGAACGACACAACAAACGAACTTGCCGGCTAGCTCTTTACGCTGTCGCCTTTGATGCTAAGCGTCATGCCGGGAAGCTATAAATACCAACGGATTGGTTTAACCTACTCAGAAGAGGCAGACGCTCTATCCACTCGGTCATCTGAGCGGTAATAATTTCTTTTGCTTTTTGCTAAGAGAAGATTGTTAAAGGAAAAGTCGCAAAGCACCATTTCCGCATTTGGTTCCTCTCAGATTAGCTTACACGAAAATTCTCGCTGCCTACAGGAAATCGCTGTTTCGTGCAGCAAAAGATGCAAAAGAGTTTTTGAAGTTCAAGTTTTTTTGAACTTTAAAATCTCAAGGTCAAATCCGACTTAGACGTGATTTAGTCAGCAAAGCTATTAACATTAGTTCATTCGTTGACCTGTCAAAGTTAGGCTATTCTGGTCCTAACTTGAAGGGCCCAAAATTTGCTTGGAAATCAATTCTTTTTTAATTTAATTCTTTTCAGCTGATTAATTCCAAGTAAAATGAATGACGACTATAGTGAAACGTTGTATCCATTTTATACTGTAACTGATTTTGAATTTGAAATTTTGAACTCTCGTAATAGTCGCTATGATAATTTTGACAGATGCGCTGAGTATCTTTCTCCCTCCAAGTTAGCGAATTTAAGTTCTGATAATAATGACTTTTTTTTAGTACATTTTAATACCAGAAGTTTACCCAAAAACGAAGATAAACTCGAAGAATTTTTAGACGAAATGACCAGGTTACTTCTAACGAACTTGAACGAAAACAAAGTTACTTTTTCACTCTTCCTTGATTTAAAAAAAGACGTTCGACTCTGTCAACCATCCTATCTTGCTTAAAAAGCTTTACCATTATGGGTTTCGTGGACCTGTATTTAACTTACTGCAATCGTATCTAAGCAACCGAACAATCAGTACTATGATTGAAAAAAAAAAAACTTCTAGGTAGTTGTACGGTACCAGTATTTTGTCTATTATTATGGTGTACATACTACTCAGTGATTATTTGTTTGATTTTGTTTTTCTTTTCTTTTGCGCGTATTATCTATTTTGTGATACTTTCGATAAACCAACTAACTGTACATTGGCTTTGGCTATGTAACTAAATGGCGCTGGTATTGAATCTTTAGTGTAGTAAGGGTGGCAACAACCCGATGAGCAATGCTCCCTTTGTTGTCTCCCTCGTACACTCTAGCCTCAGACCATGATGTTTTACTAAATTTTAATTGCTTGTATGTGTTATTTTTCAACTATTAGTTGTTAGGCTAACTGTTATGGTATGAGCGAGTACAAAATAAATCTGTTCTGTTCTATTATATGTCAATGACCTACCCTACGTTTTTAGTTTGAAGTCACGTTGTTCGCTGATGCTACCAATTTGCATCTCTCCCATAACAATATTAAATCTCTGCAAATACAAACAGCAAACGATGTACACAAAATCAATAATTGGATAATGCCAACAAATTAACTATAAATTATGAAAAGAGCTGTTTTATGTTAGTAGGAAACAAGCAGGCAGCGGAATCCGACTTCAACTTGTGCATAAATCACATTAAAATTGAACAATCTGACCATGTTAAATATCTTGGCGTTCACCTTGATAGTAAGTTATCATGGAAAATTCATATCGAAAAACTAACTTGCAAATTATCGAAAGTTTGCGGAATGATTTATAAACTAAGACACTATGTTCCCTTATCCACTCTCAAATTGTTTTATTATGCAATGTTTCACTCACATCTGTAATACTCATTACTTAACTGGGGTAGAGCCTGCAAAAGCCACTACCATAAACTTGTAATTCTTCAAAACAATATATTAAGAGCGTGTCTCTTTCGTCCATTGCACCATCCAACGAATTCACTGTATTTTGATTGTTCCGTCTCAAAACTTGAAAATATGATAAAAATGGAATTCGCGAAATTTATGTTCAAGTTTAACAACAACATGTTACCAACTTCTTTCAACAACTATTTTCTAAAGCTTGATAAAGTACACAACTATAACACTAGGCAAAAAACTCGCAACGTATATTTCCAATCTTTTGTTTGTTTGGACACAGGGAGAAAGACGCTTGATCACATCTGTCTAAAGTTATGGAGAGATATTCCTCAAACGCACGGGCATTGTTCTTTTTCCAAATTTAAGAAGTATTTCAAAACAAATGTACTATCAACGTATTGTACTTCTGATTAATTTGTTTCACTTGGTTTGCTGAGCATACGATAAGTTTCTTGGTGTTCTTAATTTTTTACCTGCTGATTTTCGACGCTGCAAGCCTATTTGATTTAGTTGACCTGTAACTTAAAAGTCTGATTGAAGTTGTGCCATCATGTAATGATGATATTATTTTGTTCTTTTTTTTTCCCTTTTTGTTCATGAATCGTAAGCTGCTGCATTTGGGAGCGGTAGACTAAGGTGACCATGTGGTCTTTCACCCTTCCCCCTGCGCTTTTGCGACATGGAATAAATTGATTGATTTGTCACCCTCAGAGCAAGTCATCATCGGCAAGCGTGCAGTTGACACTTTAGCGATTGAGAACGCTGTACTTTTACTTGAGTAGTTTTTAATTGACTACTTTTTTGCTTTTACTTAAGTGCTTTCTTAGGCAATACTTTTTACTTAACTTCGAGTAGTTTTACCGTCAGTAACAATACTTTTTCTTAAGTACAGTTTCAAAATACTTTTTACACCACTGATCAATACTAAACCAAACTATTCTTTAAAAGTATTAAATGTTATGCTTAGTGGCTTTCTCAGTAATGCCATGAATTTTTAAAACGTAGAAGGAAGCTTTGGTCAGAATGTAGGCTACTTCTTTTTGCTGTATTGCAATAGGCCAGGGGTGTCCAACCCGCGGAAAGGTTTTGAGTGGCCCGCGCGAGTTTTTCAAAAGACCAATCTTATCAACTTAATTGCTATGTAATTTATGGTGAACTTGCATTCCGAGAAATTGGCATTAGTTTTGTTGATTGCTTTCTTTCAAATTGATTTTATTCCACCACAATGCAAATTGTTTTGCATCACATTTCCCATATTGTTGCGTCCGCATTCTTCCCTCACAATCGTGCTCGTGCTTCAAGAATCAATAGTCAGTCACAGGCTAGGTTTGGTCGTGAACTCGTGATCCCAATTTATGTTCGACGTCTGAGACGTAGAAATAGTCGGCAGCGTGGGTGAGCGGTTCGGAGCAGGTTCAGAGTTTTTACGACGGCCATGATCGCAACGTTAATGGTTCAACTCGAACCCAAGCCTCGTTGTTGCGTCCTTCGATAAAATGCTTCACGACAATTATCTCTGCTTGGTGCAATCTAACAAGCAGCAAATTGAAAAAGTCAAAAGCAAAATTCAAGCGGAAAACTTGGAAACAAGGGCAACTCCTAAGCGAGTCTGGATTCGTCCTATGCATAGCGCCTCGGTCGCTTTCTCGTGACAGGAGGATAAAAATGAAGAAGAGGAAATCTCGAACTTTTTGGTTGGAAACCGACATAGTCGAGAACAGAATCGTTCGATAACCGAGGTTTGGCTGTATCTTTTGCACTCTGCAGTGACATAGATTATGTCAAATAGGAAACGAAAAGCAAGCAATGCTAAAAACTTTGTTGACTTCAGGCCTACCGTTGCTGTGTTTATTGGTCTTACGATAATATTGTAAAAGAGAACAACACACATTTCTAAGATGAGAGTTTTAGTGTGAAGATTTGTCTGTCTTAGCAGTAAACACAAGTGGCCCGCGCAATCATTCGTAAATTGCTTGTGACCCTTTGGCCAAAAAGGTTGGACACCCTGCAGTAGGCCCACTGGAGCTCCAGAAGCACTTTCCGACTTTGCAGCGACAATGCAGTTCCAGTGGTACAATCATAGTTACGAAATAATGGGTAATTGGGTACAATAGGAGCTGAATGACAGGTGCCGCTACTAACAGCATAAGATTGTGTGCGTGAAAGTGTTGAACAGATTAAAGGTTAGGGTTTTGCTAGCGGAGCTGGTTTAGCTACTAAGCTAAAGAAGTTAGGTACAGAGGTAGTTGGAGCAGGTGTATGTTCAGTGTGGTCAGACAGTAAGATTATCCGTCAGCTTGAGGCCAAGTAAAATATTACCGTAAGGTATAGGCTAGTCAGCTACCGGTAGTTTCTCAGGCACCAACACCGGTAGCTCTAAAAAAAGGTAAAATTTGAAAAATAATTTAAGTGTTATATAGCCTGTTAACTGCTGGTAGTTCGATCAAATAGCTAAATTTACACATCTAGGCCCAGCTGAAACTGTAGAAGCTGTAATTTAGACTAAACTTAAAAATCGCTTAGCTGCTTAATTCCTACAGATGTGCCGGTACTTGTACCGCATGATCCAGTGGTTTTACGAAAAAGTTGAACTGCGGACTTGTTTTTGTGGGCTTACCGGTACTGAATAGGGTATGGTATTCACATGTAGCTACCGTAACTACAATCAAATCTTCATTATATTCGCGGTATTACACAGAAGCGTGTAACGAGTGGCGTGAACCATCTCCGCGGCTTAGCGCCAGGGCTACACAGCTCCAAAGGAACGTCGCAGCGGTGGCGAGCCGTTGGCGACACTGCACCGATTTGACCGACCCGGGATGCGAACCCATTACCTCCCGCACCGATAGCGTGCGCTAAGCAACTGAGCTAATGGCCGGTCTGTAACTAATTTGGGAATAATACTAAGCATATACCACTGACCTGTTGGTATAATTGAAACTAGGCTTATTTGATATCTATCGGTACTGTTCACATAGGCCTATGGGAGAATTATATTTAAAAGCAATATCACAGGTCCCCATTTGTGCTTGGTGTAATTGTTGCAATAATTTTGTAATCGTCATTGTTGGTGGCCTAGTGTAAAAACGTTGATTTCACGTCAGCCGGTTACACGCAGGTGTTGCTGCCTGCGTGTGTATTTTTGTATTATTTTGGTATTTAGTTGCATATGTTTATCCTCCTATCACGAGAAAGCGCTGTATGAGCTCGCTTAGGAGTTGCCAGCCATCTGTCTACTACACCAAGAAGGGGAAATCCCGTTAAATACCTTTCCAACGGCACAAGTAACCTTGCCGGCTTGTTCTCCTACTCTCCCTACAATGCGAAGCGTCAAGCGAGATGATGTGAATACCAATTTTCAAGTCATTGGTTTTACCCGACAAAACAAAATTGTTGACCTTCTTGGTTCATGTGCGGTTAAAATTATATTGTTTTGAACAATATAACAATAACATGAAGCTTTTTGGAATACCAATTAAAAAACAAAATTGGTTTCCTGTAATACGGTAATGCGAGGCAAATAAGAACATTAGAAGCAAGACTAGTAAAGTCAAGAGAGTCATTCATTGTGAAGTTATAGCTAATAAGCACGATTCAAGAATACTGGCCACGGGGCCTAATCTACCAGCAATAAAGAGCTAAAAATGAATCTATCATCATTCTTTTGCAAATTTTACTGTAGAGTTTCAGATCAACTGCGTTCTTAAAAATAGAAAACATCAAAATTTTTGCGTTGTTCCCTACCCGCTGAATTGTTAACTAGCCAATAACCCACATACTGTTGCTTTAGCAGCCTACTTCTAGACCCAAAAACTGTAAGATAAGCTTTTTGACGTTTCTTACCTACCCAGCAAAATTTCTGAATGAGCCCTGAAAAGGGGAGGGCTGACCTCTCTGGAAATTGAAGAACACACTTAACATATTTGGTATTTAGGTGAATATGTTCATTAGTAGCCTACTTCTTTGCCTCTAGTTTAGATACCAGTATGTATAACTTTACAATGGCGCTTACCAGTAAACATGTTTTCAGTCAGTCCACCCTCCCCCCCAAAATTTCTGGATACACCCTGTAAGGGAAGAGCTAACTCCTCAAAAGAGTAACGGTAAAGTTGAAATCACTGCCAGCTGGCTCTAAAAGTACTGCCAGCTGGCACTAAAATCACTGCCAGCTGGCTCTAGAGGTTAGAGATGTCAACCGCGCAGCGTACGCGGCCGCGTCGACCAATTTAACCGCGCAGTGCGGGCCGCGGGCTGTCCGGATTGTTGTGTATTAGTGTATTTTGTCTTTAGTATCTGTGTCTTCAATTCATGTCTTGTCACTGATTCACTCGTGCGTGACTTCTCAGGTGTAAACGAAAGAAGTAATCAGGAATAGGCTAGTCTCTGGTATGACATTGCATGTTACGGTAGGTGCTAGGTAACCGGTAGGCTACTGCACTGGTAATCAGTTACCGTACCCAGTGTGCGATAGGCCACCGGTAACTGAAACTGAGTAGGTTACCATACCAGTAGTGTAATTTAGCTTTTATTGTATCAGTTGCTCTTTGAAACAGCTACTGCAAGTAATTACTGCAATTTAGCTTTTTATGTATCCTTATGCAATCTATTTCATTTCGTACTAATTATTGACATTTGTAGCCTGGTAGTGATAGGCTATAGTGGGTATTACTTTGTAGCTTAAGGTTAACTACTAGGCCTACTATACTAGAACTGTGTATTAAAAAAATCCGAATTAATAGATTCTTTGAAATTAAATAGGGCTACTAAATTTGAAATCGAATAGGGCTAAATAAGGTAATAGGTACCAGTAAATTTTTTAACTTTGTCACTGTTTGTTGCTTTGAGCACTAAATAAATGAATTACTTTGTTGCTTTGAGCACTAAATAAATGAATCTTGAACTCTTTTGATACATAATTACACTGTATACAGCAGTAGTGTGTGCTGTGTTTTTGGAATATTCTGTCATCATTCAACAGCAGACATACACAGGTGCATTGACTGATTTGACTCTGCTATAGTTGCCCCCATCCTACCCAAAAAAAAAATTCAGCTTATTACACTCATACACTGTGCAATTGTGCATTGACCTAACATACTGTAATTGTGTTACAGCTGTTGTGATGGTACTTTCAAAGACCGGTAGAACTAAACTGCTATACACCGTATGGGCACCATATGGGACCGCATGGAACCATATGGGCACTTATGGAACCGTATGGGCACTTATGAAACCGTATGGGCACTTATGGGACCGTGTGGGCTCTTATGAGACTGTATGGGCACCGTATGAGCTCTTATTGAACCGTATGGGCACTTATGAAACCGTATGGGTTAGGGTTAGAGTTAGGGTTAGGGTTAGAGTTAGGGTTAGGGTGCCCATACGGTCAGGGTTAGGGTGCCCATACGGTCCCATACGGTCTCATATGGTCAGGGTTAGAGTTAGGGTTAGGGTGCCCATACGGTCTCATACGGTCAGGGTTAGGGTTAGAGTTAGGGTTAGGGTGCCCATACGGTTAGGGTTAGAGTTAGGGTTAGGGTGCCCATACGGTCAGGGTTAGGGTTAGAGTTAGGGTTAGGGTGCCCATACGGTCTTATACGGTGTTTAGTTCGACCCTCCCATAAGTGCCCATACGGTTCAATAAGAGCCCATACGGTCCCATAAGTGCTCATACGGTGTTTAGTTCGACCCTTCAAAGACTAGTAGATTGAGTGCATGCACTGTGTCAGACTGTGATATATTTTCTAAATGCTTTTAGGTGATTGAGTAGATGTAATTTGTTCACTACTTAGTACTGGTATATCCTTAAAAATATCTAACTTTGATACTAAAAAGCAAATTTATTGATTATTTTTTGCTGCTTTAGAGAGGTTGAGATATAGGATCTTGACTTTGGTTTAGCTTATCTGGTTATAAACAAGAAAATGCACGTGACGGAAGTTTTGCTATGTAAGCGGCAACAATGAAAACTTACTTTGTCTGAGCAGTGTTCACTAATGTACTGCAAATAATTCAAGTGTTTCTTCATTACTACCGTACCTATTTTGTAAATTATTCTTGTGTATGTAGCTTAATATTTACCTCATTAGGTTGGTTGTAAAGTGTATTTTTATGTCTTCTGTACAATACTGTAAATAAGGTGTTCATTCTTTGTCTGTGTTTATTCACGCTTTTCATTCGTTTGTTTGCCTGTTTGGCTTATTTCAGTTTTGTTTTTTAGATGGACGCTTGACTAGGCTAGGAAAGTTTGTAAGTTGTACAGTATGTAACTGAAATAATGGTGAAATCAATGAACTAAATGAAGTTTTACTGTAAGGTTGTGGGTTGTGGCTGAAAGGAACCTGAAACTGGATGTTATGACTATATCTTAACTTGAAATTAAAAGATTTGAGAAGCTTCAGCATGTATGCTGTGCCAAATGATGAAAAGTAAAGGAGAGTGTAGACTGCAGAAATTCCACATAGCAAAAGCTGAGGTGACATGAAGAGGTTGCCAGTAACTTCGCCACATGGTAACTTCGCCACAGTAACTTCGCCACAGAAACTTCGTCACACGGTAACTTCGCCACACTTTGAGAAAGTGAAAGGTGATGTAGGGATAGTAGGAAAATGTGTTGGGTGTGGGGGAGGAAGGGGAGATGTGGGAAGAGGTATGAGAGGAGGTGTAGGAAAGTGTGATGGGGTGTGGAGGAGGTAAGGGAAAATGCAGGGAAAGGTGAGGGTGGGGAGGAGATGTGGGGAATTAAAAGTGTGTTGGGGCCCCATACCTCAATACATTTCCCTACATCTCCCCCATTCCCCTCCCCATATCCTTTCCCCACACGCCTACACACTTCCCCACTCACCCCATACACTCTCCCACCAGTGTTGCCAATTTAGCATTTTTCATGCTAGATTTAGCATATTTTGCAGTTGCCTAGCATATTTTTTTTTCATCTAGCATCTAGCATATTTTTTAGCATTTTTTTGATTTACTCTAGCAATTTTTGTGGTTGATGTTTTTACTAAATTTGCTTACTTCTGAAAATTCTGGAAACATTTTATAATGCATGACTAGTTTTTCTGATGACGTGCATGTGCGCACTGGTCAGCAGTTGTACGTCAGAGTGTCTGACCTAATTTTAACCAATCCTAATCGAAGTCTCGTTTCACAGTTCAATGCTTTCACAAAGTTACCACTGTTTGGTTAAACATTTCAGCAATCAGCATTCAGCATTTGACTGCTGAAATAATAGGATTCGTTTTTGACAACTTTGCTGGCTTTGAAAAGAAGTGCAATGTGTAATGTTGAACAGACAGGTCTTTAGTAGAGCAATTGTTAACCTGTTAACATCTTGTTTTTGTTTAATTTTTCTTGGTGTTTTGATAGGCTATAAAGTTAGATTCTTTAAATTATATCTTCCTTATTGTGTACTCTGCTACAAAAAGTATTGTGTACTCTGCTGCACCAATAGCAGAAAATGAGGTACCGGTATTAGTGGTTGATGACGATGACTGGCTTTGTAACTGAAGCAGATCATTTGGACTAAATACATTTCTCATAATGTGACTTTCTTCAGCATGCTAAACTTGTGCTATTTTTTGATAAGTAATATCTATTTTTGCTTGAAGATATTTTTTGTTTTAGGCTTTATGAATTGTCACAGGACAGGGCCCACAATTCTAACTGTTGCAATGATATGAGCTTGCCAAGTTTGCTTTATTTTTTCATGCATGTTGTTTATTTTGTTTTTTTTCGTTATGTGTTCTTCAGTTTTTAAGCCTGCCAAAACTTTTCAAGGTCACAATTCATAAGTATTAATCTGCTAGTGTGCTTCATTCTACTTTGTTAGGATTTGGTACTTTTTGATGCAAGCGTTTTTTATATTTTAGACTTGCTGTGTGGATTGATTTTCCAAAGTGTGCATTATTCTACTGTATGTTATTAGTTTTCGGTGTTGCATTTTATTATTGTACACGAGCCAAAATTTCTTAAGGTTACAGTATGTTACAAGTGTATTCACTTCAGTATGTCATATGTGCTTGATTCGCTACCAAAATTTACACCGGTATAGTTTGCTTTTTCGTTTGCTTATTGTGCTTCATTCTGCGTTGCTAGGTTGTTGTACTTTTTCTTTTATTCAAGTGCTTTTTGTGTATTTTAGACTTGCCGGCTGTTATCAGGATCAGTAGTAAGTTCTTGTCGAATGAAGCAACAGTAAGTTGTCGAATTACCTAATGATAAAACAAATTATATGGGTGATTATACTGTTCTTTGGGGTAAAAGGCAGCATATTTCTTACATTGCAGTAGTAATATTGTCTCTAAAATTTAGCATATTTTTTAGCATGTTTTAAATAAAATCTAGCATATTTTAGCACTTTTTCAGAATGCATCTAGCATTTTTGTTACTTAGAATTTTGGCAACACTGTCTCCCACACCCTCCCCACACATCTTTCCTTACCTCCCCCCACACCCCAACACATTTCCCTATATCTCCCCCCACACCCCCCATATTTTTTCCCACAGCTCCCCTGACCTCCCCCTACACCCCAACACACTTCCTTATTTACTCCATGCACTCTCCCCACAACTTACCCCACGTTTCGATTATGTGGCGAAGTCACCATGTGACGATGTAACCTTAATGAATTTAACTCGAAAAGCCCAATAAAATTTTTACGGCAACCGGGAATTTACAGTCTTGTTTCGGTGTATGCAATGTAAATTTTCGGCGAAGTTATCAAGTAACTCGAAAAGCCCGATAAAATTTTTTACGGCAACCGGGAATTTAAAGTCTTGTTTCGGTGTAGGCAATGTAAATTTTCGATGTATGAAAGTGTGGCGAAGTTACCATGTGGCGAAGTTACTGGCAACCCATGAAGAGATAGAAATTTTAAGGTGAAGAAGAGGTGAGCAGTGAGATGTTGCATGTTAATTCATAAACAACAGCTTAAGGCTGTAGTCTATTGCAGTTTTGCTAGTATGTGTTGTACAACATTAATAATTGCACTCTTGAATATTGTAATGATTAGCAACAATGTGCAAATCAGAATTCAACATAGAAAACTAAACATATACGAAAGCCTAGATTGGGTGGTTTCAGAAGTACGATGAAAGAGAGCTTATAATTTAAACAAATCATTATCATACCCGGTACATAATTTTTTGTCAGGTTTTTGGTATTTTGATGCCACGCGGTGCAGGCGCAGTGCAGTATTTCCAAATATTTTGCGGTGCGGTGTGCGGACAGAACCTTTGCAGTGCAGTGCGGGCGCAGTGCAGTAAAAGTGTACCCGCGACATCTCTACTAGAGGTACTGCCAGCTGGCACTAAAATCACTGCTAGCTGACACTAGAAGTACTGCCAGCTATGAGCTGTCACTAAATTAATCACAACCCCTGAAGTCAAACGATGCGTCGCAACACCCTGGTGTGTCGTTTTGTCTTTTCAGGGGCGTCGCAAAAGAAATTCCTTTTGTAGCAATAGTCTACTTAATTGATGTAAGTAAAAATTATTTATTTCTGTGTCTTGCTATCACTATACGTTGATCTATTACGAGCAAACAAACTTTTGCTATGACTCTGGGTAAGACGTTTTTTTGTATTCCAATGTATTGTTAAGTACCGGTAACATTAGTAATTGATTGCTAATAAAAGCCTTGCTCAATGTTCATTTTGTATGTGTAAATGAAAGATGCAGCAGTCACAAGTTTAGTTCTGCTAGTAAAATGGATTCAAACAAGAAGCGTAAAATCATGTTTGAAGATAACCGTGACAGTAAATTCATTTATAAGTTTAAGTTTTTTTATTCAAAGTTTTGTTATCAGTGGTGCGTCGCACGCCTAGCAAAGTTTTCCAAAGGTGTCACGGCAAAAAAAATTTATGAACCACTGCTCTAAAATAAAGGATTCTGTAAAGTGCTGTTTTTATGGGCACAACAAACAAACTTTTCGACTTGTTCTCCTGTCCTTGCAATGCTGAGCGTCAAGTAGAAAAGTTGTGAATTAAAATCATAAGTTGACTCGACTTGAAATCACACCCAAGTTTTTTGCTCCAGAAGCAGACGCTACATGCTCGCAGGCTTTTGATCAATCGAGTCATAAACAGATAAAAAGCTAAGTTGCAGAAAAGTGTTGTAGAGGATGAGTTGATTTTTTTGAAGATACCGCTTACAGTACTAATTACCTAGTATTAATAGGCTACGTTTGCTCCATTGTTAGGCCTAGTACAAACGCAGTACACTAATTAGGCTAATTGATGTAGTGCATTGAACACAACTGTGCTGCCTTTCGGGCTCTAACTTATATCAGTTGGTATTGCTTTGTTTTTGTGGTTGCTCATTCATTTTATTATTCGTATCATTGTATTTACATATGCTGGAGTTGGAAGGGGGGCCTCATTATTAAACTAGTAAAGACCCCACTTACTGTTAATCTGCCCTAGTTTCTGTCATTGATCTGCCCCAGGGTACACAGGTAATATCTCAATGTACAGTGTACGGTACACAGGTACATCAACGGCTCTCAACCTGCATGTTCAGCTGGACAATCTTATTTGAACACGGCGCATGCACGAATAGTTAAATACAGATAGATTATGGGCAGACCATAGCATACAATATTGACCAAAGTCTGTATAATACAAACTTTGAGTAGGCTATTGAGTACCGGTATATACCGTATACTATTCTAGTAGTGTAGTACCGGTAGCATGTGGTAGTATGACCTAGGTACCATGTGGTAGTACGTAATGTAGTACCATGTGGTGAACGTAATTTAGCAGCCTACTTCTTTGCCGTAATAAATGTGCAATATTACCGCAGAAATGACCTAGGCCAGGTAGCAGCAATTCTGTGGGCAGGGTTTTTTTATAATTCGGCTTGAAGCCATTTTGAAAGACTGCCAATCACTGTTCCCTCTAAGTTTTTAGCAAGTGCGAATTTGCCCAAATAGAAATTGTGATAAAAATTTTGCCCAAAGTTTTTGGGTGATTAAGGGAAGATTGATCGAATTTATGCTTCAAAGTTGCGTTTCCAGAGTAGGCCTATCAAATGTCTGCTTTGCTTCAAAATATTGAACGCTTTAATTCCAATTCGGCTGAAAATCACAATTCCAGTTGGCAAGCTAAAAGAAAAATTAAAAAATGTTGCCCAAATTTCTCATCTTTTTCAAATTTCGCACTCAGAGGGAACAGCAGAACAGTGCCGCCAATTGAATTTACAACTAAAATACAGTTTCCTGCATTAGTGTAGAAGCAGATTTTGAGAGACCATTTGGGTTCTTCAAAATGCCTTAAAAAGAAGGTAGTGTCTATTTTGCTGTCAACGGCAAAATAACTTTTAGGTCTATTTTGCCGTAAGTGACGTAGTGGGTTTTTAAGCGCCGTTTTGTGCTACATTGCCACGACTTCTCGATAGCTTAGTAGATAGAGCGCAGTGTATAATGGGAAGTGCTGCACTAGTTTTGGGTTTGATTCTCGTCGCGGGCTCGCTTCGGTTCGATTCAGATTCGTGTGACCTGGGGTTAACAATCGAGTTCGTGAGGACAGTAGAATAGAATAAGACGTAATATTCGTATGACATGGGGTTATGTAGCTGCACAAATAGACCTAAAAACTATTATGCCATTAGCGGCAAAATGAACACTGCTTAAAAAGAAACAATGCCTGCAGGTATCCTGAGGCTGTGGGCACTGCGCTGACTGAATATAGATATGTATTCTTTGTGTTTTACTAGTACAGAGTAGGTGCCAGTATATATTAACTCTTTTTGTGAGGAAGACCACTGAGCACTGACCATCTAGTCTTATGAGGAAAACCCACACACTGTACATCAACTTAGACTTAGCAGCTGAGCAGTTTGGCTTAGTTTCATGTTCAGCCAGTTGACTCACTGCCAATGTGCACCAGATTCCAATGCAATCATGACCAGTGATGTCAGATGTGATACTGGATAATAGAGTACTTGCAAGTAGTCAGTAAAATTGATGATTTCTATTCAGACCACATAATAGTGGTACCAGGGTACTCAGGTACTGGGTTGTCTTGCTGCCAAAAATTCCTTAAAGCAATTTTTTATGCTTAGTTCAAAAAATGAACTTATGACCTCAAATTTTTTGAAAGTAGGTTGGGATACGTACTTATACAGGTAGGGGCCCAGGGCCTACTTTTATTGCTCTAAACACACAGCATGTTACAGCACCAACTTTGTGTTCATGAGGTATCGAACCTGAGGACCTGTAACGGCTCTCACGTCTTCATTATTTACGTAATTATCTGGCTACTTCAATTAGTCACAGTGCTGCACACTGCACTGCCAGTTTTTTCTGTGGTAATGATGATTGCTCTGTATTTCACCATTTGTTCACGGCTGCTTGAAGCAGTTGTGCTTTTTTTTCTTTAATTTGTTTCTACTCTGACTGGCGTGTCTAGTGTCGAAGCAAGATGCAAAATTGCTTGGTTATTTTCAGATCATGATTTTAGTTGGAAAAAAATTCAGTTATTTTTTGCTGCCTAATCATTTTTTTATTTAGTAGCATATTTATCTTCCTATCACGAGAAAGCGGTCAATGTGCTATACGAGCTCGCTTAAGAGTTGCCAGCCATCTGTCTACTACACCAAGATGGAGGAATCCCGCTAAGTGCCTTTCCCAACGGCACGACAAGTAAACTTGCCGGCTTGTTCTCCCCACTATCCCTTTAATGCTGAGCGTCAAGCAAGGAAGCTGTGAATACCAATTTTAAAGTCATTGGTTTGACCCGCCTTGGAATCAAACCCAAGTCGAGAGATGGACGCTCCATACTTCTCGGCCATCTGAGCTGTAATATAAGCATAACTGGTTTTGAGTAAATTAGCCGATTATGATCTACTGCCGGCAAAATACTAACGTCAAAATAGACACTATGATACCTTTTTAAAATGTATCATAATCGTATTTCTTGAAAAGAGCTATATTTTCCCTGAAATAAGCTATAAGTTACATTTTACCTAAAATCTTTGCTTCCTTAACCGCAACTGTTGTTCATTATTTCAGGTTATTTTTTAATTAAAAGCAATTATTGTTTTAACATTAGCTTTGTTACCATTGTCATAATAGCAAATCATGGCTTGCTACGAATCAGTAGAATGCTTTTGTGGACAGTCCTTTGCAATTAAAGATGTGAATTTTTTCTGCTTTTCTTTGTGTTTTGAAACATTTGTTTTTGTTCTTGGACCGTTTATTCTTCTTGCTATCACAAGTGCTTATTACATCGGAAATCTACGTCCTCCAGATGTAAATCTAAGAACCCCTTCCAGTTTCAAGCTGCGAAAAATGTGCATTGTAATTACATTGTTTTTGACTCTTGGTGCTCTGTTAAATGACTTGATATTGTTCAAGCAAAAAGTACTGCCAGTGATGCTGTTATCTTACTGTGTTCGAATTGTTGTTTTATTTATACATTTCATCTTTTTGTATCGCCTCAGTTTGATTCATTTCAATTACAAAAGAGGCCCTGCTCTCGTGACGTTGTCATGGTTATTAACAGTTCCATATTATGGAGTTCGTTTGGAAAGAATGATTGTGGAAATGCTGGCAAATAATAATACCAGTGTCGAGATTAACAGAGCCATCAATTTGTGCTGTGTTGCTGGTATGGTTGGCTGCCAACTGGCTTATTCTTTTGGTGTTTTACAAGGCAATTCAAGATATAGAACTGCATCAATTTTGACTCGAGATTCACAAAGCACAGAAAATCTGTTAAACTCTATCAATGCCAATGAGAGATACTATGATGTTGTTGATTCTGATTTGCCTGTGGAGGAAATTGAAGGACCCTGCCCTGTTGAATCAGCGTGGTGTTTTTCAAAACTTTTATTTTGTTGGGTCCAGCCATTAATGCGTAAGGGTTCTCGGCGTTTATTGAATAAAGAAGATTCTGTGTATCAGCTTCCAAACGATTTGAAAACCAAGCATTTGTGCATTAAGTTTAATGAAAAGTTGCATGACACTGTAATTAAAACAAGATTTTCAAATGAAAACTCTACATCTCGTGTTGAACAAAAACCGAAACGTACTTTGTTAAGAACTCTACATGCAATGTTCGGGACTAAATATTTTCTGTTAGGATTTCTAAAGTTTGGAGGAGATGCGTTGGGCTTTGCTGGACCAATTTTTCTCAATTTACTGGTTAAATTTGTTGAAAACAATGAACCAATTAGCCAAGGCTGTATCTATGCTGTAGCCTTATTTGCATCAACGTTGGTTGGATCATTGCTAACCACTCATTTTGACTATCAGGTGATTGTCAATAAAGCTATTAAAAGTTTCCTTTTTAAAACTTATTGTGTCATTGAATAATGGCTTATTTTACTCCATTTTTTAACTATTATCATCATCCAATTTCAATCCGGTGTGTTTCACGTGACCAAGGCTTGCCAGATGCACCTCATTCCCTCAGCGATCGCTCTCACTCCCTGTCTCCATCTTGTCTGATTTGCAGCCTCTTCCACCTGTAACCCAATGCTCTTTGCACTCTCTTCAACTTGTCTCCTCCATGTCTGCTGTGGTCTTACTTGCTTTCGCTGCCCATTCGCTTCAAGCATCACTGCCCTCTGTTGAATAATTTACCTGTAGTAGTTCAAAATTTTGTTTTGTAAGTCCTTGGTTGATTAACATTATTGTCAACATTTTTGCAAGTATCCTATTCCCTCAGTTTAATACTTCTAATTGTATATTTTAGGTCAACAAGCTTGTCATTGCAGTAAAATCATCTTTGATCGGAGCAGTTTACTCTAAATCAATGGAGTCGAAACCAGTCTCTCTTGGTACCTATTCAACAGGTGAAATAACAAACTTTATGGGCACTGATGTGAATCGTGTGGTGAATTTCTTGCCCAGTTTTCACCAGTTTTGGAGTCTACCGTTTCAAGTTATTGTCACTTTAGTTTTACTTTGGCAGCAAGTAAGTTTTAAGCAGGTATAAACGTGCGATGAACTAGGATCTTAGTTTCATTATTTTCAATGTATACCAGTATTTCAGCAAATTTTCAGGATTATCAATCAGCAGTTCATTAATTAGTTTTGCTTGTGACATCAAAATTCCGCGGTACAAATGATATTGAAAAAAATACTGTTTCCTTACCTGACCCTATTTTCCAGGAATGAGTACTAGGAAAACTTTCGAAGCCCCTGAAAAAGGGTAACTTTCTTCGAGCGTAAATAAAGATTTAGCACATCAACTCGATTATTGCAAATTTGGTCGGTGGTGTACTATTTTTGGCCGTTAGATTTCATTTTTATGCAGTAGAGTTGGGTTACTTAGCTAACCAGCATAAATGAACTGCCTTTCAAGAAAACCTAGCAATATTTGGTTCAATTAATTATTTTTGCTGTGCTTGCCGCAAATTGTATCGGCCGATTAGCGTGTGGTTAAAGACTTCGATTTTCTAGTTGGTCAAATAGACACAGCATCGCCTCCGCTGCAATGTGTTTTTAGAACTGTGAAGCCCAGGCGCTCTGCCGCGAAAATGGGTCCCGCCACTCGTTACATGCTTTGGCTTAATGCCTCGAGTATAATAAGGATTTGATTTTTTACCGTGGAATGTTCTTGGAGCGTTGCTATTTCGTTTAGGAACTAATCTTTCCTTAATTATTGGTTGGTCAGCTGCTTGTCTTTGGTAATAGCCATTAATTACTAGTTTCTAATGTAGATCGGCCTCGTATTTTTGGCTGGTTTGGGACTCACATTGTTGATGATATTATTCAATCGCTACCTGGCTATTAAAATAGGAGAATATAACAAAGGATTAATGGAACATAAAGATAACCGTGTCAAAGTAAGTAGTTTCATCGCTGCCTCTAGTTGATTGTGTACCACGAAACCAAATGCCTTGAGCGGCAATTACCGTAAATGTACAGAATGCGCGACAAGTTGCAATTGTGAGGAGAAAAATAAAGCTGCACTCACTCTTAAAGCTGAACGTTTCAACGGGGATTAAGCCGCCATCATCATCAGTGTATCAAGGCAGTGTGAAACTAAAACAGAATACCTCAGTTTTTAACTGCCTACATGTGCTGCTGATGATGACTGCTGAATCTATGTTGCCGAAACGTCCAATTTTAAGAATTGCATTTTTTTGAATTGTTGTGGCCTCTGCTTGCGATAGTAACTCTTTACCTAAGTGATAGTTTTCGTATACTTTAAGAAAACTGTGAGAGGCTGCAGACTTCACGACCTAGACAATTTCTGGAATTAGACTAAGGTCATTTCGCAGCCTCTCCCTGGATGGACGACACTGCCTTTAATGGAAAATTACTCTGTAAATATTTTTTCTTTGTTGTTGCGTCTTTTCCGATCAAAAATAAATGCACTTTCTCTCTTTATTTTCTTCTTTAATTTCGTGCCATGTTTGCTGCGTGCTGAAGTTGCAATTTATTCCTCACCATATTAGTTTTGTTTTTTGGCCTCGCGAAACCATCTTCTTTAGCATCCGGTTGCCGCCTGTTACTTGCAGGTAAAAGGATCTTAGTCTTATTGCTGGTATTCATGTGTTACATTAATTCATGTTTTTTAGTTGATGACTGAAATTTTGCTTGGAATCAGAGTGGTCAAGTTTAATGTCTGGGAAGAATATTTAACCAACGAAATTAACGAGTAAGTTAGTGTTTGGATCTTGCCTTATTATTGGTTTATGTAGTCTTAACCGAAGGCCATTGTAAGCGAAGTTTGCGGAAATTTCTGTTTCTGTATTGAATATCATAGCTTTAGAAACTGTTAATTTATATGAAACCAATAGCTAGCTCAAATTGACTATTACCGTAAGGCTTGATTGTTACCTTAGAAAGAGTTTTACTAGTCGACTAGACGTGATTTTATGTGGTTTGACAGTAACACTATCTGCTGAATGAGGCGCTTTTGCTGGTCCTGCTTTTTATGCAACGTTCTGCATAATTTGGGTTATTCAGTCATATTTTTGTTTGACAGTATTCGATCCAAAGAATTAAAAAGTCTACGAGGAATTAAATATTTCGATGCTCTCTGCGTTTATCTCTGGGCTACAACTCCTGTTCTTATTTCTTTGCTTATTTTTTCAATCTACGCTGCTACTGGCCATGATTTAACAGCTGCGAAGGTAACTCATTTTGGATAGACTTTCGATAATGCCTTGGTTATAAAACTCATTTTTGTTATGTTTCAGGTTTTTACTGTTATTGCTCTTATCAATATGTTGATTTCACCGTTGAACGCTTTTCCATGGGTTCTTAACGGTTTAATGGAAGCTTGGGTGTCGTTGGATAGATTAGAAAAATTTGCGAATCTACCTGATTTTGACGTGGAGAAGTATTACGATACGTATGTCACTTCAAGCAGAAATCGTAAGTTGTTGGCACATTTCAGCTGAAGTGTCATTGGTTAGATAGAAAAAAGATGTGTGCTGCATTGTTGCGTTAACGTGTCTTTTTATTTCTACTGTCACGTGATTTACATCATGTTTGTTTGTTATGACTTATTAGATCACGTGTTAAAGATAGATGATGGAACTTTTTCTTGGAATCTTGTCGATTTGAAACAAGAAAACAAAACGGATCAAAAACGAGCTGACAAAAATGATGAACGGTTGGACTCGTATAGTAAAGAGGACGAAGTTGCCGACGATAAGAATATAGAAAAAGATATGTTGTTGCAAAGGATTTCGCTATTAGTACATCCGGTAAGATTAATTTGATGCTTACGCCGTGAAGCAGATCGGTTAACTTTTCAATTTTTTAAAGGTGATCTCCGCGCATATGCACCTTTCACGACTTTGCTTTTTACGTGAGGTATTAAATCCAGAACCAAAAAATCAAATGTTATACTTGCGGTATTACGCCGTAGCATGTAGGAAGTGGCTCGGATCACCTGTGCGGCTTCGAAGAAACGTCGCAGCTGTGGCAAGCCATTGGCGACGCAGTGTCCGATTTGATTCTCCCGGTAATCGAACCTCAGACTTCCCGCACCGATAGCAATATACCGCTACGTGAACCGGCCGGTGTCCAATTGTAACAACCGCTCCTTTGCAACATTAGTTGCAGTTTGATGCGGTAGTTCTAGTTTTACCAGGACATCGTAGAAATTCATCAATGACTGAGGGGCTTTCACACTAAAGCCGCATGCGTTTGCGTATAGTAGCGTACTGAGTACGCAACTGTGCGCGGTCAACGCAATCTTTTTCTCTCCAAAACCGCGTAGAGTTGCTCACTCAGTAGGCGGATTTAGTGCGTGTGGTTGCGAACTCATAGGGATACAGTTGTGCACTCGGTACGTAACTATACGCAACTGTACGCAGCCTCGGTGTGAAAAGGGTTTAAGTAACTTACATTTTTAAGACTGTTAAAAAGTAGACTGATGTTTCATGTTTATTGTAGGGGCAATTTATTGGAGTCATTGGCACAGTTGGTTCGGGTAAAAGCTCACTTTTATCAGCGATTTGCGCAGAGATGGAAAAATTAAAAGGATCAATTTCCTTGTGTGATGCGCAAGAAGGTGTCGCTCTGGTTACCCAAGAACCTTGGATTCAACACGCTTCAATAAAGTATGTTCAATTATCTCTGGCTTTTATGAGTTTTTCGAAATTTTGTTACTTGCTTGTGCTGCAAAACTCATTTTGGAATTTTTGGAGTTTTTAGTTTAGTATTTCTGCTTGAACTAGTTAATACGAGTAGTACCACTAAATGCGTAGAGGATTACCGAATCCAAATGTTGAAAAAATTAAATTTCATTCTTGCAACAGTGTAAGCATGGATGACAATGTTCAATCATGTTACGTGGAGATATTTTCGTCTGATGCAGATGTCGGGAAATCTCAGTGGCAGTTTTTACACTGTTGTTTTGTTAAAAGTAGATTTAGCCATTTTTTCATATTGTTGTAACGCTCGATGTGGATTAGATTTTCACGATACCCACCCTGAGACAAAATAAATGAATTAATAATTCCACAACTCCATACTCTATGCAAAATGCTTTAGAATCGTGGTAATCTACGACAGTTATTCCGCCTTTGTGCGTGGTTGCAAAAACTAATTGCTGGCGAGATTTGCAACTAGAGTGTAATTGTTACTTCTATTGGCCATCTGGCTCCCTGCAAATACCCGTGTGTCGTTTAATCATCTGTAATTGTTGTTTTTCAAATTTCAGGTTATGTTATACTGAAAGTTCAGCCATAGTGAGGGAGAGTGCGCTGTGAACTTGCGCTCTTCGAGTCAGCAGCCAGCTAGTAAATATGTCAAATGCAGTCGTCTCCAGCCGCAAATCGAACCCGCTCCATAAGGTCTCACCTGCGTGCGGTACCGCTAGGCCATGTCGCCAACATGTTGCGAACCAAGTTGCATCATTCTGTTTACTTTGTGTTTAAGATGCAATTGATACTTTTGGTGCTTGAAAGTTATATCAAATGTTTTTTTTTTTTTTTCAGAGATAACATTACATGGGGCGAGCCATTTAATAAAGAATTGTACGAAGCAGCTGTTGAATGTTGCGCTTTGAACGAAGATTTTAAAATTTTGCCCCACGGGGACCTGACGGAAGTGGGTGAGAATGGGGTCACTCTAAGTGGGGGTCAAAAAGCTAGAATATCCCTGGCAAGAGCAGTTTACCAGGTGATTTTAAATTCTATTTTCCGGTATTTTAGCGTAATGGTTGGTTTTCGTCACGTTAGAAAAGTCTATTAAGACATTGCAGTTTGTTAATGATAATGATCAAATTTAATCTTCGTCATACCGCAGTATTTCGCCTAAGCTTGTAACGAGTGGCGGGGCCCATCTCCGCGGCTTAGCGTTTGAGCAGCACGGCTCCGAAGAAACGTCGCAGGAATGGCGAGCGGTTGGCGACGCTGTGTCCTATTTGACCGACTCGGGATTGAACCCAACACCTAACGCACGAGTAGCGATGTCATTAAGAACCGCGCTCTTACTGTGTTTGCTCTAGTGATGCGAGTTTTTGCATTTGTAATTAGCGACCTGTTTTCTTTAATGCCGCACACTCGACTATAGTGTCTCAGGGCCACCTACACAAACCCGCTCTGCCTTGTAAAGGGTTTTTCACCTAGCACCCTAATGTTTTAAACCAGTTTTATTCTACAAATTTGTTAATTATTTTGTGTTGCCATTATTTTCTGATTTAGAACAAATCGTTTTATTTGTTGGATGATCCGTTATCCGCCGTTGATCAGCACGTAGCTTCGCATCTTTATCATCAGTGCATCAGTGGCATCCTCAGGGATCGAACCAGAATCCTCTGCACTCATCACACTAAGCAAGTGTAACCTTTGCTTGTACTTATAGGCTTGGAGCTTACGTTTTGAACGGGCATGAAACAGAGCTGCAAGTTGGTTAAGTTTTAACCTGAGTTTAATTTGAATTCTTACAATACTCGAATTTAGCGTCAGAACCAGTTTCAACGCCAAAGCTGCTGTGTCTTTATTGGGACAATTAAATCATCAAAAATTTTCTCGTTACTGTTTTACATTTTGGTAATTATTTATGAAAACTGGCCTTACCCTTGTGGTTAAAGACATCGCTGTTGCGGATGGCTTGCCTCCGCTGCGACGTTTCATCGTAGCTGTGTTGTCCAAGGCTAAGCTGCGGAGATGGGCCCCGCCACTCGTTACACGCTTCGGCGTAATACCGCGAGTATAATGAAGATTTGAATTTTTTAACGATTTATAAAAGTTATTCTGGGGCGAAGACTTGACGTATGATTGATTAGCTTTAAATAAACGTGTTAATTTTTGCAGGTATCTTCGCCATGCAGATTTGATTGTGGAAATGGAGCACGGTAAAATCAAGACCATGGGACTTCCTAGTCAGATACTTAAACTGGACAAGATTGCAGATGAAGAGTTAGTTGGAGCAGAGCAAAGTAAGTACTGTATATATATAAGAAATTTTGCCAGATAATGATTTTTGTAGATCTAAAAACGGTCGAGTTACCGGAAGGCGTTATGTAATTTTAGGAAGGAAACCCTGGGTTATTTGCTTGCTTGAAATCTTGGCCTCTCACTAACATCTCTGAAAAAAGCATTTTCCCTCTGCGGCGATTAGGTTGTCTTATGTGCCCCATATCCCTTTTTGGAAGAATTTGCTAATTGCATCTGAGCTTGAGCTAACATGGCGGGTAGAGCTTGCAGTTCCTGAGGTCGCAAGGTTTGGTAAATTGTGAGCCTGTCCCAGTGTCCTACGCCACCCTCCCTTTGTTCACTTCATAGTCTATTTTGGGTCCATAGTCAGACTGGTCCAGTGGGACATTTTGGCTATGGGCACACGTCAAAGTCACGTGTTTCAGCTGCAATCCGTATTTTCAGGTAACAATCAAAACAATGAGGATAGCGGTGAAAAAAAAACCTCTTCCCTCATGTCGGCTGAGGAAAAAGCAGTTGGAACAGTTGCGTTGAAAGTATATAAAGCTTACTGGCTCGCTATCGGAGGATGTTTAGCTTTTTCAATTTTACTCTTTGTAGTTCTAATGCAAGGTAGGTAGACTATTATATGTACGTAAACAAGTGTTCATTATTTTATATTTTTGTACCTTTTATGACTAAGTTGCACAATTATTACTTGCACACTTTTGCTGCGCAGCACTCGGCAAAGTCTGGTTACACTTGGTACAACGGCTCGGAATTTCTAGCGTTTTTTTCATGGCAAAGTTGACTAAGCGTAATACTTGAAAGGTTATCCAGTAGAATTTTGATTTGATTCTCTTTGTAGTCTGATTCTGTCATAAAAGAAGGGTAAAGCAGTGTTAGGGTAATCAATTAAATAGGGATATTTGGCATTCAGCTATGTAAATTACAATCATGATGCCGAGTTTACAATTGGTATTTTAAAAAATAAGCTTTTGACTTCACGTTTGAAAAATAACTTTTTTGATCTTTCTCCATTTGGTTATGTATTAGCAGTATGTATATTAAACCACGAGGAAGCTAATGTTATTCAGCTGTATTTGTTTTGTGTATGTTAAAAGCAGCATTGAATGAGGAAGTGTGGAATCTGTGTTGCGTACAGCCAATGTTGCCGTACGTAAAGTAGCAACAGATTATAAGCTAACTTGTAGACTTGAACGCTACGTGTGTACTGTGCTGTGCAGTGATCGAAACTGCCAAGTGCGCTTGTTTTTCGAGTCAGTAAATATGCGTGTCGATCTTGTCCAGTTAGATCTAGCCTTGAATCGAGCGTGTCACGTAGAATTTTGAACCCACATTTTTCGCTGGCAAGCAGCTACAGTGCACGCCTGTATAATGTCCCTTGCGTTGCTAGTAACACAATTAGGTTAAACGTTTCGTATTGTTTGGTAATCTATTTGTGAAGTTTCTATTTAAAACTAGGATTAACGATTTCTAAAAATTCTTTGACACTTTGAAAAACGAAAATAATTAGGAAAAGAAAATCGTAACAGTTTTTAACTTAAAAATTTGGTGATAAACGTTTGTGAGATTTGATTCAATTTCGGTTTGATGTTTTGATTTTTTCGTGCAAATTTTATGTTGAGCGGTTTCTTGTTTTTTGTGGTTTTGCGCTTGCAAGTCCAACTGCTTAACATTCCAATCCATTCACCAACTAGGCAATGGAAAGGTACAACTTACAGCGATATTGAGCATTTTTTCTCATTGCAAAGTTTGATGAAATCGGATTAGTAGAATTTCTATCTCTGGTTTAAGCTTTATTACAATTTCTTTTGTGTTTTGCTTTGGTGTTATTAAAAATCACGTGGTCCAAAAGTCATGTGAGAGCTAGTTATAGCTATGACTGTAGCATTGCTGTTTATGATTAAGCTACAGCCGGAACTGAAAGGTTGAGAAAGTTCACAGGAACAGCCTAAAATAAAACAAAGCAATACGCATCTAGAACCTTGGACAAAGCGGTAATTTTAGCGTTATCGGGATAGTTGAAGGCAATTTTATGACTTCTCAAGCGATAATAATTATTGTTTTGGTTCAGTTATTACTGTCTTTAAGTTATATCTGGAGTTCCCACTGTGCTGGAGCTTTAGGAGTCAGGTCTTTCAGTTATTTGTGGCGTCAATATTAAGTAAATATTAAGTGCCATCTTTTCTCTACTCTCGAGTTGTCCGAATGATGAGAGCGTTGGACTCCGAAACAAATGCCGCGAGTTTATGGTGCAAATGCATCACTATTACAAAAATCTTGTATTATACTGTATGAAAAAATTTTGTCAATGATTAATAAAAAAAAATAATGATTCCAATATATAAGATGCTTGTTTGTAATTTTTTTTTATTTCTATACTTTTCGCACAGCCTGTGAGACCCAGTATTTTGGAGGTTTAGGCAAAAGGCAGTGTTTTCTTAGACTTGATTTTGGTTAGAGTAGAATATTTTCAATCGATTTTAAAACTAAGATTTCGCATATCTGCTCTGTATAGAACTTTTCGAATAGAATGCAATTTATTTGGCTTTTTGAAACATTTTTCAGGTTCAAAGGTCGCTTCTGATTGGTGGTTATCATATTGGGTAAACGCTACGTCATTGACCAACAGCAGTCACGTGACTTCTTGTAATGGGGAATATTGTGCGCTTGATCACAATCAATCCACGATTGGAGCTCCTCTGGTTCTCACTGACGTATCTTACACCGTTTTGTTGAAGGGTACGTATTACTTGTACCAGACGTTTTGGCGACATGATAGTATTGTTATCAACAGGCATGCTCAAAATTGAAATAAGCATTTGCATCACTTTTACTTGACTTTTGCATCTCTGTCCCAAGACCTACTTTGGTTTTGGTACGCTAAGTCGTTTCCTCTTTTTGTGTACTCAGTTTTTTTCTGTGATGGGTTTGTGTATTTCATTTTATTGTAATGGGAAGCACTGTAGGACAAGTCTGAACTCGTCGTTTTTCGATTGAATTTTGCTATGCTGTCGAACGGGAATCCTCTCGTTAGGATACTTATGGGGTGGCTTAGCGTCTTTTTATCACGTTGTTCTTGATTTGTGATCAGGTCGCACCTTCTCATCTACTTCGTCTCCTGGCCAGCAGTGGAATTTCTATCTGATGATATATGGAGTAATAGCGGCGTGTAACAGTATTTTTACGTTTATTCGTGCGTTTACTTTTGCGTACGGAGGCATTTGTGCTGCAAGAGTACTGCACAAAAATCTTCTAGATTCAATAATGCAGGTATGATATCGTAATTTCCGTATAAAGCCTACTTCATATGATAAGAATGTGTGAAAAAAAGTTGTTTTTTAATGAGACGAATTTTTAACACAATACAGCTCCGAAGAAACATCGGTGGAACCGTTACCGACACTGTCTGATTTTACCAGCCTGGTAATCGAACCTGGACCTCCAGCATTGTTACCGATTATCCACTACGCCAACGACGGCTCTTGAAACGATGTTAGGTGTATTATGTAGCTTGTTAATTACTTACTTAAACTCGTACTCTACAATTTTCTAGGCTCCTATTTCCTTTTTTGACGTTACACCAATTGGACGAATTATAAACCGTTTTTCCAGCGACATGTACACCATTGACGACTCCCTGCCTTTTATGCTTAATATATTCTTGGCTCAGTTTGCTGGCTTGATCGCCACTATTGGAGTTACTTGCTATGGATTGCCGTATTTTGCAATTTTACTGATTCCGTTATCAGTATTTTACTATTACACACAGGTAAATGGTGTTAAAATACTGATACCAAACTTTTTGACGATTGAGTATTCGGTCAATTTGGGGAGAGTAGTGAGAGTGTTTAGTTTCTTACTGTGGCAAATTTTGAGGTTTAGACGATTTGGCACTAAAATTAGCATTGGCATCATTAGCACTAATACAACTTTTGCAATTACGAAGTTTAAAATTTTAAGATCATTCCATAAAGTTTTGACTTGCTACAAAGTAAAGTTTCTTTTCTGGAAAACCGTCAATCTCAATCAAAACTTCAGGTCGATAACCTGAGTTACATAATGTCAATTAGAATAACAGTTTTAATCCCTTCAAATTTTTCAACTACTTGTGCATTTCCAGCGTTATTATCGTTACACATCTCGAGAATTGAAGCGGTTAAGCAGCATCAGTTTGTCTCCAATTTATGCGCATTTCACTGAAAGTTTGATGGGAATATCTACAATTCGAGCCTACAAGAAGACTGATATGTTCAGGTGAGTTGATATTTTTTCTATTTGACTTAATACGAAAGAACCGTGCGTTCGCAGCTTATTAATTTTCTTGGTTAAAAGGTTAAAAGAAACTAGTATGCGATCGTATCCAGCCGTGGATCGAACCCGTTACGGAGATTTTGTAACCTGCATGCGGTGCCGCTAGACCATGTTCTGGCAAATTTGTGTCGGTAAGTAGCTGTAATCTGCTGAGAGAGACCAACCTGAGGACTAAACTTAGGTTTTTAACTCAGAAATACAAAGTTTTTAGTAACGCTGTGCCAAAACTAGCTGATACAACTATTTCAGAGAACGCAACATTGAGTTAGTGGAAGCAAATCAACGTTGCAATTTTTCAACACTGGCGGCGCAGCAATGGCTAGCGATTCGTTTACAGATGATGGGTGTCGTCATGGTTACGGGCGTCGCTTTTACAGCGGTTTTAGAAAAACTCTACGGAGACCAATCAATGGGTAAGTGAGGCCAAGAGAATAATAGGTTCGCGTATGTTTGGCTTCGGTTTAGCCTTCAAGGATATGTTCTCACTTATAAAAGTCGCTGGTGTGTGGTCAGCGCAATACTTTTTCAAGGAGTTTTTTCGTAGACGAAGATTCGCAATGTACTTGCAAAGTGATACAGTAAATTCTATAAACTAGCTGTAGGGAAATATATGACTTAACTTGGTGTGGCCAATAGTTAAGCCTATGTTTTATCAATTAACCATTTGATTAGATGACATTGTGTTTTTTTAATCTTGTATTTTTCAGTCACTGCTGGTATGGTTGGTCTTGCCTTATCGTATGCTCTGTCAGTAACTGCTCGTTTATCTGGCGTTATTACGTCATTTACGGAAACAGAAAAACAGATGGTGGCAGTAGAGAGACAGTCTTACTACATCACCAACGTACCTCAGGTACAGCAAATTGCAATTAGGAATTTTAGCTCACGACATTGCAATCGTGCTCCAGATTTCGTAAAAGATTTGCTACTTAGTGATGTTGAACACTTATTCTTTTTCTGGTAAAAAATAGATTGGTATAGCTATTTCTTCATGGTGGTTGAACGGTGGTACCGGCCGTTAGCTCAGTTGCTTAGCGCTCACGCTATCGGTGTGGGAGATGTGGGGTTCAAATCCCGGGTCGGTCAACAGTGTCGCCAACGGCTCACCAGCGCTGCGACGTTCCTTCGGAGCTGTGAAGCTTAGGCGCTAACCCGTGTAGACTGGTCCCGCCACTCGTTACACGCTTCGGTGTTATACCGCGAGTATAATGAAGATTTGATTTCATATTATTTTTTATTCAATGGTGTGGTTCAATGTTCTGCATGGCACAAGGCTTTTAATTTAGCAGTTACTGGATCAGGTGATCGGCAACTAAAGATAATTGGCATGGAAGCTACGAACTCGCTTTAAAACTCTACTAATAGGTTCTAATTGTTGCATTTCTCGACTTGACGTCTGGTAACAAAAAAATGTTAAATCTGTTGAGATAAATATTACCTTTTTCATTTGCCTAATTGCAGCTTCGGTGTTTATTTTAAGCCACTTATTTGCAGCTTGGGTTTTTATATTACCGAGCCGGCGAAGCCAGCTTCGGAGCCCAATGCACCAACACTCGGCCAGCTCCATGTACAACTCGCTTAGCTTTTGTTATTTTAATGCATTTTTTTTAGGAACGTCTAACACCACTTCATGAACTCCAATTACGGGAAGCTTGGCCGTCAGGTGGAGCCATTGAGTTTCGACATGTTAGTTTGCGCTATCGACCAAGTTTACCATTAGCAATCGATGACGTTGCTTTCAAAATTGGTAAAAAGTTATTGAAATAAATCCGGTTTTGGGTTTTCATTACAAATTTTCTCAATTTTAGACCCAGGAGAAAAAATTGGCATTGTGGGCCGCACTGGCAGTGGGAAATCGAGTCTATTCCTAACTCTATTTGGAATGGTGCCCATCAGCGGGGGAAATATTTTAATTGATGGTGTCGGAATCAGTAGAATACCATTACGCATGTTAAGGTAAGTGTAAGTGTGAGTCACAGTTTTTCCGTAGCAAATTTTCCGGCGCTCTTACAAACTGAACTGCACTTGGTGAACAAAGTTTAGTAGTGCATTGAAAGAGACTTCTAAGTGAGTTTGCTTTCTTCGAGTCATTAGACACCTTAATGTTTCAAATGCGATCGGCTCTAGCTGTGAATCGAACCCATCACAAAGGATCTGTAACCAAAACACTTTGCCATTCTGCCATGTTTAGACGTTTTAGATATTCTGTCATTATCTTTGTAATGTAAAACTTTTTGTTTTGTATTCGTATGTAGATCAAAAATGGCAATTATTCCGCAAGATCCGTTCTTATTTAATGGATCCATCCGTTCCAATCTGGACCCCACCAAACAAACTAGAGGTTCGTCTGACTCCGATGCTACCCTCTGGTGGGCGCTGGAGAGTTGTGGGCTGCGTAGAGTAGTCGAAAAAATGGGTGGATTGGACACAGAGGCCGGGGAAAGGGGGAAACGTTTCTCTGTTGGTCAAAGACAGTTGCTATGCCTTGCCAGGGCTCTTCTCCGGGACGTTCAGGTTCGTAGAAGTTTTTGGTCGTTCCAGTTTTTTAAACATTTGAAAAGTTAAATTAACTTTTAGATTGTCTGTCTGGACGAAGCCACTGCTAACGTGGACCGGCAGTCTGATTCTCAACTACAAGAAACAATTCGACGACATTTTTCTCGTAGAACTGTGCTTACCATTGCACATAGGTATGTTGTGCCGCTATGCAAAGTTGCTATTGGTGGATCCAGAGAAGAGGCTTAAGTCCCTCCTCTGGAAAACGTTTATCTGCCTTCGAGATTCGATGATCTACATTTACTGCGCACATTGCTTACCTAGCGCACGCGGCTATAGAAAATCTTATTTAGTTTTGTGATGAGGTCCAGAAAAACAGGTAACACGACTGGTGTGAGTGGTGTGTCTTCGTAATGTGGCACAAAACAGTTATCGTGTTGACTTGTTTTCAAATTTGTGATACAACTTCCCAGTAAATTTTTTGAAATATGGTGAATTTGAAATGTGGTGAACTAGTGATTTTGATTTTAAACCAACATTGCGGAAGAATAAGATGGTATCTAAATCTATTTTGTCGAAATGTCCATTACGAGAATTATTTTGTCTTTACTTTTCTTAAATTAATTTTTTTGTTATATCTTTTTAGAATCGAAACCATCCTTGACAGTGACCGGGTACTGGTGATGTCAGATGCCCGAGTTGCGGAGTTTGATCGTCCGGCAATCCTTCTGGAAAACTCCGATACTTTGTTTGCTCGTCTTGTTCAGCAATCCAACTATGCTGGTCAAAGTATTCATTGCAACTGTTAGTTATAGCCAATTACTGAAAAATTCTCGTGACTGATCGTGGTTATGTGGTTGTGCTGTAAGCAGTGTAGCAAAGTTCGGTCGTAAAAAGCTCTTTTGATTTGACTGGTTGCCCGAAGCTGGACTTGAACGCAGTTTTTATGATCCAAATGCGCGTAATAACAGCCCCCGCTCCTGTCGTTATAGTGGAACTTGTTGGTGAATTGTGTTTGGTTAAGAGTTAAAACATGGTAGGCCTACTTCTGAAAAATTTCTCTTTTTTTCCATGAGATTTTAGAAGCTTCCTAGTGATTTTAATTTGCTCGTTTTTTGCTTGAATTTTAGAAACTTTAAAGGCCAATGCTTTGGATTACGTTTATTTTTACCAATTGTTACTGTTTTCATTGTTGTTGTTTGAAGTGTTAGATTATGTTACACGAAAACTGATTTATTGAGCAATAAAGTATGATCTTTATAAAAGTCTCATTCTTAAAATCAAAGAATGGGGTTTCGGGAGAGGATTGCTTCTCTAATCTCGTAACACCGGCTCTGCAAAGCTATGTTACGTTATTTCCAAGCGCTTGTCACGGATTCGACTGGTGTCTGGACTCTGGATGGAGATGATCGAATCGGCTGTGTATACTTTTTGGGAACATCGAAAAGAAATAAGCCACATTGGCTTATTTTTAATTCCCGTTTGATTGGTTACTTTTGTGTATGAAGTCAATGCCTTTTCGATGTTCCCAAAAAGTATACTTGTCTCCAAGATTTGTTCGATAATTGCAAGTGAAGCAGTGGTCGCACTGCGGCGCCTTCGAGCCGATGCGTGGAATAAGAAAATCTATATTTGTATTTAGTTGCGTATTTTTCCTCCTATGGCAAGAAAGCGCTGTACCGACCTTGCTTAGGAGTTGCCGGGCTGCCGGCCACCTGTCTACCACACCAAGATGGGAGAATCTCGTTTAGCGTATTTTCCTACACAAGTGTACTTGCCAGCTTGTTCTCACTGTCCATTTAATGCTGTACGTCAAGTAGGGAAGCTGTGAATAGGCTACCAATGTAAAAATCATTGATTTGACCCGACTCGGAATCAAACTCGAGTGTACAGCTTCAGAGGCGGACGCTGTCATCACTCGGACATCGGAGGCATCAAAATTACTCTTGACATTGAAACTTTAAGCACTGGGAAGATGGAAATTGCTGATGACCAACATACAGCGGAAAAATTGGCCTGGATCGAGTTAATGAAACAAGAATTCGGGTGTTGCGACCATGCCTACTTTCGGGTGTTGCGATCATGCCTACTTCGGGTGTTACGATCATGCCTTCTCGGGTGTTGCGACCTAGCCTACTAATTCCCTCATCTTCAAGTTTCATTCTCGCTAGCATGTTACAACGTTGATCGTTTTGTTGCTTCTTCCCTTTTCTGTGTCCGTTTGTATTTAAAATCCTGTATTGCTGTGTTCTATTTATTTTGACGGTGCAGAAATAAAAGACACTACTACCAATTGCAGCGACGGCAGATGCTTTGCTTTATATTAGCAAAATCGCCTCAGTCTGAAGATGCTGCCATTGTTAAAAGTAAAATAATGTAATCAAGAAAGTACCATCGAAAGTGTTGACGCTGTACACATTACGCCTCCCTCATTTTAATCACAATTTTTTGTTTGACCAGAAGCTGCCAGCCGTTGAAATTTACTCTTGAGAGCAAGATGAGTCAACGCAAACGTTTAGAAGTATAAAGCGAACGTCAAAAACATGTTATTCTGGCTTCATGTATTCTGCTGTTAAAGGTGACCAAACCATAGGCTTTCGCCCATGTCGGTTCGGGCCGCTTATCAAAGTAGTTAGGGCTAGCACAACCTTAATTCGAACGGGCCAATTGGCGTAGTGGTTCAAAACATCGCTATTGGCGCGGGAGGTTTTGGGTTTGATTTCCGGGTCGCATATTTCGGAGTGGTTGCATAGAAAATTTCCACTTGCTCTCCTGCGATCTGATTGGCTAGAGCATTTGCGAGGAGTGTGATAGGGCTCGACCGAGATGAGTATAAGTAGAAAAATTGTACACTGGATTGGCAACTATGACGTGGTGTGGTGGTTACTGCACTGGGGTGCTATTTCTAGGGTTTGGGTTCGACGATGATGTGGAATTTTATTTTATTCTCAACGAACTTGGTTTCTTTAACGTGTAATTCTTTGACGTGTAATTCGGGATGAGGTAGAGTAAAAATTTCATTACTTGCAGCATACTCGCGCAACTGCTCCAGCCAATCACATCGCCGAAAAGCAAAGTGGAAATTTTCTATGCAACCATCCGAAATATGCTTCCGGGTCGCTCAAATCGGACACTTACCCTGCCCACGTATCCAATTTCAGTGGGCCACGAACTTTCTGCATCATAATTAAATTTTTGATGTCATAATTATGATGCAGAAGCCAGAAAGCCCGTGAGCTTATAGCCCACTAAAATTGGACGTGTGGACACTGGACAGGGTAACTGTGGCCAACGGCTCGCCACCGCTGCAACGTTTCTGTGTTGCCCTGGCGCAAAGCCGGCGCGATGGCCCCGCTACTCGTTACAGGCTTCGGCGTTATACCGCGAGTAAAATTCAGATTTAATTTTGATTTGGGAGCCTTCATTCAACACTGTTTAGGCCACAAGTTCAAAGTCAATTTGTTTTTCTGAAGTTGATAGCTTCGTTTGAAATTAACCTTTATCTAATGTTGGCAGCAGCCGTTTGTTTTGAACTATTTCGACCTTTGTTTTGCTATTTATGCTGCAAATGTTGCGCTCTTCATGACAAGCTTCCGCTGTTTGTTCGGTTGAATAAAAGTACACCGTTTTTACACAAAATGATTAATGCCTGCTAAGTGGTTAATGCGTCCATAGTCAAATATTTTTGACTTCTCGTTATCCTGGTCATCAAACGGTTTTAGGCGAAGTTTAACGAATAATGGTATATTTAGTAGTTAACTAGTTACAGGAAAATTTACAAGTTTTATACAGTTTACAAATTCGTTAATTGACGAAAAATGTTGAAATACCGAAAATTTAGATGGGCTAAGCTACTTTCTTGCTCATATTAGTAATTTTATTTAAAAAAAAATTTCCAGTTTATAATCAGGAAGTGAAAGTTCCGCAAGTATTTTTTAACTATGCGTAATTCTTTTGTTAAAACTCTGGAAAGAAACAATTTTTGATTGCCGTATCAATATATAGCGCAACGAACTTCAAAAATTCTAATTAAAAATTAACCACGCAGCGGTAAACAATTCCATCAAGAGAAGGACAAATTATGAAAAAGTCAAATTAGTGACACATCTTTTGCGGAGCTGGTATTGACTTGCAGCGATTCCATATGTTTGTGGTCATGATACAGGTGCTGTGCGATGAAAACGGGCACCATACCAGATGCGAGCAAGTAAAGTTAGCAGGAAAACAATTTCATCAAAAAATCACGTTTCGTCTATAGATCCTAAAAGGATTCTTGAGTTTATTTTCGCAACTAGAAAATGAATTTTTTTCTTGGTAAGCAAAGAGCTTCATGACGTTGGTCAAAATATAACGATGATTTGTGGATTGAATCGAAGATAAAGCGTTTACTGGCTGCTTCACTACAATCTTTAGGATGCGTCTCAATCTGAATTTTAATCGCTTAGACACCTGAAGACCTACTATGAAACATTCTATATTTAATTTTGCATTTGTCGAGCAGGGTTAGAGCAACCTCATTCAAAATTAATTCCTTCGATCGTCTGTTTCGCCCCAAGATATTGTGATGCAGGAGGAGGAGAGAGTGTATTATACAGTCAGCAGGAAGATAATGTAACAACTACTGCGGAACCAGGAGCGTATTTAAAAGCATTGTACCATGCCCTCTTTATTCCTTTGCCTTTTAGTAAAAAAATGCAAATATTGCCAAGTGATTGAAATATACCAGGATCTTTTGAAGGCTTTTGCAGGTAATGTAGGCCTACCCCTCTCCCTTTTTAAAATTTTTCGCTACGTCCCCGTGTGAGCAGCGTGAAAACCAAGAAAATTCCTCCTGTATTGTGAGTTGCTAATGCGAAATTGCATTATGCATGATTGCGTATTTAGCAATAACGTGTAGCGCTTTTTTTTTAAATCTGTCGTTTTATTTTTGTTTGTTCCAGTCTTAAAAAAAACTTTGTTTACTGTTTACACATATTGATATTTAAGTAATGGCTATTGTCTTTATTGTGAAATGTAAGTACATTTTGACACCAAATTTAGGGACAGGACGCAAGGTGATATAACTTTTTGAACAGCCGCTGATTAGCTGAAAACGAGTTAAAAAACTGCGCTGACAAGATAGAAATTCCTCTTTTTTTTTGTAATTTTAAGCTACTTATTTGCAGCCTAAGATTTTTGTGGTAGTGAAGCAGATGCATCATGGAGAGGACCTAGTTGAGCATCGAACCCGCGAAGCCAGCTTCGGAGTCCAATGCACCAACCACTCGGCCAACTCCATGACGTGCAAGATAGAAATTCCAGTCGTCCAATAATTCGTTCTACGGAAGCGCACCAAAAACCAAGAAATACAGATTTTACGGCGTTGTGGCGCAGAAGGTTGCTTTGCGCGTTTTTCAGCACCGATTCTAACAAAATTTGTGCAATGTATCGGTAGTCAATCAAGCTGCTTAAAATGTGTTACACTGACAAAACTCTTCTGATTTGTACAATTGCTCTGTTGCAGTTAGAGCTGTCTTTGCAAATGTGTGTAAATACTGGTGTCAGTAGGCTACCACGAAAGGTGAACGAAGTAAAAAATAAGCAGTCTTGTCGTTACAATAGCAGTAGTGAATTTTTATACTCGGCCATGTAATAACGAACATCGATAACACAAACCCCAGCGAAGCAAAAAATATGGAAACAGCGACAAAACGATATGCAGACGTGCTAATAACACCAGCACACGTGAGAAGTTCAATTTGGAAAAGAAATTATTTTTAAAGGTCCAACCCGAATCACAGCAGAATTAATTTTTCTGACAGAGAAGCCGCGATACTGAGATAAAGTTTACTGCTTACGAATTACTTGTAAGGTATTTAAGTGACCTCTTTGTTCGACCAAGTTGGAAATTGACAGAGAAATTTTTTTTATGATCGACAGTCGAGTCTTAAAGACGCAATCGCACTGACTGAGACTTCTCAACGTCTTTTGAGAACTTTTTGGTTTGTTTTATGATTACATCACATATGTTGCATGATGACGTAACAATTAAACTAATAAAAAAGGCTCCGTAACATTAAAACGCCTCAGTCCGTGCGATTGCAATTAGTTCATAGTTCAACTAGCGCAGAAAAGGATTTTGGAAATTAGAAAGAAAAAACTTGAAAGGTTCACCCGACACTGTTTAGCCGACAAATGCTGGTTAGTTGCATCCATAAATCAAGGATTTTTAACTGACTTGGGGTCCATGAATCCTTAGGGCTCCGCGGGGCCTGTAAACACTAATACGGAATAAATATGTACTTGCATTGGTCTTTATAACATGTATTTTAAAAGTCTCCCTTTCAGGTTTTAAAGTATTTTAGGGGTCCGTAGCCTAAAATAGGTTTAAGAGTACTGTTAAAGATAGACAGTTGCACCTTGCTAAGCTCTCTCTTTTATTGGCAGATCTCCTCATACTACGAAATCGAAAGTGAATCGATTGTAATTTTATAGCCTTGGCTCTATAAAGCTTAGCGGTGAAGTACTATAAAATATCTCGCATTCCATTGTAGCTTCTCGTGCATTTTAGTGAGTGCTAGAACAATGTCAAATGGATTTCGACGCAAAAATCTGTATCACGTTGATGCACATTATTATAGTGGCCGAAATCAGTTTTTCAAAAAGAGTTCGATGTAGGAATCAAATCGAATGTCTCAGCAGAAATATACCACTTTCAATTAAACTTTCACCTAAAAGTGATGTATTTCCAAATTCCAATGTTTATGTAATTATGCAGGTAGACACCAGAGCTGCGAATTCGCAAGCAGATGGAGTTCTAGTGCACAAAAAACTGCGCAAGTCCAGTTCAAGTTCTTAATTTTTCTAGTTTAGTATTTTTTCCAAGTTCAGGCCATGTTCAAGTGTTTTTCATGGGGTTAAGATAAGTTCAAGCAATTTTTGTCAAGTTGAGGAAAAGTTCAAAATACCATTAACTTTTTTCGAGAACAAGTTGGCAGCCCAGGTAGACAGATCGTAATTTTTTATGGCACGTATTGCGGCTACTTTTTTGATCCCATTTTTTGACTATTTTTAGGTTTTGCGAGACTTTGGCATAAAAGTTTTGGCTTATAATGCTGTATTGACTTTTAACAAAATGTTAACGAAGTCAATAAACTGTAAAGTTAATGGACGATTCGCTGAGGTTAGGTTGGTCATGTTGTCCATTTGCAAAAAAATGTGAAGTAATAGTTCAACCTTCCAAAAAAAAAAATATGAATAAACCTAGTTTAAATTCAAAAGAATAAGTTAAAACAAATAAAGAAAAAATTGTTTTGTTTAGATTGAATAACCTAATAAACTTGGCTCTCGCTTAGCCTGCTTAAACCGAAATATTTAATAACAATGAAAACTGAAAAAAGTTTTGAAAACACATTTCTTTGCGACGGGTTATAGCAATAATATTAGTGCCACCAGTCGGCCAGTTAGTAGCCCAGTACCGTTACTAGAGCTTTCTACGTTTGTAACTGTGTTGTTACGTGCTTAATTGCGGAGGTGGACACCGTCACACGCTTCGGTATTACTCGAGTACAAGGAAAATGATGGAAAGAATACTTTTAGTTGCGAAAGTCTACTGTTCCGCTGACTTAGTTGTCTCGTTTGAGTAAGAAATTGAGTTTAAGCGATCCAGAAAAATCGACAAATGGAAAAGCAATTGGAAAGATTGAGCAATAAAACGATTGAACAGCAAAGGGAAAGCAATTGGAAAGATTGAGCAATAAAACAATTAAACAACAAAAGCAGTAACCTAAGTACTAACGCATTTAATGCTACTGCGCAAAGCGACATGACGGTACTGCGCGCAGGTGACACATCCTACGTGACAGGTTCGATTCGTGGCTGGAGTCGATCGCATTTGAGATAGCATTCTTTATGCTCGCAGCGTTCAAACTTCAAAGTTAGTGAGTTGGCGCTATGGAAAAAATACACGGTGTTCATTAAGTCTTGTTGCAATTTAAAAAAATCTCTCTTTGTTTTGTTAAATGCCACGGCAGAGTTTGTGATTTGGTCTGTTTTCTTAAAAAATCTAAAAAAACGTACAGTATTTGCATTTTGACTTACAGAAAAATACTTCGTCAAAGACATTGCAAATTTACTGCAACATTTATCGGAAAAATTTATCGGCGATTATTCATCGATTACCGATATCGCTTTAAAAAATTGAGATTCATTGATTATCGGTATCGCCCGGGGTTTTTTTGAAATCATCGATTATCGTTATCGCTTTAGTACAGAAAGGTTTATCGTGCCCATCACTGGCGATGAGACAGCATGAATATTCTTTCAGGCATTCGGTGTTTTGATAATTTATTCTGCCTGATTGAGTAAGTAACTTGAAGGCTGATGATGAAGTTAAAAATAGTTTTGGTAGTTGGAGTGGCTTTATGTTCACACCTTTGGCTTGTTGAAGGACAAAATTTCCTCAACGAAACTCGTGATTCTGGTAAGAACTTAAAAGATAAAGTTTGTAACTGGTAGGTCTACCTGGTAATTTAATTTAAAATGGTTCGTTCTAAATGAGAAAAAATCTTTTTCTTTGTCATCATATTCGCGCTGTTACGCCGAAGCGTATGGAGGCGGGATTCAGCTTAGCGCCTGAGCAACACAACTCCGAAGAAACGTGGCAGCAGTGGCGAGCCGTTGGCGACTCTGCGTCCGATTTGACCGGATCGGTAATCGAACCCAAGACTTTTCGCACGGATTGCGATGTGATCAACAACTGAGCAAACCTGGTAATCTTTCAAGCCAATTTTAGAAAAGTAATTTCAACTTTTTTAGGACGTTCAGCAGTTTACTGCAAATGTTGCTATACTCAAATCCAATGGAAAAGGCTTTTTTCACATCAAGAAGCTGGATAAACTGTTTTAGGGACATTTTTGTATTTTTATAACCCTACAACTAGATCAGCAAGGCCTAAAGGCCTTCTCTGTTTGGTTTACCAATTGAAAACCCCACAACAGTATTATTTTCAAGAAAATCTATCGCTGATTTGATTAATATTACTTAACATCAAAAGTTGATTCACCCCATGGACACTGTGGGCTGCCCAGTGGCCACTGTTTCTAAATGCATGGAGCTTAGATGCGCACCACCCTTAGCTTCCTTCATTTTATGTTAAACGTCTTTATCGCTCAGATTCTGCTACAAAAATTGCACCTTATAATGAAAGAAAAAATTTCACTCGCCACCTTTCCAAAAATTCTTTGGGTGTTTCTACCCATGGGCCATGGACAAGTAAAATGTGTAGCTGGTTTACGGAAACTAAAATCCATGAATGTCATTCTATGACCTTTTTTTGGTTTCTAATATAAAAAGTAACGGCTATTGTAGAAAAGGAAAGAGGCCTGCACAATATGCACAATGCACATAATGACTCATTTTATTTTATTGAACTCGTCAATTTTTTAATGCCTATAGTGCTGTAGTCAAGAGGGCGGTCCCAAGAGAACTGCCTCTCCCCTCACTATTTATTGACAAACTTTAACCAGAAGTACAAGTATGCTTACATTTTTATACCGTAATAGACCTACTTATCTTTAGCTTAATGTTAGTTCCCCCCCCTTAAGTTTTTTGATGGCTGCTCCCCTGTTCGTGCCCAGATTGGTTTATTTATTAAAAATTGATGTTGGTATTTGTGTATTTAGATACATGCGCCTTCACGAGCAGAGATGAAGAAGAGTTTTTGAAATCTGGTAAGTTCGTACTTTGCTTATTTTCCCCAGTAAATAGCCGTAAGCTTGCGCCTCTAAAAATATAACCTGGGCTCGGATTAAGGCCCGGTAAAATTTAGAATAGTGATGCAACCCAAGAAAATTGTCTGAACATGAAGAGAAAGCAAGGTCTTACTCTAAGTAGAAGTTGCCAAAGTCGAGCACCCTCTGCTGCAAAAGCGGGGGTGCTATTGCTTTTGTTACATGTTAAACTTCTACCAGGCAATCATAATACTGTTCTACGAAAATTGTAAAGCGATGCCGCTAACCCGTTTTCTACCTAAAGTAGCGACTCTTTTCGCTGTTTTAATCGTTTAATGATAATCTTAAATCTTGGCTACAGATTGTGTGTATTATGACAATAATTATTATCATTCAATATAAAATATCCCATGGTTGGCATCGCTGCAGTAAACAAAAAGTGTTTACATTTCTAAGCTTGAACTTTGAACTACTGATGGCATAACTTCTATGTACGTAGTTTTGTTTTATCGTGACGTCAGACTGAAAAACTCGTGACCGTTCATATTCAGTATTTTCAAATTGTTTGCAAACGTTTTCAAAGAACGCTATCCCTATGTGCAAAAACTTTCGAGAGTTTTAACTAGAAATTAAAGCTAGCGACTGAACTAGTTTTGTTCCGTATATTTTAAAATTCGATACAGTAGCCTCCGCGCGTTTGACAAAAGTAGCGGCCCTGCGAGTAACTAAAGCAGCGGAATCAAGAGAATTTATTGTTGATTCGCTTTGTAATACACGTAGCAAGCATACCGTAAAAGAATAAAATTTACTTAGCAAGGGAAGAAAGCATCGAAGAACCTTTTGCTTTCTGGTCTGGATTACTTTTTCTTCTTCCATGTTTCAGCGGTTTCAACGTCACTTGAAAAACAATACGTCACTGCCATATTTGATAGTTTCAATACCTAGAAAAAATGCTTTCTTCTTTATTGAATAAGCTTATGGTGGCCCAAATTACCACCTAGAAAAAAATGGGTCCAGTCACAACGTAAATTTAATGTACCGGTACTTTATTTACTTATTGTTCAACCCGCGACATTAAAGTCATCACCTTCGGTGTAGAAGGTCATGTATTCGATTACCGGGCCGGTCAAATAGGACGCAGTGTCGCAAAGGCTCGCCACCGCTCCACGTTTCTGTGTTGCCCAAGACACTATACCGCAGAGATAAGCACCGTCACTCGTTTCGCGCTTCGGCGGAATACCGCGAGTACAGTGTAAGGAAGATTTGATTTGATTTTTTATTTTTTGTGCAAGCCATAATAACGGCGGCAATCGAAGCGTTTTGCGAAGAGCTAATCCTGCAAAACAACAGATGTCAGCAACTTTTTTTTTTCAAACTTTTTCTATTTTTTATTTTTTATTTCAAGCCACTTAATTGCAGCTTAGGATTTTTATGGTAGTGAAGCACATGCATCATGGAAATGACCTAGTTGAGCATCGAACTCGCGAAGCCAGCTTCGGAACCCAATGCACCAACCACTCGGCCAACTCCATGTGCATTGGTTTGGTTAACGCAGCCTGGTGGTTACAGACATCACATGAGAGGCCTGGGTCGATCATGTCGGACACAATGTCGCCAATGGCTCGCTGCCGTTGCGGCGTTTCTGTGACCCCGCCACTCTTTTATGCTTCGGCGAATTTTCGCAAGTATAATGAAGAATTTTTTGTTTCAGGAGTGTGTCCACAAATATGCTTTGAATGTGCCGATAAAAGCGGATGCATCAATTCATTTGATCATTTCTGTAGCATCGAAGCGCAATGCAAGTACGTTCAAACTTAGTTAATCGTATTTTTTGTATGTAACTAAAATGTGTGTTTGGCTGTAAGGACGGGGGCGGATTCAGGGGGTTGGGTGATGCATTCCCGCGAAACTAGTTCCGGAGCCCAATGCATTCCCACGAAACTAGTTCCGGAGCCCAAGGCCTAAAAAACTTACCGCTGTTGAAGAGGTTCGAAATTATGAAAAATGCATACATCAGAAACATTTTTGAAAATATTTAGTGGGAGGATGCATACCCCTCATCCTAACCCCCTGGATCCGTCCCTGACCATAATCTACGGAAACCATCAAAAGAGTCTAGCATATTTCAGTCACTTAGAACCATTAGCATTGTTTTTGTTTACTAAAAGGCAGAGTCAAAAGGGGGGTCCTAGATACGCTCCTGCTGCGATAATATTTTTGAATCGTCTATAGTGACTGCAGTCACTGCATGCCCTTTTTCGACAAAAAAGTGTGCTAAAATGAGTGTTGTTTTATGTGAAAATCGTAACAATTTGTTGGCGGTTGGATGCGAAGCCCTCAGCGGCTGACGAATATTTGCAGTTTTTCAACGGGAAAACATGTAATTTTTCGCAATTTTTATTAAAAATATACCGTTATTCATTGCAAAAATACCTTCAACATGTAACAGAAACTTGGATCTTGGTTATCTGGTTAATCCATCCGGCTTGTTCTACGATGATAAATACTCTAGCAATAACAAGCAACGACAAGTGCAACAGGCCATCGTCAGTCGGACACAATTAAGACTGCACTTTATGCAAAAAGCTTAAATTTTGTTGATGATACTATGATCAAAGGGTGGTAGGGGCGTAGGGCCATGGCATGGTGCCCCCTTGGGTGAGACCTTGCCTGCCTACACCGAGACAAGCGAATGATATAACTTAAGTAGGCTAGTGGTAACTGAAAATATTTCGAAGGGGCAATTGCCCCCTTTGTCCCCCCTGGCTACGCCCCTGTCGGTAACACTTGTATCGCCAACGTTTCGTCACCGCTGCAACGTTTCTTGGCAGTTTGCAACTGTGTTGGCGTAACGCTAAATCTTCTAATCTGCGAAGAAGGGCTCCGCCACTCGTTACACTTCGGATAATACGGCGAGTATGAAGAACATTTTTTTCCTATTTTTCGCAAAAAATACAACTGCTTTCTTTAAATAATTCTGGGCGCAAAAATAATAATTTTACGAATATTTGGAATACAATAAATACATGGGTCGAAAATAGCTTAAGGAAGAAAAATATGCCGCAGTAATTCTCAAAATTGGACGTTGCAGCAACTTACTGTAGATTCAACTGTCATCATCAGCAGTGTGAGTCCTTGTACTGCCTGCTTACGCTGCTGATGATGATAGCTGAATCTTTGTCGTCGAAGCATCTAGTTTTGAGAATTACTGTGGCTTATTTTTTTTCCTTAACGAATATTTTTCGGTTGACCTCTCCACAAATTGTTTCCATGTTCGGGGGAAATGCTTTCCATAGCTCTAATCGGTTTAAAATGTTGTTAATGAATTAGAATTACCGGTAACTCAAGACATTCTTCGTGAAACAGGGACAATGAATCTATTGAGTAGCGTTGCCATAGAAAATAAGATTTCCTGCACAATCATGTTTTATTTAATCCTATTTATCGAAATCCTGATGTATTGCTCAAACTTGTAAACGATTTAAAGACGTTGAACCAATGTGTAGGAAATAATGAAGCTTCATTCTTGTCAAAAATTTTGTTTCACTAATTTTAAAAAACTATCAGCGATCGTAAGTCAACGAGGTTTAAAATTTTTTCACGATTAAAAATTCATTCTTGTTTATTTATTCTTTTTTCTTGAACACATCAAAGGCACTATGCGTAGCACAAAAATGCGTATTTAATCGCTGGAAACTCCCGTTAAATTTTCAAGGAATGTTCCGGAGACAATTCAGGTTTTTTGGGCAGCTATAAAAATCAAGCAAACGCTTTTGCATTTTTGTAAGTCTAATTAAGTATCATGGTGATAACATGTAGAACCAGAAGCTTAGGGGAGCTCACCCCCCCTTGAATACGCCATTGTGTTCCTAATAAAAGTTCTGAGATTTGTTAATTGTAAGGAATCTCAAAAAGATAATAATCATCGCTAAACAGTTTATCGACATATGCAACGACAAAACTCTGGTTAGAATCGAACCAATGACTTGTGACCGCGGTTGCTCGCACCCACTTTTTACTTAAAACCAGTGATGGGCGCGATTAACTTCTCTGAGCTAAAGCAATAGCGATAACCGATCATTCGAAAAGCTCTGGGCGATACTGATGATCGATAAATCTCAATTTCTTAAAGCGATATCGGTAATCGATGAGTTTTTTCGATAAATGTTTCTGTAAAATTTTAACGTGTATGACGAAGTTTGTTGTTTTTTGCAAATCGAATCGCAAAAGTTTTTTTCTAGATTTTTCAATGAGAAAGAGCAGTTCACGGACTCTGCCGTGGCATAACATAAAACAAAGATAGATTATTTTAAATTGTAACAAGACTTTACATGGACACGGTGCATTTTTTCTATAGCGTCAACTCACCAACTTTAAACACTGTGTGCATAATGAATCATTAATCGCGATATTTTATCGGCGATAACAAAAAATATATTACGAAAGCGATATCGATAATCGATTAATCAAAAATATTTTGAGCGACAACGGTAATCGGTAATATATTATCGCCGATAACTATCGCCGATTAATCATCTCAGGCTTTCCGCATCACAATCAAATTTTTCATGTCATTCATATCATAATTGAAAAAATGATTACGGGCTTTTGGTTTTGCATTTAAAATTGGACATGTGAACGGGTTTTTGGTTTTAAAATTGAACATGTGGACAGAGTAATGTGGCTAGATCATGACTTGTTATTGTACTGTTCAGGGATGAAAGCGATGAGATACGATATAATGCTACTGCCAACAACACTGGCGATGGCATAGCATGTTACACTCAAGCAGACGTCGATGATATGCAGTGTGTGCTGCCCAGAAAGCACGTTTGTGATGGCATATTTACGTGCTTGTACGGTAAGTTACTGGTAACTGATCGTTCAAAAACTTTTTATAATTTTGCCTTGAAAGAAAAATAATTCACCTATAAGTTTAAACTATCGTTTCTTTAACGAGCCACGCTAGGGGTGATAAATTATACGCTGTGTATTACTGATGGTAAATGTCGCCAAGCGATAAGCCAAACAACAATACTGGTGCAAGTTGGTGGCAATGTAATTTTTATTCTTTAAATTTCATAAAGTTTTTGAGAGTGCTTAACCAAGCACAAAGCAACGGATAGGCCTGTTTTCCATTTTTAGCGAAGCGCGATTGCTGGAAGATAGCCTATCTAAACAAATACAATTGGAATGTCAATCATGCTATTTATTTGAATAAATTAGGATAAGTTTTAAGCCTAATGTTTTTTTTTTGAATGAGTTCAATCTGATTTTTATAAAATGTAGCCGGTCAAAGAGGTAGTGTCGCCAATGGCTTACCACCGCTGCGACGTTTCTTCGGAGCTGTGTTGTCCAGGTGCTAAGCCGCGGAGTCGGGCCCCGCCACTCGTTACAAGCTTCTGCGTAATACCGCGAATATAATAAAAATTGGATTCGAGTCTGATGTGGTTTTATCATCAAGCTTCTTTGCTCTTTAAGCGCAAATCTACTTTATTTCAAGCTCGCAAGTCATTGCTTAACTTCGATCATCTCAGATGGCCGAGTGGTAAGAGCGTCCGCCTCTGAAGCTCCAGCTTTGGGTTTGATTCCGAGCCGGGTCAAACCAACGACTTTAAAATTGGTATTCACAGTTTCCCTGTTTGACGCTTAGCAGGGACGGTGAGAAGAACAAGCCAGAAAGTTTATTTGTGCCGTTGGGAAAGGCGTTTAGCAGAATTCCCCCATCTTGGTGTGGTAAACAGATGGGCGGTAACTCCTAACGAGCTCGTTATAGCGCTTTGATCGCTTTCTAGTGATAGGAGGATAAATATGCAATTAAATACAACTTTTTTGCAGGTGAGGACGAATGCAATTGTGCTGATGACAAACATGTGTTTGAATGCGCTTCCTGGCCCGCAGATCATGAAAATTATGTCGAGAAACAGTGTTTACCAAGACGACAATTCTGTGATAATATCAAAAACTGTGATGATGATTCTGACGAGATACCATTCAGGTAGAAAATTTTAACCTAATATTTGTTGACTTTTACGCTTAAAAAAGAGGGACATCGCGACCCGTTCGATTGTATGAAGAACTAAGTGACTGCAGATCTTTTAGCCGTGTAAGTGTGGAGACATCCAGTAGTCACAGGACCCTCATCGTAGGTGCATGGTTGAGGGGGCAGGCGCTGATAGAGTTAACCCACTACTTTCCCACGAGATGAGTAGCCTAAGCATTTTTGAACCAAATTAAATGGGTTAAAACTACGTAAATTTGGGATTATTATTCGAAAGTTATTGTACTCGGACGCCTATAGGTCACTAATCTAAAAAAAAGTTTCAAATCTTACTGCTTTCAATTCTCAAACGTCATTGAGTGGCAACGGATAGAGAAGAGACCACGCGATCGGGATTGGTTACGTGTAGGTGACATATAATGTATATATAGCCTACTACATAATCAAGCAAAAGCACCCGGTCATTATTCTCAACTTGTACAACGCATGGAAAAAATAATTACAACTTAGTCTTTGCGGAAGCTTACGTATTTCTGGTAACCTAACAACCTAACGTGGGCTTACGAGACTTCCACTTTTTTTTTTGACGATAGGACAAATGCTTTAAAACTGTGATTAATAACGCTGTATAGCGGGTTATTGTGGTACATACCGAGCAACTTCCGCTGCAAAACAATGTGAACCGATTAAGAAACTAAGTTTTCCAGCTTTGGCATCAGGCATTTTACGGAAAGCCGTAGAAATATGGCTTTTAATCTATAAATGCCACTTGAACACTTGGCATACCCGTTCAAAAATGGTTTTGGTAGTAAGTCCTCCGGAGTCTAACTCACAAAATGTTAATGAGATGCTTGGCCTGGTATTTTGATTCTGCGTGAAGCATATCAGATAGCGTTTTAAAACATCACTATTTAAGGGCACATATTATAAATCCAAACATATTTCTCAATGTCCGGCCATTGGTCCGACCACTAAGCATTATCTTTGGTCCGACTACTTAGCATTACTGCTTTTTTTACTGATTGCAAAGTGATTATATACTTTTTTAAATTTAGTCAACACTTGCAACTAACTCAAGATGCTACGAAGCACGGGCTCTATTTTAATCTATCACATTATTCAGTGAATAGCAGTTTGGATTTGCTATTTTGCATTTTTGTATTTGGTTGCAAATTTACCCTCCTATCACCAGAAAGCGATCAATGCGTTTTAACCAGCTCGCTTATGGAGTTTCGGGCCACCCGTCTATATCACACCAAGATGGGGGAATCCCGTTAAGTGCCTTTTCCACCCGCGCAACAAGTAAACTTAATTGCCGGCTTGCTCTCCAAACTGTCCCTTTAACGCTGAGTGTCAAGTTGGGAAGTTGTAAATACCAGTTTTGAAGTCATTGATTTGACCAGACATGGAATTACCCGAGTCTCCAGATCCAGAGGCAGACGCTCTTACTATTCGGCCATCTGAGCTGCCTGTTAAATATATTTCATTGTAGAACACGACTACTTGAGCAACACATCAGTCATGACACCCTGGGGGTCGAACCCTGGTTTATTGACTACAAAAGCGATGAAGTTAAGTTTATCAATAAGCTAATTTGCATTTCAGTTATGGAGCACCTGGGTTTCTGTGTCCGACAACAAAAACAGGATTTAGTTTCTCTTGCATGTTGCCTTTCAACTACGTATGTGATGGAGTAACTGACTGTGATGATGCCACTGATGAATGCTTCTGCGATCCTCTGAGCCAAACGGATGATGAAAGTAAGAGTTTGAGGTTAAAGACAAGATATTGCATTAATTGAGTTGCAGTTCATTAAAAACTAAGCTAGTCCAACTTTGATTTCAAGCTCTTCGTTTTCAATTTTTCGAAGTCGAGTTTGGCAAAAATGAACGAGTTAAGTTCGCAGCCGTGGGTGAAAGACAATACATGTGACCAGAAAAGAGTACGTAGCTGCTGTGTTGATCAATTTCGCACCTGTGTTTTTTGCACCTTTTGCACAAAAATGCATTGGAAAGCCTCACTTTTAATCCCAGAGCCATGTTTAAACCATGATAGTCGTTTGATACGTTCAATAGCAGCAGAAAAAACAAATACTATCGTGTTTCATCCCTACATCATAATACAAAGATGCTTAGTTGAATTGAGCGTCTTTTAGGCAATTGTTAATTCCCGATTTTGAACTGAAACTAAAGATTTCGTCGTTGTGATGTAGAGAAAGACACTAATGCTAGCTTTTCCTTAGGCTGAGACCAACCACTAAAGTTATTGCAATTTCACAAAAGACAAGCAGAGAACCTTAGAGATACCTCGCTGTAAAAGTGATCAGCACAAGGCTCTTAATTTATACAAATAATATTGAAAACTAGGTTTTTGGAATGGTCGATGTTTCCGCTGTCTTGACCGCTCCTTGGTGATTCCGAGCAAGCAGCTGTGTGATGGAATTTTTCATTGCTTCGATCTCTCTGATGAATGCCTTTGTAAAAACAAACCAAAGCTATGCGACCAGATATGTTTGGGTAAGAAAAATATAATTTTTAATCGTCGTAGCAGGATTTTTGGACCGCTTTTGAAATTAAGATGATGTTTAGTTTTTTATGATAGAAAAACAAATGCTTGTAATTCTTAATATTTATTTATACGAAGTTGTTTTGCTGCAAAAATTTTTTTCAATTTTAGTATGATACCAAAAAGATTAGTTTCGCTTTTCTGTTTTTTTTTTTTTTTTCGTTTAGAAAAACAGCGGCATACAATAAGTTCATATTTGTTCATAAGTTGAGCTTGTTTACAAGTTGAATTATAGATCTTGGGCAGCAATTTACTGTTGTTTAACTTTCTACATTCTTCTTGGAGTTAAATAGCAAAAAGTGAACACATAATCATTGACAATAACCCGTTTGTATGGCTGCTTAACTCGAAGACTTAAAGGTCCTTTTACAGTCTCTCTGCCTGTTTTTTTTTTTTGGTTGTTGTTTTAACTGTTACCTTTGCTGTTGTTGAGGACAAACGAATTACGTCAGCTGAACTTTTCATCTTTTTCAGCCGGGCAAGATTGTGGTGCTTGTAAAACTGGGCAAGTATCATGCCAAGTTCAAAATGGAGCATCAAAATGTATTAATAGAACTTCTGTGTGTGACCGAGAGTACGATTGTCCAGCCGGTGATGATGAAATGAATTGTAATTTGGACTTTTCTCAGTTTTTCAATTGTTCAGACGGATCAAAGTACATTCAAGGCTTCAGAAGATGTGATGGTAAGTGTAAGATATCAAGTATGATAAAAATTTTTTGTTTAAAAACTTTTTTCAAAATCGTTGAATTGATTTTGGTGATCTTTCTCCATATTCTCGTGAGCTTCTTTGATGAGACCTATTGTTATTAATAAAGGGCGGTGGTGCCATTTAGACTAACATAGGTTCAATCTCCTCTGGCTCATTGTGTAGGCCAATAGGCTATTTAAGCCCATTACAAGTTTCACTGCTTTCAAGCAGTATGAGGAGACCGAACAAGGTCGAAACAGTATAGCTGTGAGATTGAGAAGTAAATGTATGTTCACTGAGTGTGGTTGCTTTCCTGCAACCTTATAACAAGGAGGTATTGAAAATAGCAAAATTTTCTTGAGCGGCATGACGTGCGAATGCGACAGTTATTTGAATTTTTAGCATTTCAAAATACATTAGAAAAGTTAATTTTACCTGATATTTTTCGCAGAATTTCAGTCGCGCAGCAAACTTTTTGAACTTAACAAACATTTTTGACCGCTCCTCAAAGTTCAGTTTAGCATGTCATGAATATGGACGTAGAGAATAGACTTGCATTTTGCTTGACTGTGTTAATATTTGGCTGCGGCTACCTTCTAGTCTAGTTACGATGAATTTTACCCAATACCCGCTGCTGAGTGCATCAGTCGCCTGTATTGCTCAGAAAAAAGTTAGTTCTTTGTATACTTTCACATTATATCTTTTCCGTTCTCAAACTTAAACAGTTATTTTAGTGAATGTTTTTTGTTTTATTTGTTTACTAGCAGTGAGCGCACAAACACAAAAACATATTTACAACGTATGATCCACAGCAGGCGACTGACTAAAAGTTATTGACGAACTTTGAGACTTTGAGAAATAACCGCCTGATGTAGTAGTAGTAGTAGTAGTCATTTATTGCCGAGCATTAACAAAACAACGATGACATTAATCTTTTGCTGCTTGAATAGTGCTCCTCAACCAGTGCTCCTCAAAGGAGGCAGAAGATGTTTTACGGGCAAGGGGCAATAGTGGAACCAAATAAATGCTTCGCTTTCAACTTATTTTTTAAAAACTCAGCGGTTTGTACCGAAAGACCGGAGGGGCGAATTTGATTTTTTGATTTCGGTATAGTACTCTAGTAGTATTAAACGTTTGTAGTTCAATTTTTTTCTATCCGTGAAAGTCAACTGAGATGTAGCTCTTGATTACGGGCCGCATAGGTAACTCTTATGCTCATCTAAGTTTCGAACCCAGCGGTACAAATTTCTCTGCACTTTCTTTGCTTAGCCGTGCTGTTTCTTAAGATGGTAAAAATATTGAAATTATTGTTTGCAAGCCATTTGCAGCGTCTCTAACAAAATTATATTTTATTTTTTAGAGACTCCCGACTGTCTTGATGGTTCAGATGAACAAAATTGTACCCAGTTTTACAAATGTTCGGAATTCGCTGGTAATCTAGGCTGAGTTGCTTATATCAGCTACTTTATTCAATGTTGTTATGACATGTCATGCGCTGTTCACAGCCAAAATGTTAATTTGTTTTTATTGGGTGATTTAAAATCATGTAGAAGTGCTTCGAGCCTGCATTAAGGGTTACATGCACTAGTATAGAGCGTCCGCATCTGGAGCTGGAGTTTGGTTCAATTCCAAATTGGTCAAACCATTCACTTTAAAAAATTGGTATTCACAGCTTCCCTGCTTGACGCTCAGCATAAATTTTTAGATTTCAAATTATATTGAACAGAAAATTCAACAGTAATTGAGGGAGACTGCGAAGTGAGCTTGCGCTCTTCTGCGAAGCTAAAAGGACAGTATGGAGAACAAGCCTTCAAGTTCACTTGTTATGTCGTTGGAAAGGCACTCAGCGGGAGTGGTAAACTCTAGACAGGAGGCCGACCACTCCTAAGCGATCTCGTTATAGCGGTTGGATCGTTTCTTCCTGACGGATGGATAAATATGCAACTAAATAAATACATAAAATAAATAATTAGCCTACATTGCACGATGGTATTGGTTTGCGGATTTTAGCATTGCACCGGTATTCGCTCTTCACTTGTATTTGCAATATTTACGTCACTGCAAAACTGAATTTGCGTATTCAGTTCGTAATCCTCAGTCAGAAAAGACCATTTATATTGTAGTTATTTTTAAAAACAGTTAATTTGCTAATCTGACACTAAAAACTCTGATAAAAACCAACATTTTGGCATTATAAACTACCTGCCTTTGATCAGGGTACAATAAAAACAATTAAGACGAGTAAGCACTTAAACACAACAAAGTCACGTGATTAAAACATAAACAACGTCGTGTGATTAAATTTAAAAACACCAATAAAAACATCAAATCCATGCAGATCAACACGTCATTGCTACGTCATTGTAAAGCCAGAAACCAAATTAACAACGCTACTATGAAGCTTCTCAAGCAGAGCTGGAACGAAAAATGGAGCGAACAAATTTTGATATACCTGAGGAAACGCTACAGAATCTTTGTCATTTAAACTACTACTTTGCGAATTAATGAAAAATGATTCGATAAATTTTCGTTTAGCGTAATCATTTTCAAGTCAAGAATTACAAAATTTTTCCAGTCAATTTCATGTTCCGATTGTATGGCGTGTCTTGATAAAACTGTTGAGTCCCATTTCATAAGTCTGACGTCACGCATATGTTCTTTTTTCCTGGTGACAAACCAACGCTTTGTTTCTCCAATATAACATTGCTTGCAGTCCGCGCATTCGATTTTATACACTGCGTCCTGGCGATGTTCGGCGTCAACCATGTTCTTGCGAGAAGAAAGCAAATTACCAATCTTTTGGGGGGGTGTTTGAAGACAGTCTTGATGCTATGGGACCTTCGGTCCTTGGTACAAATTTTAGCGATTTCGATAATTTAGGAATATACGGTAAGATTGCCAAGTCCCGCACTTTCGTTTGACTTTGTTGCTGATTAACCTTTTTAACTTCCAATTTAGCTTTGTTAAACTTTTGATATAAAAACCGAGCAGGATAACCGTTAAAACTGAGAGCCTGATATCAGGGCCAGCCTGATATCAGGCTCTCAGTTTTAACGGTTATCCTGCTCGGTTTTTAAATCAAAAGTTGAACAAAGCTAAATTCATAGATGGGCAAGTAAATGCAAAACGTTAGCTTCGTTAACCACTACTTCGTTAACACAGTTATGCACCTCCGTTAACGTTAATTCGTTAAGTTCAGCTTCAATTAACGGAAGTTAATTAAATTCGTTAAATCGTTAATTTTGACTTGAAACGGCATTTCTTTTTATAAAAAGCTTAAAATTCTTTAATATCAATGTTTGCGTAAACTATTAAGCAACTTTCTTGCTCACAATCAATATGTTTTGTTGTTTTTATCTCGCGTTTTGACCTCATTGGTCGTATTTTGCTAGTTTATCGATGCCAAACTTAACTAACAATAAGAGAAGCAAGCGTTTACGAAAATTTAACGGAAGTTATCAAGTACTACCTGAAGTTACTTTAGTCCGTTAATTTCAAAAAGAAATTTAACGAATTAACTAGTTAATGAAAAAGTTAGCTTCGTTATTAACGAATTAACGATTAACGAAATTGTGCCCACCTCTGGCTAAATTGGAAGTTAAAAAGGTTAATCAGCAACAAAGTCAAACGAAAGTGCGGGACTTGGCAATCTTACCGTATATTCCTAAATCATCGGAATCGCTAAAATTTGTACTAAGGACCTAAGGTCCCATAGCATCAAGACTGTCTTCAAACACCCCCCCCCCAAAAGATTGGTAATTTGCTTTCTTCTCACAAGAACATGGTTGACGCCGAACATTGCCAGGACGCAATGTATAAAATCGAATGCTCTGACTGCAAGCAATGTTATATTGGAGAAACAAAGCGTTGGTTTGTCACCAGGAAAAAAGAACATATGCGTGACGTCAGACTTATGAAATGGGACTCAACAGTTTTATCAAGACACACCATACAATCGGAACATGAAATTGACTGGAAAAATTTTGTAATTCTTGACTTGAAAATGATTACGCTAAACGAAAACTTATTGAATCATTTTTCATTAATTCGCAAAGTAGTAGTTTAAATGACAAAGATTCTGTAGCGTTTCCTCAGGTATATCAAAATTTGTTCGCTCCATTTTTCGTTCCAGCTCTGCTTGAGAAGCTTCATAGTCGCGTAGTTAATTTGGTTTCTGGCTTTGCAATGACGTAGCAATGACGTGTTGATCTGCATGGATTTGATGTTTTTATTGGTGTTTTTAAATTTAATCTCATGACGTTGTTTATGTTTTAATCACGTGACTTTGTTGTGTTTAAGTGCTTACTCGTCTTCATTGTTTTTATTGTACCCTGATCGAAGGCAGGTAGTTTATAATGCCGAAACGTTGGTTTTTATCAGAGTTTTTAGTGTCAGATTAGCAAATTAACTGTTTTTAAACTTCTAGTGGCCGCATCAAAAAATATGTAGTTACTTTTACTTCAATTTTTATCTAAAATCCGTAAAAACAGTACTCACGTGATCCGTGGGAATGTTAATGCAATATTGTTACAGCGTAATTATGATAGCATTTAGAGAGCTTCAAAATATTTCAGATCCTCAAAATTTAAGTGAGCAACGAGCACCTTGAGTACCCTAGCTATCATTTGCAGATGTAATTTGATAAAGGTTACCCACAACTTGAATGAGTTTATTTGGTTAAGCAATTTTACCAAACGTTTTTGACATTTTGTTCAGAGAATCGATCAATTACTTTCTAAAACTCAAGCTCCATGTAAGAACTATTAAGGTTCAAAAATCGAGTTGGCGAACCAAAATTATTGACAAAAGCATTGCGCTGAGGAGCAAAAAGCTTTCACGGGTAATTACCAAACTAAGAACTGTAGACATCTACAGTACATACGCGTAAAACTGTTTGCTGTTGTAGCAACCAGCAAAATACGCGTGGAATAGGTGCCACTACCGTGCTGATTCTATGAGCTTTTTTTTGCCTTTTGTATTGTCACAAGCACGTCTTACCGCAGGCCTATATCGTTTTGTTGCTGTTTCCTTATTTTTTGGCTCGCTGTAGTTAGTGTTATCAATTTTTGTTATTTCACAGCCGAAAATAAAAATTCATTACCACTACCAAATTATGTAAAGCTCGATATTTGTTTGTTTTTGCAGAAGATGATTTCGCAGCTCCAATATACGCTGAAAAATGCGATTCTTTCGCGACTTGTGAAGATCTAGATGACGAATGTAACGCCACGCTATGTGAAAATCGCCCTCAATATTGTGATTTTGTAGATGAACAAATTCCACAATTTGGTTTTATGTAAGTTTTTATTTAAATAAAATCAAATCTTCATTAAATTATCGCGGTATTACACCGAAGCGTGTAACGAGTGGCGGAGCTCATACTCGGCGGCTTGCAGCGCCTGGGCAACACAGCTCCGAAGAAACGTCGCAGCGGTGGCGAGCTGTTGGTGACATTGTGTCTGATTTTGCCGACCCGGAATTTGAACCCCAGACCTCCTGCACCGACAGCGAAGCCGTAACAACTGAGCTAACAGGCCGGTTATTGTTACTTGCTGTTACAAAAAAATTTGTAATTTTGAGTTTTAGATATTTTAGTTGTGTTTTGGTTACAGAACCGGCCGATTGACATAGCGGTAGCGACATCGTTGGGTTTGATTCCCGGATCGCTTAAATCAGGCACAAAGTCGCCAACAGTTCACCACCACTGAGATGTTTCTTCAGAGCTGAGTTGGTCAGGTGTTGAGCTGCCGGGGATGGGCCCCGCCACACGTTACACATAATAATAGAGAGCTCGATGATTTAGCCAGAGCCAACAATCAATTTGCTCAAATCAATTTTGTTTAAAACCTTTGCTTAGAATAAATAAAATTGAGCTGAAGAAATTGATACTGCAAGAATAGAATTTTTAAAACCTTACTTCCTATACAAATTTTTGTAGTTGCCTTATTGTGTTGGGTAGTTTCAAAGCAAACAATAACAAATGTTATTTGCAGATGTAACGACACAAATCTTGCAATCATTGGGAGGGAAATTTGTGACGGATTTCCGACTTGCAATGAGACTTACCCACAATCCTCCGTTGACGAGTTATTTTGTGAGAACAGGTTCTTAAAATAAAGCTAGACTTCGTCACGTGCTCGCAATTAGTAACAAAATTATCTAACCCTATGCTCAACACTAAAAAACCCACATTATTGAAGACGTTACAAGAAAAAACAAGGTTTTTGGAAAATTGGGCTTATGTGCTTACTACTTTGGCAAAGTCAGTACCGGTGATGCTTTCTTTGCTTTTTATTATGGGCCCAAACATTAACATAGACTTTACCACTCTGCTACCTGCTACCCTGAAACCATGGCTTTCTTGCTCTTAGAGTCGAGAGATATCTACCACCGCCTCTGTTAAAATTCTTGCCAAGTCATGGCCTTCACGGGCATGTACCGATAGAGTTTTGCAGCAAAGACGAGAATTGCTAACATTTGCATTGGTCCCAGTCGGAGAAAGCTTCAGCAATAAAGGTTACGCTTATAGACGCATGTTGAGCGATATCCAAAGTTTCCGCAAACTGCTTTGTCCCTCTCGAAACCCCAACCATTTTTGGCAAACTGACCACGCCCTCGTGATCTAACCTAAATTTTCTCTGTTCTTCCGCCCTAATCTCCATTCGGCGAGTTTATTCGTAAATTGAAAGGGGTATTTTATTCATGGACCTTTATAATTTCGGTTAAACAAAACCATAGTAGTTTTTTAAATTGATGACTTTATTGTAATTTCCTTCCCGTTGCATTGTTTCGCTGCAGAGTGTAAGCTAAGCAACTGTTATTTTTAACTCACATACAAAAGCACAAAAAGGTTACAGGATATTACCTAAATGCTTCAATAAAATACCTTTTAAGGTATTGATCGTGCATTATTTTTTGCCTTTTGTATCCGGAAGTCGGTGATTTAAGTTATGCAGGCGTTCGTTAGGTGTTTTGGCTTACTGATTAATTTAATTATGTGATATTGTGGTGATGCCGAAAATTGACCAACTAGACTCTTTCGTGTGGTGTTTATGATCACTTCTAAAGCGTGACGTTTTTATCTTCAGTAGGAAATTTATTGCTTTTTTAGGAGTACTATTACTTTATGGAAATCATTTGGCTAGGTGCAACCAACTAGTATGTTAGTGACAAGCTAACAGCATCAACAGAAACTGTTCCTTATCATGAACTAACTTACGTTTTTGACGCTGTCAGCGACGTGACGTAGCGACACTGCTGATTCACATCCTGCGGGACGGGTTCGATTCACGGCTAGAACCGATCGACGATCGGTCAGCTGCTGACTCGTAGAACGGAAGCTCACTTTGCGGACTTCCTCCATTACAGTTGGGTTTTCAGTTCAAAAATTTAAAAATTACCTCAGAAATTATTACCTTTAACGTTACGACATGAGATTTTAACCATTTGCAGTTACCCTATGTAGCGTCAATAACCGTGATCGAGTGATATGTTAATTAAGAAATCAATTTGCTTAATGCAAACTTTATTGCAAATTAAGTTTTTCATGTTCCTTTTGTCACCTTTAATGAAAATCTAATTGCAAATGAGTTAAGTAAAGGATAAGGCTTGTGTATATTGTAGGAAAAATTGGCAATATGAGGTGCTATTTTATTGACTCACCACAAGCATAAGAGAGAGTGATGTTGTGCTATATTTCTCTCGTTTTAGCCAATCAAACTGGACAACAATTTTAAAATATACTTTAATTGCAAATAATCTCGTACTTAAAACTTTGTTATTACCTAAGGCAACTACGTAGGCCTAAGTCTAAAAATCACGATGAACATAAAATGTATCACGGAAAAAATTCTTCCTTTTAAAAAAAATTATCTACGCCGCTGGTTATTCACTAGCAGTTTTTCTTTTCCTTAAGTTTGTTGTTGATTATTAAATAGGATGTTCATTGCAGTCATTTCCGCTTAGTAGAGTCAATACACAGCGGATTAAAAAAAGGATGTAATCGGAATCAGGGAGTCGAACCGCATCCGAACCGGAGTTTTTACAAACCGGTTTTACGCTGTTTTTGTCGAACCTTAACCGAACCCGAACCGTATTTTTCAAAATCGCAAAGAGCGAATCGGAACTAAACCGAATGATGTGAGGACTTGCGAACCTTAACCGAACCCGAACCGATTGAAAAAGTGGCTTGCTCCGTGAAGTCACTTTAAAGCTGATTCGAATTCAAAATAATAGTCACTTTCACTTATGCAAGTAATCCAAGCATGGTGAAGAAGTCTTTTACGTTTGATATACCCGGTCTCGTAGTAGCCTACCCGCGCAACAGACTCAATTAAGCACTTTAACTCTAGTATAACACTACCTGTGGATTGAATAGGGCGCTGGTGTCAGAGCATGGTAACAACGTAATTATCTCGAAATTTTACTGCAAGTATTTTATGCATTATATTGGCCAGTCAATTTGAAGAAAAATTGCTTTGAACGTTTCATTTTTTAATTTGTGTTAATAGAATTCTGCCATTTTTTACTGCGAACCTGAACCGGAATTTTATGAACCGGTTTTGAAATATTTTTTACTGAAGCGAACCCAAAGTGAAGCGTTTCAATTTATCTAAACCTTAACCGGAACTGAACCGAAATTTGAAACCGCTGTTGAACCCAAACCGAACCTGAACCGGAAAAATGAAACGGTTCGACTCCCTGATCGAAATAACGTAAAAATATGCCTGCTAGATTTCCGAAGAAGGCTGGGTTTGTTCTTTTTGTTCTTTTTTTGTTTTTGTCTCAAAAGAATAAAAGCATAAAAGTTTTAAAATGGGTTTAAATTTCAACTGTGGTGATTACGAAAGCTTGAAAAAGGATTAATAATCGCCATCAACCGATTTTGCCCTCATCTTCCTTTAACTTTTTGGAACAAACGCCCCTTTTATCACGATGCACTGAATTGTGTTTTCAGGTTTTACTGTGAAGATAGAGGAGCAAATGGACTTCCCATTCACCTTCCTTTCTCATCCAAGTGTGATGGAATTTCTGACTGCCAGGATGAGAGTGATGAGAGGAACTGCAGTGCTGAAACGCACTACTATTGCGCATCCGGAAGCGCTCCATTCTATATTCGGCGATCACAAGTACTGTGATGTTCTTAATCTGTAGCAAACTATCTATTCATAATTCCAACACCAAAATTTTCACATTTTACGGCTGCTGACCTGAGTAAGTTTTTACTACTCAGGACAAAGGTTTGACAATGATATGGCGTACGTGTCAATAAGCACCATTCCTCTAAAAGCTTTCGTGTGACTTTACTAAGAATCGAACCCGCTTTTCCAAACTGCAAGTTTTAAAGAGTGTGGAAGTTTGTTTTGCTGTTGACAGCGTTTTTCGTTTGCAAAAATTTTGCCGCTATCTAGCTATCGATTCTGTAAGACTTGGGCGCCAATTTAAATCGTTCGAACAACACCATTGTCATCAGAGTTGCTGCATAACTGCAGAAAAGTTGCTTTAGTTTGAAAATCCAACGGCAGCTCCTAAATTATGCTTTTGGTACATGTGGCAGAAATATGTTCAGCAATAATGAAACCGAATTTTATGTCAATATACTGATCTGGAAGGGTTTTTTCAACAGTGGTTGAGAATATCGCTCACTCGAGAAAAATGTGGACCCTGCAGTTTTGCGGTTCTTCGGCAGTTGCGCGACCCGATTTGACGAACAGTTAAACTGACATGTCAAGGCACTGGCAGGCACAAAAATGTTGGAAATGTGTTTTGCAATGCAAAATCGGAAACATAATTCGGTGTACGATGAAAATAGTGTAAAGATAAAGCCCCGAATATTTACTCAGCTGAACGCCGGGACGTATCAGTTACCCTTACCCTTTTGTTATACGTAGAACTGCTGATGATGATGACGGCTGAACCTAGATTATCGAAACCTCCAATCACAAGTGTAATTCGCCTTTATTTTTTCTTCTTCAAATAAGACGTTTTTTGAGAATGCGGGTACTATATTATCTTTAAATTATCCAAAATTAGATACATCTGATGATCCCTTTTGGGTGAAACAGACTGTTGGGTTTAATAAAGTTTACTTTTAACTGTGGTGATATTGCATATTCGCTCTAACTACATCTAGTTATCGAGGACTTTTTGAAATACTGATTTCGACGATTATTGATTATCTTTGAATTATGTAAACACCGGTATGGACTGGCCGTTTTTGTTTTTTTTTTTTGTTTTTTTAACGACTTTACTATGCAAACGAGTTGATCGCTTTGTCAATACGAATCACAGCATACAATTAGTAACTTATCACCGAAGACTGCAAGACAGGCTTGTTAGTGAGTGAAATTGCGTGCGAGTGAAAAGACCTACTGTTCAAAAACAAGGAAAAATCACTCTGGCGTACCAAAAATAGGCTGGTTGCTGTAATGACTGTTTGTGTTTATTTATATGATCAATTTAATTTGTAGCTCAATTGTTTTTTTAATGGGACTTTGTATTGCCCTATTTAAAGGGTTTCATCAGTCAGCTTAACCTCTATCTAACCTAGGGCTAACTTAGTGTTACGCAAGCGATAAAACATCATCATGAACACGCAGACCGCTAAATGGAATATTACCAGTAGAGCATTTAGAGGGAGAGACTTTGTGCTATGCCTATAACCCCCATTTGACTCTGGCTTTTAGTCAAAAAAGATCAAATGTTGCCGAATGACTGAAATATGCCAGACTCCTTTGATGACTTTTGCAGCGTATGCCTCCACTCTCCTTCATAATTTCCCGCAACGTCGCTGAGTATTACCGTTGTCTATTTTATTGATGATTTTGGCAAAAGTGTTGAAAAACTATTCCAATTGCTTCGTTTTCGTACCACGTGTATCTGTGAGTTTAATATATTGCCCTTTCTCTGAGGAACTTTACCGCAAAACAGCTCTCCTTGCAGAAAAAAAAATGCTGCGATTAATCCTCTACGTTCAACGTAAAAGGCCCTAGATGTGAAGCCCTTCAATTTACTCTGTTCCCATTGCTGCAATCGCTATAAAACTTGTTTTTAAGATGCCATTATATGTTTTATAAAACTTTCAACAAACAATACAAAACCGTTTTCGAACATACTATTGTATAGTTCACAGTCCATCAACAATCTTGAGTTTTTTTACCAAAGCTATAAATAAATGATGTGGTCTTAAGATTTTTTAAAGAAAAGTTGTAGTTTACTCCACTATAATTTCAAGTGAAACTGAAATTTATGCAAACAAGTGGTGTTTAGTTTTGTTCTTTATTTTGGTTTAGTTTGAAGTATTTTTTTCAGGTTTGCGATGACAATCAGGATTGCGCCAATGGCGAGGACGAATGCGAAGATTGCGCTGAGAGTCCTTTTTCTTCTGACCAATTTCTCATCAGTTCCTACTTCTTACAAGTTTGGATTTGGATTGTCGGTAAATAACTTGGTAGCTGTTTTTACGTTGAAGGGGTGAGATAAATTTTTGTAGACCCAGTACATGGGTTAACTCCAAATTTTTCGTCACAATTGAGTGAGAAAAAATGTGATTTTTTGTGGTAAAATCGATGCTTCATTACTGCTGTAGGGTATTGGTTGTCTTATGCTGTCAAATCATTTTCATATCCAACTCTATGATTGTCAAGAAACTGTGAATAATAAAGGTCAAAAAATTCAAATCTTCATTATACTCGCAGTGTTACGCCGAAGCGTGTAACGAGTGGCGGGACCCATCTCCGCGGCATAGCGCCTAGAGCTCCGAAAAGAAGTTGCAGCAGTGGCGAACCGTTGGCAACACTGTGTCCGATTTAACCGACCTAGGATTCGAATCCAAGACCTTCCGTACAGATAACAGTGTCCAACTTGAACTGAGCAAAGTTTATTGACTAAGGTCTTCTACTGCCGCATAGCGGACTAAAATGATTCAGTTTGTCAGACAAGTCCTGTACCAGTTAGGCTAAAATCAAAACCCTAAGACTTTATTTTGATAGAACGTGGATATGCGTATTCAAAAGTTGCATTTGTAAAACAAACTGGCGTAAATTCATACCTTTCGGCTGAAGAATTGGCTTGACCTTATTTACCCGGATAAGTTCTAACTGTAAGTGCTGCATAGGGTTATTGGCGATTGGCGGGAACAATGCTGTATTTTTCCACAACCTTTGGCAACTTGTGAAGAAACGAAGAGCCTTGAATCATGTGTCAATTAACCATCGACTCTTGGTGCTGTTCGTTGCCCTTGCTGATCAATTACTCGGGGTAAGGAAGAGCGTTTTTGATGTACGTTAAGTCATATGTAACTGAGCTCCCATTCATTCTTGCATTAGCAGGAACATTTGTATTAACAAACTTAAAAACGCGAACAAAACTTAAAGAAAACAAAGCATAAAAATAAGAATTTTCTTATTTACAATAATTTAATCATGATCCAAATTACAGCACAATCTTATTGACAAATATAACACACTGCTTTTTCTAGATCTATCTCATCGCTATTGGCTCTGTGAATGAGCAGTTTAGCGGCACATATTGCCGCAATGATATACAATGGCGAACAAGCAGTCAATGCATTGCTATTGGCGTTATTGCAATGATAAGCATGGAATGTTCTGTGTTTCTCCTGGTGTCGATGGCTACTTTCCGATTGCTCCTGGTCACAAGGTAAGAGTAAGAATTGCGATGTGTTTAACTGGGATACTTCTTGCAGTAAAACTATGTGCCTGCTGGTCTCCTCCGATTCACATTGAAGTCTTTGTCGCTCAGAATCTATTTGTGAAATTGTACTTTGCTTTTGTAAATACTCTTCCACCAACCTCAGAAAATCTCTGCGTACGCCCCTGTATTTACTTGAAAACGAAGAAAATTCCTGAGCGATTCTGGATTCGTCTCATGTGTAGCGCCTCTGGTCGCCTTCTCATGAAAAGAGGAAAAAATGAAGAAATCAATCAAAATATTTTCGTCACTTTCACCCAAAGCGCTTTTACATTTTTCGGCCCATTCTGCTCCAATTCAGAAGATATATGCTCTTTCCAATACTAAGACAAAAATGCCGGTTATTGTACAACTTGGTGCCGTAGCGATTTATGTTCTTTCCAATACTAAGACAAAAAATGCCGGTTATCACCAAACCAGGTGGGAGTAGAAACCAGTTTATTATTTAAATCAACGATACACCAATGAATACGTCGAACTTTGTAAAATATTTAAGGGTATTAATTGACAATCAACAAAACTTTAAGTATCATACTGCAATGGTAGCAAAAAAGCTTTCAGTGGCTGCAGGTGTTGTTAACAAAATTAAACATTATATTCCACATGCCATACTGAAAAGCATATATTATAGTATAGCTTACCCACATCTAATTTACTGCGTGACGATTTGGGGTAATACTTCAAAAATTTATCTTCATAAAAATCAAGTTCAACAAAATCGAATAATAAAAGTTTTAAACTTCGCTCCAAGTTTTAAATTACCTGAGGGCGGCCTTTAGAGTAAAACTAGCACCAATCTATAATCAATTCTCGATTTTAACACTTAATAAAGTCTTTACGCTAGAAGTCAGCAAAATTATGTATTTAGCTAAACAAAATAACCTTCCTAGTTGTTTGCAAAGCTATTTTGATCAAACCTCTGAAATACACTCTTGAAACCAGATAAGCCGAACGAAATTTGTTTTATGTTACCCGATTTAACAAATCCGTTACAAAACGATCCATCAGTTATATTGGAGTTAAGACATGGAACGATTTGCCAGAAGATATCCAAAACCTAGTTCACAATTCAAATACAACCTTTTCAAAATAACTGAAACTATACTAACAACTAAAAAGCAATGTCCTTCCTGGCCTACCGGACGGGAAGTCATGACGACTTCCTCTTGTTGGGTCAGAGGCTATAACAGCACTCCATCACCAACAGTGCAGAGCACTCCAGTAATGAACAGTGCAGAGCACTCCAGTAATGACCAAAATGATGTTATCCGCGCCGAAACAGCTTCTCACTCCCAATCTTTGCCTGAAGGCTTGTTCATGTCTGAACTTCTAACTTATAATTTCTTGTAGAGCACCTAGACACGAGTGGATATGCGTACCACAAAGGTTAAATTCTTTAAGAAATATTTATCCGAAGGGATGAGTGATCCTGGCAAGATCATTCGTCCTGAAAAATGAATGTTTCTTACCTGAGGGCGGCTGATGAAGGCTAATAGCCAGAAACAGCGCTGTCTCGCTCTACGGTATGAAACTATACTTCCAAGAAAAACAAACGTAGGCAAAGTTTGTTTCCCGTTTTCACTATTGTTATTTTTTCACTATTAATTTTTATTGGTTATCAATGTTTCTTTCTTTCGCGTAAATTTGTTCTCTGCCGTGCGTACTGCGTTGGCCTACTGATTATTACTAAAAAGATGCATTCTGCTTAGTCAACTATAATTAAGTGAGAGGCTGCAGACTAGGCGACCGCGCCTTGCCTTCCTTGTAATGCAAGGACATATGGTCTTTCGCAGCCTCTCAGTGGAAAGAGCAAATTGTTACTGTGTACCTTTTGTTATGTTATTGTTATATAATTGCCATTTTCGAACAAAAATATATAAATGAATGAATGCAATGTAACGCGTCTCTTATTAAAGTAGAAGTTTTTTGACGAGCCCAGCTGTTCATTGTTATCACCCTTCTTTTTAGACCCCACAATATAACTTTACAATCGAGATTTGTGTACGTGGCAATCTTTTTCTCATGGGTATTTGCTTGCATATTGGCTTTCGTTCCTTTATCCGAAACCGAAACTGACTATTTTACCACCGAAGTATGGTAAGTTCGCATGTGGTAACTGGTAAGGCTAGACTGAGATCAAAATTAACTGTGATGTGGCCAAGAGTACTGGTATGGTATGAAGACTGGAGGCTATTCCAACTAGTTGTATTCCTGAACGGGCTAATTGCAGTTTGATTTTTTAATTTTCTTTAAGCTGAATAGTTATAGTTGCCGTCTTTTTCACTTTTCATTGGATATATTAGATCGAACAAAAAAATTTAACAAATACCGGTAGCTAAAATTCATTGAAAAAAAAAAAGAAGAAGAAAATAGTGATCCCTCCTGACCCAACATAATATTGGTGCTGGCATAAATGCTAATTTGGCCACAGTCAGTGAAGTTCTAAGAAAATGTGTGCCTATTCTTTTTTGCATTGCTACTTTGTGGCTGCTGACTCAAAGAGCGCAAGTTCACTTCGCAGTCTCCCTCAATTACTGTTGAATTTTCTGTTCAATATAATATGAAAATAACCTCAGTTATTTATTTATTTATTTTTTTAGGTATCGGAATGTTCCGTTTTTTTCCTTGGCTAGTCGAAGCGACGTAGAGAAGTTCAGTATTACGTTTTTGTCGTTAAACCAAACAGAAACATCAGCCGCTAGTTTAAACAAGTAAGTATGAGGTTTATGGTGACGGAAATTTTTATGGCGGCAATGAGGCAGTGACATTGCAAAACTTCTTTAGGACACATTTACCTTGACTCGCTGTCATTTTGTCAATTAGGTATAGCTGCCCTCGAGTTGCACAGAGGTGCAGAGTAATAGCATCGACCGACAAATTCTCACCCATTCCGCGGATAAATACAAACTCCTCATTCTTGAGTTCTTATTCATTCGGCAACTCGACCAGATCTCAATTTGGACTCTACATCCTTTCCACTCCGCCTTTTTAGCACGTGACTAAACTCAGGCTCCTGCAGTCCTGCTTAATTTTCCTTCTTTTCACCATGGCAGAAGACCCAGCTTGTCGTAGGCTTATAGTGTGTTGATAATCATCAGAAGTGAGGCTAAACGACCGCCCAAATGATTTGGCTATTTCTTAGCAGTAGCATTTATAATTAAATTGCTAATTTATTCCCACTTGTATCGCTTGGCAAAATTTAGAGTAAAGGTTTGATTTTTATGAAAATTCGTTATCAGTAATCTGCTTACAGACTTAATGAAAATTCATAAATTGGCGATTTTTGCCAAGTTGATGTAACCTCAAAATTAGTTAAGATAGTGTTATTCTTTGGTGGCAGTACTTCCCTGGTAGGCTTAATAGTCTACTCTCTCTAACGGTCTTGAATTAATCGGCTTGTTTTCTTTTTATTTTTAGTGCACTCACCTGGAACAGTATGTTCGGCTTAGTGTCGTCTCTGAACTCCAGTTTCACTCCAGAATTTTACTTCGGTTATTACTCCGCTCACGGAGTCTGCCTCCCTCGGATATTTCCCGATCCATATCAAGATCGATCCTGGGGATATTCCTTGTTTCTCATCCTGATCAACTTTTTTTCTTTCCTCTACATGGCTGGAGTCTATTTCACTATATACAGGCAGGATTTAATTTTCGGTTGAAGATAATCGTTTAGAAAGCAAACCGAATTCACCTAACTGTCCAAGGATGCGAGTGTAAATCTTGTCACGGTGCTTCTTAAGCTATTACTCGTAACTCTATGCACGTAATGCGTTAGTTTATGCTCCACTACAGCCAGTAAATAAATGACCGAGATTATTTTCAAATCATATTGAACTGAAAATCTAACAGCAATTGAGGGAGACTGCGACGTGAGCTTGCGTTCTTCGAGTCAGCAGCCACCGGGTATACAGCTTATGTCAAATGCGATCGGCTCCAGCCGTGAATCGAACCCGCCAAATAGAATCTGTAACCTGCGCGCGGTACCGCTAGGCCACTCAATCAATCTTCATTTCCTCCTAACGAGTTTGTCTCCGGTAAACACATTGACAGTTCAGTCGTAATATTGGAATAATCTTTATTTCAAAATAACAGGAAAAGCGTCACCTTTTCTTGATGTTTTAGTAAAGTGTCACACTCTGGTGAGCTATTTTGCATGGTGGGCTTCACAAGTGGAGCGATTAGTTACACGAAGCAGGCCCTCCTTACCTTAAATCGTTTTGGACCAACTAGTGAGGGTAGGTTTAGTTACCAGATTATCTTGCGACTTTTAAGAGATTTTTGCCGTATACATTATAGAATAACCATGTCCAAGCAGCGGAAAGCAGGCCAACGGGACAGAACATCGAACAACTTGCAGAGAAAAATTAGCAGAATCATCCTTACAAATGGATGCTGTTGGATACCAGTTTGTATCCTGGCTTTCATCAGCGCAGGAGGTAGGCTTCTGTCACAGAGCAACATTTTTAGCTTGTTTAGGATGTTGCAGACAACTGCAATGATAGGCCTACAGGTTGCTTAAGTAAGATCTGAAAGTGCTTTGTTAAATCCTGATTATGAAGCCTTCTCCACTAATTTTTATGTTTACTGTTCAGGCAGCTATCTTTCTCCTGTAGCTTACTCCGTTTCTGCCATTGTCTTGCTTCCAATTAACAGTGCATTTAATCCTCTTCTTTATTCCGATGTACCGGAGTTGATTTGGGAAAAATTCTTCGCGAACTCACGTTGTGGAAAATGGACCGAGAAACAGATGCTGGACTTGAATTCAAGAAAACTTTCAAAATCTCCAATCAGCTTTTCAAGTGCTGCTGGTAAGCTACACTACACTTTTAAATGAGTTTTCGTTTGAAAAATTAAGTCGCGATTTCATAAATTAAGTCAATATCCGTTTAACGGACCTTAAACTGCTGCCAGTTCAAAGTCGCGAAGAAATTCTTCAACATTTTTATGCTTTAGCACGAGAATCAACCATACGCTATATTTCTGTATTAGGCCTATTCGTGCCGAAAAAAAAAAAAATGACTAACAAGCCTTTTAATGTTTAAAGACAGGCTAAGGGGAAAGAAACGAGGATATTCTACGAAAGTGGAATCAATGTCGAACACTAAGATGGACGAAACTGCTACTTATGCGAATGCAGCATTATAAAGACTGGAATTGCTTTAAAGTAACGCATTTTATGGACTTATTAACTATTTTTGTCTGTTTTTCGATTACACACGATTGTTCCTGTTGAAATACTAGTATAGCACTACTAGAAACAGCGGTTTACGTAGCGATAGGGGAACTTCACACCTTTTCCTGACACACGATCAAACTGTTCTTGCTAAAACTCTCCCCCAAAATTATGCTCGATGTGGAAAGCCTATTTTTACACGCAGGAACGAAGCTAGGGAAAAATTTAGAGGGCAGTGCCGAGGCGCCCCCTGCATACGCGCCCTTCTCCGAAAAGCTATGAGTACGCCCTCCAATGAGAATCAGTGCTTTGGCACCGGTATTTTTGACTTTTTATCATTATAAGCTACTACAATTTATTGTAATGGCTTCTGAGCAACGTCTTCTATGCAGCGATTTTTAATTATTCACCACGTTTCGATCTTTTTGATTGATTTCTTCGTCTTCATCCTACTATCACGAGAAAGCGGCGGAGACGCTATGCGTAGGACAAATCCAGACTCGCTCGGAAGTTGCCTTTGTTTCCAAGTTTTCCGGTTGAATTATCTTCTGACATCTATAATTTGCTGCTTGCCAGATTCCACCAAGCAGAGATAATCATCGTGAAGCATCGTATTCAAGGGCGCAACAACGAGACTAGGTTGGGAGTTGAACCATTAGCCTTGCGATCATCGTCGTCGTAAAAATGACGCTCCAAACCACTGCGCCACGCTGCCGGCTTTAAAATGTCGACTGTTAATCCATGCTGAGTGTCGTCGGTACAGCAATTTGATATCACTTCTGGTAAAAATGGATAATCTCGAGATAGCGTAAGCCTACATGAAAAAGACCTCAATGCTTTGGGAGACAAAGCCCCGAAGGACAAAGCCAAACTACTGTAGAATCTAATGCGAACACGGGAGAAAAAAAAACGGTTTTCCAAAGAAAATTAAGCCAGATAAATTCCAGAGCTTTGAGCAAAAATTGCGAATGAGCTACTGAGCTGGAGGTCTTCGAGTTGGCAGCCATTTAAGCGTGAAGTCTGTCGAATGCGATGGCCTACAGCCTACAAATAGAACCCTCAACAAAATATTATCTGCTGTATCGTTAGCCCATATTCACACAAACTAGCGTTTGGACATTGTGAAAGTATTGCAACAAATTTTTTCGTGTTTTTCATGCGCATTGTTATTTTTTATTTAAGGGCATACATTGCTTTGTGTACTATATTTTACAAAATACCGTATGAATGCAATGAAATAAATAAATCTCTCTCTCTGCTTTCGTACCGCGAGAAAGCAATCAAAGCGCTAAAACGAGCTTCACTTACAGTAGGAGTTGACGGCGCCCTGCCTACCATCTGAAGGTGAAAGCATTAAATGCCTTTTCCAAAGTCAAAAGTGAACGTAGGCCCCGTTTTCCAGATACCTTGTTCTCCACATCGTGCTTTTAATGCTGAACGTCAAGCGGGGGAGCTGTTAATTTTGACCAGATGAGGAGTCGAACCGAAGTTTACTGCTCCAGAAGCAGACGCATCCGTTCGGCCATCTGAGCTGCAAATGAGACGCCAAATGAAGATTTGACATAATGTGTTCCATAATCAGATGGCCTAAAAGATCAAACGCCTGCTTCTGGATACGTAGACTTGAGGGTTCAATTACAAGTAGGGTCAAACCAGTGACTTATAAATCGTTAATCTCAGTTTCCCAGCTGGACGTTCCGCCATGAACGGGAGAGAGTGAAAGATCAAGCCGTATGCTTGTTGTGCCGTTGGGAAAGCACAAATCAGGATTTCCACCTCTTAAATCAATCAGGTGGCCTGTAACTTCCTTGCGCGCACGCAAAAAGGACTTTGGTTGCTTTACCGTAACAGAACGACTGAAACTGATTTATTACTAATCCAGGCTAAACTACTAATTCCCGGCGGTAAGATAGCCAAAGCTAGCTTAACTATTACTGCAGGAAAGGCTACCCACTCACTTGCTGCTGCCTTTAGGGCCTGCAGTAACAGTGGCAACTTCTGCTTTATTTTGTATGGATAGCCACCTAATAATGAGAGGAAAAGTTTTTACAGTATGGATTAGAGATGTCAACCGCGCAGCGCAGCTTGCGCTGCCGCTTTTATCGTTTTTTAGCAGCGTGCCGAGTAAAACGTCTGCCGCGTAGTGGAGGCGTGCTGCGCAAAGTATATTTTCAAATACTTTCATAAGATTTTAACAACATCCTAAAAAACTGCGGTGTGCAGCGCGGTGCGATACTAAAATTGTTCAACAAATTGCGGTTGCAGCGCAGCTTGCGGACATAATTTGTGTGTCCGCGACATCTCTAGTATGGATTTAGTCTAGCCTGGATGGGCTGTGCAGCGTGCATTGGAAAGCTGACGAGACTTGTGGGTTAACTTTAGCTAATGTAGCTCCCTTAATCACTTGCAGCGTATTATTTATCGATGGTCTGTAAATTTATGTATTTTATCACAATTTAAGAAGCATTTTACTGTAATATAACAAAGCGTATTTAATGTTCGTACCCTTTTTCAGTGCACTCACTGGAATAAAAAAAAAACAACAGTTCTGTGCAAAACGCAAACAGTTCGATATAGCTCCAAAGTAAATTTTTCTCTTGTGAACGATGAGCATGGAGCAGTAATTGGTAAATTCCCCTTTTTTGCTACAACGTCACAGCGACGTTTCTGTTTGCATGTGCAGTACGAATCGTTGGGAAGATGAGTCGATGAAGTCCTCTTTGAGCCGGATTCTCGGAGTGGAGTGAGCAGTAACGATCAAGGAATAATCGTTTTGACTTAGTCGAAAAACTGATCCATCCTGCCATAAAAAAAACAGAGTTACCAGTTGGCGGTGCCAATGCTTATTTTCACAACTTAATAGATACCACAGCAACTCTGTTACAAAACCTAGAACGCTGCACCAATGGTAGCAGTGTCCTTGTACATTAATCTCTGCTAGCTGCCAACCGATTGTATGAGAGAACCCAGCTGAACCTTTCCCAACGGCACAGCAAAACTTACCGCATTGTTATCTGCGCTGTCTGTCCCTTTGAGGCCGAACGTCAAACTGGTAAGCTGTGACTATCAAAGTCACTGGTGCGACCAGACTGGAAATCTAACCCTACGTCTACCCCAAAAGTGGTAGACTCTGGTTAGATTCCGAGCCGGGTCAAACCAATGACTTAAAAATTGGTATTCATAGCTACCTTGCCTTAAATTCAACATTAAGACATTGCGGAGAACAAGCCGGCAAGCTCCCTTGTTGTCCCACTGGGAAAAGCACATAAGGTATTTAGTTATTTACACAAGGCCGGCAACCCGCAGAAAAAAATACAGTCATAGTTCATAGCGCAATGCCTCATCATAGCTGCATCGACCCTATGTGCTAAATCGCAGAGATGGTCACCAAGGTTTCTTGGCAGCAATGCTTGAAAAAGACAACTCATTAATTTGGGTGATGCACTGGAATACGTGCTGCTAACGGCTGCATTTTCGTGTAACTGGGGTCAGGAGCAGAGATGCATACTAGAAGCATTTCTAATCGAATTACCATTACTGCCAGTAAAACTTCGATGGTAAAGACAATATGATTGCGAAAATTAAACAAACTGATGATTGCATAAGTTTCAACCAACCTACCTTTATCATATTAATTAACGGTTCATCGCTAACTAATTTCCATTGGCTCGAATCCTGTCGAGGTGTGTATGTCAGGTAGGGTCCCGGATGTAAATAACTAAGAAAAAACAAAAATGAAGAGAGCTGCCGGTTGGGGTGTAGCAGCGACGGTGCCATTAACGGTGCGAGAAGTTTCGGGTTCGAGTCTCTAGCCGGTCAGCTAGGTGCAACGGCTCGCCACCGCTGCAAGCTTTCTAGGAAGTTCAAAACTGTGTTGCCCAGGCGTTAAGCCGCTGAGATAGGCTCCGCTACTCGTTATACGTCAAAAAACAGGCTACGCTAGCTCGTAACTTACCGCTGCAGAAAGGCCTTAGGGGACATATCATGCTTGATACAAGTTGATAGATGCTCTAAAATGTGCTCGATGTCGTAATGTTGATGTTGTCGAGTTGTTCGGAGAAATTTCTGCAAAGCACGAGCAAGTGCTGGAAAAATTGCCTGAAATAAAAGGGGCCATTTTTAAGCAAATTGGAAAATAAATTGAAAAGTTGTTTCACCTCCCGCGATTGCGAAAAGCACAGCGAAATTGAAAAATTAAGCGAAGTTTAGAGTAATAATTCTTTTCGTACAAACTCTGTTGAGGGAAAAATGACAGGTAGTCTTTACCCTTTAACGTCTAAATTCTCGGTACTTGGTCACAGAACAGAAAAAATACCTCTGAAGCTTGAAAAGAATCCATGAGCGCATCGGATGACTTCGCGTTTATTTCCTGTTCCGAAGCTTTCCGAATGTGAGCAAAAGCATCTTCGGTAGCAGCAATCAATCTACAAACACATCAACAGCATTAAATAGAGCTCGCAAAAGCTGAACTCACAAATTACTATTATATCGACGATTTATATAGCGCAGTATCACTATTAGCCTCACAGCGCTATACAAAATATGCCGGCCACTCCGATAAAAGCCTTTGCCAACGGCACAACGAGCAAACTTGCCAGTCTGTTCTACAGACTGTACCTTTAATGCATAACTTCAAGCAAGCTGTGAATTCCAATTTTAGTTTCTTTTGACCCAACTCGGAACACTACCGCTTCAAAAGCAGAGACCCTCTATCCACTCGATCATCTGATGTTTTTTTATGTCGCAGTCTTTACAGAAAACTTGCACAAAGCGTCATAAGTTACCCAACAGTTTTGTTTCAAGTAAAACTCTTCGACTGAAAAATTTACGAAATAATTTCTTACCTAGCTTTCCTTTTCCTCACTCTTTTTTCATACTCTGCTTCTTCATAGTAAAGCTCATTATGTCCAGCATCCCTCCTCCTGGCCACCGCAGCTATGATGGCTCGATTCTTCCCACCAGCATCATTTCCTCCAAGACCTGAATGAATTATATAATCTACGGCAATTTTGAATAACCGGTATCGGACGTTATTTTCAACAGATTCCCAGTTTTTCTGCAGTGACCGATAATTATTCAAATAAGACGAGCAATTATTGAAAGTAGAAATGTTATGAACACATCCAGCTTCAAACCACATCTTGAATGACAAATTTATTTTTTTAAATGCATAGACAATGCGTTGCACTATGGAACTAGGGGCTTGTAGAAACAGTACGGAACTACAAGGCTCCCATCAGAATAAAGGGTCATGTATATTGAACTGAAGTAGCACTAAGTACAATACACAACTTTTTCAGCATAATTAAGAAGTTGTAGATTCTGTCAATTTTCAAAAACATGCCCACAAAATACGAGAAAAAAGCATTGAGTGTCTTTTACGCATAGACATGGTTACACTGATAAGTTTTCATACCATCAACATCATATTCTTTGAATTTGTGGTTGTTTAATTGTTTCATTCTTGAGCTTCTTGAAGGAGCACGCATTAGAGCCGGATTGTAGACTGGGAAATCACAATAGTACTTCTCCAAGACCCAAACTGAACAACGCTGAACGCTAAAGAAAGTTTAACTTAACTCCATGAAATAAATACTAAGTTTAGCAAATTGCTTGCAGTGTCTATTCTGCTGCTTGAGAGTTCCAATCAACATTCAACAGACAGTGCAAGACGAGGTAATGTACAGTGAAGCCACATCCTAAATTTATGGAAAATTGCTTTTCGTAAACACGCAAGAGAGAAACGCTGACCCTTAGGTAATGAATACTTATTGCTGATCAGGTGCTGGGCTGACAAGCTTAGCGTTTAACGTAGAGGTAGTGTTGAGAATTTACCTATAACCGTAACATTAACCCAATGGTTCATTAAAAATCATTGCAATTCTGTCAAAAGCTCAGCCAAATTTACCAGCGCAAACTCTTAACACTTAAATGTTAACTTCAATGCAATGAAAATCATTGCACTTTGAGCTCATATTCTCCATTGAAATGTTAGATTAGAAAACCTTTGTAAATAGCTGCAGGCTAACTATTCGATGAATAACAGCGTGATAGCCCAAAAACATTTATATGCAAGTGCTAAACCCTCCATATCCAGTATAGTGATCTTTTTACGCATTTGCATAAAATTTTCGAAATAGCGAGTGGTAACACACAAAAATAAGATTTTCTGATCTCGAGTTACATTAAAATTTGAATTCCAATTTTAAGAATTGGGATGAGTCCCTCAACATCGTCCAAGCGTAGCAAATGCAAAAGATATTTAATATATTCCAACATTCGAAAGTTAGGAGGAAAAGAGGAAACATATTTTTCATTGGCAAACAGCACAACATGGAGCTAATAAGCAATTTGATCATAAATACCACTGTCAAAAAACAGCTAAGAACACTTGGATGGGCGCTTCGACTCGTTTCTCGTGCCATTATCAACGCTCTAATTAACGCTTTTGCATCATGGCATAAGAAGCAGCTCAGCGTAGGCGCATGGCGTTGGCAATGGCACCAGGAGTGAGCAAAACGTCCGCTCAAGTGTTTTAAACTGTTTTTTGGCTGTAATATTTATCATTAAAACACCTTTTTCATTCATAAAGATTTTCTAACTACTTTTCAAAATACTGTAAAAGGCCGATAAGATAAAAAAAAAATTCAAGTAACTTTTAATTTTCTCGAGAAAATAGACATTTTTCGAACTATACGGTTGGTTTAAAATCATGTAAATCGTCTTTGCTTTATCCTTACCTCAAATTTCCAACGTTGTAAAACCTTCTTTGACCATCAGTAGTTCGGATGACTTCCAACACAAACACAGTCTGAAGTTGACGCAACTCAAGTAACACCAAAGACAAATAATGTACGAATAAAAGGCAGTTAGTGTAACTGTCTGCATAGCTGATGATGGCCTATAAAAAATACCGAAACGCTTATTTTAACTAAAATCTGTCAGAAGCAGCTTCAAAAAATTGTGTTGGTAGATTTTTTGCAACGATTTTCTTCAAAGTTTTCGCGCAATTGACTCGTATAGCTAACAATGATCCGCGATTAAGCAAATAAATAGCCTTGAGTTTGCTTAATAAGATTTACGAGATGGTAAACTCAGAGCAACAAATTATGATTTATTAAATAAACCAGAAATATTAGCAGCTTTAACTGCTTGAACTAGCATGTCGCTAAGGTATCATCACTCAATTCGTAAGAGCTCTTCTAAAATCTCGCAGTTTCTACGGTGTGCAATACTTGCAATTCAGCAAGCCTACCATGCCACCGTGTACTCTATATAATCCTACTATAAACAGCAGCGCTGTTTCATAAACGTGTTTTGTAACCAAGATTCAACAATTCAGACTTGATTTAACGCTAAAGCACAGTTTCTGAGGCGCAACGTACCTCGTATGCTTTTTCTTGCGCTTCCACGACCCATACAACAAAAAACAACCAATATGTTATAGTGATTAGTAAAACAAGAAACATGATCAAGGCTCTGAAATAACAAAGGAAAAAACAAAAAAATGAACAGAAAACAAATATATAATCAACGAAAAAACAAAAATTAACTGAAAAAAATCAAACGTGCAAGACAATTAAAAAAAGCTAATTTTGTTCTGAGCAAGCCGATATAAATTCCAGTTGAACATTATTATTCACAAAAATATTCTTGGTGGTGATTAAGAACGGTGAAAACAAACATAGAAATCCGACAAAAAAGTAATATATATTTGGAGCAAAACGAATTAGTTAAAACAAATATTTTCCGCGATGCTTTTGCTCTTGGCCGCGCCCTCAAGAGAATTGCGGAGACCATTTTCATGCTCATGTGGTAATCAGTCTGAATAGCATTACATTCCAATACCCAGTAAAGCATGCACTTACCGAAACATAAAAACTCTTGGCATGTTGGTTCGCTGGCGCCGGAAAAATATAGCCCATGATGCAGCAAGTAAAATTAACAATTTAAAAGCCATTCCAATGAGTGTGCCCTACACAAATGCAAAAAATTAAAAGTAAAAACGTTACGTTGATATTAAGATACTCAGCCAAGCGTAAACAGCAACGCAATAATCACACTTTACAATAGTCGTTTCACATGTGCTTCAGCGGTTTGCGGTACCTTCGCAATTCAGCGACCAAACAGCCCCGCTACGAACCCAAGAAACTGCTAAACAGTGTGGAGTAGGTGGCAGCAACTTTTTTCGACTAACTAGCGATAACCACAAGTGGCACAATAGTCCAATCTTCTTCAACGACAACAAATTAATAAAAATCAACGGTTCCCGCAGCTTATAATGTACTACATACAAACAAGTTATAGCACGAAGCAAAAAACTCGGAGTTTTGAACTGAGGAAAGACTAACCTTGCACGATGTACCGCAATTGCTGGAGGTGGGGCCAGACTCCATCCAAATTCTTGGAATGAGGGCAATGGCAATAGGAGAGATATATGAAATTATGGCAAATATCACAGTAGCGATAAAACCGCAGTCATGGAAACCAATAGACGCAACCTCGTCCTAAAAATCAATGTATGCAACTTATGCAAAACTCCATAAGCATTTTTCGTATTACTCCAAAAATTTTCATGTTTCTAAAGTATTCAAACCTAAAACACCGTAATATAATATCGTTTTACAAAAAACTGAAATCCTTAAGAAATACGGAGGACGTGGAACAGATACGACTAAGCCAACTGCAAACAAATGCTTACCTTGGTGAGTTTAGCCAGGGACTCATGACTGATTTGTGTTACATCTGTGGTTCCAGATATCAAAGTATTCGTTTCGCCCCAATTATGGTCCTAAAATAGTATCTCAGTTATACACAACTTTTTTAAATTCATTTCATTATTGAACCGAAAAATTAACAGTACTTGGAGGAGACTGCAATTGAGCTTACTTTCTTCAAATCAGCAACCACCCGCATATACGTCAAATGCGATCGGTTCCAACCGCGCATCAAACCCGTCAGGCGAGACCTGTAATCTGCGCGCAATACCGCGAGGCTATGACGCCGAGTCACTCAATAAACGGCAGATAGCGCTATTGTTCACAAACTCAAAGCACTGGTTCAATTCTTGATACAGGTAATGGTGACATTACTTCCAAGACTTGCCACTGCAGCAGTCCAATTTTCATGGTTATATGATGCCAGAAAGTTATACTGCGAGATGTTTGTCACAAATTCGTCAAGCGCATAAATGAATGAAACACCAACAGCGGAGAATCGATTTAAATAATGTAATAAGAAGCTAATAATTTACAAACCAATACAGGAAGCTATAATGCTCTTTATACAGTATTCTTAACGTTGTTTTTCAAAGTAAACCCCATCATTGATCCACTTTGTGTATGCTGTTGATGAGTTAACTTTGGGAACAATGATAAATTTGATATATCAAACTTTATTACTTTATTTTCACGCTCCAAAATCCAATAAACCATCGTCTATTGGTAGTAACTTGGATAAAGATTCAAGATTTACAAACTTGGCGATATAATAAATGCTTAGTAGTTAACGGGGGTAATAAATCTTTGTAAGATCAAAAAAATGCAAACAAACCACATAAAACCAGCGGTAAAAATACAAGAAAAAAATTCCGTTTCGACGGTTTGTAATGAGTACAGAACAATTAACCGAATGTACAGGCTCTTGTGTCATACAACTACCACAACAACTCTTGAGATGTTTTCTTGAGGAGATAAGAATGCCTGAATAAAAACTTTTCTACCGTGCTTAGAAAGACTTGAAAAATTTCCAGAGTTGTACAAAACTAGAGCAGTTGTTCATTTACTCAAACGTCAAATTTGCGTAACTAGTGCTTGTCCTATGAGAAACAAGCCGAAAAACACCATCCACAATGTTAAACTTGTACCGAAGTGAAATGATAAACGTAAAATTTATGAACTTACTTCTGTTACATTAATGGTGACAACACCTTCTGCTGTTCTGCCGTCGTTCTTTCTACTGCCATCTAGTGGAGGTGTTCGGATAGTGACAGTTTTTTCTGAAAAGCAATTTGTTTTGGCGAATAACTAAGTACTAATAAGCTTGTGGTTAATCCGCGCAAAAAACACGTTGCAGACCCCCAAATTTATCAAAACAAAACTGTTAAAGCTTACACGCAGCACGAAAAATTCACTTAAAATGTTTTACTAAAAAAACTGAACGTCATCCACTGTCAAAAATACTACGAAGTGAAAAAAAAAAGAATTTAAAAATCATGTAGTTATTTGAAATTCGTCCCACAATGGTGTGACTATTCAGTAAAATTGAACGTCCTGACTATCAATTCACAAAAAAACTTCCTTTCAATGGAAGCTAATCCTGAGATAATAGTGAGTTATTGATGTCAATCTCAATGAATCCAGCTTTAAATTTTACACAATTTTCTTAGTCACAGTCGTACCAACTTTACAAAGCAGGCAGGATTAAGAGCTAGAGAGCACTCTTTGGTACTTTTAATTGTTATTTTCGAACAGGTCAAGCGAAATTATCGCTCTTGTGTTAATAGAAACATATAATAGAGTGGTAGGTAAGTTAAACTGTAAAATCTTAAGATCGGCAATTATATAAAATACACATGCTATCACAGCAAAGCAAACAATAATGCAAGTAGAAGTTTGTATGCGACACAATTTGGAGAGCCTCAAGTGAAGCTGGTTGCAAGATACACAGCATGCAATTGTTAATTAGTCAAACTTTCATTGTTGAAGCAAGATTCAATTTGGGTTAATGCAAAAGCAAAAATCACTGCTCGGTCAAATCTTGGCTAACCACTCAAGCGTAAAATAGCTTTTCATACCACTATTTTACGAAACTTCAGTAAAAAAAGATTTATTAAAAAAGCGCACAGCAAACTCAGAATACCAAAATGTTAGTACAAAAAACGTCTATTAAATACGCGAAGGAACGATTGGTAGTGACCAATTTGGTATTGAAATAAACCAATAGAATTGGGACATCTCACCCTTGGCGTAATAGGTGAGAATTGTGAATCAAGCAATCATCATATTCCAAATGTAGTATTAGTTGAGCGGCAAAAATGCGAGACTATTTGACATAACGATACGCTAAATCGTCCCAAACCGAATAAACGAACACCCACTAAATACTCGAAGGAGTGTCATAGGCAACTGGGCATTGGCAGAAACTTCCATAAAACTAAATTACATAGTGGACGCTGAAAGCGGAAATTGTTACGGTTAGAGCTAGACGAGGGAACGATACTGTTGCTGGAAAAAGATAGCAAATTGTGTAGAGATGACGTATAAATAAAAAATTTAATGCAAGCTGTGTAGAGTTTTCATCATCTGCAACTTTTGTGCCCCATACAAACCTCCCTCTTCATCCAAGATATCGGATGCAGCGCTGGTACCTCCTCTGCTTCTGTGTCTTCGGTTACTGCGATCTCGATGTTTTCTGTGATTGTGACGAGATCTTTCCGACCTAAAAAAAAGCTGAATCACAAAGTTGAAACATTTCCAAGGCGGTAAAAATACTTTACTTTGACATAAGGCTGAGCCCTAAAAATGAAGGTTGAGGAATAAAACCCGCATATTTTTTGTTTCAATTGCAAATGTTTAAAAATTTAAGCAAGGTATTGCCACAATCTTTCCTTCGTTACTCAATAATCTGAAAGCGAGTGGCATCACGAGTTGCCTACTATCACAATTACACAAGTTTTGAAGGCATTTGAAAACAGAGATCTCTTTTGCACCCAATCTACAAGTTCGGCAACCACATTATTAAAGCCATGTATGCGGTTTTTAAGCAGGACTACGGCACAGTAACTAGCTTTCTATTTCGCGATTTAACAAGAAAATACGACTAAGCAATTCCACAGGTGGGTATCAAATTTTTGTCACGGGTTCGATACACAGCTAGAAATGATCGTACATATTTTTTGGGTAGCTGTTGGGCTTGGTGTTTCTCGTTGAACAGTGCAACTTGTTGTTTCATAATAAATTAATTTTTTACCTGTTCGTAGTAACGGAATATTCGGACTCAATGTCGACTCCGTCCAAATCCATTCCTGCATTAAATCCTTCACTCATGATTGCTTGATTTATATAACCTCGAATTTATTAACCATTGTTTTCACATTTTAAACACAATTAGCTGCAATTAAAATATCATTTAAAATATGCCACAATAGAGTGTTCAAACAAACAAATCAAAAATAGTCCATCTAGACAAAATGTAAAAATATTTCAGAAAGACTTTAAACTAGCGGGCTTATTCATCATCAGGCTGTTTGCACCCCGTTGAGTAAAACAATGGGAGGTCATGCAGATACGCCTATTGTATAATAGTTGAAGCAGAAATAAACCATTGGAAAATAAATCAGCAAGATCTTACAGCTTGTCAAATTAGGCTGGTGTAAAGTACCATCTATTTTTCAAAAGAAGACAGACTTGACAAAATTTACAGGTAAGTGCAATGAATTACCTCTTTAAAAATAACATAAGAGGCACAACCATACAACATTATTATTGTTGTTGTCAATAAAGAATTGTTGTTGCTGTTGTTATACAATCTATTCGCGCCAGTCACACTTGATAGCGCGAATTTGTCTGAATATCGTCGCTTTAATAACACTGACACGGATCACAATTACGATGTGCAAAGCAGTACACTGAGGTGCAATTAACAAGTAGCGAACTGATCATTTAATCCGCGTGAATATCAAAAAAATTCCAAAAATTTGACGCGGCAACCATATCGCACTCAATGATAGCTGGGCAAAACACAATGTATCATCGCCCTGAAAAGTACAGCACGAGGTTGCTTGATACAGTGTAATCTGATAACTGGACGTTGAAAGCTTTTTCGAAATGCTAAAAAGCAACCCAAAACAAACAGGAACATTTGCGATAAATTCTAAGTTCACGCTAATTACCATGAAAAAAATTACAACGCAACTTAACACATTAAAGCAGATTCGAAACTAGGCAGCGTCACTAAAGCCTATACGAATAACAGCTACAAAACAATCTACATATATATAACCCAGCGCTCAAGTTTCTTTAACAACGTGAAGAAACGAAAATTGCAAGGAAATTGATTGGAGCTAATGCAAAATTATTCTGAGACTGCTAAACCTTCGTTGTTGTAACAAGGCATGAAACAACCTAATATCACATCTTCATTTGCTGAAAATATGATGTTATGAATTCGAATCAAAACAATTGAAAATTTTTAGTACTGTAGATATAGAACCTTATAACGAGGGTAAGTAGACTCCTAGGAATATATTGTAGATAAAATCAGTCTACATCCAATTAAAGGGCCAACTTGATCATTAATTGAAACTTATTACAAGCTTAAAACTAACCGAAGCTGCTCGCAATATACCGTATTTAGTCATGTATAAGTCGGAAAATTTTGTATCATACCAAATATTTTCCAAAAATTGAAGCTTATACGTGAGGGTGCGACTACTACACGAGGTTGTGTCACAAGTTTTAAAACGGCGAAGCTATTACAACAGTTTCGACTGTAAACCCACCACCTTCCATCTTCATGGTACACTGATGAGGACTTGTTTCCAGCACAATGGGATGAACGGTTGGTAACAGCAAAGATGAGAATGAATTTGATGGATAATTAGAAGTTGTGTTTAGTTTTTATAAATATTTGTGGAAAAATTTTTGTACCATTTTTTGAGCCAAAAGTAGGAGTGCGACTTATACACGAATAAATACAGTATATCAAACTTGAAAGCAAAGTGCTGTGACTTCTACAACGACAAAGTCGATACTGATCCAGCTAAAGAAAAAAACAATGTAGATTTTTGAGATCATACACTACAGTTCAAATTCGGCCAACTATATCACTCCTACATATGGCGTGAATAAACTAGAAAACAGTGCCAATTAGCAAAAATTTCGCGAGGTCACGCGCCACAACTTCGAAGATCTGAGCGCAGACTCCTTGCGAGCAATCCAGCAAAGCTCGTTGTCATAATGTAACGATATTTGCATCGGCAAGACGAACAAAAACAGGGTGGTTTAATTCTTAGAGACGCAAGTCATGCATGCTTATAGCGCAGAATGCGGTAGTTACAACACTTGATGTTAAAACTTTTTCCACATGTGATGTAATAATCGATATTGCCTGGTGGTAGGACATGAGGGTGAATGAAATTTCGGTACGTGCTGTCGGTGCTGATAACATGCTGTCTAAAAATTTCTTAGTTTTTACCGAACTCTCGCAAATCAACTGGTTTTAAGCGCTGCTTGGACAAATCCTACTAACGTCATGTACTTCAAACAGGGTCAAGAGGTCACGAAAGACCACAATTCAAGTGACACACACTAGAAAAACATTGCGTTACTTACGCTATTTGACTGTTAAGTCAAAGTAAACAACAAAAATCCTTTTTGTCGAATCACTTTTGCATCTCCTCATGAAGTTTATTATTGTCAAGCTGTCAACTCAAGTCCAACCAAAAATCAAAAACATACCCTCAAAAAAAGTGTTCCTTATAGAGGCATGATAAACCAAAGCGGACTCATTGCCACAGCCACTGACTTCTAAATTCATGCTACAATCTTCACTGCATCACGCGCAAGCTCACACCAACTAATTACTCCCTCGCCATATATCTTCTATATAGACTTGGTCAAAACCAGCTCTGCATCTAATTAAGCGTTCAATAGCTATTCAAAACAAAATTTGATACGGTTGAACGAGAGAAAGCCTTTTCACGGCAGGATGCTAGCCTGAAGGTAATTAAAGTAGTTCGAAATGTAAGCAACCGCTGCACGTTGACAAATTGAAGTTTTTTTTGTAAGCAAAACAACAACAATGTTCTCTAATTACTAGAATGCAAAAAATTCTCATAAGCTCGGTAGACTAAATCTCTAAAACTGACTCCAAATAAAACTTGCCAAATTAATAACGTAACTTAATGTTTAAGATAATATTAGTGAAGCCATGACTATGAAATTATGCGACTAATGAAATCACAGTTTACATTGTATTTTATTTAAGCAAGTATCAAAAATAAATATTTCTGTTTTTACCAGAAAATATAGGCCCAAAAAGTAACGAGCAGCAGCTATCAATTTCAAAAAATCCCAGTTAGCATCGTACCTTTTAAATTAAAATCTAATGCAGCAACTCTCATGCAGACATTCACGATTACTGTTTTAATTTTTTTGCAACTATCTATGCAGTTTTATTCTTGGATTTCAAGCAGTTTAAAAACTCTCAACATCGATTATCATAAATTAAATTTCCTGCTCATTTCGCTGCCTCGAAAGTTGAGTAAACAATCTGTATACATCAAATACAACTGTATTAACGAACATGAATATATGAGACATAATCTGGCACACCCTGGCTCAACAAAATTCACCATAAGCTGCTTGAACATAAACATTACACGCTACAACGCATTTTAGGCGGTTTGGAAGCGGCAAGAGCAGAAAAATCCAACAAATTAAAAGAAATTGCGGGCATACATGCGGCATTACATTGCTTCAAATCGGTATAAAGCTTGCAAAATATATACACTTCCAAATGGCGTAATTCAAAACCACGCATCGCAAAGATAAAACAATTTCAACACATTGTTACAATGTTCAAAATGATCGTATTATGATCATTGGTAACATTAGCTAACAGCACAACGATACCTCAAAACATAGCAAAAACATATCAACTACATCAATTCCTTCAAATGAATTAGAATACGGTACCTCGTAAACGTCTTTTGCCACATCAGATAAAACAAAATCTTCATTATACTGGCCGTATCACGCCGAAGCGCGTAACGAGTGCGGAGACCAATCTCCGTGGCTTACAGCGTCTGAGCAACTCAGCTCCCAAGAAACGTGGCAGTGAAGGTGGGCCATTGACGACACTGTGTCCAGTTTGACCGGCCCGAGAATCGTACCCCAGACCTCCGGCACTGGCAGCAAACTGCTTAACAACTGAACTAACCGGCAAAACTTTAACAGCTAGATATTAACCAATCGCGGTAGACTGATAGAACGTCGCCGAAAGAAGCCTTAAACAACAGCATGTAATTATAAACATTTAGACATCGCTGCCTACAAAGCTATATTTTGATTCGTAGATACTGAACCAGATTGCTTAGAGCTTGTCTAATCCTTTGGGAAGGTTTAATAATTGGCTGGGTTTTCAGATTTAAATCTAAATCTCTATTTGTGAGAATTTAACAGACAAGATTTTACGCTTCGTGATTACACATTTACACAACATGACGACGACAGATGGAAACAAAATAAAAAACTTAACAAAAGACGACTTTTGGGGTCATTTGAAATAATTGACGAACTGAAAAAGGCCTCACTCGTGGCGTACATTGTTGATTTAACCTATTCAGTGTAGAAAGCCATTGTAGCAGGTTTTCCAATTACCTCCACTCTCAGCACTTTAAGAAACAAGTTTTTAAGCATTATAAATCAATACTACCCTGACTCATAAGTTCCAAAATCAGACAATACTAAGTAAATATTCCAAAAAATGCCACATCAATCATATACCACTCTATGATATACCACAAACCACTGAACATTTAAAATGATCGCCGACCACGCTACAATGGAACCAATTCAACCAAAGTTTACACCTGAATAATGCTTTCCATGAGCTTGCTACTTCCACCAATAAAAAAATTACAGAAACAGAAAAAAGATCTATCAGTCGAACTTAATTATTTCGTTATTTTAAAACCATGCGTGGAATTAAATGAAGAAATAAAATAGCAACCAACAACCAACTTCTCTAGCTATCTTGATTTTTTTGAAATCATACACAAATAAATGATCAGGTAATTGATCAAGGCTTATAAGAGCAAGAGATATTCCAAAAAATGAGCTATAAAATGAAGGCATTTTGTATGTCACCAATAAATACATTGAAACAAAATACAAGGAGTGTCAATGCACCAAAACGAGATCTAATTTAATAATCGAAAGCTAGTTTGTTTTCCGAAGACATGTGTCATCACTAGCAGCATCGGCAACTCAAAAGTAAAACTCAAGAGAAGGGAACAGAATGAAACTAGGGAGTGAGGGATTGGAACTTATATGTTAAGTCAGTTTGGGATCAACATGAAGCTATTTGTAAAAAATCTTATCTGCTTCCGCAGTGCTCAGTTTGCAAAATACTGCCAACAAACCAAACGAACTTTTATATCACAGAATAGATGTATAATGCGTAACAGAGCCAATATAAACCTCATGAGTCGAAAAAAGGTGCAACTTCTTCATATCTAATCAATGTCAAATAAATAAAAGTCTGCAGAAATCAATGCAGTTATTGTTAAACAATAGAAGTTGAATTCAAAGTTAAAATTCTAAAAAATAATAATTCATGTATAGTACAAAACTTCCTCCCATTAATATTAATTTAAGGCACTGTATTATCATGAATTATTAGCTATTAAATGCCAAGTGGACAGGTCTGCCTTTGAAGGGGTTGACTGGAGTTGAATTCAGTCTGATCAAGCCAATAACTTCAAAATTCATCTTCACAGCTTTTCTGCTGGACATTTGGCATAAAAAAATGGTGTAGAAAACAAGCGGCTAGATTACTTGTTACGCTGTTGAAAGGCACTCAGTGGGGTTTCCCCACCTTAGAGTGGGAGACAGATGGCTGGCAACTCCCAGGTGAGCTTGTTACACATCCATAGCTTCCTCCCAAAAACAGGAAGATAATTTTCTAGTGGCGCCATACAGTCTACTAGCCGTGGTGGCTCAGTCAAGCAAAAGTCTTTCAAATAGACGTGTTTGAAATACCGGTATTGTTGATCATAACTTTCTTGCTATCGAAAACAAAATTTTTAAACTTTTTATTGCCATAATAGAATGTGTTTTTCCCAAACTTTTTGCCAGGTAAAACATATCAATTAATTGAAATATTTGCGGTTATACAAAACTGTTTTGCAAAGACTTTATTCATTCTGTTTGTGTACCTTACGTTTTCATTGTGCTAGGTCTAGGAGTCAAAAGTTCCACTTCACATAAACATGAAAATATGCCGTTAGTGTAACATTCCATTCACACAATCATTCTTGACTCCATTATGACAAAGTTTAGGCTTTGGGACTTGCATCTTTATATTGCAAATCCATTTTTGTGTATTTAGTAAAGATGGCAGGATTTAACATTTGAAAATTCAAATCCAATCATAAATCCAACTTTAAATCAAAAATCTAAAGTTTTATTAAACATCCAAATGTTGAATATTCCAGTATAATAAGTGGCATTTTTTTATAATTCGCATGATGGTAATGCATCCAAAATTAGAATACAGTTCTAATCCAGTATATTTGAATCCAAATCCATGGACAAATCTAATGTTTAGATAGGCCTACAGGCAGTGTTTATTTTGCCACTAACGGCAAAATAGTTTCCAGATCTATTTTGCCTGCAGTAGATCGATCTTGCATAGTGTGGATATGCAAGACAGGAAACAGCAAAATAGACACTGCCTTAGATATATAAAATCGTTATTTCATAAGATATATAAAATCGCTATATCATAAGATATATAAAATCGCTATTTCAGTTGCATATAAACATTATGTTTGAGTATTAATATCAATATATTTGCCACTGATTCATATAGCGAGTATATACTAAGTATTGACAGATTGATTAGAAGTCATCAATGTCATCATGTTTTGCTATCACATTCCAACCCTGCAAATAGAACATATAGCTTGTACAAAACACACAAAGGACAGACAGTTGAGTATACTGATAGGCATCAACTAACACAACTACCGTACTAGCTGAAAGAGTCAAACATCATGCTTTGCAAATTAGTAGTTGGCACTACATAATTTTTATTCTTTAAACAAAAATAATAATTGTCTTAAATAAACTGATAGGGTCCTAAAACAGAATCTTTTGTGTCATTTGAATCAAACTTTTTGTGTAAAATTTCTCTACACTGCTATGGATATGTGACATGAATGTATCAGAAATCTATGGTCAACCGGTTTCTCTAATTATGGAATAGTATGGAATAGTATGGTATAGTATGGAATAGTATGGAATAGTATGCCATACTATTCCATAAATAGAGAACATTCTAATTATGGAATAGTATGGAATAGTATGGAGTAGTATGGTATAGTATGGAATAGTATGGTATAGTATGGAATAGTATGGAATAGTATGGTATACTATGGTATAGTATGGAATAGTATGGTATAGTATGGAATAGTAAGTAAGGCACTGTGGTATAGTATAGCAGAAATGGGTGATAGGACGTTTGGGGCACTAGAGTAAAGGGGCCCATATAAAGAGTCAAATTGAGGGTGAATGGCCCTCAGGGTTAAATGTGCCTCAGGCCTAAATTAGAGCAAAAGGAGTTAAAGGTCCTCTGGACAGGATGGTTGAAGCAATAAATAGGATGTTAATTTAGGCCTAGGAATAGGATGTTAATTTAGATACACACCAGCAACCTACTCATTACCAGCAATCTAGACTATCTGACCGATAAAATCTCATAGCAGCCTTGATCCAGGCTATGGGTAAGGGCTAACAGGCTAAGGGCCATTCACCCTCAATTTGACTCTTTATATGGGCCCCTTTACTCTAGTGCCCCAAACGTCCTATCACCCATTTCTGCTATACTATACCACATTGCCTTACTTACTATTCCATACTATACCATACTATTCCATAAATAGAGACACCCTCAGAAATCTATGGTCAACAAGTACTTTGCTCATCATCCTTGGTGATAAACCAAGATAGGCCATTTCAGAATCCATTGACATGATTACACTGCACATCAAATAACTTGGTAAGTTTCATCTTAAAATCCTGTAGAATAGCCTATGTTAAGTGTAAAATCTACGTTATGTTCAACCTGTCAAAGCTCAAAACAATAATCCTATCCTTCGAAAATTGAAAATGCGATATTTTTTAAAAATTTTATGAAACGCAGTCTACTAGGCCTATATCTGGGCAGTTATTGTCTCTAGTGCGAAGTGAGGGGGCTTCAGCTCCCCTGCCAGCATCATCCACATACGTTACAACCAGTAGGTCTACTACTTAAGCTGTTTAGAGTTTATTCAGATACCATACATAAAAAATTGAGATGGCTACCATTACCCCCACCATCATGTTGAAATACGTTCGAAAACACAATTCCATTGATGACTGCTAAAGACAGAATCACACCTTGTGGAAATAGTCTAGTGAAGTTACTCTGGAAGCCTACTTTTTTGGGGGACGCTGCTGGGTTTTCTTTTTTCAGACCAAACAGGCTACGATTCTACGCTAATTTTATTTGTTACAGGCCTATTCATCACAGATTAGTACTGTACGGTACCCTGTCTAGATGTCCAACTTTAATGGTTGTAAGGCTCACGGCTCTTGGTTCTACTTTCTGCATCATGCTGTAATCATTTTTCTGATGTCACACCCGTACTTAAAAAAAAGTGATTATGACATCAACAGATTAAGAAGTTAATTATGATGCAGAAACCAGGACCAAAAACCGTGGGCCTAAAGAGTATGGTACTAAACATGGACCAGTGGACAGGTTATAGCAGATAAGACCTTCAATTTAAAATTAAACATCAATATACCGGTATATAGCCTATATGTATAACTGACACCATACAGCATATACTCGGCACTGTAGGCTACCTACAGTATCAGTAGACTACAGTGTGCTGACGCATTTAACTCTCCGTAAAAAACTTTATACCAGTAATGTTCCGGTAGAACTAAATACCGTATGGGACCGTATGGGCATCGTATGGGACCGCATGGAACCGTATGGGCACCGTATGGGCACTTATGGAACCGTATGGGCCCTTATGGGACCGTATGGGCACTTATGAAACCGTATGGGCACTTATGGGACCGTGTGGGCTATTATGGGACTGTATGGGCACCGTATGGGCTCTTATTGAACCGTATGGGCACTTATGAAACCGTATGGGTTAGGGTTTGGGTTAGAGTTTGGGTATGGGTTAGGGTTTGGGTTAGGGTTAGAGTTTGGGTAAGGGTAAGGGTTTGGGTTAGGGTAAGGGTAAGGGTTAGGGTTAGGGTGCCCATACGGTCATACTGTCCCATACGGTGTTTAGTTCGACGTTCTCATAAGTGCCCATACGGTTCAATAAGAGCCCATAAGGTGCCCATACGGTCCCATAAGTGCCCATACGGTCTCATACGGTCCCATACGATCCCATAAGAGCCCACACGGTCCCATACGGTCTCATACGGTCCCATACGGTGTTTAGTGCGACCCGTAATGTTCAAACATAATTGAAAAAGTGAACAGCAAATCAGATTCTAAAAATAGGACCATTTCTCCTTGGTTGTCCACAAAATCCTTACAATAGACTAGGCAGGGTAACATCTAGTATCAGCCCCCAGGTTTGGTCAGGGTTGTAACTGAAGTGAACCCTAACTAAATTTAACCCTAACCGAACCTAGCTTACTGTAGTATATAAATATAATACTAGACCAGGGTTTCTCAGTCTGGGGGTCGCAAAGGTCTTTCCAGGAGGGTTGTAAATTTATTTATAAATTATTTTCTTAATCACAAAGATTTACGAAATTTTCAAAATAACCGCGACAGTGTGAATGTCTTTTACTCAAAATCGCACAACCAACATTGAAAAGTGATGCATGAAAATATCGCCATATTTGAAAATTTGTCCACTCCACTGCTATTAAAAATGAATAACTTGATGAATGTTTGAAGACATTGATTACAGAGCACCTTCAATCTCTTGAAGCTGAGTTCAAACGATATTTTTCTGAGCCTACGGAACAAGAAGCTGCATTCGTGTGAAATCCGTTCTCAACTGCATTGGATGGATGAGTTATACACGACCAATTTTGTGATCTTCAAAATGATTTGTCCGCACATGGTGCTTTCCAGGAAATAGCAATCTCTTAGTGTTGGTGCGCTATGTACAAATCCTACCCACATGCCACAATAGTGGCAAATGGAAGTAGGCCAATTCGCGGTTATAGGCTTTTAGCTTTCTATAATCGTTTAACCGCATTTTAACTGGAAGGAGTATCAATTCGACACAGGGTGTTTTCAAAGTGACACACAAAGAAAACGGTTAAACGTAGAGCATTGAAGTTTCTTGACTTTTCCTAAGATTTATTTCGGTGTGCATGAATGTTTGAATTAGTACTCCACCTATTTTAGTTTAGCTACAATTAAGCATTTTTGACAGGTACCTAACAATTTTGCGGCATTTCAAACAGATTTTCAATTTTACGGCCAATATTCATGCTGAGAGAGTTAATGAAATAATCTTCGCGTTTCGCAGACGCTAGCTTTGCGTCAAAGCAATTGTCAAGCGTGTATGCGCGTTACGGTTGTTTCAACGTTTTTGCCTCAAACGTTAAGTGACCTATTAACCTCATTTCTTTCTACTACAATATCACAATAATGCAATGTTGCTTCTTGAATCTTGACTACATTCACTGGATGTGTTTGAGTTGTTCAGTTCGCTTTTTTTCAAAACAAAATTACTGATTTTGCAACGAAAGGATCCGAAGCTTGCAAACTATGTTATTATGTCTTGTTTGGCAATGTTCTTGCAAAGTCACGTTGTTGTGTCCTTGGATAAGACGCTTCACGACAATTATCTCTGCGTGGCAGTTTTTAACCAGCAGTAAATTGAAAAAGTCAGAATCAAATTTCAAGCGGACGAGTTAGAAATAACGCCAACTCCGAAGCGGGTCTGGATTCGTCCTTAGCATAGCGCCTCTGTCGCTTTCTCGTGACAGGATGATAAATATGAACAAATCAATCAATCGCTACTAAGTTGCCTGAAAGTGAAAAATTTGACAATATTTTGAAACTCTAACGAAAATGCAAAATTTCTTTTGTTACATTATTTTGTCCACACTATAGGTATAGCCTCTCTTCGTAAACATAGGAGAAAGTTTTAGTGCAGAAAAATCAGCTACACTGCGTTTTGAGCAATTTAGCTTATGCATAATGGTGTGATTATGCTGCATAACGTTCTGTTCGCAAATAAGTTTTTATGCGATAATCACATACCTCTAACTAAATCAAATCTTCATTATACTCGCGGTATTACGCCGAAGCGTGTAACGAGTGGCGGGGCCCATCTCCGCGGCTTAGCGCCTGGGCTACACAGCTCCGAAGAAACGTCGCAACGGTGGCGAGCCGTTGGCGACACTGTGCCGATTTGACCGGTCCGGGAATCGAACCCCAGACCTCCCGCACCGAGAGCGTGCGCTTAGCAACTGAGCTAACGGCCGGTAACTAGCAGTGTTGAAATGGATTTGCATGCTGTTCTACGTCACTACTTTGCTGTAAGCTTAACGATGAATTGTCGACTTCACTTTTGTAAAAATGCGTTGAAAGAAGCTTATGGAGTGTTTTTCGTGATTGTAAAGGTAGCAATATAAAATTCTGACTTAGCCGATTCACAAATTGAGCCCACAATTTAGCGCTTTATTATATTCCAGTGGTAAATAATACGGAGTAACCATATCAACACAAACACACAACATTACAGTCGTGTTACAGCCAAAAATTTACATTACTTGCCTGCATGTAATTGATCTTATAGATTATTTTTTCATTGAAATACTGTAGAATCGCAACTGATTGACCATAAAAACGCCGAATGAGCTGGCAATTGAAACACCGAAACAACCGCAATAATACGAATTTCCTTGATAATAAACTGAAATTTTTCAATTATCGTATTACAAATAAATAAAACAAGTTGGCTAAAAGGATGGTTGATAATACGCAATTATGCATATCGCACAGTTTTGTTTTATCTCTTGCATTCATTTACTTCATAGGATTTTCGGAATTTTCATTTTTCCGAACACAGTGATGGATATAGTTACTGTCGAGCTTTTCAGAAACGCCAAAATAGCCCGAGAAAATAGGGACAACCGGACAAGATTTTACGCGTGGGTACATTTTGAGTCGCTTTACTGCCCACTGAGCAAGCAATATCGCGCGCTATAATCACATTAAGCGTGACGTGATTGATAGGCCCTATAAAATATCATCAAAAATAAGCACCTTCGGTAAACGTTCAAAATCATCTTTAAAAGAATTAAACTTTAAAAAAATTATTTTCTCTTCGCAAAGGCGAAAGAATGCAAGACAACCTCAAGAAACAACGGCGTTTGTAGTTTTCGAGAAATTTAGCTTTGAAAACCTGTGTCGGCTCGACACTCCCCCCTGGCCGTAGACTTGCCTGAAAAGCCCAGTTAAAATACGGTTAATCTTAAATTTTAATGACGTATCGACATCGCGGGGGAGAAATGTAAACTATACGTTTTACAATAATTATTCTCTTTTTTGTTACTCTTTATTACCCTCTAGCGGATGACGTGTTGTGGCTTCGTAGTTTTGCCTTTTTTGTCTTTGGCGAAGCCTCGCTGTAAAACCTATCGTGTGTAGTTTCTTTATCACAGTGTAGTTGACAAAAGGATTCAGGATAGGGGCTTCGTTATAGTCATCAGATGTATGTAGTTAAGCAGTTAAATACAGTATATTTGTGCAGTTTATTGTAATTGATGCTTATTGCTTAATATGCGTTTTTATTCGTATCTAATGTTGATTCTATTTGAACAAGGAACAATTCAGGGTAAGGTAATCAGTTTTTGTTAAATCTCCATCCAATCCTCCATCTCTCCATCTAATTCTCCATCTCCGTCACTTCTCTTCATCTCTGCTCCATTCTCTCCAAATTAATTCGTCACTCCATCTCCATAACTGGTTTTATTTGTTGATGTTCTCCCAAGATCAAAATCATTAATTGGATTAATTTTGCTATGCTGTCATTATCTTGGCAAATTGACGATTGTTTTGCTTGCCTGTTTGTTATTCTGCATTTCGTGCAATGTAAAAAACAGTTTAAAGAAGTGGTGGCGAATTTGGCTAGCTAAGGGCCTACCCCGTCAAATAGAAGTACACTCTCCGGGAAAGTAGAGTTTGAACAAACTCTACACTTAAGTACCAACTTTTAATTTTTCTTTTAGATTTTAGATGGCTTTTATTTTAGATTGTGCCAACTTCATATTTTTAGTTTTGTTTATAGATGGCTTTTATTTTTACTTAGAGACGTGACTTCTGATGTTATTTCGTTAGTGAAATGAATTTTAGCTAGTGACATGAATTTTTGCTGTTATTTTGTTAATGAAATGAATTTTAGTCAGTGACATGAATTTTTGATATTATTTTGTCAGTGAAATGAATTTTTCGTCAGTGACATGAATTTTGAATAAAATATCGAATCAGAAAGTCGAAAACGACTGGTTTTGGTTGTATGAACTATAAAAGAGTTGCCTTGGTGATATTTCTTTCAACTCCGCCAAATTGGATAATGAGCGTTTTATTTAATAATAGGCTACTAAAAAGCAACGAGAACAGGATGTGAAAAACTATAAGCTTGTGGAACGTTCAAATATTACATGACATTTTTTGTGTGAAAATTTAGACCCTTTTTACGACAATATTGCGACGTTTAGGCTACAGCGAAAACCCCCGCATAACGATTTCAAGTGCTCAGCGCAGTAGTAGTAAAATTTAAATGATTGAGATAGATGGCCTTGTTTAAAAATTTCAATAGTCGATGAATCCCCACAGCTTGAAAATTCTCCATGCATGCATGCAATTACATCTACGCAGGCTTTTATCATAATCAACCAGGCTACCTACAATTTTCCCATGCATTGTTTTCAAGTTTTGTAACTTTATTGGGCCTATTGTGGCGAATTCATCATTTTAAAGCATTTGCCGTCTCTGTAATTTTATTCACTATATTTGGCGTCTAATCATATACTACTGTATTGCTTAAAATGTAAATTTCAAGTCATTTTCGATCATCATGTCACGAACACGTCAATTTCGATGTCTCATTTGCATAATAGGAATTTTCGTCTAATTTTTAACTTTGTCCCGCAGCGGCTCGCTGGCGCCGCAGTGCGATCATACTTTTCTCGCAACTTACTTCAGATTACGTCTTCATGAAAATATTAACTTACCGCGCAAATATTAATATTTCCCGCTTCGCTGCAATTGGCCAATTTTGTGTGTGACGTCATTGTCCATTTCGACGTCGAAAAAAACTATAAATAGAGGTAGCTGGCGGCATTGAGGAAGTCTAGCTTGTACGCAGGGCCGGATTTACCAATAGGCTAGGCAGGCTGAAGCTTTGGGCTTCGGAGAAATAAGGGGCCTCGTCACGAACAACAAAGATCTTTTTATCAAGACCTTTACAGGCCTACACGCAGAGACAAGAGCGTATTCAGGGGGGCATTGTGCCATGCCCCACCCCCTCCTTTTGACTCTGCTTTTTAGTAATTTTAATTGGTGCCAAGTGACTAAAATATGCCAGACTCTTTTGGTTAATGTCATCCGACAACAATGCAAAAAGCTGTACAAGACTACCAGCGCACGTAGGCTGTAATCTTGTTTGAACAATTGCTTGCAGTGTTGCCACTGAGGAAAGTGCAAATAACATCAGATTTTGTACACCTTCAACATCAGATTTTTTACGCTACAGTTTTGTTACAAACTAAACACATTTCGCCTTAATATTCCCACAAGAACAGTAAAAAATAGTTAAGATGGTTCCATAAACCTGCAGGAGTTACATGTATATCTCAAGTAACAATTTGCATGTTCAGTATTAAAACACGTGGGCATACAACACCTTAGCAATTCAATGACATGACTAAAACAGGATTGCTTATAACTCTACAGCTTGGTTATCACAAAAAAAGACAAAAGACAGAGTAACCACTGGTAAAACTAGCTTGCTGTATTCTACAAATTTACAACTCTTCAAACTCAATTAATGACTACTCACATATTTTCTGCTACATTCTGACACTCAGAGATGGGTGAAGAAACATCGCATTTTTCAGCTAAGCATGTATTAAATGAAAAATGATTATTGAATAGCAGCTGCAACAACAACGAGATGTAAACAACTCAGGCTACAGCATAGCTGCACTCGACTAAGCAAACGAACTCTACACAGCCTATCAACTGCTTTACTAACTAGAGACTAACGACTGCGCAGTGAACAAAGAGACACAAATGAACAGTCAAAGCATACACTGTGACGTAACAATAAGTACATTTTTACAGAGGTGGGCATTTTTTCGGAATAGACTGAAGCGCAGTGCAAGAAAGCACAAAATTTTTTAAAAGCAATAAAACGCAACGCAATTAACGCAATCTGATTTTTGAATAAATCGAAGCGCAACGCAACTTTCGCAATCCCATTTTTTAATTGCATGAAGCGCAGCGCAACTTCCGATATTGATGTTTTACAAAAAGTAAAAGCGCTGCGCAACTTTCGCCACTAATTTTTCTTTGGCTTTAAAGCGCAACGCAATTTTTGCTTCAAAAATGCAACAAAGCGCAATGTGTGAAGAAGCGCAATTTTCAGTAGAGTCATTTTATACGTATTAAAGATACTTAAACTGAGCGTGATAAGCGGCAGTAATCACTGATTGCAACGGTTAGTAGTCAAACTGTAGATGGGTTTCGTGAAGCTGGTAAGCAGAACGACATAAACATTTAAGGTGGCAAAAATAATCGCGTTGTCGTTTCATCGCGCTTCTATAAAAGTATCCCTCAAAGTAAATTATCTACATAAGGCGAAATTCAGCACAAACAAAAGCGATTTATTTTACCTCACCGCATCACACACAAATTCATAACACAACCCCGAAGAAATACTGTTGAAACTCCCAAGAAAAAGGCATCGCAAGCGAATTCAATGAATCTCATTTCTGATTGATCTGCTACTAGAGAGCAAAGCTATACTATACCTTTCGTGCACGCTTCACCACTTGAGCATTGAGCAACTTGCGCTTTTATCGGACGAAGCGCAGCACAATGAAGAATATCAATTATTTTACAGTTCGCAGCGCAATAAAGCGCAAGCTGTTATATTTTATTTAGTTCGCAACGCAAGAAAAGCGCAAGCTGTTAAATTTGTTTCATTTCGCAACGCAATAAAGCTCAAGAAGCATTTATTTTAATTGAAGCGCAGCGCAAGCTGCGCAATAGCCAAAAATAATTTGCTGAAGCGCTGCGCAACTTCGGCAATTGCGGAAGTTGCGTAACTTGCGCTTTGCGCTTCAAATTGTGGAATGACCACCTCTGCATTTATACAATGGGCATTTATCGCGATAATTTATCGGCGATAGTTATCGGCGATAATTTATTACCGATTATCGTTATCGTTCAAAATAGTTTTGATTTATCGATTACCGATATCGCTTTTGCAACATAATTTGTTATCACCGTTAAGTTATCGCGATAAACGATTCTTTATGCCTACAATGTTCAAACTGCAGAGTTGGTGAGTTGATGCTGTGAAAAAAATGCTTTAAAAAATTGAGATTTATCGATTATCGGTATCGCCCAGGGCTTTTTTGAAGTCATCGATTATTGTTATCGCTGTAGTACAAAAAGGTTTATCGTGCCCATCACTGCTGACACTACAGGATTCAACAAGCAACATTGAAGTATTGGCTGATGCACACCTAAACAATTCGAAGTAACACCTCATTAAATTAGCCAGATGTTATAGGCCTATTTGCAAGTTATGCTTACAATAAAAGGCAATTAACTTCAACGAACACTTAGCAAAATGCTCTCAGTAAAGCTGCAGAACTTCGCAGTAATCTGGTCATATTATAGGAATATCACTTTTAAATATTAAGGCTTATAATAGTAAAAATTTTAACAGTATAACACATAACAGTATAACAAGGCTTATAACAATAGGCCTATACAAGGCTTATAACAGTATAACATTAAGATGGCACTACAGACAAGTTATTTTGTGATGGGCAATTTTCTTTTCAACCCAGAACTAAGATTGTGAATCGTTATGGGCATTGGGCAATTTTTGGTTTTTCTACCTATAACTCAGTAATGCATGAAGTGTTTTTTTTTTCCATTCCAGGAAAGGGAGCTTGATTAAGGAATTTGGTTGAAAAAACAGTCAGTGGCACAATACACACTTTCGAAAGCAGAAAAATAGTCGTAAGAAATTTTTATTTTTAACTAACCTGTTTAAAAAAATGTTTCAACATCAGATTAGTAGGTCAAAACATCAGACATCAGAAATTCTGCCCAAAACATCAGATCTGGGGGGTTATTACGAGCTGTTCGATATTTATCGAATATTCGTTATGCGGTATACATATTCGTTATTCATATTCGGTATTCGTTATTCATATGCGGTATTCGTTATTTGCAAGCAGCAATTCGTTATTCGTAAGCGGTATTCTGTATTCGTTATTTATATGCGTTATTCGAGGTTTTTTTATCGAATACTGCATGAGCAAGGTCATAACGAATATCGAATTGATACCTATTACTTGCCCCATTCGTTACGGCAAGTCGAATTCGATATTCGTTAAATCAATGGCGTTAACTAGATACTGATTGTTACGTCATAAACTGTAGTGCCAGCTTTGCAGGATGCAGCGAGTGCATGACTTATGTTACATTGAAGACAACTTAATTGGAAGAAATATTGCATCGCAGTTAGAGTTAAAAAACGCTAGTATGTTGTGCTGTGCTATTACTATTAGTTACGAAAAAGCAAAAATGGGCGAAAGACGTCGGTGGTCACAAACGGAAACCGAACTTTTAATAGACATGGTGCAAAAAAATTATACATTTTTAACTGGAACTTTTACCCCGTCGAAGACAAAAGCAATGGTTGATAAGAAGTGGAGCGAAATTGCAGATGCGATTAACGCGTTGGGGTGTGGCTCTGCTATTTTAACTACGGAGCAAATTCAAAAAAAATGGTCTGACATGAAATCAACCAGCAAAAAAGCTGTGAGTAAATACAAAATCGAATCGAGACGCACTGGAGGGGGAATGAACAAAGTGAAGCAACCAAGTGAATCTCAAGTTAGAATAGCCAATATAATTGGAAAAGCATATACCGAATGTATCCCTGGGACCGAAGAATGTGATACCAGCCTCGAAATTGCTGCTGAAATAAATGTTGATGAAAGTGAACCTTGCAGTTCAAAGTCAAGCGAAATGTTCACCGAATCGGCAGGAGACACATCTAGTGATGACCGCCTTTGTAGTACTGCTACTAAACGAAGGAGATGTGAAAAGGTGCCCCAACAAGCTCTGGCAGGCCTACCAAACGCCAAACACAAAACCAGGAGATATTGGAAACAGAAAAAGATATGGTGATAGCAGTTAATGCTATGAAAGAGGAACTAAAGCGAACTAATTCACTCATTGAAAATATAGGTGAACACATGAAACAGAGCAACGACATCCATCAACAAATTTTGAAGCTGCAACAAAATTGTCCACCGAATCAAGACGAGTTAAACACTTTTATTGGCTTGCTAAATGCGTAGACTTAAACTTTTAACGATCGGACTATCCTCGTTGCTGTACATTCACAATTATTCGTTTGGTTTTGCGTTTTAAAAATAAATTCGTTTTTTCATCCAAGACTACTTTTATTGAGCAGTAACGAATAATAAATAAGCAGTTATGATCATCATCACACGTAAAATACAAAGCATTGCAAGATCGGGTTATTGAAGTCATAAAAAATTACACGCAAAAAGCATAAATCGCTATTTAGGCCTAGCTAATTTTGGTTGAGACTTTGAACGAATTTAAAGATTTTTCTTTATATTTACCAATTGCTTAATCAAAATATGTTTTTTGTGCGTCCTAACCGTCCTTTCACTAAAAATCGCAATCGATGTCAAGATTTCTTTGCGACGGAAAAATAAAATTGTTGGGTCTACGGAAAATGTTATCTACGACCTATGTAATTGTTAAATCGTATTGCAGTTAAGTTACATAGTAGTGTTACAGCCATCTTATGAAAAAATCATGCTTTGAAATCCATGAAGAACAATTGTGAAAGTGGTTTAAGCTAAAAAAAATAGAAGTTGTGAGATTATGAATCGATTAGCGAAATTAATCGCTGTCTTTTAGCAATTCCTGCCGCGGAATAATGCTGGGTAGGGTTGCTGGAAATACCTTCTTGTTCGGAAAACAACTGAACAATTGGATCAGAATCAGGCACTTCAAGTCCAATTCGACGGCAGATGTTGTGCCGTGCGCAGTAAGTCATCACTATTTTCGACACTCTCTCAGGTGAGTAGCATAAATGTCCGCCGGTGTGATCCAAGATTCTCCAACGACTCTTCAAAATTCCAAATGCCCTTTCAATTAGAGAGCGAGTTTTTTGATGAGAAGTATTGTATTTTTGCTCCTGGGATGAGACAGGATTTGAAAGTGGAGTCATCAGCCATTTCTTTAAAGGGTAACCGCTATCTCCGAGTAACCAACCATCGACGAAGCAATTTCGTTCAAACTTTTCATGTAAAGCTGATGCTTGCAGTATAAATGAGTCGTGATGAGAACCAGGCAATTTGGCTTTTACATCAAGAAATATCATGTTGGCGTCACACACAGCTTGCACATTGATAGAGTAAAATTTTTTTCTGTTAACATATGCGCATTCATCAATGGGAGGAGCTATAATTGGGATGTGGGTACCATCAATACACCCTATCACTCCTGGAAATCCAGCTACTTGGAAAAACTCAGATTTGATGTTATCTTCTTCAGTTGGGCTTCTTGGCATGTATATAAAGTGTGGTACGTTCAGAAAACGTCACAAAACTATGAAGCGTTCCCTAAACGTAAAAACAAAGAATGACAGCTGACTACTGTCCCCGTTGATTCTAATTGACAAGGAATATGCTGTCCTATCAGCGCCTAACGTGCGATGTATCAACAAATTCTTGTCTTCAACGAATTCTATTGATTCAACCACATGCAACACGATAATTAACCGTAGCATTTAAACCTAACTTAAACACACTTAATTAGACCTAACTAGCTGCGGATACGCTAGAGGTAACTTTAGCGTTTCCTAAAGAAATAGAGAACAAAGTAAATACACTGACCAAAAATTAACCGGCATGCAACAACTATACAAACAGCAAGAAAAATAACCCTAGCACCAAGTAGCAAAGGTACAAAGACCAGTGGTAGCCAGCACAGGCATCACGGGAAAACTAGACAGACTAACAACGGTTCCGTAGTGTAAATCATAGCCAGCACCGAGCTACGATCCAACCGAGAAAAAATAGCTACGTTTCAACAAACACAGGGCTAATCGCGCTCGCAGGCTAACAAATACAGGCATAATAATAGGTGAAACACACTTACCGTGCAATCCTATTACACTATAAACTACACTACATGTCCCGACACTGCACTTATCCAATCTCTAATATAATGGCAAATACAAACCCGCCAACATAGAACATTATTCAAACAGGTTTCTACTGCAGAATCGGTACCCAGCCCTAGGCTATAACTCAACAAATCCCTCACAACAACAGACTAGATCCCACAACTATGACTTCCCGCAAAGGCTCTAATAACAGTCAAGCAACTTAATACACAAATGTAACATGTCTGCACTCTGCACTGTCCAGCTGCAAACAAGAAACAACAGCTTGCAGCAATGCGCGAGCTAACTAACCAGTATGACGCAACAATTACCAAACAACAAAGAGCCAAGCAGACATCCAGCAGAAACGGGGAAAACCCTATACGTATATGAGCGTAACATAGCCGGCCCAAAATATTGAGCAGGAGTAACAAGGGTAACCGGAACAATATTTTAAATTAATGAAGCGAGTATACGAAAAGAACTACTGGTATTATCAACAATGAGAGTGTGAACACTAGAATAATACAGAACTAGAAATAAAACACAACTGTGCCACGACAGCACAGTAACACACGCGCCGTGCGACCCACGTATGATATGTAAGCCTAAACACACAGGGGAAGTGGAGGAGCATACTTGTACGTGATCATACGTGGGCATACAGTCCATAGTTCGTATGCTCTGGCCGTAATGTTAGGCTGCACCAAAGCCTAGTAGCATAAGTGTTAGTCAAACAGTCCATGGTGCTCAAAGTTCACAGTTCATTGTACATTAGCCCGTCTGCAACATAGCAATGAGCAGTCCAAAAAAAAAAAAGACGGCTAATACGGCCTCATCGGGTAGCATCAACGGGGTAAGGTGTTATGCACTCTTCAGTGTGCAAAGTATTTACAATTGAATGTTCATAGTTAATATTGTCTACGTTGATGCAGCCGAAACAAATCACAAGGTGTGGTGATATCAAACAGATCTGATCGGTGTAGACAACTAAGTGTCACACTCCAAAAGACAGAGTTTTCTCACATCTCTCGTAAAAACCTTCCCTCCGGCAACTCGGATCTTTACTCTCCTCACCAAACTATCACGATCTGGCATGACCTCATCCACTATTCCCTTTGGCCAGGAATTCCGAGGTGCACTTTCATCTTTCAAGAGAACGAGGTTCCCAACTTCGAAATTACGTTGAGGGCACAGCCATTTTTGACGACGTTGAAGGAGGGGCAAATATTCAGATCTCCATCTTTCCCAAAACTGATCGGCCTGGTATTGGCAAGCACGCCATGATGATCGCAAGCCGTCAGAAGGGAGGAAAACATCGGAAGGGTATCCTGGGCTAACACTCCCAGTCAGAAGCATCGATGGTGTCAGCGTTTGTAGATCATCTGGTTCAGTTCCAACTCTAGTGAGTGGTCTGTTGTTCAGGATACACTCAATCTCTTTAAAAAGGGTTACTAAGCCTTCATCGGATAGGCTTCTTACATGTCTGTCAGCCATCATGGAACGCATGGCCTTACGAACAAGTCTGATAATTGCTTCATATATTCCACCCTGGTGGCTGGCAAGGGGTGGTGCATGTTTCCAATCTATCCCATGAGGACCCAGTTCAGCCATAATCTTATGGTCTTCAAGACGCTGCAATCCACGCTTGAGTTCTGCATGGGCACCGACAAAGTTTGTAGCATTGTCTGAGTAAATCACACGAGTAGAGTGACCACGGACAGACAAAAAACGACGCAAGCCAAGCAAGAAGGAATCTGTAGTGAGGCTGTATATCATCTCCAGATGGGTAGCTCGGGACGCAAGGCAGGTAAAGATACAGCAATACCTTGACAACAGGTTGCGACCCTGCTTAACTTCCAGAGGCCCCATATAGTCAATCCCGCAGTTCTCGAAAACAGGCTTGCCTGACTCAACACGAGCAGGTGGGAGTGGAGCCATCAACTGTGTTCCAAAGTTCGCATCTTGATTACGGCATACCATACAATTCAGCTTAATGTAGTGCTTCACAGTTCTCCCTTGGCCAATCACATGAAACCTTCTACGAAGTTTATTCAGTACGTATTGTGAAGCATTATGACCGCTGTTGCAGTGAGCATCCATAATCACAAGTCCAGTTACGTGGTGACGTTTGGGTAGAACTATTGGATGCTTGACATCTGTAGGATAACTGGAACGCTGTAGACGTCCTCCTACCCGAATCACCCCATCTTGTACTATCGGGCAAAACCTCTGCAGTGATTGTAATGACGTCTTTGCTAAGTCACCATGGCCGCCAGTCATGATTTCATACCAAGGAACTTTCTCTAAGGTGTCAACAAGGTCCGGCATTGCCTGCTGCTGTGATAGCCGAATCAAAGTAAGTAATGCATCCTCAAATTCTTTGCCACCAATAGGATTGAGCGGAAAGGACCAGTCAACATGGGCAGCCCGATTGCGCCAGAAGGTCTTCATACGCAGTAGCCATGCCACAGACTTTACAGCAGTACGGAGGGTACTGTAACAGTTAGTGAGTCTCCACAATGGGTCCTGCTCTCCATCACCTATCGTAGAATGAGTACAACAGTTCCCATCCTGATCAAGACAACCGGAAGGGTGATCGACGGTAGCAGTTGCAGTGGAATTGATTTTTTCATCTCCATTCAGTACTTCTGGCTCTGCTTTAGGCCATGTTGACTCATCTTGCAGCAAGAATGATGGAGCGTGAAGCCATTTCCCTGACTTGTGTACCTGCCGCGGAGAGACCCCTCTCGAAAACAAGTCAGCTGGATTTTGCTTGGTATCCACCCAAAGCCACTGATCACTCTTGGTGTGCTTCCGGATAGTAGCAATCCGGTTTGTCTCAAAGGCAGGGCGCCTCTTGCTGGTGTTGTGTACATAGCTTAACACTGTCGTAGAATCAGTCCAGAAGTAAACCTTACTCACGGGGAACCAGTGCTCTTTCATCACAAGCAACGACAGGCGTACTGCTGTAACTGCAGCACAGAGTTCCAAACGTGGTATGGATTGTTGGTTCATGGGTGCTACTCTAGACTTTCCCATAACCAAGACACTAGAGTATTCCCTTCCATCATAACAACGCAGATAGCACACAGCTCCATAACCATCCTTGCTGGCATCTGCAAAGAAATGCAGTTGGATATCTATAGCATCTTCAAACCCAGTGTACACCCGTGGAATTGAGAATCCATCAAGCTTTGGGAGAGCCGTTAGCCAACTATCCCACGTGGACTTGGCTTCTTGCGGAATTTCAACATCCCAATCAAGTTTGGCCTTGGACAACCGTTGAAGAAGTATCTTGGCCGGTAAAGTAAATGGACCAACGATGCCAAGTGGATCATACACACTCGCTAGTACAGAGAGTAGTCCTCTGCGGGTAGTCGAGTGTTCTGCTACTGCAACTTTTACCCGAAATTGATCGGTTGAAGCATGCCAGATTAGACCAAGTGTTTTGTGTGTGGGAAGATCAATAGCATGGAAATCTATGTCTTGAAGCTGAGGAGCAAGCCGTTCACTAGGTAGAGTTTCCAGAACCTCAGGGCGATTGCTAGCATACTTGGACAAGGTGAACCCGCCCGAGCTCAAGACACTGTCAAGCTCAGATATCAATTGAACTGCCTCATTGCTAGTTCTGACTGAGGTTAAGAGATCATCAACATAGAATTGATGCTGAATGGTGGAGAGCGTAAGTTCAGAAGCTTGGGGCAAGTTCTGGAGTGCTGTTTGCCTTAAAGCATATCCGGCAATGCTGGGAGAGGAAGTCAAACCAAACGTATGTACGGTCATCTGATAAGACTGGACTGGCTCGCCTGGATTACCACCCCGCCACCACAAGAACCTCAACGCTGGTTGATCGTCTGTATGCACCTTCACCATATGAAACATATTTTTGATATCCCCCACAACAGCGACAGGGTATAACCTAAAGCGGAGTAGGACCCCAAGCAGGGTGTTGGTGTTGTCTGGGCCCTGGAGCAGCTGCTGGTTCAATGAGATGCCCTGACAAGCCGCTGCACAATCGAAAACAATGCGAAATTTCTTCCTAATGCAGTGATGTGGAATGTACCAGATACGTTCGTCTGGGACACTTTCAACCTCTGTGTTTACTTCTCGGGCATGACCCAATTGGAGCATTTCATTTATTTTGTTCTGATACAAGCTTAAAGTGTCTGGCTCTTGACTGAGTCTGCGACCTAGTGATTTTAAGCGTGAAAGAGCCATGTTGTAGTTATCGGGTAGTTTCGGACACCCATCCTTCCAAGGCAATCTCATAGAATAGTGTCCCTCACGGAGCTCGCAGGAGGACTCCATGATTTTTGAAGCCTTCTCGTCATCTAAGGAAGGAAGAAGCTCGTCTGACTCACCAAAGAGATCAGCATGCTCAAACTGGCATGGACAGATAGATTCAGAGACTGTGTCCAGCTTGTGGGTAGCGATAAATGCTACATGGTCAACGACTTCTTTTTCGGCATGAATGAAATCCCGTCCAAAGAGCACCCACCCAAGTGGAGACTTTCCTGCCCAAGGCTTGGTATCATCTCCTTGACGAACCTCAGAGAAGACATGGAGCTCAGGTGTACCCGTGCCAATGATTAGCTCCACATCACCTCCCCCAATGTCTGGAAGTTGGATATCAGATAAGTGATCATGGCATAACAGGTCAGTTGAAGACGGAATGCTACCCTTGAGATTGGGCAGCCGATCTACTACCCGAACCACATCCAGATGAAAGGAATGAGTACCATCCGTGTCTTTGACGATGCAACTGGTCTCGTGAGTGTTGAATGCCTTCGTGTCTCCATTTGCCAACTGCAATTTTGTCCGGATAGGAGTCCCAGAAAGATCCAGCTCGGTAAAGAGTCGACGAGACAGCAGATGCGTATCTGCTCCAGAATCTAGAAGTGCCCAAATCTTCTTAGTTGCGCCTGAGAACGGATTGACAAGGGTCACAGGCAGAACTTGAAGACGGTTCCTAGCCCCCTTACCCCTGGCCGCATTAACACCGCAATTTTCGACCTTTGGCGCTGGAGAATCCACACTTACATCAGCATCTGTTGGGGTGTTTGGTTCAACAGTGGTATTCCTAACTGGGGTGCTCGATGCAGTCGAACTCGCTGGAGGGTGCAACAGTGAGTGATGAGTCTTAGCGCATGTGCGACAGCGAGCCTTGCTGGGGCAGTCCTTAACACCATGGCCCACTCCCAGACAATTGAAGCAGAGCCGTTTCTGTTTAACAAGAATTTTTCGTTCAGCGACCGATTTTCCTCTGAATTGCTCGCATCGCCAAATGAAGTGACCAGGAGCACCACAAACTGTGCATAACTGATCTCCTTTGACCTTTCGATCCTCGTATTTTGATGTGACAGGAATCGGTGAAGTGGGTAACTCACGGGACTGCACAGCATGAACCCTAGCTGGCTTGGACCTCGACCATCCACTATTGCGACGCTGAATCTTGTCATGATCTCTAGAAGTTGCCATGAGTCTTCCTAGGCGTGAGCTGGCCAAACCTTGAACCTGATCAATAAATTCGATGAAGAGGTCAAACGGTACAACATCCATGTTATACCCCCTTTTCATGGCCAACTTGGCAAATTGTTCCTGGTAGTGCCGGGGAAAACGAGAGAAGATACCATCGGCAGTGGAGGTCGCATCCAGTTGACGCGCTGCATTGGCTGACAGGAGAACCATTTTGCAGTTGATCAAGTCTGAATAGAATTCTCGGAGACCTTTCTCGTCGGTACGGATTTGCGGTCCTTCACATACCAGCTTCAGATGAGCCTTTATTGACACCGAAGGAGAGCCAAATGCCTTGTACAGCAAGTTAAGAGCTTCTTGCAGTCCTTGGGAGGCTGGTAACATCACGCAGTTGCAAATCAGTTTTCTGGCCTGCCCAGCAGTAGAATCCAAGAGTAGTTGCAGAGCATGAGCAGGGTCCGATTGCCCATGCAATCTAAGAACGCGATCTTGTATCTGACGAATGAAGACATGGTATTTGAGAGGATCACCATCAAATCGCTGATCCTGCATCAAGGCACGCGAATCTTGACAGCGTACTATGACCTGTGCCAACTCTTTCATGTCATCGGACTTTTCCCTTTTAACAGGAGCTGCATGTTTGGACCCGCAAACAGTGGGAGACATACGAGGAGTAGGGAGAAGAAACCCGGAGACTAAAGAGCACCCAGAAGAAGTGGATACTGAAGGCCCAGGCACCTGAGCACCAGGAGAACATGCCTGCGCAGATGAAGCCGGCCCATGGAACACTGGAGCCGGAGCGCTGGAGGCAAACGATGATAGACATGTTGTGACAAGAGAGGTAACAGGCAAAACCAAGGGAGACAGAGAAGGGAACTCGGAAACCTGGGATGTTACAATGTGACCACTTGAAACAGCCGGCCCATGGAACAACTGGGTCTGATTGCGTTCAGACAAAACTTCATGGGGATATGGACTAGAAACCCCGACGATTGTGGGCGAAGATGTAGGAGGGGAGACATTAACGATGCTGGTACACTTCGAAGAACTGACAACCACAGGAGGTACCATCCAGGAAGCAGCATGAGGGTTCAGCGATTGTACCGGTGGAATGGTTTCCGCAGGTGAAACTACTTTGGGCCAAGAGTTGGCCTCTGATGAGCAAGATAGGGTATCTGTAGGTCGTAAGGTACCAGACATACCGTTAGGATTAGAAACTTGAACAGCGTTGGATGGCCCTGCCTCCTCGCCAGGTTGAACTAGGCTAGCCACATAGTTGCTCACCTTATCATGAGATGAAAGAGATGGTGCAACATCGTCATCATCTAGATCTAGTAGACCATCATAAGCATCGGCCATTAGTTTAGCCTTGGCTAGGTCAGTTTCTGCTTCTATGACTGCCTGCTCAGCATCATGCTCTGCCCTTATGACTGCCTGCTCAGCATCATGCTCTGCCCTAGCCTTGGCCAAAGCCTGATCCCTTTTACATTTTCCCAGATTTATCTCAGCAATTTGCATTTCTAAGCGAGCCCTAGCTGCAGACGACAGAGAGGTACGAGAGGTAGCACTAGAACCCGACTTAGAACGACTCTTCTTAGACCGATAAGATGCAAAAGAGTCTTTAGGAAGGGAAGCATCAGTTTCTTCCACCGCGGAACAATTATCACGTTTTCCTGAAACTTGTGTACTGGAAGCACCTCCCTTCCGTTTAGGGTCAACTTCCTGTAGCCTTTTAGAAACCCTTTGTATATCGGCTACCGACGCTGGGGAGCCTTCTGAAAGAGCGCGACTGGAGTCGCCAAGCACCTTCGAACTACGAGTGTTGTATAAGCTTCTAGGCATTGTCTTGTCTAAGCCAACAATCTAAGCGTCCACGTTATGACGTTGTATAATGACAAGAGTTACCTCTAGAAATGGTACGTTCAGAAAACGTCGCAAAACTATGAGGCGTTCCCTAAACGTAAAAACAAAGAATGACAGCTGACTACTGTCCCCGTTGATTCTAATTGACAAGGAATATGCTGTCCTATCAGCGCCTAACGTGCGATGTATCAACAAATTCTTGTCTTCAACGAATTCTATTGATTCAACCACATGCAACACGATAATTAACCGTAGCATTTAAACCTAACTTAAACACACTTAATTAGACCTAACTAGCTGCGGATACGCTAGAGGTAACTTTAGCGTTTCCTAAAGAAATAGAGAACAAAGTAAATACACTGACCAAAAATTAACCGGCATGCAACAACTATACAAACAGCAAGAAAAATAACCCTAGCACCAAGTAGCAAAGGTACAAAGACCAGTGGTAGCCAGCACAGGCATCACGGGAAAACTAGACAGACTAACAACGGTTCCGTAGTGTAAATCATAGCCAGCACCGAGCTACGATCCAACCGAGAAAAAATAGCTACGTTTCAACAAACACAGGGCTAATCGCGCTCGCAGGCTAACAAATACAGGCATAATAATAGGTGAAACACACTTACCGTGCAATCCTATTACACTATAAACTACACTACATGTCCCGACACTGCACTTATCCAATCTCTAATATAATGGCAAATACAAACCCGCCAACATAGAACATTATTCAAACAGGTTTCTACTGCAGAATCGGTACCCAGCCCTAGGCTATAACTCAACAAATCCCTCACAACAACAGACTAGATCCCACAACTATGACTTCCCGCAAAGGCTCTAATAACAGTCAAGCAACTTAATACACAAATGTAACATGTCTGCACTCTGCACTGTCCAGCTGCAAACAAGAAACAACAGCTTGCAGCAATGCGCGAGCTAACTAACCAGTATGACGCAACAATTACCAAACAACAAAGAGCCAAGCAGACATCCAGCAGAAACGGGGAAAACCCTATACGTATATGAGCGTAACAAAGTGCTTAGCTTTCTTAGCCATGCAATCCGTGAAAACTCGCAGTGTTTTACTCACTGTAGGCTGTGATACTCCCAGAAAATCTTTGGAGCAATTTTGAAAACTTCCTGATGCGAGAGTTTTTAAACAAATCAAAACTTTTTGTTCTAAGCTCAAATCTTTTTTACGATGTTCTTTTGTAAACATATCATCTTTTACAGTGTCGCATATACTGCCAATATCGAATTTATTTAGTCTAAATTCTTTTAAAAATTGCTCGTCTGTGTAGGTTTCAATCGGATTTGGAATTTCGTCGACATCCTCTAATCTTTCGCACTCTTCTCTAGCATTTAAAATTAAGTATCGACCAGCCATTACTTCAGTTTAAGCATTGAACTTCTCTTACAAGCAAATCTTTCTGACAAACTTGCGATTGTGCTACAGTAGTAGCCTACCCTATATCGAATGGTTTGTAGAATTCGTTATTTTTCCCCGAAAATTGACGTATTTACCGAAGATTCGTTATTTGATATTCACCAAAATTGAGCATGTAATACCAAATTTTGATTTTAAGGAGCATGAAATACCAACTAAGAAGCATGGACTACCAATTAAGTTATCGAATAACGAACGTTCGATATGCGTTGAATTTTGCGTCAAGTTTACTCAAGGTCATTCGTTATTTTTTGACCACAGAATACCAATTTGCGGTAAATAACGCATAACGAACATTCGATAAATATCGAACAGCTCGTAATAACCCCCCTGATGCAAAAACATCAGGAGTGGCAACTAAGATTGCTTGCCATTTAGCGTCTCAGGTTGCCATTAGCAACGGATAGCAAAACTCCCTTGTAAAGAAGTAGCGTTGACGCCTCATATTTTGCCTAAAAATAAGTCGACATCTGCGACGTCATAAGTCGACTAATAGTGCTCCATGTAAATAGCCTTATTGTTAATGCGATCACTCCATGAGAATTTGCTCATTATTCTCAGCATTTTATTTTGAAGTATTTAAATGGGCTTTATTGATGTTTTAGTTGCAGAACCCCAGCCAAGTATTCTACACATAATATGCGAATAAAAAAAGCATAGTATACACTTAAAAAGATTTTTAGGGTTTAGATAATGGCGTAGTTTAGCAATAATGCCGAATGCGCATGATAATTTTTTCTGTAGATGTTGCACATGAGCTTTCCAACAAAGATTTTCACCTAAAAGAAAAAATATGACCTTTTATGACTTCATGACTTTTTAAATAGACCTCGTATCAACGTAGTTTTTTCGCGATTGCCGGTTTCATAAGCTTTTGCGCTACCAAAAAAGTTTAACTTGAATGACTTTTATCCCCCCTACTGATCATCCATGACGAAAATTCAAATAATCTAAAATTCTAATCCGTTTACTATCCCGGATGCGGCGCGCAAATTGTTGCGAACTTTTGATTGGCTGCTAACTGCATCGAAAACGCGTGAGGTGGTAATTTACCCCATTCACTAGATTAGTCTATGCCGTACTTGTAGATTAAACTATACAAGTTTAGAGGACTCAGAAAGTTGGAAAATTGAAATTAGAAGAAGCCTAGAGGTACTACCGTACTGCTGCAAAGCCCCCAATGTAGTTGAAGCAATGCATGCTCAGAAATATTAGGCCTACTTTACCAGTTCTACCAGCGCCATGGCCTAGTGGTTAAGAACGTTCGCCTTGGAAGCTGGTAGACTGGGTTCTATTCTCAGTCGGATCAAACCAAAGACTTTAAAACTGGTATCTGCTGTTGCACTTGCTAAACGCTCAGCAATGAAGTGGAGAATGGAATAAACAGAGAATAATATACCGGTACATCAGTGAATTCTTGACAAAACTTAATCCTGGCGCTAAACAGCTAAAGGACCTTAGTGGTTATAGAGCGCCTTAAAACCACACAACATGTACTGTTTGGGCTGGTACAGTGGGAGTAGCCTGGTACACAGAAGGTAACGTCTATCGGTTCAGTTAAAGTTGTAACTAAACCGGACCCTAACTAAATTTAACCCTAACCAAGCGTAATCCCAACCAAACCTAACCGTAATCGAACCTAAAAACTTAGTACTAGATGTTACCAGGTTACTCGTACACAGGTACAAGTAGCTCTTTCTTGTTCTGGTCGTGATTGAAGTATTGTAGCTAGATTGAAGTATTGTACTAAAGCGGGACTTCCCCGCTAATCTGCTGATGTCCGAATAGTGCATAACACGTCATCACGTAAAGCTGGACATAGGCTTTGTTGTAAGCAGAAATAAGAGGCGGCTAATCCCATACCTAAACTTATGTGGCAATAATGTTTTTTCTACATCTGTTTCTGCTAAAACACTGGGAGTAGGTACTAGACGAAGATATGTCTTTGAGCTTGCATTACCAAAAAGTAATCAGCATTTGTTATCTGAATCTGCGTAATTTGGGTAGAGTAGGCTCAATATTGTCAAACAAATTGAAACTCCAACTAGTACATTCAATGATACTTTCCCATCTAGATTATTGCAATGCACTTTGTTATAATTTATATACCTGTTTACAGAGGTGGGCATTTTTTAAAAATTGGTTGAAGCGCAGCGCAACAAAGCGCAAAAGTTCTGTTAAGTCATGAAACGCAACTTTTGCAATCAATCATTTTTTCGCATTAAAGCGCAACGCAACTTCCGCAATCAATAATTTTTTTGCATTAAAGCGCAACGCAACTTTCGCAACGAGGTTTATACAAAAGAAAAAGCGCAACGCAACTTTCGCAATGAAAAATTTAATAAAGCGCAACGAGTAGATGTATAAGCAATGCAATTTTTTCTTGAGTTATTTTTATAGGTGCTTTTAACAGTACGCAGTTGTCTACAATGCGACAACAATTTTAATGCAAGTGACTGTAACAGGATTTTGCGTGGTCAATGAACAGGAAAATTAAATAAAAAGCTAAAAAAGATGCATTGCTGATGATTGCTTTCTTCATCTTCATCCTCTTATCACAAGAGAGCGAAGGAGGCGCTGCTTAGGACAAATCCAGACTCGCTTAGGAGTTGCCTTTGTTTCCGAGTTTTTCGGTTGAATTTTGCTTCTGTCTTATTTAATTTGCCGCTTGCCAGATTTCACCAAGCAGAGATAATCAACGTGAAGCATCTTATCCAAGGACGCAGCAATGAGACTAGGTTGGGAGTTGAACCTTTAATCTTGCGATCATGGTCGTCGTAAAAAAAGAGCTCCAAACCACTGCGCCACGTTGCATTGTCGCGTGCCGTTAAAAGCACCTCATCGCGGTAAATCATAATTTGCATATGCGGCAAAGTTCTCCGCAACAACAAGTAAATACGATTTATTCAACACTCAATGATCTCTTTAAGCACTTGTAATTATTTTAAAAAGCAAAAGACTTTAGTGTACCACATTTCTGATGAGCTGAAAATTTCTGCTACAATAAATTGACCTATAGGCCTATTGTACGCATCAAGAAACAAACTGCTATGGTATTAAAAACAGTTACAAAAAACTGCTTACTCCAGCACATTGCGCTTCAATTAATCCGACAAAGCGCAACGCAGTATTTCAACTTCCGACAGTGCGCAACGCAACAAAGCGCAAGCAACCAGATTCTTTTCAGTTCGCAGCGCAATAATGTGCACACTATTATATATTTTTTCAGTTCGCAACACAATAAAGCGTAAGAAGGATTTATTTTCCTTGAAGCGCAGCGCAACTTGCGCAATGGCTAAAAATAATTTGTTAAAGCGCTTCGCAACTTCCGCACGTGCGAAATATAAATATGCAACTAAATACAAATGCAATTTTATGATCTTGCCCCTGCCTACCTTAATGATACTTTGACTTTTCGTAAGTTGAGTGTTACTCATAATGTTAGAAGCAATAATGATCTATTAAAACTTCAAGCGAAGTTAAGATTGAATTTTGTGAAATCTGAAGCTATGTTTTGTTGAGCAGCTCCTGATGTATGGAACTTAATACCTTCGTCTGTTAGACATAGTAACACTGTCTCACAGTTTAAAATTAATGTTAAGAGTCACTACTTTGGCCTAGCTTTTCATGATGTTCATAATCTTGGAAAGTCATTTCATAAATCTGACTTTTGATTTGACTGCTGGTTAGTTGATGTATATTGGTTCATTTATTTTTGCCTTATTATTTTGCTTTTGGAATGTACCACATTTCTTCACAGAATGTCCCTTTGGGTAGAGCTGGTTAATTGATTTATTTTTGAATTGATGTAGAATTTTTTGGCAGTATTACATTAGCACGTTGTAGATAACTCACTGTTGTGCACACTTCACACTTGTGCGGTGTTTTACATTTCTGTTATTGTATCTATTTTATGCGTTTTATGGTACTACTGCCTATAATGTATGATACGTTATGTTTATGCTTGCCCAAGTCACCATTTTTGTTCACTTTTGTGTATAGCTTGATTACCTGCCTTTTTTACCGTGTCCCTTTGGCAGATATGCTGGAGACTTTCCAGCATTTATCTTAAGGGTTAATTTTCGGCATAGAAGTAGTTTTACTACACCAAATTGCAGCAACAGCCAGCAGACTTAGTATCGATAACATTTTATTGTAAATTTTGAACGTTTTCAACCATAGCTTTTGGTCCTCTACAGAATAAAAAATTTGAACTACATTTTAAGAAAAAATTAATCAAATGGTAGTATTTAAAAAATCAAGTGAATTTAAGCTTTTCTAACAATTAACACATTATTGCGTAACATTAATTCAGATACAGTACAAATCTTGCACAAATGAAATGACGTAATGAATAAAACACACTACAATATTAACTAAAATACGAAATAACAAAGAAGGTATACCGAATATAAATACACGTGCTAAAATGCTAAAATATATTTAAAAGAAAAGATGACCCCCCTCGCACAACTGTGTACCGTATTCAGCTTAGGATTGTGTTTTTTTATTAAAAGAGCTTCTCGAATTTTGGTGTTGTATTCCGTGTTGCACATCCTAATTACTTTAAAATTGTCAATATTTATGTTGGCTTGCTTGTCTTAAGAGGTTGATGAATACTATTTATTATTACAGTTGAATCGAGTTAATTGCATGCCGGATAATTGCATAATTCGTTTTATTGCATGAAGATCAAAAATCCTAGACCACCGTCAATCACATATCAAGAAAATAATTCAGTTAATCGCATGACGGTTTATTGCATAATCCACTTAATTGAATAGATTTGAATGGCATTTTATGCAATTAAGCGGATTTTGCAACAAACTTAAGCGGCAAGAGCACAATTTTCTAAGCAAAAACAAACTGCTTCAATGCGTAAACGAACTCGCCAATGGTCAACCTCATACAACCAAAATTGCCATCGATTAGAGATCAAAAGTGAGGCAGCGTGTGATGTGATTAATTTTCTTCAAAGATTGAATAGTTGATTCAGAACAAAATGACGCTTTTTAGCATGACTCTCGTTACGGGTCATTTGTACTTTGTGCTTCCGCATAAACGCTTAATCGCATAAAGATGTTTGTCAAATTGATTATGCAATCAACCGGATTCGACTGTATTATTATTATTACCGGTAATTCAAACTAGACCCGAGTTGGTTGTTGCCACTGTTCCCTCTAAGTTTTTAGCAAGTGCGAATTTGCCCAAACATAAATTTTGATAAGACATTTGCCCAAAAATTTAGGGTTTAAAAGAAAGTTGGATTCAATTTTTGCCTCAAATTTGAATTTCCAGAGTATGAAACTTTTGTTTTGCATTAAAATATTAAACACTGTGATTCTACTTCGGCCAAAAATCTTCATTCCAGTCTGCAAGCATAAAGAAAAACAGCAAAATTTTGCCCAAAATTTCTCATTCTTTTTTTCAAATTTCGCACTTTAGAGGGAACAGTGCTTGCTGCAGTTACACTGATCGGCAAATCACCAGTACGGATAACCAGTTGACATTGGAGGTGGTAGCGTATCTGCCTATGGTACCATCGTGTTTAGATATATTATACCAATAATAACGTTTACCAGCAGAGTACGGTAGCAGTTTTTTGTTTGCTATCAGTATTTAACGTCTTGATGATTTGATAAAATGCATGCCCCAATGCCAAAACAGTTGGGGCGGTATACTGCTCAACTTTTGTGCATTTAACGCAATGCGTTAACTTAATGAACACGTTGCGTTAAGTGCAACAAAAGTTGAGCAGTACGGTATACCGCCCTTGATCAGTGAATTAGAGTCTAGGCAATTGGACTATATCTATAAAGGCCAAGTTGCAATAGCCCTGTTTTACTTAACAGCACTAGTATACACTGTTGTAGCATGCCTTTCTTGTGCTGAAAGTAGTCTATATGTTTTACCGGTGGTGTTTTGTGAAAAAAATGCTATGTTGTAAATTTGTTTTATGCAACCTATAGTATGGTGAGTCAGATTTAGTTTTGAGTAAAACGAACCTGTTATGCTAACTGCTAGTTAAAGATATGTTTTAATTTCATTTGCTGTTTTTGGACAGGTTCAGTTTTTAAAGTTAAAACTTTACCATTTGCATTGCAATTTTGTAAATAGCCAAATTCAATTACGTTTGCAAAATGGTGGACAAAATCAATCTATCTTTGGACGACATTATTAAAATCAGTAAGAAGACCAATAAAAGCAGTCGTGGGAGAGGAGCTGCCAAACGTGGCCGAGGAGGACGTGGCAGAGGCTCTCGTGGTAGAGGCACTTCCCGTGGTAGGGGTGCCTCTCGTGGAAGAGGTGGTTTTGGAGGCAGAGGTGTTGCAAGAGGTGGAGTCACAAAAAGTTCTACAAGACGAGGTACAGAATGAAGAATTCCAGATCATCAAAATCTCTTCAAATTTTCCTGGGTTGTGGATGAAAATTCGTTTTTCCATTCAAATGCCAAAGAACTTGTGAACTTTTTTAGTCAGTAATGCTAAAAATTGCATAATGTGCAAGGCAGTGACAATATGTCACCACACTATTTGCAGTTTGAACTGCCAAAAGTTATGCTTGCACACCAGTAATTGAGTTAGTTATCAATTAGAGAAATAGAATGTGTTAGAATTATGTACGCAAGTGGCCAGTTAGGGGTCATCTTGAATCTGCAACATTACATGAATTTCAGTTTTTCAGTATTGGATCATCATTTTCATTGCTCTTCTGAATTGAAAGGCCAGTCAGAAATGGCACTGGCCTTTTTATCAGTTCAATGGAAATCTTTATATCAGGTAATTTTCGAGGAAGAGGTCGTGGAAGAGGAGGTTCTTTTTCTAGATCAACAACTGTCCCAAATGATAAATGGGATCATGACATGTTTACTCCTGTCAAGCAAGGTTTAAGAAGTGTTGGTGGAACAACCAGGTATATTTTGTTGAATTGGAAATTCTCAGATAGAGTACCATTTCACCATTGTAATTGATTTGTTTGCTTAAGGGGTAACGGCAAGTTATTGGTTTCAAATTTGGATTTTGGAGTTTCTGATAGCGATTTAAGTGAACTCTTTTCGGAATTTGGTGCTTTGAGAAGAGCCGCTGTTCATTATGATCGATCAGGAAGATCTTTGGGCTCTGCAGATGTTCATTTTGAAAGACGAAATGATGCTGTAAAAGTATGTTGAATTGCTGAAATTTTTATCTTCTACGTTTTGCTTCAGCAGAGCTCATGCATTTGTAGCAAAACGTACAAATAAAATAATTTGTAACTGGGGTTTCCCTTTCGAGATTTCGGGACGGAAAATTTAAAACTTGTCAATCTTTTACTCATTCTTTCTCTCTGCTTTTATAAATACCCTCCACAAAACAATTTGCAATGCTGTTTGTAAATTTCCCGTTTCCGGAAAAATTGGCTCGGGATCCCTGGAAGTTTGAAGCTTTCCCGGTATCCCGGGAAATTTTTGAGCTAAGCGAATTGAATAGTCAAGAAAGTAGTGTGTTTTTTACTTAATTTGCCCTATTTCAGATCTACGTTTAGCTGTTTGATCTCAGCTGAGAAATAACAGTGGCCTACATCCAAGATCTAACAATAATGCAGCTTTTTAGCACGAATTATTATTACGCTACTCTTGTGATTGTGACAAATCATTAAGAGCGAACTTACAAAAATAAATTTGATTGCTTAATGGTGGTTTGCATACAGTGCCGTATTTACCATTAAGCTACCGCTTAGAACATCATGTTTAAGGGGCTTCGCGCTGTGGTCAGGTTTCTGATATTTTAATCTTTCGGTTTAAAATTGTTTTTGTAATTTATATTATAAAAAACCTCCACCTTGGTTTATGTCACAAGACTGACTTGGCTTTATCAAACTCTAATTAAAGACCTGAGACTAACGACAAAAATCAGTTGGCCTAAACGAAATATCGCAGGCTGTGTCGTCATATGGCTTATGAACTAGTGTTTCCTCCCGGGAAATCGGGACGGGAAACTTGGATTCTTTAAATTTCCCGTTTCCCGGGAAATTTATTTCGGGAAACTTTTTTACTTTAGCAAGGATTTCAATGGTACTGATATCTATCATTCCGACGCAAAAATGCGTTACTACAAATTAAATTTTTTTTTTGCTTACTAATAATTATTTTTCACAGTGGAAAAAATTTTTACGACAAAATGCTTGTGAGATCGAAATTTTTTTCAATTTGTCGAAAAAATTGAAAAATTCAAACTAAGTTTGTCAAAATAACATAACAAAATGTTAAAAATGAGATCAGAAATGCTGAAAACCAGAAAAAATAGCAAAATCACCAAGCTCAAAAAAATTTCTCGAATCCCGGGAAGTTAAAAATCCGGGAAAAAGGGAAGCCCTATTTGTAACACTTGATCAGTTGCTCTGCCACTTTGCTATTTTAGACATGCATTCTTAAAGCTTGCTCCAGTTTGACGTCTTGCGTATTTACGCCAATATTTACTGTACTAATGTAAATGTAGTGCGTGTGGTTGTATTTAAACGTATGTCGTAAAGTCCAATACTGTGTTTGCGACGTCATTTCCCAGACTCTGTTGTGACAAAATTACGTTGTTGAGGTAACTACAGTTCCTTAAGCAGACCCTACATAAGCAGATAATAACTGCTTTCGTCTCAGAATATTTGCTAGTGGTGTTCTTTATTCAGGCCATCAATCAATACAACGGTGTCCCACTTGATGGTCGCGCAATGCAAATCCGGTTTGTTGATGGTCCAGCAGTTGTAATACAAGCCACAACATCCTCCGTTGGTGGTTCGAAATCCGCACGAAACCAAAGTGCTCGTGGGTCAGGTAATAATACAACGTTGTAGACAGGGCCGGCCTTAGGTAATTGGAGGCGATAGGCAAAGTGAATTTGGAGGCCCTACTTAAATAAATTAATATTCAGCAGAAACTAATTTTTCCGCTGTTAAGATTACTGGTTATCGGTAGCCTAATATTCCTTGCCCGATCTTTTTAGAAAATTAGGCCAAGCAATGTGGCTATTTATTTTTCTATTGCTTCGGAGCGCTGATGCGAACTTCTCGAGGTAAATGTTGAACTACTTCTGTTAGAAAGCAACTGTTCGAAAATTGTAAAACAGACATTGTTCTGATTCAAACTTAAATTTCCATTTTTTTTTCATTAGGCTAACTGTTAAAGTAGAACTTTTTAAATCCCTTCCTTGTATTCAGCAAATCATTTCAATACCGGCACTTTAAAAACATCATAATTACGTTAGTGCTTATCTTAGCTATTAAAATTCACTTTATTTGAAGATAAGTCGACTTAATTAACTCTAGTAGCTTACTAGCTTCAACGTATTTTACAACTCAGCAGCTGGATCAGTCTTCTGCCTGCATTCTGTATATTACGCTGCAATAATCGACCACAATCAGACTGTTGGGAATCGTCACGAAAATGTGACATATAGGCTCGTATAGTAGGTCATGTTTCGCTTTTTAAATATATTTATTTTTTTTTATGATTCGGGTGCGAGGCCCCCACCTTTCGGAGGCCCTAGGCGATTGCCTAAGGCCGGCTCTGGTAGTAGACTACAATATTTAGTGCAGTAACAGTAATTGAATAAGCTACTCTCGCAGTAGTATGCCTCAGCCTTTTTACAAGTATGTTTTAAGTAGTATAAACGTTAAAGGAGTTGTGCAATGTGCATCTATTCTGTGAGCTCAGGGCAATGCACGTGTAAATTATAATATTATTTAATGTGTTGGTTGAACATTAAAGATAGCTTTACTACGACGAGTGGCTTACAACATTGCTCCTGATTCCAGGCTCAAAGTTGCATCTGACGCATGATTGTTTTTGCAATGGCATTTTCTTTCCTGTGCTTTTATATTTCCATATTTTAACCTTCAGGTCGTGGGCGTGGACGAGGTAGAGGAGGTGCCAGAGGCCGTGGTGGTAGGGGAAGAGGCCGTGGCGGTGGACAGAAAAAGCCAGTGTCAATTGAAGAGCTGGACAAACAACTAGATGAATATATATCCAAGAACGACTGAAACATACCGTGGTTGTAGAACATTTTACGTTGAAGCGGCAATTTTCCAATAACGTCTATCCAGTGCCTATGTACACTTGCTGCTAATTCCACCCCTGAGTTTTTTGCATGTTGAAACCCCTGTTTTGACAACAGTTACACTCTTACTAATTTTTTTATATTTGGGTTTTTTATTGGGCCTTTATTGCCGTTCGCCTCTGTACCTACAAAAAAACTTCTTTCGTAACTGTTGCTTTTTAAGTTATTTGTCAATATTCAAGTGCTTATCCACATATAGTTCAAGTAGATCAGCTGTAGGCTTAGGCACAAGTGCATCACACCATCCGGGTTTCCTAATATAATTTTATAATGACGTATCGACGTGAGAGCCTCTTACTTGAAGTTTGGCCACAAATTTTTTGCAATGGGTTTTATTTGACCATAAGCTCGGTAATTAATTGTGTGGGAAGGAAAGGCTGGCTATGATCTAAAGCTCTGCATCGTTTATGGTTGATAAAAGAAACTTCTTGATCCTTGAACGAACAAATGAGAATTAAGACGATGTAAGAAGAGCTTTGAATATGAAAAGTCTTAGACTCTTAAAGCGCTGAAAGTCCGTGCATGTTATTAGGATATTTTTACGTGGAGAAATATTTGCGACTTAAAAGCAACCTTTCACTGATTGTAAACTGCGAAAAAACATTCTCATACAAGGCGCATTGTATTTAACACCGTTCAAAATACAGCCAAAAACATTACGCCGCTTTACTCAATTATTATAAAAACAATCGCACGTGTAACGCAAACAAATATACGGGCAAACAGTCTGATTGATAGATTATTCCTGATTTTCATGAAAACAACGATTTGTTGCATCTTACTAACACTTTAAAACGGGAATTAGATAATATTGGCGCTTATGCAGTAGTTTACAGTGAAAAATGGAGGCATCAATTTGAAATGCAGTGACACATTCAAATATCAAAGAACAATCAACATAGCTTTTCAGGCAATTCGCAAAGTTTAGATATGAAAGTTACGGTAACCCCAAATAAGCAAGATTAAACAGTGAGCCGTCCTGATATTTTTACCAGGGTTGGTGAGCGCTTTTACTCGAGTTCAGTAATCCTTACCGAGTTCATGCTCATTTCAAGTAGTTTTCATCGGTTTAGGCTGAGTTCAAGCAGTTTTTGTCAAGAAAATAAGTTCAAAACTCGATCAACTTTTCCAAGTTCATGTATTTTCGTTCGTGGAGTTCCAGCCCTGATTTTAATAGCAGCTTTGTTGAGTGTAAGATACCATCACAAAAATTAACAATAACAAACACGCATTTACAAAATACATCAAGATCACGACAATAAAAAGAATTGGTCTCCGAATGAACTTTTGGAATAGCCTATTTAATTTGTGACATGTTTTCTGCTTGAATACATTTCCTTGGCAACTATGACTGAATAACCCAACCTGGATGTTAAGCAGTAGTATCACTGGAGGATTGCTTACTGATACTAATCCCTTAAAAAGTTTTTAAAAAATCCCAGATGGTTGCTTCACTGTCGCTCCATGCGACGCAGCTTCAAGGACTCAAAAAAAGTCTCCAGGCATTACGGTAGGCTACACAATAAAACCATGTAGACCTAGTTACGCCTACATTTGCGCGCATGCCACTTCACCTTTGTGGCTGGTCAATTTTTCTTCCCGTTTATTGTTATATTTCAACTGATTATACGACCAAAATGAAATGTGTGGATTTATGGCGCTTTATAACTACTGAGGTCCTTTAGCGCCAGGACTAAATTTTGTCAAGAATTCACTGACGTATTTTTATTCTCTGTTTGTTTCATCCTCCGCGCTACACTTAATTGCTGAGCGTTTAGCCAGTGTAACAGCAGATACCAGTTTTAAAGTCTTTGGTTTGACCCGACTGAGAATAGAACCCAGCCTACCAGCTTACAAGGCGAACGCTCTTAACCACTAGGCCATGGCGAAAGTTCGAAGCACTGACTGAAGTATTAGAAAAAAACCGAAAAGTGCTCGTAGATCAATGGTTGCCACACCTTTCCTACATTACACTCTCAATTGCAACTGAAAGCCCACTGTGAATGAAGCCACCACGAATAAAGACAATTTTTCGATCAAAACATTGAGCGCTGATACTGTACAGTTATAACCAAGAGTTGCAACACAATGGAACGAGGGGCGCATCAATGAATACAATTCTTCACTACACAACTAGAATGCGCGTACGCCAAGACTGGAATAATATAGAGCTCGCGGCCCTCTACAATTGGCTGAGATGCCCACAGTTTGCTGACCAGAAAGAAAGGTCCTTATTTGTTACGCGTAAGTGCAAAAAATTACTGTATCATTGAATTTTACTATTCTTTTCAATAAATAATTGCATAATTATAACCGCCATTATAGTTTAAACTTACACATGGAAACATGCAGAAGATATGCAAGATAAATCACTTAAAAATCCCTGTCAAGGCGAAAAGATAAGAAATGTCACCAAAAGCCTAAAACAGGTAAGAAAAAGTAACCTACACTAAAAGTTTAAATCGAGATAAGTCTACCACTAAATAATGAGGACATCTAAAAGCGGTGCCAAAAAAACTATCACGATAAAACATTATAATAGCATACAACAGAGAGAGCTAAAACAAACTTGAGTATCAAAACTTCACCAATGATTTGGCAAAATTTGGGCTTTGTTCAAGGCCAATGTAGCCTACTAGAGATAATCGAAACCATAAAATCGTCCACTCATCAAATCACTCAGCTTCTTAGTGGATTCCTTACATCTGTTGTTGTAACATGATTGTACGATCTGCAACAAATTAAGTTTTGCATCAGCACTTTTTGTAATACTACAACTACCGGTACTTTGTATCATGATGATAACAAAAAGTTTGAAACACAGCTTCAAGGGCATATGTTTGCCCGATAAAAGCTCAAACTTGCATCCGAACTCAAAATATCTGGAATGCTCCTTTTCACAAACGTCGTGAGGCAAAAAATTTAAAAGGTATCAAGTCAGAGGCTCAACAAACCTCCAAAAAAAAATGTCAAGAAGCCCATCATTTGGAGCTAAGAGAGCTTAGTTAAAAAAGCAAAAAATTTTTCAATGAAGTCAGCGCGAGTGTAAAATATCGTTATTAAAAAATTGCACTTTCTTGAAATCAAGTGAACAGGTTATTGAAACAAAGCATGCAAATACGCGGTGTTCTACGAGAAAAAATGACTTTGATTTGCTTTTCGTTAAACAGCCCATGCAGTGCGTGGTTATTAATAATCGCACTATAACATAATTCATAATTGTAGCAGTTTTCTCGCTTTGGAAAGTAGAAATAGACAATTTCCGAAAATTAGGAAGTTGCCTTCCCTACAACCGTCAGCGCCTAGCCGAAATAAAGCTACAACAATTTGAATAAGGTACCGGAAAATTAATAAGTTCTGTACATTTTCGGCTGTTCGTAGTAATCTTTTTTACGCCCATAGTCTTGATTTGAAAATATGCTACTACTTCAGGACGGCCTACCGCGTGCTTGTCAGAAAAGAGCTTTAGCGCTTTTCCGTGACAACCTATTAAAATGTTGTAAATCTCAAAACTGGACGTTTCGACAACATAAATTCAGCTGTCATCATCAGCAGTGTATGCAAGGCAGTACAAAACTGTAAGATTTTAACGCTGAGACTTTAGCCGGATTTGCTTAAAAAGCTTACAGTTTTGTACTGCCTTGCATACACTGCTGATGATGACAGCTGAATCTATCAAAATGTGTTAAAATGCATCGGAAAGTTTGTTAGGCACGTGCTGTAACTCATGCTTATTTGATGGCATAGTCCATCAGACATAATAACATAACTGAAGCGTCAGTATTGCCAAATATGACATGCCTGGCTACTTCATAACTAACGCCACCAAACAACGTTAAAAATGTAATTCGCACTACAAAAATCATGGCATTGCGGGTGTAAAATCTACACTGAAGAGGGTCGTAAATCGCGACTTTAATATAGAAAAGGGAAACGTTATTACTATAATAAAACTGATACAAGAATCTGATTTGCAAAAAATTAATTGAAAAATAAAATTCAGACCATTCTCTCTACATTACAAATTATCATGGCCGATAAGTAGCTAAAAGCATTGCTGCTAGAGGTCTAAGTTGGTAATAACTAGACCGTGCATGCAGTTCTGAAGAAAATTCCGTGCGTAGTCTGACCAACTGCGCGTCAAATGCAATCGGCTTCAACCGTGAATCGACCTGGCACGGTGGGTGTTGCACAGCCATAATGCCACGCCAAAAACCCGTTATAATGTATTTACAGCTATTTCGGGAAGTTCTACTACGCCCGAATTAAAAGAGCAAGCACTTAATACTGACCAACTCAAGATTCAAAGTTACAAAACCCTTTTTCAGGGTTGTGGCAAAGCAAGTGAAAATCTACTTGGCAACTACAATCACAGAGAAAAAAACGTGGGTTAAAATTCAACACCCATTAAACACCACGCGCACTTAATATCTTCGTAAGATACTACAGCTGCAGTTTCCAAAGCTTCGTATGTTTCATGCTATTCAATCAAACCTGGCGATCATGCTCCGAGTTGCTCGCTATTTTTTGTTGGAACAATGGGTTCCAAAGCCCTACGAAACATGATTGAAAATTTAGCAAGTTCAAGCACTATTAAGAACTTCTAGGGCAGAGGGTAAGAGCCTGAGGTTTGTAAATTTAAATGCAAATAAGTATACCTTATTTGCACTTGAACTTACGAACCTCAGTTTCTTAAACTCTGCCAAGAAGTACGGGCCGTTACAACAAGTTTCTCATAAGGTGCCCACAAGCTCAGAACCCAAAAAAATATAACAAACACTGTTTTACGATTAAAGCAGGTCAACAAACGTGGCAGCAGACTACAGGTGAGCTACAGCAGAAGCTCTTTTCAATTCTAGAAATGTCAATTTAACCAAGATGGTGTTTATCATATTTGCGAATGTATTTCTTCTTATCTTGTAAAATGGACGGACGATTGATGCAAAAAGTAAAACAACCACAGCAACCCACACAATTTTTGTACGGATTTGCAAATTGTTTGAAAAAAAACGCAACAACTTTAGCAACGAATGTTTCTGTTTTCAACGCTTATTTGTGCCTTAGTTACAGAACGCGCCAACTCGCAGCTCAACTTGTGTCAGCTACTTCCACAGCGCTATTACACCACCTGAAGCTTGCATCCGTCTCCATATACCCGGTCACCCCAGTTTCGAAATGGTTTTAATTACGAAAAAACAATACAATATTTTTCAGCATCAGCCAAAACAGCAATCTTTCATGCGATTTATAACTTTTGCATTTCACCACTGTATCAAAATTTAAGTTCATAATTTTGGATGAGCATTGACAAATTGGTCGTACTGCCATAGTTCTTTATCAATAAAAGTTGCTTAAACTGCAAAAATAACATAGTGTCTTGTCTATTCCAGCATCAAGTTACCCAAGACCATACAGGTATTACATAATTTTCGACAAACTCACTGCAAAATAGTAAGTCTGTCACGAGACAAGCAAACAAGCAAGTTTGGTCAAAGTCCAACAATAATAACTGCGAAAGTAAATAGAAATACACAGCCTGCAAAGCGGCAATTCTCAATAAAATTTTTAATTTCAACAAATTCCGAGCTCATTTTTTGCTAAAAAGTGCTACTACGATATCCATCTACAAATGGGTTCAGGCGGAAAAATTAGAGCTTTTTCAGTCAATAAAACCTTTAAATATGCTTACTCTGCTTCAGTTGATAGATGAGGCAATTGTTCTAAAGACAAGGCCAAGTCAATACCAAAAAACTTGCAAACTAAGCATAAAAAGAATAAATTAATACAAGGCTTGTGACTTAGGCAGCTTCGACTGATAAAAAACTCAAAACAGTGGTTTGTTCAGTAGAAAGACATTTAAGTTCGAAATATTATAACTTTGCTTTAGTATTATTTTAGATTAAGTGTACTGTAAAACGGAGCATAAAGAAATTTACTATCTTTTGCAATTCGTACTCTGTTGCTTCAATACCGCAAAAAAGTAGAAAACGTGATAGAACAAACAAACAGTTTTCCACCCCACTTCGGATATAGCAACACAAACAATGGCAAGGGAATTTCCCAAAACCAAAAACAAACAAACGCAGCAAAATGTTTGTCGACCAAGAAATTGCATCATTTACATCGGCTAGGAACAGCCTCCTCATGCCGACAAACGAAGTTTTCAAAACAGTAGCAAATAGAGAAACGGGTTATTTTTTTAAGTATTGAAAAAATGGAAAATGGGGCAGCGTTACCCCACATAAGAAACTTCAACCATCTTTTTAATTAAAACTGTGTGGACTTTCAAAAACTTTTCTAATTTACATAAGGTTATTAAAATCGCCATTGTTCTATGCAGTCAGCTTTGAGGCAAGATAATTGGGAGGTCATAGATTCATAATTCAAACCATCTTCAGCCAATAGCAAGGGGGTGTTAAGGTGTAAAAGATTCTACACTTTTTAAGTGGGAAGAGCGAATGTAACTGGAGCGGTAGACTCTTGTTTGATTCCCGTTCTCGTCAAATTAAATTCGTATCAACAACTTTCCTGTTTGACGTTCACAGATCAAAAGAATGTGAAGAAGCCGGCAAGTTTACTGTAGAGCCATTTAAAAAGCACTTTACGGGTTTTCTCTACGTTAAATTAAAGTGGTAGACAGACGGACAGCAACTCCTAAGCGAGCTTGTCATAGCAGCGATTGGACAGAATCCAGCTAAATATACACAAACTAGTGAGGAGGGTAACTTACAATGGTGAATATTCGGCAGTTCTTCCCGTCCACTTCTTGACTTCTTTGATCATCAAACGGGTTAGGAACTACACAATAAAAATATTTCAGAAAAACACAAGCAACGCTTGAGTTACTGCTGAACGCAACTTTAAAACAATGACAACAGCTCAGTGGAACACCTCATTTTGGGATATCAGTCACACGACAAACGGCAAAGAACCACAACGAACGAAGTTAGCTGGAATTGGTACAAGCAAACAATCAAACCTTTATTTCACTCGCGGTATTATGCCGAAGTGTGCAACGAGTAGTGGGGCTCGCCGCTCATCTCTGCGGCTTAGCGCCTGGACAAAACAGTTCAGAAGAAAGGTCGAAGTGGTGGCGAGCCGTTGGCGACACTACGACCGATTTGACAAACCCGGGAATCGAACCTTAGACCTCCAGTGCCGGTGGCGGAGTCTTAAATCACTATGATAAATGGTCGGTTATATTGAGCATTAATGCCAGCTTAAATGAAGCACTGCTTTGATTCGACTATCTTAACCATTTATTTTGAAGCTAATCTTTAGAACTAAAGTTAATATTTGACTTTTGCCACAATCAATCCCAAGGTTCATATAATGACATCACAAAAAATGCACGGACCAATAACGCAGTAAGATCAACAGTTTTAAATGCTTCTGAGCAGGTCACAAATGACGAATAAAAATTGCCTTAATAATATCTTTAAAAAACGATCCACTTTTCTGTAACAAACTTTTCCACATAGACTACTTTTACAGGTGAATGGTATGTAATTTACGCATTAATAACGAAATATGTTATCTATACTCACCAGTAAAGCTAAAATATTAGAACCAATTAACATCCAAAATACTTTTTGCCATCCATAAGGCAAAATGAAGCTAGTGAATAAAGGTCCAAGCGCAGCGCCTGTGAAGCAAAAATCACTTAGAAGAAAAATCATTGTCAGAAAGCTGGTCAATTTCGTTTTACAATACTGAGATATTTGCATCAACTACTTACAGCTTTCTAGGCTGCAAACCTAGTGGAACAAAAAGAAACCTCAGAAGTGGAACCCTTGCAATTACAAAATTAAACCTCCGAAAGCTTTTATCGAGCAGTATTACCCAATAACGTGACTATGCGTAATTGCGTATACTGCAGCGCCTGTGAAGCAAAATTAACTTGGAAGAAAAATCGTTGTCAGAAAGCTTGTCAATTTCGTTCTAAAATACTGAGATATTTGCATCAACTACTTACAGCTTTCTCGGCTGCAAACCTAGTGGAACAAAAAGAAACCTCAGAAGTGGAACCCTAGCAATGACAAAATTAAACCCCAAAAGCTTTTATCGAGCATAATTACCCAATAAAGTGACTAGGCGTAATTGCGTATATTGCTTCGAGAAATAACAATCACATCAACCGCGCTGATGAAACCTGAAGGTCAAAACAAAGTTCAGTCTACAATCACAGAGTGACTATGATTCAACAAAAATAAACGAACAATATTTTAAAATTTTTCAATGCAGCTAAAAATATACCCGTTTAAACGCAGAAAGCCATACTAGATGACCTCAAAGACAAAAAACAAAAAATGTCACTCACCTATTGAACCAGTTCCATCAATAATGGCTGTCACAGTTGAAAGTGCTTTAGCGTTTCCTCTTAAAACTGCGAAACAAGGAAAATAATAGCGTACGCGATACAAACAAAAGATTAAAACATTGCAGCAAGTCTAAACATCATTTTACGAGTTAACACTCCATTATACCAACGCATTAGCCAATAGTTCCATGTATTTAAAACCGCAACTAACAATTATTATCCGACACTACTGTGAAAGCAAATTACAACCTGCTAAAATTGATAACGCAAGAAGTAAGAAATCAAGGCAAACAAGCGAAAACTAGTCAAATTTTGTAAAACGCCTCTGGCGGGACAAAGAGGCTGCAATTAAGAACTGCAGTAATATAGCTTATCAAACAATTATGACATATGCAATACAAGCTGAAGCACAAGACTGTGATCTGGGTCATTTAGTTCAGTGGTCGGCAACCACCGGGCCGCGGCCCGGTGCCGGTCCGTGTGAGGTTTGTTACCGGTCCGTATGCGTTTTCAGAATAAATGCTTTGAGTTTAAAACATTTTTATAACGTGAGACGCAATTTTGGGACGTTTTTGTAAAAATGCTAAATAACTCAATTCTGGTGACCCAGTATGGCAAAGTTACTCAATATCACAAAACTCACCAAATTGAAAAGTCAAATCTTTTAATTGAACAGCGAACATTTGATTATGCTGTCATTTTGTCGTAAATCTTTTGTAAATCAAACAGCGCTTGGATAAGAGAAAGAATAACGTTAAGAATCAGGTCTGAGAAGCTACTATAAAAAAACTGAGCAATGCTGCTGCAGCAAGATTGAAAAAGTTTAATACTCTGGTCAGAGTAATACAAGATCGAGATTTTCATTACTGAGTAAATATGAGTGTTTTATTGCTTAAACATTTTTGATTTTTTAAAGGCCGGTCCGCAAAAACAATTCAGTTTCAAACCGGTCCGTTGTGCGAAAAATGTTGCCGACCACTGATTTAGTTGATCAGCACCCGAATAAGCCAAAACAACGCTTTATAATGGGTGAAAAACAACAGGTTTGGCCAGAAGCAACCAAAAAGTAACACAACACTAAATTCGACAGCTGATTTCTCAATTGAAACAATATCAACTTACTTGGATGTGTGCCAAGATCGGCAGATACCGCGGTTGTGATAAGAGCATATGGTCCATTGACAAAGGCACCAGTTATTAACAGCAGCACAATGTAAACAGTCAAGCTCACGGCTCCATAGACGTTAAAAATGTACATCTGAAAATAATAAGAAGGCACTAAGCATGCTTTAATAACAAAATCGTCTCATGGCTCCTCGAAATCGGGCAAAAAACTCTTCCTTTATGAACCTGTGTTTTTGTATTTTCGCAATCGCTTTGACCAAGTATATAAGCTTTATGATTCATTACTCATGCTTTACCAAAAAAGATACTCTCAAGAAAGTGACATGAAAGCTTCTGAACGAAAAGATTTGGCAGAAAAGCTAAGACCGCACTAACAAAAGCTTTACCCAATCTCCATCGGTAGTTATGTATAGCCTTTTAGTAGTAAAGTTAATGAAGTTCAGTCTATTTCAACAATGACGATTGAAGACAGCCTAAGCAAATAGGCGTAACACTTGTGCGCAAGAACTGCCAAAAGCAAAATCTATGGAGTGACATTGCTCAACACCAATGCTTCCTTCTAACTTTAGAAGTTTAAAAGTAGAAATTTATACATTCCATAGGAGATCACAAAATTGTAAAAGGTACATACTTGGTTGACAGGTGAATTAATCATAAAATGGACAAATATGATACAAATGAAACCAGAAAATTACAACTTTTCTTGCAACGCGACCGTCTAATTTACACCTAGGGAGCACGAAACAAGAAAAACGGTTCGAATTCCATGACTTGGTTCATACAAAATATATGGTAGATATGATAGTTGTTTAAGTAACAAATACACGAATGTCAAAATAGTTATATAATTTACCAAGTTGCACTTACCATTCCTGCTCCGATCACCAGCATGACACCACACGTAGTAGCACGCCCTTCTACATTGTCTGATACAAACCCAGCTGCGATGCCACCGAATATACCTCCAACATCAAATAAAGTGCTCAGAAAACCAGAGTTCTCTGTACTCAAAGTAGCTGAAATATTTTGACAATATGCATAAGCCAAAGGCAATTGAAGTAGTGCAAATCAATAGCAGTAGCTACAGAAGTTAGGAGCACTTAATTCTCCCATCAGTTTATTGACTTCGAAAACTTTGGGTTCGGTTTAATGGGTCGAACAAACTGCTGCCTGTGCCTAGTAGCAGTAAAGGTATCGACTTGACCATTCTCAAAACGACATTGACAAGCATTAGCTCAATGGAGAATTAACATATAATTTGCTACTGGCCATAGGTCATTTATGTGACTAATGGCCACAGGTCAAGTTGGGAAACATCGTCATTTCAACGATCACAAAACATCTTGTGACTCGGTTGTTATGTTCGATTTGTACAGGCGCTACAATGGCTTACTCTTTCTGAATAAAAACAAGCGAAAAAGTGTTTCCTGCGCAACAGGGACAACTCTTAAGTAATAAGCAGCTCCAAGAACACGATAAAAACAATGGAGCATAACGGCAAATTTGATAATTTAATTACCAAAAAAGCAAAAATGACCGTAAACAATGCAAACTTACAAGTATTTTTGACGTAAAATGGCAGCCAGAATAAAAACGTATAACTGACCAACTTCGCAAATAAAAGACAAAGAGAAAATTCTATCACACCCTGCAAAGACACAGATTAACAGCAACTTGTTGACAAGAATCGCATGCAATCAACACATACGCTGGCAGGCTGGCACCACGCCTGTAACGTGTGATCCACACGCAATACAATAAACCAAATTGGTGAGGCAAAGAATTTAGACCTAATTTCAGTAAATAGATTTTAAAAACTCGCCCAATGTTCCACTTTCAAACAATACCAAGTAGCAGCAACTACAAAACGACAAGTCTACATCGTTTGCCGATTAGGATCAAATCAAAAATCGTACGAGGCGTAGATCAATTACACCGAAGGGGTCTGACTTTGAGTCTATGAACCTAAGTGGTCTGCAAAAAAAGTCCTCAAACTGGGTTCGCAAACCCAAATACGGTATGAACCACACACGTACAACTATTTAATATTGTGCAGGAGTTTACGGGTTTTGTTAAAGCGTTTAAGAGAACAGTAGCCCGAAAAATGGCCAACACTAAAATTAGATACTTACTGGAATTAACAATGCGCCGATAAACCCAATCGCCTTTTCGTTTGAAGGCGTAGTAACTTGCACTTTAGAATTACTGCAAGTATCTTCATAACTAGGAGAACCAGGAGGCACGATAGAACTGTAGTCAGAAACATAATTTGGTTCGCCTGGAGTTTTTCCGTTGCTGTCTGTACTGACACTCGAATATTCACTGGTCTACAACAACAAAAAAAATTAACGTCGGTAACGCTATTGCTTTGTAGTGAAAAACTTACGTTACCGGTAATATTTTTTCGTAAGATTAAAATTCTGATTACGTTAAAGTATACTGTTCTAACCTAAGCGTAAATGCGATCAATAGACTCTCAAAATTGCATTCCTAAGACCGCCATCTCGTAATCCGCTGTCCTATTATGACGTAGAGTAGCTGCAACAACGAAAAAACACTTAAAAGAGGCTGAATTGTTTGCCAGTTCAAGTGATCTTACGTGATTGCAAACCTACTAAATAGAATTCTATATGAAGTCTCTAGTGTTGGTGACAGAGCAAGGTGTCACAAAAATCCAATTCTAAAAGTCAATTAATAAACAACATAGCGACATGCAGAATAAGGAAGAAAACACAAAAGTTTCACTTTTCTAGTTCAGTAATGAAAGCTTTTCTGGTGACCAATTACCATCAGAACTCTTTCGTTTTCTTCAGTAAACAAAGAGAAGTTATCGCACGAAAAGCGTTCAGCGAGTGTCACAAAAATTTTATAAATCAAAATGCGAAAAGCAAAAGAGATTACGTAATCCTACCTCATCGCTGCTTAACAGCTGGTATCTCACATTCATATCTTCTGGTCCTAAAGACGTAATGTTTAAACGATTGCTGTCTGTAATTCTATAGCTAGTATCTGTAATTCAGTGCCCGAATAGTAAAAGCGTAAGATTGCAAGCAAAGGAACGAAACAATTACAGCAGTCGTAAATATTGAGACACGTCACGGTTTTGTTCATACATAAGTTGACCAGCACTAATCAAAAAAACGAGTTTAACACACTCAAAGTTAATGCTTGGCGCATATCAGTTCTATTTCCCAGCTGATTCCTTTTCTCTGGTGTTGCTAATTAAAAATACCAAGCCATAACATCATTGAACTTTTTACATTGTTTTTTACTGCAACCGGTAACTAATTCATTCAAGCAATTCTTAATTTCCTGCAACACACAGTATAATCTAAATACTTGTATAACAGGAAGCATTGATGGATCGCAGATAACAATTCACAGGCGGCATGATTATTAGGAAATCAAAATACTAAATTGGGGCTTATTACAACTAGGTCAAACTTAAAATGCATATAAACACAATGGCTTATTTAAATTTAGATACAGGCAGTATGTACTACTACCATTTGTCATGAACTAACCACCTTCGGAAAAGTTTCATTCAATTGATGTTCCAGCCAAAATTTTGCAAAACAAACACACTCGTGACAGATGTAACAGAGGGCAAACTTACTTTCCACGAGTGTAAAAAAACAAACAATTCCCAAAAATGCAATTATGGCACCAGGAACGATAAACGACAATCCCCATGACGTATCTACGAATGCTGAGGCAATAACGGCGCCAATAATGTTCCCAAAAGACGTATGAGAGTTCCATATGCCCATTATAAGACCACGTCTGCACATATTTGAAATATTTAATTAATTGAAAGAAAATTTTACGAAGCAAAACCATCGTTAGCAAAAAAGCCTCGCTGAAAATCGTCTAAAAAAACAAATGAAATCTTCATTATAATCGCGGCATTACGCTGAAGCATCTAACAAGTGGTGGGGTCCATCTTCGCGGCTTAGCGTCTGGGCAACATAGCTCCGAAAACAACATCACAGCAATGGCGAGCCGTTGGCGACACTGTGTCCGATTTGACCGACCCGGGAATGGAACCCCAGACCTCCCGCACAGATAGCGATGTGGTTGGCAATTGAGCTAACCGATCGGTGGCAGTAGGAAGTATTTATGTTTATGACGATCTTCAGCAACCTTTTTTGCCTAGTTATCTCGTCTAAGATCACTAGGCAAAAATGCTTGCTGAAGATTGTGAAAAAACATATTACTTCCAACTGCCACCCTGCGCGGATCCCTCTGAGCTCTGGAGATGTGAGCATGACTTACAATGATAGAGGCATAAAGCGAAATAACTAAGCGAAAACTGACACCGCAGTAAAAACTTAGTTTACTGTGCTCGCCACTTATAATACGATATTGCTACAAGCTATAATGCTTTTAAAAAAAAAATCGGGTGAGTAATTTGCATGAGAGCTTACATACAACCACAAAACCAAATATTTTGTTTTAAAAAGTCCAATATTTTAAAAACGCACAGCAATTCCGTCAACATTTATTTCATCCCGCATTCGTTCGTAGTTTTTGATTCTTTATTAAACAAATAGTCGGCTTTGTTTCTATTACGACAGGAAAATTAAATCACTGATTACGAGGAAACCCAACGAAGCTATTGTCTACCTTTGTTTCCCGAACCAGTTCCCAACCACAGTTACAACGGATGGCCAGCCAGTGGTTTGAAAAAGACCATTAAAAACCTAGAAAAAAACACAATCAGTCATTGCTTGTTAATGTAACATGAATAATAAATAGCTAAGGATATTTTTAAAACATTGAATAATAATGCACATTTTATCAAGGAAAAAATAATAAACTGGTCGATATATCTAAATATCGTCGTGAACCTTGCGGAGCAAGGGTTTTTGAGCCGCTTGTTATGGATTTGATGCAAAAGGTTGCAAAAACAATTAACAGTTATTATTTTTTCACATTTTGGTTCCCTTAAAAACGTTTTAAAGCTACAGCTATCGCAAAACGGCTGAAGATCTATCCCACAATTTAAGAAAAACAAAGCTTTTAATTGTTGCAAAAACATTCATTGAAATTGAAGACTTTTACCATTTTATCATATCGTCCTTTGCTTTTAATCAGAGCCGCGAACTCAAAATATCCTTAATCCAGTTCCAGTTTACTAAAAACTTGGAGTCTGCATTCTCCATTTTTAATTTTTCGAGTTCAAGTTTAGTGATTTTTATTGAGTTTATACTAGATCAGGGTGGACAAAGTGCGGCCCGCGGGTACTTACAGAAATACAAACTCCTATCGTAATTCAAGTCGAAGACCATTTTTTCATTTTTTTCACAGCTCCGTGCTGAATGTCCGTGAAAAAAAGGACGTGTGCGGCGGCGTAGACCTTTTTTTTGCTTTTCAGTAGTAAAAATAGGACATCAGCGAACGTGTATACCTTTTTTTCGCTTTTCACCGATTTTCAGCAGTAAAAATAGGACATTAGCGGACGTGTATACCTTTTTTTGCCTTTTACCGATTTTCAGCAGTAAAAATAGGACATCAGCGGACGTGTATACCTTTTTTTGCCTTTTACCGATTTTCAATCGTAAAAATAGGACATCCGCGGCCGTGTAAACCTTTTTTTGCTTTCCACCGATTTTCCGTAATAAAAATAGGACATCCGCGGCAGTGTGTAAGCCTTTATTTTTTTGCTCTTCCAATCAATGCGGCCCTCCGCTTCAAAATTTTCCCAATGCGGCCCTTCGTGTGAACATAATTGCCGATCCCTGCGCTAGATCAAGTTCAAATAATTTATATCGAATTTAGGTTAAGTTTAAGCAATTTTTTGTCGAGGCTAGGCTCAGATCAAAACTCATAATCAACTTTTTGAGGTATACCGTAGTTCGTCGATTTTTATTTTATGAGCTCAAGATAGAGCTTGGCAAAAAAACAGTTCCCAGCCTTGTTTCTAATGACCAACTGTAAGTGTAAGTGCATAGAGTCACTTAACTTTCAACAACAACCCGTCTTTAATAAATGTCTTTACAACAAATAAGAGCTATGTTCTTCTTCTTGGAAAATGAGATAGGCACGGGTTCCGAGTCACTTTTTGCAATAACTGAGCTTTTCGTATACAACAACATTCAGACTTGCAATGGTTCACAAATTTTTACAAAGTAAAAGTAATAATAATATTTGTCGGAGCAATGGTACATTTGACACAATCACACAGATTACTTCATAGCACATAGGGTGTAACCAAAAGAAAAAGTAGTATGCGCAGGTACCCACTTGACATATTACCCACCTGAGCAATAACGTAATAGGAAAAAAAGTGAATGTTTTCGAAGTATCCTATACCAAACATAGCAGTAAAGGCACCACTTAGCAGCATTCCAGCGCTTATATAATAACGAATTGATACACGTTCAGCAATAATGCCGCTGTAAAAGAAATTGCAACCTTATCTAAAATAATTAGAATCATTTCTGGTTAACTTTCAAACAGTAACGTAAATCACAGCTAAAAAGAGGCAAAACAACACTAGAGCAACAGCGTTATTGTCCTAGCAAAGTTGGGAAGGGAGTGATAACACAATAAATGGTACAAAATACCTGAAAAACATTCCAATGGCATAAGTAAATAAAAAAGCATAATCAAGCTCTCCAAATAAAGTCTTCCAGTTGTCCTGATCTAGAAATACAGAAAAATCGTTTCTCAGCAATGCCGATTGCACCTTTAAATCAACAGCATATTTTACACTGACTAAGTAATATATTGAGTAACCCAAAAGTATACCATTAATTATCGCTAACTGCAATATCCTTTAAACAACACGCTTTAATAATAAAACCAAGCTCGACCTTTCAGCTTAGCTAATATTACCCCAGAGAACTTTTCAAAGCAGGCTAACAGATGTTCATGTGTCAAAAAGCCTTAAAATGACTGTTTTGGAGAAACAATAGCTCAGCAGGACATTATTTTTCCGGGAAAACCACAGAAAAGAAATAAAGTCACATAACTACAGTTTACCGGCTGGTTAGCTCAGTTATTGGTGCAGGAGGCAGGGTTTTGAATCTCAGGCGATTAAAACGGCTCGCCACCATTAGGACGTTTCTTCGGAGCAGCGTAGCCCAGGCACTATGCTGCGGAAAGGGCCCCACCACTCATTATATGCTTCGATGTAATATCGCAAGTATAATGAAGCTTTCTTTTTTTTTTTGACAACTAGAGTTTTAATTTAAACAAGGTGGAATGGTCATAGTTCAGGGTCATACATTAAACAAAAATTGGGTCATTGTTGAACTAAACTACAACCCAAATAATCTCATTCACTTACTAAAAGGAGGAAAATCACACCAAGTAGAATTTGATCCATTGTTAGAACGAACTTCATCAACAGAAATGTGGTGAAGAGTTATATAAACTTTCGTTTCATCTGGAGACAAAGCACTACAATTGCGATGCAATTCTGCCTAAAAATAAACCATTTAATTGCATTGCTTGCTGTTTCTATTACGAGTTATATGGCTAGATCAGTGAATTTACAACAGCTCACTCATAGCAATCAGTACAAACTTCACGAATTCAATATTAGGTTTCAATAGTAGTCTTTGCTGAAACTTTACATCTTTTACCATGCAGCAACAACATTCCTGCAGCAAAACCAAGTTTTGGAAATACAATAGTTAATGCTATACCGATAATTCTATATATACAAGGTAAACCCTCCCTTAAAAAACATAATCTCCAATTGATGTCAAACTCATGATTTCAGTACATTTTAATTTTAGCCTTTACCTTACTTTACATTTAACACACTTCACATTTTACCCTTCACCTTACCTTTACATTGCTCAGAGGTTTCCTGCTCATATGATATGACATATATGAGAAAAATGTGAGAGTAAGCATGCCATAACGATACCTAAAAAAATATTCAACAAAAGTCAAAACAAAATTATCAAAAATTAAAGTTTTATAAAAATTTTTCTCAAGGTACGAGAGAATTAAAAAAATTTTAGGTAACTTTTGGTAAGAGATTAACATTTAAATCAGCTTGTTTAGTGTTTTGTCCTGAGATAAGGCATGTGCTGGTATGATACGGATGTAGGTAGTGTTCTTCGCAACAATTAAAAACTGAAGCATTTTGGATTTAAAACATATTTTCTGTGGCTGCTAGCACAAGGAGCTCAATTTGCCGTCTCTCTCAATGTACAGAGAAAAGCTGCATTTTCTGCTGACTCACGAACACTTTAGATGCTTGGTTAAGCACACAATTTGATTTCAGAAAGCAACATTGGACAATAGATATAATGACAATTCAACAAAGAATCAGCGTAAAAAAAGATATTTCCGTTATACCGGTATACTGCATAGTTTCACATTAAGCAATGACTTATCATAGAAACGCCATACTCACTTATTCAGAAGATTGACATTGGAAGTCCGAGAGCTGTTTTTGAGCAAACGAGCAAAAATGGGAAGAGCAGCCATTTACATATTTTGCTGGAATTCTAAGCCTTTTTTCTCCAGACAGAAGTTTAAAAACACTGGCAACAAATTCTGAAATACAACTACCACACCTACAATCTCTGGTGTTACAGATAAATCCTGATAGGCTACACAGTACAGCCCCACCAACAGTACCAGGTAATAGCCTACAAGTAGATCTACACTAGGCTACTCCAAACCAATTACCGACACTGGAGTATTTGCTTTTTTTTTTTAGAAAACAGTTTCAACCTACAAAAACGGAAAATAAATGTATCGGTAGTCATATTAACAATGACTGCACCACAGGGTTGCCAGTAACTTCGCCACATGGTACGGTAACTTCACCACAGAAATTTCGTCACATGGTAACTTCGCCACACTTTGAGAAGGTGAGGGAGATAGGTGTAGGAAAGTGTGTTGGGGTGTGGGGGAGATGTGGGAAGAGGTATGAAAGGAAGTCTAGGAAAGTGTGTTGGGGTGTGGGAGGTAAGGGGAGATGTAGGGAAAGGTGAGGTGAGGGAGATGTGGGGAAGTGTGTTGGGGCCCCACACCCTAACACACTTCCCTACACCTCCCCCATTCCTCTCCCCACACGCCAACACACTTCCCCACTCACCCCATACACTCTCCCACACCCCTCCCCACACATTTTTCCTTATCTCCCCCCACACGGGTCATCCTTTTTTTAGGATCTTTAGGATTTATAGGATTTTGCGGACGCAGCGGCAAATTCCTCAGCGTCCTAAAAAAAGACCACCAGTAGGGGCAGTCCTTTTTTTAGGATCCTGTAAACGGTTTGCTTTTTCCAACATTTTTTGGCATTGTCAGCTCTATTATGACGAGTTATAGCCAATAAACACCGGAAACGATCGATTTTGTAACCACAACCTAACCAAAATCAACTTCAAATGCGTAAAATCCTCAGCGTCCTAAAAAAAGACCACCAGTAGGGGTAGTCCTTTTCTTAGGATCCTGTAAACGGTTTGTTTTTTTCCAACATTTTTTGGCATTGTCAGCTCCATTATGACGAGTTAAAGCCAATAAACACTGGAAATGATCGATTTTCTAACCGCAACCTAACGAAATTCAGTTTCAAATGCGTAAAACGAAGCGCGTCCTTAAAGTTGATTTTGGTTAGGTTCAAATCTTAAAATCAAATCTTCATTATGCTCGCGGTATTACGCCGAAGCGTGTAACGAGTTGCGGGGCCCATCTCCGCGGCTTGGCGCCTGGGCAACACAGCTCCGAAGAAACGTCGCAACGGTGGCGAGTCGTTGGCGACACTGTGCCGATTTGACCGGTCCGGGAATCGAACCCCAGACCTCCCGCACCGATAGCATGCGCTGAGCAACTGAGCTAACGGCCGGTAGGTTGAAAAATCGATCATTTCCGGTGTTTATTGGCTTTAACTCGTCATAATGGAGCTGACAATGCCAAAAAATGTTGGAAAAAACAAACCGTTTACAGGATCCTAAAAAAAGGACTACCCCTACTGGTGGTCTTTTTTTAGGACGCTGAGGATTTTACGCATTCAAAATTGATTTTGGTTGGGTTACGGTTGAAAAAATCGATCATTTCCGGTGTTTATTGGCTATAACTCGTCATAATGGAGCTGACAATGCCAAAAAATGTTGGAAAAAACAAACCGTTTACAGGATCCTAAAAAAAGGACTACCCCTACTGGTGGTCTTTTTTTAGGACGCTGAGGATTTTACGCATTTGAAGTTGATTTTGGTTAGATTGTGGTTGAAAAATCGATCATTTCCGGTGTTTACTGGCTTTAACTCGTCATAATGGAGCTGACAATGCCAAAAAATGTTGGAAAAAACAAACCGTTTGCAGGATCCTAAAAAAAGGACTACTCCTACTGGTGGTCTTTTTTTAGGACGCTGAGGATTTTACGCATTCAAAATTGATTTTGGTTGGGTTGCGGTTAAAAAAATCGATCATTTCCGGTGTTTATTGGCTTTAACTCGTCATAATGGAGCTGACAATGCCAAAAAATGTTGGAAAAAACAAACCGTTTACAGGATCCTAAGAAAAGGACTACCCCTACTGGTGGTCTTTTTTTAGGACGCTGAGGCTGCGCCCGCAAAATTTTAAGAATCCTAAAGATCCAAAAAATAGGACTACCGCCCCACACCCCATCGCACTTCCCTATACCTCCCTGCAAAACCCCATACCTCTTCCCACAGCTCCCCTCACCTCCCCTACACCCCAACACATTTCCCCACTCATTCCATGCACTCTCCCACACCTCTCCCCACAGTTTAGGTTATGAGGTGAAGTTACCATGTGACGATGTTACGTTAATAAATTCAACTAGAAAAGCCTGAAAAAATTTTTACGACAACCGGG